>CM031235.1:761335705-762535705 GCA_018340775.1 Taxus wallichiana var. yunnanensis | reverse complement strand
CACTCTATATTGTGATATTGATGATTATTTTGAGCTTCAACATAAATCTTATTGAGGGCATCCTTATATTTTGGGTAGAATGAATAGTGAAAGGTTAAAGTCTATTGAGAATGTTTCCATTTTGAACAAAATCAGCCTTAGGACCAAACAACATTCAATTTTTTATCAATAATGTTTATGTTCTCTTGAAAAGGGAATGAGCACAACACTGGAACTGAAATTTTGTCATTATTATTTTCTCATTATTTATCACCAAGAACCAAGAAATCCATTTCCATTATGAAATCATCATCTCTTTGAATAGGTTCACATTCGAGAGAAAGAAACATACTTGGCATTGTTACATTTCTTGTCATCTACTTCCAATGAGAAGATAATATTTTAAGTTAACCAACTAACTCATCACATGGGAACTCATACTGAGCCTCAAGAACATGATCAAAAACATTGAGATTACTTATTAAAAATTTGTTGATAATTACTCCTTCCTCTTGATATGTGTTTCTCATCACTTCAAGATTACTTTGTTGCAAATACAGGTCCTCATTACCGTCATCAACATCTAATGGATCAACATTGTTTATGATTTCATACTCTAAGAAGTACACACTCTCAAATTTTGATTTCATCAAACCGTAATGATTTTATTTGATCGGATCTGTGATGCTTAGACATTCTTCCACCAAAATGGGTAGTTTGAGATCATCTTCAAAGGCCGTGAATTTTTTAAAGATTTAGAATTTTGATATGTGATATCTATTGTTGGGTCACCTAGTTTTTGCATAGTATACTTCATTTTTCTGATGAGAAGTAGTTTCTTTATTTTTCTATTGACCGGGATAGTGGCATGTGACCAATCTAGATCCATATATTCTACGACATCTTGATAGAAGTTTCGTCCCAAAAACATACCGTAAGAGGTAAGCATGTTTAGTAAAATGATTCTCATTGTGAGTTTCTTATCAGTAAATTATGCCAATTCTACCTTGATATTGTTGATCTAAACCATAAGGGGAACCTATTTCATTTCCATGGAGAGACACTAGCCAGAGATAGGAGAAATGGAGAGTTTGAGGGATTTTAAAAAAATTTCACACATGAAGTTGTCCGAGGCACAAAAGCCAATGATTTAATGGTTTAAGTTATACCTATTGACTAACAAGGCTATGTATAATGGTTTTTTCTTCCTAGAGGTGGAGGGTGTGGAGGAAAGGAAGTTCAAAGATTGAGTGGATTGAGATGAAAGAGGTGGTTATTTAGTGGTGGCATCTTCTGAAACAAAGCTAATTCATTTGATATATTGCACAAGTTTCTTGGGTTACTTGGGATGAGCTATCAAGTACTCTAATTTATAAATTTGGACTTTAGATATTTTGAATTTTTCAATGATGCGAAAAGATAAGGAAGTGGTAGGAACATTAAGGGTTGTGGAATATTTAAAATGGATGTTCTTAGAATTTTCAAAAACTGATTTTTCAAAAGAAGTCAAGGAGACTTACTTAAAGCTAGGAAAAAATATTCTTGGTTTGAGTGGTCTGATGTTTATTCTAGGTTGACCTTGTTGAAGTGGAATTTAGTGATCCTCTAATTTTTACTCAGATTCTCCATTTGAGGATTCAAATTCTTATCTTGGGTAGAAAAGGAAGGTAATTCTTTCTCTGTTTGTGATCGAGTGAACACTTTGTGTATGAGTAACTATCTATGGATTATTCATCATCAAGTGTGCATTCATAAAACCTGATCTGATCACATTCTTCTTCTCATTCATCTTTAACTTCTGATTCTAAAATATCTCCATATTCATTGATCTCACATATTTCATTTAGCGACAGGGCCTCTAAGGAAATTCGTTGAGGTGCTCCTACAATCTGGTTCCTATTCTATTTCGGATAAGGTGTTCATTGAGAAACCTCTTTTTTAGCATTGTTAGTTCATTTTCCAACTTTCATAACAATTGATCAATTCTCCCATCTTTGGAACCTTGGGACCTATCCTTTGTTGAAGGATTATTGATCTTACCTCCAAAGATGATGTCATCTTCTACCTCAACAAAAATTTCTTGAGCATTATATAAGTCTCTTGGTTGAACTCTCTGTAGTGTGAAACTTAGTTGAGGAAATTGAGTGTTCAAAAGAATATCTTCGATTATCCAGAGTGGCAAGAGAAATGGTGGGAATATTTTCGATTAGCCTATTGAATTTTTCCACAAATTCTATCATGGATTGTTACGGATCTTTATATCATCTAATTAAATTGAGTAAAGAGGGAATTAGAATCTTCCAAGGTCTTTAACCTCTCTTTGAAATTCTTCTTGATATGACACTAATTGGCGATTGAGCATGATGATAGGTAGTAGAACCAAGGTTCCTCCACATCTTGTAATGTTTCCACAAACAACCGTAAAGAAATATCTTTATGTTTCACTCCAAGGATGCCGCATGCTATGATAAGGGATGTGATGTTATCGTTAGGATGTAACTTTCCATCTCCATATAAATTTTGAAATCTCTTTCTCAATTCTTTTGGAAGCTCATGAAGTTGTAGAGTCAAATCCAATGGGCCAATGTTTTTTCCCTTTGGCACAAGTGCTTGTGTAGCCATTTCTTCCTCACTTTCCTCTTCTCTTTCTTATTCCAATTCTTCCCCCTTTCTTATTCTTCTCTTGGGAATTCAAAATTCAAAGGTGGGTGAAAGATAGAAGAATTTGTAGGAGAGTAAGTAAGATTTTGAATAGGGTTACCATGGGTACTGCTTGATGAATCAAATGGGGATGAGGGTTGAGAGAAGTATCATGGATTATCTCTAATCGGCTCTTGTTGATTTTACAAATCTTCAAACAACAGGGTGAATGATTCCTCTAAACCTATTATGTCTGCTATATATTTCTTTAGCCAAGATTTCTCAAGAGTTTTACAAAAAGGCTTTTCAATCATTCAAATATTTTTTTGTATTTTGTAGAGATATTTATGGGTGAACAAGGGAAGATCTCTCCCAACAGGACTTGCAAAAACTATTCGTGAAATAATAAATTTCATATGGAAAATTATGTGTTTCCATCAACACTCATGGGGATACGCCCCTCCTTCTTGTGTATGGGGAGGCTCCCATTATTGAATTTAACTATCTTAATTCTATCTAACTATTTTGGGGTGGAAAGATAGATAGGGGATCACATAAGAACACTTCATTGAACCTATAGAAAATTAATTTTATGGGGTATAAGGGAGGAATTTTCAATGACGAGGAATAAAGGATAAGAATTAGGAGGGTAGGTTATCATTGTTAGTAGAAAAGTTAAGTATCCACACCTAATAAACAGAGTAATTCAACATTAAATTGGAGGAAAACAACAATGCAATTAGTGAGACTGACAAACTAGAGACATAAAATTCTTCAAGTTCATCTATCAAAGATACCAATTTCTTCTTGAACACCATATTTGAAAAGTTGATGAAAAGAGAGATTAAGGGAAAACATGAGAAAAGAAATGGAAGAATGTAGATTTTATTACTTATTTAGTGATAAAATACAAAGGATAAATCAATCTACCATAATTCACAATTCTACCAACTACTAAAATTTAGGATCCTTTGGAATTAAGAAGCCATCCCAATTTGTAGCTTTGTGAATTGAATTTTCATCTCCCCACATGCTTTTTCATGTCCCTATTCCACTTGTGACCTTTTAGTTTCCCCATAGAATAGAAAAATTAAGTATTTATCTTATAATTTTGAGAGAGTACTATTACAAATTAGAAATGTGTCACTTAAGTGAATAGGGAAAAATGCAATCATCGTGTAAAATGAAGAATTAGAATAAAATAAGAGAGGAGAATGAGGGAAAGGTATTGAATAATCTGTTGAATAAGATAGCTCTGATGTAGATATTCTTTTGATAATCTTAATTTCCTCCTCTTGTCAGCTACACAAATACTTCAGGTTGTCGAATGAGTGTTTAGAAATATTGCTTTGAGAGATCCACCTATGTGAACTTAATATGATCGCATACATTTCTCATGACAATCCCATTAATGTTTTATTGATTAAATCCCTTATATCACTTATATCATTGAGATCATTGAGCTCATTCCAATCATCTCATCGAGTTTTCCAAATATCATTTGGTTCACTTTGTAATTCAACTAGCTTACCCATCTTGCTTGACCTGACTCACTTGTATAAGATCTTCATGAAAAGGATGATTTATAGACTAGCTCACCCCACATCCAACCCAACTCAAGCTTGTTTCAATCAGCTCAAATTAAATGAACTAAGATTAATCCACCAAATTATCCAACAAACTCGATGATCTCACTTTAACTTAGCTCACTCAGTCACCAAAACTCATTCGAACCAGCTCACTTCAACCAACTCACGTAACACACTAGCTCACCAGCTCAATCATCTCACCAAGAGATGATGATGGATCCCACCTAACCAATGAGATATGATGAAATTCTCGATGAATTACTTGAATTCCTTGGTCTTTCCTACGTTATGCTTTACCATGCTCCTGTGTACAACTTTGATCTATAAGATGCATCCAAGACCCTTATGGAGGTTTTATTTCACATTTTGAGATATGGAATCATCCTTAAACCCTATGAAGATGTGAAAAAGTTGAAATATGAGTGAAAATGGAGCTAGGCGCAACTTTCTATTTTTAGCTTTGGGAGGACTAGGACCTGCTATTTTGGGACATATTACCTATTTTTAACAAATATGACTTTTTGAACCTTCTCAAACACTCCATCCTCTTTTATTGATGATAAATTTAAATTTTTAGAAAATTTCTATTTTTAGAAAGTTACTTTGTCTAGATTTGTTATATTAGGAAAATTGTAAAATGTGCCCCACCTTCCATTTTGCATCATTTCTCGAATGTTCTAGGTGATCCTGTTATCTCTCCAAAGTGCACCCTATTTAGAGATGACTGTAGGTAATCTAAGCTTGGTTTGAATCTCTCAATTTAATAAATACAATGGAAATACCTCAAGTATGTGGGTATACCTATTGTTGAGGTGAGTCTCTCGACATCAAGGCCGGTTCCTTTTTGATGTATCCTAAACTATTTTGGGGGATTTTGAGGGTAAAAAGATGACTCAGAATGAATTGAAAATTGGATGATACAACAAGAATTGTTGAGGTCTTTGACTGAGTACATGCATAATTAATTTGAGGATGGATTCTAGATGCACAAACCAATAGTTTTCAGAATAATATTAAGGCAAAACACTTTGTGTATTGAGGGAATGATTCATAATAATACAACAAGATAAACGTGCAAACTAATATTATACAAAAATTAATAAATTTTCAGAAAGGTAAGATGATTAATCAGGTAATTTGACATTCACAAGAATTAAAGATATATACACACAATCGACAATAATTGGAGAAGTAGAAATCAGTTCTCATTCAAAGGGAAAAGCGGCAAAATTTTCTTCAAAGACTCTGTGTCAAAAAGGTCCACCTCTATGCCTTGCGAATTGCACACAATATATAAAAAAATTATACACCCATCTCATCCTAAAAATAGGATAAAATTTTTACTCGCCCATGCATCCTAATTTTACCCCTTTATCATGAATAAATAAAGGAATACAAATAGACATGTTAATACAATGAGGCTTTAATAACCTTGATTACAAAAATATATTTCAGTCAAACTACAGGTTGACTGATATACTTTAAAAATAAAGTTGGATGTATAATTCGGTAAATAATAACCCTTGTTTGTTGTGTAAGTCTTCTCCAATGTGCATGCAATCTTTGTCGTCTAGTGCTTTATGTGACACTAACATTTTGATCCACTTGCAATGATAAACTTAGAACTCTTTAATTTTGCCCCTTTGGATGCACATGTAAAAAAATAACCTCCCTGTATGAGAAAAAAAAATTATTTTACTTGCAATACTTTGCAAAAATTCACCCATGTATTCCATCTACAAAGTGGGGACCACCTTTGGTTCTGATGTTGACATCTTCTTGTCTTCTAGTGAATAACATGTAAAATATTTCTTTACAAGTAAAAATTATTCAACCTCCAATTTTCCCACTGTGGGGACCACCTTTATGCAAAAATAATATTCTCCTTTTACTCCATATCCTCCTTGGCATGATATTTTTGACAAGATTAAGGTACTTTTGCAAAAGTTAAGGTGAAAATGTTGACCTTAGCATATAAATCATTGGCTTCTTTGCATCATGGTATACACCTTGGAATTATTGTTGTTTGACACATCATGCATAATCCTTCTCGGATTTCTTTATATAGTCGATGGCATATTCCATAGTCTCCTTTTGAATAATTATTACACACATGGTTTAAAATGGCCCCTTCTCTTATCATTATAAACATCATTTTGTTGGGGATCCTTTTGGCATATTCTAAGGTTTAGAAAATATAATCATTTGAACATTATGGTTCAAACCTTTATCAAAGGTCAATATAATGATTTTATAAATCATGGGGCTGGCCCCCTCGATGATGACTTACCCCATGGCATGTCGGTGGAAAAATTGCTAACCTTGGTTAAGATTAGGGTTTCTAGATCTCTAATTTAATTAATGCCTGTAATTCTTAACCTGGTTGATTTAGGAAATCCAATGAATGAGTTAATGGAGGTAAAAGGGGTCAAAACCCTATCATTTCACATTTTACTTGGAGCTCCACTAAAGGTAAGGAAACTCTGGTCAATTTATGTCGTACACAATGATATCTAATACCAAATCTCATGAGGCTCTGTTTAGATGAATTCCTTTTACGAGTTTTGCTCTATTTCTTAGTATCTCGAGTTCCATTCGTTCTTTAGTACAATTTGTGGAGCTTAACTTTCGATAGTGGTTGTTCCATTTGTGGTTTCCTCCATTGAGCTGGGTGTCAACAAATCAAAGTCATTGGGTAAGCCGTCCTTTTTCCCCGTGGTTCACACTGTGTATTTTCACATAATTGAGCCATTACTTGAATATGTTAGTTGTGAAGGCCTAATTTTCTTCTATGGACAAAGTCAATTTACTTGGTTGAGACCCGTGCTTGATGTAAATGGATATATGGGTGGTCGAGTTTATATTTTTATAACTAATTTCTTTAAAACTCAATTTTTACATTCATGAGGTTTTCGACCCCTGGAACCTCTAGGTGATTGCTACCTTCGATGGATTCCGTTTTCACCCTCTTCATATCAGATCTTGGTTTTTATTGCTTCAGCTTTCTCTGTATTCGCATCTAACACCATTCTTATTTCTATCATCTCTCTATTCTAACTAGAGCCTTTGCCATCAAGTTTAATTTTACCTAGATAGCCATGAAGTTTGGGATTCCATTGGTTAATAGTATAAGAGTTTTGATTTTACATTTATGGCCAACATTGTTGAATAAATCTCTAGTTTTGATGTTATCTTTATGACTCGAATAAGAGGTTTTCTTCTTTGTGGATTTTCCTTTCCTTCGTGTTTTTTTTTTTTACGAATATTTATATCCTAGAGTCTCTAATTTTCATGCGAGGAGAGCTCATTTTTACTCATTGGATTTTAGCTCATGGGTTTCAACTTGTTTCTTCTCTAATGGTTGTCTTTTAAGTATCATAGGAGATTCTGGCTCCTTTTGTTTGACTTTCATGTATACAATGTGCGATATTGAACCACTATTCTATAAAGATGAGTATCTTAGGAATACATGCTTACCATTAATAAATCTTGAATGTTTTGTGTTGCTTGAAATTAGAGTTCGAATGTGCATCGATTTTGTTATTTTGAAACAAGGATTTATTTTGACAAAGTGAGACTTTTTATATTCTTTCACAAAATAACAATCTAGGTGCATATTCTTTGTTGTTTGTAATTATAGTGTTCTTATATCAATTTATATCTTTGGAACTAGTACAAACCTATCAAATGAAATAGAGATCTGTCTCATTTTTTGCGTTTATTCTTATTTGATTTGGGTGTGAACCAATTAATATTGCCATTTTTTTAATTACACATTTGACAGTTTGCCAATATGTTCACTACTGAAATAACTGATTTTATGCCTCAAAATCTAAACATGCCACCATGGATCTAGTGTCTTTTTCTGTCTCTAATATTTTCATAGTTCATGCTTAATATCTATTGTTTTACATCTATGTCAACTTTTAAAGTTTTAGCTTCAACATTTTATAGCATAAGGTAAATTGTCATGGTTGGATTTTATCCTGCCCTCTTCAATGGAATTTGTGTTCCAATGTCAAATACAACTCTATTTGTTTTTGAAAACCAATTTTTATCTACATATTAATGACTATCCACCTCAAGAAACATATCAAGTTATAAATAGAATATAAGAAAACCCATTCTAAAATAGAAGTAACATGTTTATTGAAGAAGAAATGTGCTTGATACTTTATTGTGCTTCTTTGGTTCTACAATCATTTGTTTTTCTATGAGTTCTATTTGTGAGCACTTGCTTCCATTTGATAATCTCTTTATGCACTATACTTGATCAATTTCTAAGATGATGCCATGAAATAAGTATTAGGAAGAAATTTAGTATGTCCTTTCCTTGTAAGTTTTATGTCACCAGTAATCCATGATTTTCTCCTAGTGTACTTGATGCATTAATTTTCATGATTGGATTCATTTCTATGCACTATGTGATTAATCAGACTTTGATCATCTATTCAATCCTCTGTGTCATGATTTCTAAAAATTTTCTATGCATTTTACCGTACTTTTTTCGATACAACCGTACTAAGAGATGTTATTTCGATTATGTCCTTTATGTATCTTGTATGTGCCTTCCTTAAAAGATTCAGTTACTCAAAACTATAAACACATGGATATAGAAAAAACTTGGATCTCTAACAATATATACTGTATGTCCATAGATACATGTCACTGGGAACTAGAGATGAGGATGTAGCAAATTTGAAGATGAAGTAATACAAGAAGCACGAGAGAACCAACCCAATCAGGCAATGATGGGTTTCTTCTCTCTCCATTTGCTTATAGTTTTACGTGTATGCTTCTTTTATTTTCGAGTACATATAAGTTACATCCCATAGCTTGTGTGGGTTTACTGTACTTTTATTCCTTATGAATAAATGAACTATTTTTATGTAATGAGATGTATGTCTTTTATTTTATTTACTTTCTTCATTTGTATGGATAATAAATGAATTTATACAACTAGAAAAACTTCAATAATTCACTTAATCATGGAAATAAATTAAAATCAAATGTACGTTTTTGATGATCATTGGATGCTTGAAATTTATTTGGTACCCGTCCTTTAAACCTCGCAACCTCTTTGCAGCCTTAAAACATCATGTATGATACATGTTTCCCTTCCTTCCTTCCTCAGAGCCTTACAATGGTATTTTATGGTTATTGCATATTTCGACGAGGGTTTCAAATGGAATGGTTGCATGTATGAGACATAGCATTATGTAACTACTCCCGAGTTGTATTTTTGATGCACATGTGACTTCAAAGACTGTCTAAAGCCAGACAATAAAAAATTTGTCCCCTTTTAAGATGGTTGTTTCCAAAATAGTCAAACCTCTGACCTTCTCATCAAATTTGAGAAACACAAAAGTTTCAAGTTGTCCTTTTTCGCACGGGGGTTCAAAAATGTAAACATATCCAAAATTACAATATTGAGTGACTTACTATTTTTAGTATGCAAAGGGGCTTCATAGAGAGAAAAATGAATATTTTAATATCTCAAAAAAATCAACTTTTATTAGAGTTTCCGGATCTCTAATGAAAACCGAATGCACAATAAATTACGAAACTAGAATAACTAACAATAAGATGCAATATGATCAAAAATCACAAGGAAATAATGGATCCAAAGCAACTTAATGCTCCATCTGCTCCATATTATCCATGAGATAGAAAAATGTAAATCATGTACATATAAGAGATGAATCTGTAACCTTCTCCTAGATCATTGGGAATAAATCTCACTAACTAATACTAGAAGTAGAGTTGACTCCACACAACTAATAGGATAACTCAAAAAAATTGTTATGCTAACTCAAAAAAACTAGTAAGATAACTCAACACAACTACTACAACTAAGAAATAATATCCCATGAGTGTTAGAAATCTCCTAGTAAATAAAAAAATACAAGGAAAATAAATATCCTACAATAATACCACCATAAGCACAACTTAAGTGGGTAGTGAAAAGGAAAGTGAATCTTGAAAACAAGGCCCGATGAGGTACCCATGTACAATGAAAATATCTCATAAAGTGGAGAAAAGGAGAACACCGAGTGGGAAAAAAAATCCCCCCTAAAGAGAGACATGAAGAAGTGAAGAGGTTAGAAGGCCCCCCTAAAGATGATGAAGATGCTAATGTAGATAGAAAAATTGGGTTGTGGAAACAAGGCCATGTTAGGAACCCAAGTACATAAAAAGATGAAATGGGAATAATTAAGACAACCCAACAGAATCCAAGATTGGATGAAAAAATAATAAAGAATCTCCAACAAGTAGAACTTGCTACAAATACCACCTTCTAATAAGCATAACTTGCACAAAAAAATATTTCCAATATTGTTTTAAAACCATCGGTTGGCCAAACATGTATAAAAATAAAGGACAAAGTAAGAACTGTAGAGGAATTGAGAAGTTATGTAAGCATGCCATGTTCAAAGATTACTTGTGGGAATTCACATCAGCTATAAGGAAGACACCATGATCGTCAATCTGGGTTCCGACAATAGGCGCCCTTTTAGATACCTATTTATAATGCATGTACACAATTCTTCTCAAGAGAAACACATGCACTAAATTTTCTTATTGTAGAAATAATAAATGAAACAAATAAGTCATAATGGGTGTTTTGGTATCCTACCAAACTAGGCCTCATCATCTGGTCCTCAAAATAGATTTTTAAAAAATGAACAAAATGATCATTGTCTTCTTCATCAACCATTACAAGGACCCCCAAAAGTGGTACTTTATAAAGTAGCATGTTTACAAAAATAAATAAATCCATCATGTAGAGCATGAGAAAACATTCACTTTTGAGTAAAAAATGCTGAAATATGAGCTACCGATCAAAATTATAGCAAATACAATTTTTCATAAACAATGACTTATTTAATTAAAATTTTGCAAATGATTAAAAAAATGCTAGAAATGAGAGGAAAGGAGGTCATGTGTATACTCATTAGAACCATGATGGAATGAAGAACACATTCATTCAATGTATGAGGGGAATCAACCTCTTGCAAACTTGGGCCTCATCCTTCATCTTTGTTAGGTAAAGACACAAGTTTAAAAACATTTAATTCTCCCTTAATGGATTAAACCAAATTGACTTATATATGAAAAGCATAAAATCATAATATAAGGAAAAATTCAAAAGGATAAAATTAATGTAGTTTACTCCTTAAATGTGGAGTCCACATGGAGAGAGGAACAAATGGAGGTTTTAGAAAACTTTAAAAAAATGTTATATTTGTTGTTGTTTTTGATTTAATTTTTTGTTGATTTGGCACCTCCATAGACTCGCAAAATGAAGGTCAGTAGATCCATCTTAAGGCATGGATACCACCAAAAAAGGTAAATTCAGGTTGTGGAAGAAAAAAATCATTTAATGCAAGCAAAAAAATACCTCGGACACTGCAAAATGTCCAATGAATTAAAAATTTGTATGCAATTTGAAAATATCTATAAATTATGGATATTTTTGCAATGATAAAGAGCCAACTTAAATGGTCGAATTGTAAGTTGAATGTGAAATGAATTTAATAATTTGTAGGTGGAAAAAGGATAAAATTATCCTTGCATAATAATGTTCTTGGAATGTTAATCGTAATTAAGATGTAATCATGGTAATGATGTGTTGTGGGTTTTCCAATCCTTGGGTCCCTTTCTTGTGGTTGGGTCATTGTTAGCATTCATTCATTGGGGAAAGTGTGGCATCGAAATGTATATGGTGTTGTCATGTGTCTATGTGATTTGATGACTTATGTAAGTGTCTTATGCATTGTTGAGTTTCTTTTCTTGGAGCCCTTGTGGTGTTGTGTAGTGAGCAATGTAAGTAAAAAAATTTATTCTAGTATTGTTATGGTTGTATTGTGTGTGTAAATTGTGGGCGTTACACAATGCAAGAAAAAATGCTCTCTTTGTTGTTGTAGTCTGATTTTCAGCCTCCATAGACTAAAAATAGTTGTATGTAGCTAAATATAGCTTAATACCAACAAATGTAAGGGCATTGGAGAGGTTTAGGTGGCATTTCAGGCATGGAATGACTGAAACTCAATAATTAAATGTTTTTAAAACCCTTAGGAATCCAAAAACAACTTTCGCCTAGAAAAATTCCCCTCCAAACTACAAAAATGTGGCTTGGAATAAAAAATGCCTTTCACACAACAAAAATGTGGCTTTGAAGGTCAAAATAGCAACCCAAATCTGAGGGCGCCTAGCTGATTTCTGAGTGAAACCAAATCAGAATCACACCGAAAAATGCCTTTGGAAGATTCCCTGTAACAAGTAATGGCCCAAACACATTTCCAGAAGCTTTTTCCTACGTAGAAATGGCTGCCACAATAGAAAAAATAAAAAGATTTTTCCTTTACCAACAATAAAGTAATGTTTTTTTCAAATAACAATCTCAATTGAAAAAGAACCAAGATGAAGTCAAATATATTTTCACACGAACTGTTAGTTTCACAAATTAAGTATTCAAAAACTACAAATAAACTAGTAATGGTAAATATATCACTAGAATTGCTCTGATACCATATGTAACGCCCTCACTTTACACACACAATACAACACTAAAAATACCGAGAATAATTTTTTTGACTTACATTATAAATGACATTGACAAGATACATGAGATTAATTAGGACTACGCACAACACATGATCTGTTTACACAACATTTACCCACTTAGATAACATGAAAACATGTGATGCATAGTGAGACCATCTTTTTCAAATGACAAGGCACAACATAACAATTTGACTACAATATAAACTTATAGATAGGGTCTTCCTACGACCACGATTTTTTTTTTTTGATTTTACATTTCTAACAATGACGATTCAATATTTAAATTAATTTCTAGAAGGGATCACAATATGTGAATTTTACATTCCTTCTCATGTTGCTAGATTTCCATTTATACTATATAACATTTATCTTAAGATATAATTCATTAAATAAGGATCATCTCTATTATTTCAATTACTTGTTAAATTCGTTCGTTTGTAAAAGGGTATTTATTTTCATACAAGGCTATTTATGTACACATAAATTCACCATCCATGACACCACACTTTCATAGTTTACAATTTTATTACCTCTATCTTTCATTATTGGCCTTATTTGTTGAAAATATCTTTCATGCGGTCCTTCATTCTTCTTAAAACTATACTATGTTATCCTTACTTAACTTTTCACTTGTAGTTACTCCCTCTAATTTTTCTTGTTTCCCCTATCACAATAGAAATATATGGCATGATTGTTGATAGAAACATATACTCCCATATGAGTCTTTGGCGTTTTTTCTAAGGTTTTGTCTTTTCAGCTTGATGTTTTTTTGGTTTTGCAATTTATCTCAGCTTTCTACAAGGAAGGTTCACATGAAACGAGGTTTATTAGTTCAATATTTAATAGATTACACATTATTTTCATATTAGCATTTAATTACTAAGGTTACTCAATTCATGTTTTAAGTAATTACAACTAACTATGTATCATATCTTCTTCATTAAAATGCTCACAACAAGGTCATAAGGAGTATGATTCACACTCAACCAAAGTTGGATTCCCAGGACAATAAGTATTAGATGCATGTTACCAGGAGGAATTAAATCATAGATTTTACACACCTTACTAAGGTCACAACTAGAGTGATTTAACACCCTTATCTCCAAAATCATCTTGTAACTCTAGGTACATTCGATATTTCTTGGCAAGCTGACACACTATTTGAGAGGGGTTAAAAGGGAATTCACACTCAGTATTCTCATGTGTAGGTAACTAAAACATCATATCCACTCGAATCATTTTCATTCATCTTAAAATGGTTTCACTTAATTTGATTTAATTACCTTTTTAAATTATTTGTGTAACCCATTTATTAATAGGGACATTGGTATGCTCATGAGACTACTAGTCTTTGTCCTAGGGGTTCATGTCCAAAACATGGTTACATGGTTTCACATCATACATTCATTACAAAATAGGACAAGTGGAAGGATGATATGGAATAGTTCATCCTTTAAAGGGTAAATTTTCACATTAGAGTTTACATAACGTGGATCCTTTTACTCACCACAAGATGGTTCAAACATGTTCTAAGAAAGATCTAAAATTGACTTTTTCCCAAGCACATCATCTTATGGTTACATTTCCACAAACTAATCATAATTTAAGAAGTTTCTAAGTTTCACATTCAAATATGAGTATTGCACCATAAGACCAAAACAATAATAGAAATTGGGTCACGAGTTCATTTAGGATTCCAATTCTTAAAGGTAGCTTTCAAGGTTAGTTGGGGATCTTCACCACTCAACATGCATGTTGGTACAAGAAGGTTTTAAAGTATATTTAATGTTGGTATTATATGGAACCATACCCTAAGAGAACACATTATCCTTACTGCACACCCAACTATCAATCCTATGAGGGGACGACATATACCAGAACAAAGTTAAACCATGTCATTCCTAATTTTCAAGTTTACGACAATATTGCTAAGCATACATGCTATGGAAATAAACTCAAACTAGGGATATTATTTAGTTAAGATATAAGGTTCCATTGAGTGTAAGGATTTAAGTTCATTCTAAGGTCTTAGTCTTCCATATTGAAAGTAACACACAAGAGGGGTTGTTATGCACAAATTTTATACAAGGGTTAACTGTTTTGGTTAGATTTATTTATTACATTTTCAAAATAATAAAAACCACACACCAATTATTTAATCATCAATTACACACTGGAATTGCACTATAAGCTATTAAATTCAATTTCATTTAACACATTTATCCAACTTTTACAATACAAATTTTGGGATCAAAATAACACCCATGTTTAGACGAAAATTTCCCCTTTAACACTATAACTTTAACAATGTTACAAAAATTCACTTATAAAACTTTCAATACTTTGCAAAATGTTCAAGTATCCTCAAAAATTTATCTTATCATATATATCCAACCCCCTTTACCATATGAAATTTGAATTAAAAAACAGCTTTAGTTCAATGCACATTTCCCAAGACATCCCTAAAACTAACATCTCATTCATATTACCAAATTTAAATAATAAGTATTTACTAGAACATAGCATTACATAAAAATCTAGTTACATTAACATACATACATTACAATAATATCCAATGAATCACAACCACACCATTTCACCATCTTAGTTGTATCCTAAAAAACCATGTGAGCATGAAATCAACGATAAATCACTGACATGGAATCCACCTAAATATAGCATAATTAACGTTATTGGTTTTCCATTTACATGATGATAAAAATACACACACAATAAGAGAGGGTTAAGGGGATTAAAACCATTGCATTTCATTTCATTCCTTAACTAAGGGAGGAGAGAGAAAGAGATAGGGAAGAGAGAGAAGAGAGAAACATTATTTTTCCAAAAGTCAAAATTTCACACAAGTCACAAGATAGAGTTTCAAACAGTTATTTATAAGTGTTAATAAGTTTCCACAATGGTTTGATAAATCAATTGGGGTCTTACATATTTCTATTATCCCAATTTTGCCCCCTGGAAAAATTGATCAAACATGACCCCGCACAAAAGAAAACCTAAGGGTTGGCTTTGTCTTGTGAGCTCACATTCAAATCCAATAGTCAGGTTATAGGCGGACTCGGAAATGGAGAAACCAGAGGCTCTCAGGAGAGAAGTGGGGAAAGGCTCAAAGTCTTTGGGCTTCACAAATGATTCAGAGCGGGCCCAAATTGGCTAAGTATGGAAGAACTAGCGGAAGCTGCCACACGTTAGCTTGGCGCATCTTCAAAGGTAAATCCAAAATTGGGTCTCCCAAATGAGCACGAGGCTTCCACGTGTCCCAGGTCCGAAAAGGGGATAGATCTGGTCATTTAAATCAATTAAGTATAAGAGTGCCGGTGGAAGCCTCCACGTGTCTTGAAAAAAAAACACCAAGGTTTGGGTCGAAGTGTAGAGACTCAAATGAGTGCCAACTCTCCATGTGTCCAATTTCCAAAAGACCCATTTTGATAACTGGTTTCTACCATTTTTGTATGGGCCCAATTCAAATATTCAAATGGGCATATATTTTGATTCAGTGCTTGAAATCTGACAAATTTGGCACCGTTGGAAAGATCTCGACCCCATCTACACCATGGAGATCTGAAAATTTAATTTTGATAGGGTCAGGTGGGTGAGAAGTAGGAAAATGTCTTCGTGCCATTAATATAAGATCTATTTGCTCCAACAACTAGATCAGATTTGATCTGATCCGTCGTTCTTCCTCCTTTAATGCACCGAACAAGTAATCAAGCCAAAATCAATATATTGTAGGTGGATTTGAGAGAGACATTGATTTATGGTGATTGATATTTCAAATTAGGATTCAATGCATATCTCAAGGTGGTTGAGGCAGGATTTGAATTCTTCCCTCCTCTCTCTCATTCTTCCTTTATATTGTAATGAAGGGGCATATTCAAGGGTTGGTCATTGTTTCTTATCTTCCCTCCTCTCTCTTTATTTCTTAGGGTGGAATGTGGAGTCTCAACCTCCTCCCATTGCTTTGTAATGGCATTTTATTTCCTCTTTCCCACTGATGATGTACCGTGTAACATTTTGGAGCAATAAAATCTATTTCGTGATGCATCTGTCCATCCTTGGCTTATTTTGTTGTCTCTTCTTACCTCTCATCATCACAGGTATACTGTGCATACTCTGATGTTTTTGTAGGTTCTGGGAGCTGTGCTTAATGGGTTTTGAAGTGGTGTTCCATGTGAAATCTATCTCTGGTTCATGGTGCATTCTATCCACCCTCTCCTTTGCTCACCTCTCTCCACTTCAGCAATCGGATATGTGATTCAACCACTTCCTTTTCTGGTGTATCACTACTTAGTGTAGGATATTTCACCCTCTCTCTCACTTTCCCCTTGGAATAGTTAGATTAGGATAGAATAAGTTCTTCCTGCACTAGAGTAGCTTGTGGCAGGTAGATTAGGAAGAAAGATCCAAGTTTTGCAAGTCCCACAGCTCGAGAGATTGTCCAATGTTGTGCAATCACACCAAATTCCCCACTTCACACCTAGGCCATTCGGGGGTGTTGTGATTTTGCACTAACACTTTATTTTTATATTTTCCTGCTCATTGCAAAAACATCTCATTTTTGGCTCGAGGCTTAAAAAGTGCATTCAAAAACTATATTTCGATAATTAAATTCATGACACGAGAATTACTACATGTCCACCTATATACTAAGAATCCATAGGGACCGATGGAGTCTAGAACTAGCGAATGGTTTACAATTGGCAAATGGTTTTTCAGAGCTACCAATCATAATCGATCAAGTTTGACCTAGTCAAACAATGACTGCAGGCCTATGAAACCCCTTTGCCAAAATAAAGGTTCTAGGAAATTCTCTAAAAAACAATAGAGTTTTACGAAGGTGGAAAATAATTTCATTTTTCAAGTCACACATGGCAACCTGATATGAAACCCAACTTTTCAATGTTTAACAACTTCCTAAAAGTGCAAAATGAGGTAACAGGGATCCTAAAGGAGTGACAAAGAGAATGCAAATGGTAAAACAAGGTTGAGCTAATGCTTGACATGACTCTCTACATAACAAGGAACACATATGATGCTTGACATCTCTTTTACAAGGCTTAGAGTGTTGTTTTGCAAGTCTCTAGAAAATAGCATTTTTTTCTAACTTTGTAATGAAGATAAAATGGTTGTTTTAGTTGACTCATCTAGCTCTAACCCAAAACCAATGGACACAAGCACCTAATTTTGATATTGTGAGTCTAGCACATACAAGGTTATGGTAACAACATGGTTGATGGTCAATTTGTAAACCGACAACATAGATGACTAGGTAGAGTTTTATTATTTCACACTAACATTCTAATTAAAATACTCAATTGTTCACTTATCCAACGGTTTATTATTTCTATTACTTTATAGTGAAGAACCAAATTATATGAAAATTATAAAATACAAGGTAAGGAGACCATGCCTAGATGGATGAATCTATTCAAAATTGAGGGATTTGGCTCTGTATCTCAAATAGGCATTTCACAAATTGTTTCATTACCTTTTACACTAGTCTCTTGTCAATAAGATTTGTAATCATCACATTCCAAGATACCACGTCTCACCAAGAAATTTTATTAACTAGTTTCAAGGCCTTGTCAACAAACTCATTCCACACAAATATGGAAATCATAGAGTCCCATGAGGCCACATCTCTTTGAGGAACTTTTTTAAAGAGTCCTCAAGATTCTATCACATTAGTCCGGAAATATGTGCCATGTATATCCAAAAATAGCATTAGTCCACAAGATCACATTTTGGGTTACACATTTTGTTAAACACATTATGTGAATTCTTTAAAATTCCCCATTTTGCATACATATCCAAAAGGGCATTGTTATCACCTACAAACAACACCCTCTGATCTATCATGCCTATTTGAATGAGCAACTAGTGTTTTTGTGTAACATTGAACCATCTCTCAAGTTGTGGGACTTGCTACTTGAGATGGACATCTAGAGAAGGCTGGTTCCTCTACCTAATCCTAGCACTAAACTACTTCTAAGGAAGGAAATGCAACTATCTAATCCTAATCAAACAATTCCAATAGACCAAGTAGAGAGAGAGAGCATGAAAATAAATAAATCCTACACTACAGAGGTGATAACACCAAGAAAAAGGGGTGAAATATCCTATCGAGGGAGAATACAAAAAGAAAATGGAGTTGAGAGAGGCCAAACCAATGTGACACAGACCTAGATCTTCATTTACCACTAAATCTCCATGAAACACAACATCTTGCACCTGCAAATGAGACATACATGCACAAAAAAACAACAAAAAAATAGAAGGGCAAGGAGATACAACAAAACAATGCAAGGGTTGAAAGAACACCACGAACACAATTTTTATTGCTCTTAGAATATACATAGTCCATTACATTGTTGAAATAGAGGAAAAATACACTTTCCAGGCCCATGAGAGGGTTTTCAGCTCAATGGTGTTGAGAATTTTTGTTATAGAGTTTCCCCACATCCCGAATATCTCCCTCCTCAAATGAGAAGTGTTTACAATATATAGAAAATTAATGAGATAAAGAGAAAGAGTGAAACTTAGATTTCTTCTCTTCCCAACCAAAAAATTACATTACATGGTCTAAGAATGGCATGGGCACCCTTAAAAATCATCTTACATACATACTTTAGCTTCTAGAAGAAGAAATGGGGTGATATACTTCATTAGTTGCGTTGGTTTGGCCTTGAATTGTGTATTTCAATGCTAGATAATTTTTCCAATTTTTCACACATGTAACCTTAGTGAAAATGAGAAATATAATTCCCATTGCATAGAGGGAATTGATACCTTTCCAATGATATATTTTTTGTCAAATTTCGAGCATTGGATCAAAAGTTATGGCCATTCGAAGTTTCGTGTGAAAAACTGTCATTTTCCTTTCTTCCAATTTTCTACAACATTGTCTGATTTCCTTTTCTAAGGCATTCCGTGGCTTTTCTCAGGATTTTTTTGTGCACTTTTCTACGGGTTCTAGATTTTTTTGAAGACTTTTATGCGGCTTAGTTGATTTTTCTCATGATTTTTGCGGATTTTCCTGCAGACTTTTACGTGGCTTCCATGGATTTTTCTGTGGACTTTTCTACGGCTTCCGTAGACTTTTTTTCCTCAAATTTTCACTAACTCCTTATAATTTTATTGGATTGGGAGTTAGGAAAAATGAAGTAGAGTGCCTCAAAGCCACATTTTCTCAATTTTACTCAATTTTCTCAAATTTGGCCGAGAATTGAACTCCTTTGCCTCTAAAAACCCCAAGCTCAACCATGAAGCTCTGTCAACTACCCAAGTTTGGTTTTCTCTAGTTGTCCATTTTACCAAAGGGGGTAAAAATGGATAACAATTTGGTGACTCATGGGGACATCTACCTGCTAGATGAAGTGATCAGTGGCCTTAAAGTATCCATTGGGCATGGAGTCAAGCCTGATAAACACAATTTTGATCTGAATCTCTGAAATCTTCTCCTGAGCCACTTGAAACATTGCTAGAATTGGATCTGATCTCAGAAAATGCTACCTCCAATGGAATTTGCAAGAGAAACCAAACACCACAACACGCTATGTACAAAAGGGAAAGATCATACATGCTCCAAGTGCAATATGCAAAATGTGCAAAACACTTCTTTTGCTTTGAAAGCAAACCTACCTACTCTACGCTAACCGAAAGCAAAGGGAACTCAAACAAATCCTACAACTGGAAGGGAGAAGTAGCTTCCCTTTCTCAAAATAGGCAGCCATGTATATGATTTGGTGTTGAACATGGTTTTTATTATGAGTGAAAAATTGACAAGAGGTTGATCCTCCACCCAAATCATCAAGGTATCAACTAGAAATAAGACAAATACCTCTTTTAGTGGCTTTGTATTTGGATTGAAGAGGCATTGCAGTTGATCCTTGGTACTCTAAAACTCATCCTCATGCTCAAGAGCAAGCATGACTGGTGGAAACTCCTCTTTTGGCTCCAATGAAGCCAAGTATTTGATTGGGCACGGTTTGATCCGACGGATGTTCCCATTGCTTTGAAATTCAACTCCAAAATGGATTCTTCTTGCAGACCTTCCTAGATGGGTGGTGTGGAAGAGATGGGATATTCGTGCTCTTTTCCTTCCTCTGTGGCGAGTATGGAACTCCTCCCCAATCTGCAGCTCATTTTTATTGATTGCAACATCCAATGAAGTCACTTTTGCATCATTATAATTTGTTATAACACATTGTTGGCTCTACAGTTCCTTCATTGTTGCTCGAAGACTAACTTTCTCTTGGATAGCCTCTTACTCTAGTATGAAATTTTTCAAATCAAAATCTTCAATTTTCTGCTCTAGAGGACTATTTGGGGCAACAAGGTCTTCTTGATAGCTCTCGTCCATCATGGATTCATCAATCAAATCAGGCCCTTCAAATGAAAGTAAAAAATATTCAATAATGTTTTCTTCATGAAGTGGTTTCAACTCTGATTCAATCTCTTCCAGCTGCTCCTCTTCAATAGGACTTGGAGCTGATTGTTCTTCTTCCTTCTTGATTGATTGTGCAACTTGGATTAGATCAGCATCCTCTTCAAACAAAGTGTCATTATGGACACTGCATTTAACGAAAACAAATTTTTGATATTCTTCTTCTTGTTGTTGTTATCCTTTTGTTGTAAACTCATCTTCCACCACTTGTGGTCTGACCCGGCCTCCTCTAAAGGTTTAACCATCAAGGGGATTTTTAATCCCAAATCTGAGAGCCAAGCTTACCAAGATTTTGATCATTTCTTCTCTATTTGGCTCTCCTTCCTACTACTCTCCTTGACTGGTTTTTGGAATTTCTTCCCAACATGGAATTGGGAAGGCAAGAGGAGGAGTGGATGGGGTTTCAACTAGTTTTGCAATTATTTTTGGTGGTGAGGGAAGTGGAACTTCTTGTTTGTTTGGAGGGGATGACTGCTTGGAAGGGAAAAGGATAGAAGAATTGAGGTGAGATGGAAGACTAGGGGATGGAGAAGGGAAACCAACACTTGGGGCAGCATATAATGGGCTTGAATCTTGACCTTTGCTGAAATGATAAATCTTGGGACGGAGAAAAATGAGCATAAAGAGTTGGTGATTGACTTACCCATTGACAAGGTTGTCTTGCATTTTTCTCATATACTTCTATCTCCTCAGTCCACTTTGTGAAATTTGGGGAAACATTTCAACCATGAAATCGAGCTTCTCCTGCGGGCTATAGTGTCTTGGAAAAGGATCTTTCCATAGAAAATGTACCCTACAACCAATTTTGAAAGCTTTCATCTGTGGTGTAGCCCTTGATTGAACCATATCAGCCTCCATCATTTGAATCTTCTCCAATAGATCAATATTCTCCATTTGACTATTGTCATTGTATGCATACCCTTGTTCCTGATATGTTTCATAACCAAACTGGTTTTGACATTGCTCATATGGGTAAGCATAATGGTTCTGAATCTGATCATAATGCTGATCTAGAGGAGTTGAGAAATACATTAGAGGTGTATTGCATTGTTATTGCTGCGAGTGTGAACTCAAGATGGGAATGAAGTCATGATTGCACAACTTCATGGAATGGAAGAAGATGAAAGATGTGGAAAGAAGAATGGGTGGAAATGGATGGAAGGAAAGTCTACAACTTAGAGAATGGGTTGTTGACCAGATGGATTTGCCATATGTTCTTTGCATGTGCCTTTAAAGGCTAAATATTACTAAGAACACATCAATTTGATGAAATGAAGTGGTAAGGTGTTTCAAACTTGTCTCACTGGGTGTGCTAGAACACCCTCTGATCTGTCATGCCTATGTGAATGAGCAACTTATGTTTTTGGGTAACAATGGACCATCTCTAAAGTTGTGGAAATTTCTACTCGAGATGGACATCTAGAGAATGTTGGTTCCTCTACCTAATCCAAGCACTAAACTACTTATAAGGAAGGAAATGAAACTATCTACTCCTAATCTAAAAATTCCAAGGGACCAAGGAGAGAGAGAGCATGAAAATTAAGAAATCCTACACTATAGAGGTGATAAAACCAAGAAAAGGGGGTGAAATATCCTGCTGAGGGAGAATACAGAAAGAAAATGGAGTTGAGAGAGGCCAGACCAATGTGACACATACCCAAATCTTCATTTACCACTAAATCTCCATGAAACACAACATCCTACACTGCAAATGAGACATACATGCACAAAAAAAAACAACAAAAATAGAAGGGCAAGGAGATACAACAAAACAATGCAAGGGTTGAAAGAACACCATGAACACAATTTTATTGCTCTTAGAATATGCATAGTCCATTACATTGTTGAAATAGAGGAAAAATACACTTGCCAGGCCCATGAGAGGGTTTACAACTCAATGGTGTTGAGAAACAAATTTTACAGAGTTTCCCCACATCCTAGAATATCTCCCTCCTCAAATGAGAAGTGTTTACAATATATAGAAAATGAATGAGAGAAAGAGAAAGAGTGAAACTCAGATTTTTTCTCTCACCAACCAAAAACTACCATTAAAGGTCTTAAAATGGCATGGGAACCCTTAAAAATCATCTTACATACGTACTTTAGCTTCTAGAAGAAGAAATGGGGTACCATACTTCATTAATTGCGGTGGTTGGGCCTGGAACTATGTATTTCCATGCTGGATATGTTTTCTAATTTTTCACACATATAATCTTAGTGAAAATGAGAAATATGATTCCCATTTCATATAGGGCATTGGTACCTTTCCAATTATATAAATTTTGTCAAATTTCGAGCACTGGATCAAAATTTATGCCCATATGAAGTTTCGCGTGAAAAAAAGATGTTTTCCTTTGTTCCACGATTTTCTAGTTTTCTTTCTCAGCATTCTGCAGATTTAATTTTCTTCTGACTTCGTGGATTTTTCTATGGCTTCGAGTATTTTTCTGTGGATTCTCAGTGGAATTTTATGTGGCTTCTATGAATTTTTTTCGGCTTCCACGATTTTTCCCCTTACTTCCGTGGACCTTTTTCCTCAATTTTTCACTAACTCCTTAGAATTTTCTTGGATTGGGGAGTTAGGAAAATTAAGTAGAGTGCCTCAAAGCCACATTTTCTTGATTTTACACAATTTTCTCAAATTTGGCTGAAAATTGAACTCCTTTCCCTCTGAAAACCCCGGGCTTAACCATGAAGCTCATCAACTGCCCAAGTTTGGTTTTCTCTAGTTGTCCATTTTACCAAAGGGGGTAAAAATGGATAATGGTATTTGACATGAAAATGTTATACTGGCATCCACTTCTTATTACCTTCTCATGGATCTCCATTCCCTGTTCTAAATCCTCCATTTTGGCACAAGGTGGAGGATGTTGGCAAAGGATGTGAAGCCTAAATTTTCATTTACTTTAAAGCTTCCAAGGCTGTTTAAACAAACCTATTTTTACATATCCTACTATTAATGCATTCCATGAGGTGACATTTTAGGAATTTAGTCAAATAATTCCACATTTTTCATACATACCTACTAGAGCACTTGCAACTACAACATCTAACAAAATCATGTCCCTTCTTCATTATGTTTTGGTTTCCTAAAATTATTGCAGTAGTTCATGCCACATTTCTTTCAAGAATTTAGTTAAATAGTTCATAATCCAAATGCATGCTTCCATATTTTTCATACATATCTACAACAACGCTTGCAACTACAATATATGACAAAATTCATGTATCCTTTATGCTTTGGTGGATATCCATACCTTGTTCTAGAGATCCCATTTTGACACAGGCTAGGAGGATGCTGAGAATGGACAAGAGAGGGATTCACGTAGAGGAAGAATGAAATAGACAAAATCTTGTGGAGGTAAACGTGGGACAACATGAAAAGGGTACTTCCAATGTGTTAATCAATACAACAAACTACTCGCAAAGATCGTAAAGAGTAGGAAAATGAAGTGGTTACTGAGACGCCCACCCAAAAATGGTGCAACCAGGCTATTGTGCACATATTACAGTACATAGAAAATAGGAGAAGAAAAAGTGCATGCAATCGGACATTACGTTTGAATGAATCTCCTCAAATTCCTCAATATTTTTATTCTTTTGCATACAACAACAATATAGTTCCAGGTGGAAGTTTCCTTTACACCCAAAGACAAATGAAAATGCTTTAGGAACGGATACATATATATATGGATTAATTTACATAGTTGGAACATTAATATTGTCGCATGAGGAAACCCATATCTTCTCGAACTATCGTTCCCAAAATATTATCCCATCACAATATTATAGTCTCCCATCCAAATTTGCATAAATGTCTACTAACGAACATGAAATTTCATATTACTACTAAGTTTTCAATGTTGACATGGTTTCAACGTGATCATTGCCTCCACCGTTGTCCTTGGAGTAGATGATGGATCCTGCCACATGCAACCACCTAGGCTTGTTATTTTATCACAAAACTAGTGCCCTATACCCCGCCACATGCCTTCATCATTTATTATTATTATTATTATTATTATTTATTTTTTATTAGGGCACTACACCATATTATAGTTTCTAGATCTTTGATGAAAAAGAATGCATGAGCAATCGCAGAAACTAGAATAACTAACAATAAGATACAATATGATCAAAACTCACAAGGAAAGAATGGCTCCAAATAAACTCAATGCTCCATATTCTCAATGATATAGACTGATGAAATTCATGTAAATATATTAGATGAATATGTAACCTCCTCTTAGATAAGTGGGGAATAACTCTCACTAATTGATACTAGAAGTAGAGTTGACTCCACACAAGTAGTGGGCTAACTCAACAGAACTGGTAAGATAACTCAACACAAATGATACAACTAAGAAATCATATCCCATGAGTTTAGGAAAGATCCAAGTAAGTAAATAAAAATACAAGGAATGTAAATATCCTACACTAAAAAAATTATCATGTGAAAACTTGTTTCCATGAAATTAGATTTTTCAAAGATCCTTCCTCCGAATTTTGGATGATTTTGCTTGCCGATTTTTGGGAAATTGAAATTTTATTCAAGGAGGGAAGAATTATAATGAAAAAATTGTCATATATATCCCCAAAAGATAGGGAATTCGTGGCATGAAAACTAGTTCACGTGAAAATAGATTTTAAAGGACCGTTTCCTCCATTTTTCATGTGATTCCACTCACGAAACCTCAAGAAGTGAAGATGAGCCTTGTTGTCCTTTCATTATTGTGTCATGACATCTACTAATAGAGTATTACAAATTTTTCTGGTGCAAAAATGGAGGGTGAATGAGGAATTCCAAAAAGTTAGTCAAAAATGAGTTTTCATGACCTTTTTGCCTTTCTAGTTAACTACAACTTGACCACTAGGGAGAGAAATCGTGTGCGGATTAAAACTATGATTTGAACTTCATGGATTTGGGAACATTATACTATCCCATTTTTACCCTATGTCATATGAAATTTGGGACAGTTAGGGAAATAAAATGCGGCCCCTTCCCTAGGCTTGACCCATGGCAAGAAATGAATGGTGATCATGAAGGATGAGAGAGAAAGATTATAGCACATGGGAGACGAAATTTGAGGTCACATGAAGAACCTATATAATGGATAGTGGTAGAGACCATTTTTTTTTTTCCAACTGTCTCGATTTTCCAAGATATTTTGGATAGTTGGGGATAATAAATGTGCCTAAGGGTTAAGAGCCTAGGAATTAGCCAAATTTACACACATGATCACTTAACATTTTACGAGAAAGGAATAGGGTCACATGAGGGTCTTAGGATAAAACTAGTGGGTCAAATCCATTCTTTCCCCACTAGCCCCATTTTTCTAGATAGTTGGGAGAATTGGGACATGTCGTGACATTTGGGACACCAAAATGTGTTAGGCTTCCAACTGTGAATTTGACTAACTCCTAAAATCATGAAACCAACTTTCCCAAAGTTCTAGGAACTCTTTATTGGAAAAATTCTATACTAGATTGAATCCCACAACCATTTAAATATAAATGGAAAGGTTTTCAAGTCTTGATTCTATTTCCATGTGAAAAAAAATTCAACTTTTTCATTCAGGACTACAAGGTGAGTCTGCTTAGATTGGTCTACACTAAGAAGCTCTTAGTACTTATGAAAGATGTGGAAAATCCATCATGTAGAATATCCTCTAAAATTTCTGTTGGTATCTTGTTTTCCTTTGGAATCATCCTAGATCTCCCATAATCCTCCTTTGAAGTTTAGATACATTTTCCCACTGCAATATCGTTAAGCCTCCAAAACTGGCTTTCACTGTTCTTGCTCCAAAACCTTTAAAATTTTCCAAAATATTCTTTAAAATATTCCATTGCATTTCAAACTCTTCATTAACATTTTCAAATGAATTTATGCTTCTTGATCAACCCCAGAGGATGCACACCTACCACGGATAGCCTAGAGAATATCCTTGCTAGGCTTTTTTAAGAACTCACCTTTAGAAGCATTGCTTTGAAATGACATGAGTCACCCTATCTCAAATATTTTAACACTTGGGAAGGTATGTACAACACATATTAAAAATTGCAAGGATAGGATAAACACCATAAAGAGGGAAGACTGATCCAAAGGGCTTAGGAGAAAACATTTTGACACTTGGGTCTTTTGTCATGCTTGAAAATTTGAAATTTTCATGTTGCCCATTTTTATGAAAAATAATGTTGCATAATTGATATTCATCATTCTCTTTTGAGTACCACTCTAAGATTAAAATGAGGTATGTTAAAGAAAATAATTCTTGAAGAAAAATGTTTACACAACAACATATATGTCTTTGATAAATGTTCCTAAATTGCATTTCTTTCCATTATTTCCTAAATGAAATGTTTATCATTATGAATATTTAGATGAATTATTCTCAATTTAATTATGGAATACATTTTTCACTATCCTATGATGCCAAGAATAAGTGGACATCACACATATAAGCCATGTACATGCCCCATCTATTGCATACATGCTTAAGAAAAAACACCCAAAGAGAATCCTACCTTAAACCATTAAATATAGGTTAGTAACACATAGATTATTACACCCATATCTCTATTGAGTCCTTGCTTACTTCATATCCTTCAAGAATATTTGACTAGGTAACTTCTTACAGTTAGTCAATCTAGTAGCAGTCAATAAATTTTTGCATATTTCTAGATGAGTTGGAGAATTAGTTTTACAAATTGGTCCGACAATGACCCACAGTTATTTCTCTCTTGTTGAAGCTTAGTATCTAAATATATTTCTTTTTCCTAAATCAAGAAGTCTATGAGATTATATCTAGTATCTTAAAAGACTTAAAACACCGAGGGCATGCATTTAATGTACATAAACTCCAGGTTAATGGTGTTATTATGACCTATACCCACAAATATATGTGTGGATCGATGTTTAAGTTTAATTACATGATATTGTGCTTTCCTGACAAGGGGTAAGATAAGCATTCATATTGGGTTAAAACGTTCGACACTAATGTTCTATTTTAAGTGATAAGACACTAGTGCACCAACGCGACCCATCATGGCTTATTCAACATTTCTAAGGAGTCGAAATTGTGCACTGAGTTTCAATATAGATATCAATATCTCTAGCTTAAATATAGAAAAAACTATGACACTTTGTATTTCTCTTAATCATTCCAAACTCTCCTTTAACGTTTGTTACTTTCTTTTAATTGGTAAAAGTTGAATTATATAGATATCGGTATTAATAACTTAAAAGTCTCAACATAAATATCAATATATTTAACTTAAATATCCTAAAAATATGAATTTTTTTATCTTATTAATTTGCAGAGTAGCAATACAAATGTTGATATCTTTCTCATTCTTTTGTACACGGTTGGATAACAATTTCGTCACTTTTTGTTTAATATATATATATATATATATATACATACATATATACAACTTATATTTTACAAAATATCATTTCCTTTCATGCTACATACAACGTGTTGCTTATGGCTACATTGTGCTCATTATGCAGATGAACCAATGCAAGTTGGGCCTTGTTGCTCATGTTGAAGATTGTGTTGCTTCCACTGAGCTCGGTAATAAATTTTCCATCTTCCTTTACTTATCAATCAAGTCCAAGCTTTAGTTGTTCAATATTTTGTATTATGCATTTCGCATTCTATTGACACTTTTTTGTTTCGGTATACACAGAAACAAAGAACCTTCACCGAAATATGATATTCCCACAACTTACTTGTGTCATAACCGATAAAACATTATTTCTCATTTCAACCGGGGAATACAACCCTCATGTTACCAAATTCTGATTTCGTTACAAACATACCTCCGATGCTTTCAAGCATTCTCCCCTCTACATGTATGTCATTTACTTTCAAGTTTCTATAACTATGTATCTCCATCACAAATTGATGCAACAATGTATGTCATTCTCTTAATTTACATTGAGAAAAAACAATATGTCATTTTGTAATAGCCCAAACCGATGCCACTAAAATAAAATCTAAAATGACAAATGAGGAGGTCCAATTCACATGGAATTTTTTTAGGAAGAAATAAATACACAAAATTCAATAGGGATACTTTTATAATAAAAAATGAAAAATATATTTCCACTATACTGGAAGTTATCAAGGTTAGGATAACTTTCGGTCAAGGTAGATTTATTATAACTTAATAATTCTCCTTTACTACAATATTTCTATAAACATGGGATGATTTCCAACCCCCATTTTTAATCTTGTATTTGCTACTTTAATCTACTAATATTTTGATACTAAATAATTATGCAAAAGATGTTTTGTAAGGCTATAAATTTCCCCTTGCTTGAGTAGGAGGAATATACTCATATTAATGAGAACTTTCCTTTTTGAAATAAAATTCAATATTAAAGCATTTCCTTCGTGAGCTAAAATACTTCCACTTCCAAACTTTTGTTTAAAATTAAAAAAATCCACTTAAAAACTAATATTAGTGTGGAAACTTAGACTAATTTTTAACCTTACATTTAAACATTCCTAATAATAGATTTTAGGTTGAAAAGAAAACTTATTTGTTTTTAGCATATTACACTTTTGTATTTTATTACTCATACATTTCATTTCTCTTATAATTTTATTATTTTCTACTAGTGGTCATAGGGGAAAATTTGGGGTAAGGAAATTGAGGTTTTATCTTTTTTAAGGCATTTCATCACATATTAATTTTCACAACCCTCTGTAGTTTTCTTTCCTCCTTTATTTTCATCTTGTTTTTTCTCTTTGGTTTTTTTTCTTTTGTAGGGTTTGTAGAAGATCTATCGAGACTAAAAAGGCCACGCCCGATGTTTTTTTAGGTGTGATTCACTATTCTATGCGCAGGTTGTCCAACCCGAAGAGGGTTCTATCTCTTTCTTTTTTTTATTATTCATTACTATGATGGATTGATTTTTATTTTTAAATTTTTTTAAATTATTTTATTAGATTTCTTTCGGTTTTGGGTATCGATCCACCCATATTTTTGTATGTACTGTCTTGGTAAGACAAGGAAGCCACAACTGTATAAAGGGGATTTAAGTTTAAGGAGGGGTGATTTAATGTTTTAGAGAGGGAAAAAGTGTGGCCGCACCTATGGGAGAGGATGGAAGGGATCTATTGAGTGTAGAGGTGTATGTGATGTGAAAATGAGGGTTATAAGGGTGGCCAACCGTGCAGGCTAAAGGAGGAGGAGAATGTAGGATTGGGGATGGTGTGGCATAACTACACCACCGTTTGGTGAATTCACAAATCATTAATTGGGGGCGCAGCAGCTTGGAATCCTGCCCTCCATGAATTTTTTTAAAAATACTTTATTCAAAGAAACAAATATATTGCATACAATTTTTTTTTTTTTATCATAAGATCTAATGATAAAAAGAAATAACTCTTCGAGAACCGAGTTCATCCCGCTAGTATTTATTTCATTAAAATATTATATATATATAAAGCATCGGGTGACAAAAAAATTCCAGGAGGGATAACTATTTAATTTTTTTAAAAATGATTTTGTATAACAAAATAAAAATTATTATCTTTATACATATTTATATATGATTGTAAAAACCTTGTATACTTAAATAAAAATTTTCTTTACACAGCTTAATATAAAATCTATGTAGGATGTGTATATTTTCCCCAAAATGAGTGAAAATCCAACCATTCGTAAAATTCCATTGCTTTCTCTCACTTACGCTTAAGCAAACAATCATTTGAATCCACAAAATATTAGTTTATAAATATGACTAATTTTTTTCCTTTTAAATGCACTAGCAAACTAAATGATACGTGAAAGAGTCAAATGAATGATTTCAATACACAAAAATCCCTTCTCAAAAGAAACTTAAAACAACCAATACCTTCTTCATATCAATTGTTTTACACTATAAGTTCAAGAGTAAAATAGAATAACTTTTGCAGCAAAAAGGAGAAGGAATACACCATATAATAGGCATGATTAAATTCCATACAACTTGAATATACTCCCTCAATTTTCTCTGAATTAAGATATACAAGTAAATAAAAATAAGAACAAGAGCCCCCACCAACAGAAGCAACCCAAGATCCCATAATAACTACATTCTCTTCACCAGATGCAAGCAACCAAAGTCTTATTTGACAAATTTACATATCACACTACAAAGTAGGATGAGAAAGATCTTATTATAACAAGGAAGAGTGAGCTTACATCCTACTCAAAAAAATTAAATGGAGTTATTTCAATTTGAATACATAAAGAATACAAAATGTCATTACATCTTCACAAAAGGATGGCCCAACACTATTACATCAAGAAAAAAGTATACATGTTTTAATCCCAAAGATATAAACTCATTTACAATGAACATTACAATAACCAAAGGATATCCAAGAAGTAGCACTCTCCCAAAATTGGGGAAATAAAAAATGCCAAGTATCCAAGAATGTTCCATCCATCCTCAAGCTCTAATCTCCAGGTTTTGAACTCTACAAAGTCTTCATACACAAGGAGAGAGGCCCGATTTACCACCCAACCTAAAGGGATTATTACATGCCTTTCCAAAGGTTGGAAGACATGTTATCCTTCTGAAATCCTATGCATGATAGAGATAGCTTGCACAAATGTGCATAAGAATAAGGGAGAGGTAACAATAAGCACATCACATACAAGACTAACCCATACACAAAAAAAAACAACAAATGCCAACTAAAACAAAAGAGGAGAATACCATATTCATCCTAAACAAGGAGACAAGTGGATGAGACATCCAATAGTGCCATAGAGTTTGGTCCAACCAAAATATGCACACATACAAAATATTTAAAAGCTCCTTATCCTCCAAAAAAGCATCCCTCCTTATTACTCCTCCCATTCTCCTAAATTCCTCTTTGGGAGGATTTTCAAACCCATTGGTTTTTTTTTCCAAGGATAGGGAAGGAGGTTCAAATCATATTAACCAACTTCCCCACCTCAAACCATATGAGGGAATAAAAGATAACCAACATGACTTTTCCATCAAGCCATGAGGTTTAAGAGGTAAAATTCCTCCCTCTTCCCCAAAAAAACTCCCAAATCCATCAAGCCAAATGATGGATGGGGAAATAATCAAAACAACAAGAAAAAAAATATGTAACACATGTAAAACAAGAAAATACATTTAACAATATGCAATCTACATTTTATGTGCAAAAATAAGACAACAAGGATAAAAAATCATACCTCCAAAAAGCTCTCCAAACTCTAAGCTTCTCTAAATCCTTTTCCAAGAAAAAGCTCCAACTCCAAAAGCACTCCCAAAAAAAAATGACAAGAAAAAATTATCTTTCTCACCCATGAGGGAGTATTTGAAGAAAACCAAGTAATTTCCCTCACAAATGAGGGAGTGACGTGTGTCACCCCTCTCTTCCCTCTAAGCCAAGATTCCAAAAAAAAAAAAAAAAAAAGATAAAACTTCATTTTAGCATTACTCCCCAAATTACCCAAAAAGAAAATAAAAAAAACCCATGTAAATTTTCACAATACACAACCCCAACTATTCCTACATGAATGGTGAGAGGCCAAATGGGAGGGAAAATACCTTTTTGCCTTGAAATCAAACCCCTACCTAATAGGTAGGGTCTAAGGGCTTATTTTTATGCTAAGTCAACCCCTACAACCAAAAGGGGTCACTAAAAATGCCAAAAATAACTCAATTTCGTTTGAATTTTTGAACATATTAGTTGAGAATGTGGGGCCCACTAAATGGTTCTTATGTGACCCTAATCCTTATTAATCAAGAAAACACTTAACAAAAACATCCTTAATAAAACTAGTGACCATTAGGTACCCCAAACTAGTTCCTAACAATAAAAAACAACCTAAACAGAATTAAATTTTACAAAGTATAAAACATTACAATCTAAGGGTCACTCATGGTGCCCAAAAAATACATGCAACCAATAAGACTTCATACAACTAACATGGTTAAGACTCATCCCATGGGCCATTTTTCAACATTTGTGTAGCCTCCCTAAAACCCATGTCCTCTCGTAGCCTTTAATCTGCATAGTCATTGCAAACATTAAATGCATATGTATAATAAAATTATAAATCAACTACTCAGTAAGTCAATAGAAGTATAAACATGCTAATTATGCTAACACATCATCAATATAGAATTGTGATTGAGAAACATGCACAATTTAACAAATTCAACATGCGTTAGCTGTTGTAGTACATATAATTGACATATACCCATGTTATCATATGATCACATCAAATAATCGAATAGTCCATAACATCAAGATGTGCGAAAAAACCATGTATTCACCATATATCAAATAAGATCAATAACATAGTAACATGTTAGTATCCAAAATATCTACTGAATTGTACTAACATACTAATCAAGGCTAAATTAGCGCTACATGCTAAAAACATCATACATGTCCACAAATGATCAAATATTATAACTTAATATCATAATGTCCCATAATCCTTGTCAAATCATAAAAATGAGTATAGAGTTAGCAGATAGCTTAAGCTATAAAATGTGGGCACTACATCCCCCTCTCCTAAAATTAGACTTCCTCCTGGAAGTCACTAGGTGGGATAGGGATATGACCTCATGAGGTATTGTATCGTATCATGCCGTTTTTGTCACAATAAGCATGTTCTACCAATTCAAAATTTGTCAAGTACTAAGTGTTTCTCTTACTTATATTAATTTATTTAAAAGAAGTTATATCTTTCAAGGAAATTGTTATCAAAATCATTGTCTAAAACCTCTAAATGGTCACACGTAGTGTATGTCTAATGTCGGGACAATTTAGGGTAACTATATTATTGTTAATATATTTTAGAAGCATGTCTTATGAAATGTAACATGGTTCAAGGTCAAGTGTATTTTTTAATTAGGAGAATATTAATCAAGGAAAGTTGTAGCTTCTAAACCGAATTCATTTGCTTCAACATCTAACTTGCCTATAGGGGTCCTTATAAGATGATGTAAAACATAAGGTCTACATTTACAGGAAAATAATGATGGGTGATCTAAGAGAACATAAATGTTGTTCTAAAATGGTTATCAAGGTTTGCATATTGGTTGCACAGACATTTGAGCCCACTTAAGGAAACCATCAAAGATACTACAAATGCCACACAAGAAGAGAGTGAAAGTTTCCAAGATTGCATGTGTTTTTACATCCTAGCTCCCCATTACTCTAAAATTTTGATAAGATGATTCATGTTCATATTTAATATGGCTCTAACATCCACATTATTCACTAAGGTTAAGGATGAAGATTCACCTAATACCAAACGTAGTTAAAGGTGATAGCTTAATTTGACCATTATTTTTATGTTCACATAATGATAGTACTAATACATTGTGGTTGAAATATATATATCTAGTCACCGAGTTACTGTTTGTTGTCTAGTTTAGTTTCAAGGTTTTATAAAGATGTACCCTTTTCTAGAATATCTCATTTCTGGTTCAAAATTCTATTTAGAAAACCCATAAAGGATGATTTAATTTATTATTAATTATAATTTTTATAAAAAAATTAGCATGACCAAAAAAATTGAACTTCCTAGATCCCAACAAAGTCACATTGACTTAATGAAACAACAAACAAATAATTTTTAATTCAATTAATTCATGAAAAGTGTTTACTTTAATTTTATTGTTTTTTATCATTATAACCAAGAGAATGCATAAATGAGTTAAGAGAAAAAAATACATTCAATGGGGGCATTCCTGAACCCATTAAGATACTATGCACATAATAACTTGGATGAGATAAAATAACTTACCCATTCATACCCTCCTAAAGAGTACCCGAGGTCCAAAAATTTTCCATTAAGGGAAGGTATATTCTAATACTTCTTGAGTATGAAATTTATGTTAATCTTTACTCAATAATTATTTTGGTCAATAATAGTACATTAGGTTAAAATATATATATAGACACACACATATACTCATTAACTAGAGGTTCAATCCATTTTACACAAAGAACTTTAAATTTTACCACCCTATTGAGTGGTAACAACAAATGGGGCCCTATTTTAAAGAGTAATCCAAAAGAACATAGCTTTCAAAACAACTACAAATTTTCATTTGTTAATTAATGTTTATAATGAAAACAAAGGATGCCTTCATTCAAGGTAGGTGGAAAGATTAGTTAATCATTATTTTTAGTCCTTATGATAAGGTTTTTTACCATTTATCTTATAGTAAGTTATTTATATTTTTCAATGTGAGGGAACTCTTACACATGAATCTCCTACGAGCTAAGTAGCCAAAGGAATTTTTAATTAGTGAGACCATTGTAACCTTTGACTATTCACATTATTTTCTCATCTAGGACTTAGGGATGCCAACATAATGCCTAAGTTACGTATATACGACCAACAATTTAGAGTGTAATCCATATTATATGAATATCACATAACTAAGATTAATAAACATTACTTATTCCATTTGAAACTATAACTTATGATTACCTCAATTTATAGATTTTGAAGGGGTAACAAAAGATAACATTGTTGGACAATCGATGTTGTTTAAATACATAATCAATGATTTTCCCATTTGCGAGATATAATTTCATGATTTTTTGTTGTTTATAAGTAACTATATGTATATATATATGTATACATACATACATACATACATACATACATACATACATACATACATACATACATACATACATACATACATATATATATATATATATATATATATATATATATATGTATGTATGTATGTATGTATATATTTTGGTGGTTTACGAATCATTTTTTTCACCATTATTGTACCATATTACTAGGAATTTCATGGGATAACACTAGAATTTGTATACCATAAAACCCAACCAAAAGGGAATTCAATACTAATTTATTATATTTTATTTTATTTGTAGAGAGAGAGAATGAGACATTGTGGTTATTCTTTGAATAATCATTGTCCTTCTCGATCCACAAGATCAAGTTAGAAAGAAAGGGTGATTCCATGTTTTCTACACATAAGTCTTAGCATTATAAACATGATTATTTAGGAACATTTTAATCAATTTGAGGAGGTTTATAATCACAAGTGCACTTACTAAGGTAAAATGTTTTAACCAAGTTACTTTGCAACAAAACTTAGTAAGCTGTCAAAGTATGAAAATAGGCTTATCAAGCTCAAGAAGGATTATAATAATTTGAACATTACCGAAATTACTCCACAATTATGCCAAGGGCTTTGATAAGGATTTTAAGTTGTGTAAGCTAGTAGCGGTTTCCAATAGTTCAAGGGATAATTAGTTTACTTAAAAGAAGATAAAATAACTATGAAATACCACTTTGTATAAAGCCATCATATGATAAGAAATACTAGGAATCCTTTCCTTTTACCATATATTGTTTAGAGATAAGCTATAAAAGCTTACATTATCAGATATTCTCATCCAAGTATGCTTATTTTGGTCATATACTTTGAAAAGGAAACAACAAGATCATAAGTTCGTTTGGTAAGTTTCCTTATAAAAAGGTTTATAAAATTAAGATTAGTAACATAAAAAAGAGGAGTATAAATTATTCCAATTTCATAATAATGAAATTTCAAAACTTAGAAAATCATTTTAACATATTGAGTGGTTCTAGAGAAGATACAACTATAAATTTTACGCCCATACCAAAAGGGTTTCGTTAGGTTTAAATGTGGTGCCTCGAACATCATGCGGTTGAGATTAAAAATAAAAATGGATCACTAGAAGAGGAACCAACTAAAAAAACACCTTAAACATATTCCTTATACCACGAGAAAAAATTATACATTTTTATATTGACCTACCGCTTATTTCAAAACAACAACTAGACATTTTTCAATGTCCCAAATGACCAACCTAAACCAAGGCCATTAGCATTCAAAATGTCTCGTAGCAATAAATTTTGCAAGACTTAACCTATGACACACATAAAAAATCATGATAATCAGATAATAAAATATTTTACCCTCCAAAGGTGTTCTTATAAGTCAAACGGTTTATTAAGACCTAGTTCTCTTGTCCTATGGTCTAGAAAAAATGATTGTAAAAAGGGGCTTACCAAACAAGTACCCAATACCAAAATGGTAAAACAAAAACTTCCAGCCAATTATTTTTTATATAGGGAGTCAAACATGAAATATTCCATTCAAAATGGGTGAACAAATCTCAAACTGGAAGTGCTTTCTTAGAGCCAACTACTAAAGTTTTGCTATTGTATTTCAACATATTTTTAGTAAAATTGTCTACAAAATGGTTCTCGAAAACAAATGATCCCAACTTGAAAATGTATTATATAAAATCAAATCTATTCTCTTATATATAGAGAATCTGACGTAACTTACATAATGAAAAACTGATAACTTGAAATCTAGTTATGACCTCATTTCCGAAGCTAATTTATGTTATTGACAAGTTTGTGTTTGGAGCCAGAACGACTAGAGGCCTCCTAAACATGCTTGAAAAAATTACTCCCCATTACGTTTTCTCAAAACTAAATTCTGTAATCAATTGACATGTAGAAATAATAAAGGTTAGAGGTCATAGATTTTAATTTTCTACTAAAGCTCCCTAAACTACAAGTCCAAATTGAAGCGAATTTTCTTAGATTTCAACTTTCTTCCATGGAGCACCACGATCAATAGGCCTCAAAATTCCTTTAGTAAATGATCATATGATATTATATATTTGGTTTAAATGTTGTTTCCAATTTCCAAGTCACTAGAAACTATGATCAAACTAACCAATCTTTGCTACGAAAAGTCTAAGGGCCCTTTTACGGGTAACATTTAACAACTTTCTCTAATGTTTATACCTAGTGCGTCTAATGTTGGAAACTAGGATCTGATACCAAATGTAATGGCCCAAATTGACCCCACTAAAATATAAGATAAAATGATGAATGGAGAGGTATAATTTGTGTGGAGAGGATGGAATAAATTTGTGGAGTGTAGAGGTGTATGGGATGTGAAAATGAGGGTTATAGGGGCGGCCACTATGTAGGCTAAAGTGGGAGGAGAATGGAGGACTAGGGGTGGTATGGCACAACTACACCACCGTGTTTTGGATTCATAAATCATCATGGGGCGTAGGGATTTAACTACAGCCCTCCCCAAATTTGTTTAAAAAAACATTTTATTCAAAAAAACAATTTTTTCATTTACAATTTTTTTTTCTTTTTATTATTAGATTTGATGATAGAAAGAAATACGGCTTCGAGAACCGAGTTCATCTTTATATATATATATATATATATATATATGTATATGTATATGTATATGTATATGTATATGTATATGTATATGTATATGTATATGTATATGTATATGTATGTATGTATATGTATATGTATATGTATATGTATGTATATGTATATGTATATATATATGTATATGTATATGTATATTTATATATGTATGTATGTATGTATGTATGTATGTATGTATACAACTTCGGGTGAAAAAAATTCTAACAAGGATAATTATTTAAATTTTAAAAAATTGCTTTTGTATAACAAAATAAATAGATTATCTTTATACATATTTATATCCGAGTGTAAAAAAACTTGTATACTTAACTAATAATTTACTTTACACAGCTAATATAAAATATATGTAAGATGTGTATATTTTCCCCAAACTATGTGAAAATTGAACCATTGTTACAATGCCATTCTTTTGTCTCACTTATGCATAAGGAAACAATCATTTTAATCCACAAAAATATTAGTTTATAAATATGACTAATTTTTTTACTTTTAAATGCACCAATAGACTAAATGATAAATGAGATACTCAAATGAATGATGTCAATACACAAAAATCACTTGTCAAGAGAAACTTAAAATAACGAATCCCTTCTTTATATTAATTATTTTACATTATAAGTTCAAGAGTAAAATAAAATAATTTTTGCAACAAAAAGGAGAAGGAATACAACATATAATCGGCATGATTAAATTTCATACAAATTTAATATAGTAACTAACTTTCCTTTGAAATACATGTATAAGTAAATACAAAATAAGAATGAGAGCCCCCACAAACAAGAAGGATCCCAAGATCCCATAATAAACACATTCTATTCTCCAGGATGCAAGTAACCAAAGACTTATTTGAAAAATTTACATGTGAAACTACAATGTAGGAAGAGAAATATCTTATTATAACATTGAAGAGTGAGCTTACATCGTACTCAAAAACTATAATAGGAGTTATTTCAATAAGAAGACATTAAGCATACAAAAGGACATTACATATGCATAAAAGGATGTCTCAACACTATTCCATCAAGCAAAAAGTATACATGGTGTAATCCTAAGGATATAAAATCATTTACAATGAACATTACAATAACCAAATGAGATCCAAGAAGTATAACTCTTCCAAAATTGGGGAAACACAAAAGTCTAAGTATCCAAAATGTTCCATCCATCCTCAATCTCTAATCTCCTTGTTTTGCACTCCACAAAGTCTTCATACACAAGGAGAGAGGCCCAATTTACCACCAAACCTATAGGCATCATTACATGATTTTCCAAAGGTGGGAAGACATGATAGACTCCCCCAAGACCATGGGAGATTGATATAGCTTCCACAAATGTGAAAAATAATAAGGAAGAGGTAATAACAAGCACATCCCATATAAGACCAATCCATACACCAAAAAACACAACAAATGAGAACCAAGAAAAAGATGAGAATGCCATATTAATCCTCAACAAGGGAAAGAGTTGATGATACATCCAAAAGTGCCGTAGAGCATGGTCCAAACCTAGGGTGCACACTTACAAAATCTTTGAAAGCCTCCTTATCCTTGCAAAACAATCATCCCTCCTTATTACTCCTCCCATTCGCCTAAATTCCTCCTTGGGAGGATTTTCAAACCCATTGGGTTCCTTTTCCAAGGATGGGGAAGGAGGTTCAAACCATATGAACCACCTTCCCCACCTCAAACCATATAAGGGGATAAAATAGAACCAAAATGGCTTTCCCATCAAGAGATGAGGTTTGAGAGGAAAAATCCCTCCCTCTTCCCCAAACAAAACTCCTAAATCCATCAAGTCATATTATGGATGGAGAAACAATCAAAATAACAAGAACAAGTAAGCATGCAACACATGTAAAACAAGAACATACATTTAACAATATGCAATCTATCATTTATGTGTAAAAATAATAAAACAAGAATAAAAATCCTACCTTCTATAATATCTCTAATCTCTAGTATTCTCTAAATCCTTGTCCACGAAAAAGCTCCAACTCCAAAAGCACTCCCAAAACAAAATGACAAGCAAAAGTTCTCTTTCTCCCCTATGAGGGAGTACTTGAAGAAAACCAAGTAATTTCCCTCACAAATGAGGAGGTATCATGTGTCACCCCTTTCTTCCCTCCAAGCCAAGATTCAAAAACAAAAGAAACAAAAGATAAAACTTCATTTTAGGATTACTCCCCCAAATTACCTAAAAGGAAAGTAAAACAAACCCATGTAACTTTTCACAATACACAACCCCCAAAAATTCATACATGAATGGTGACAAGTGAGAGGCCAAATGGGAGGGAAAATCCATTTTTTCCTTGAAATTAAGCCCCCTACCTAATAGGTAGGGTCCAAGGGATTATTTTTATGCTAAGTGAACCCCCAAAACCAAAAGGAGACACTAAAAATGCCAAAAATAATCCAATTTCGGGTTTTATATTTTTGGACACATTAGTTGAGGATGTGGGGCCCACTAAAGGGTACTAATGTGACCCCAATCCTTATTAATCAAGAAAACACTTAAAAACACATCCTTAATATAATTGGGGACCATTAGCTCCTCCAAACTAGTTCCTAACAATAAAAAAACAACCTAAGCACAATTAAATTTTACAAAATATACAACATTATAATCTAAGGGTAACTCATGGTGCCCAAACAATACATACAACCAATAAGGCTTCATAAAGATAACATGGTTAATACTCAGTCCCATGCGTCACTTGTGCACATTCGTAGCCACCGTGAAACCCACGTTCTCCTCGTGCCCCGTAATTTGCACACTCATTGCAAACATTAAATGCACTTGTCTAATAAAAGCATAAATAAAATACTTAGTAAGTCAATCGAAGTATAAACATGCTAACTATGCTAACACATAGTCAATATGGAATTGTGATTGAGAAACATGCACAATTTCACATAAATTCACCAGTGTTAGCTATTACAACATATAATCGACATATACCCATGTTATCATTTGATAACATCAAATAATCGAATAGTCCATAACATCAAGATGTGCAAAAAAATTGTGTATCCATCATATATCAAATAAGGTCAATACAATAGTAACATGTTAGTATCCAAAATATCTACCGAAATGTACTAACATACCAATCAAGGCTATATTCACGCTACATGCCCAAAACATCATACATGTCCATGAATAATCAAATATCATAACTTAATATCCTAATGTGCCATAATCCATGTCAAATCATAAAAATGAGTATAGAGTTAGCAAATAACTCAAGCTAGAAAATTTGGCCGATACATCCCCCTCTCCTAAAATTAAACTTTCTCCTTGAAGTCACTAGGTGGGAGAGGGATATGACCTCACGAGGTATCATGTCGTATCATGCGGTTTTTGGTAAAAAAACATGTCCCGCCAATTAAAACTTGGTCAAGTACTACATGTTTCTCTTACTTAGATTAATTTAATTAAATGAAGTTACATATTCCAAGGAAATTATTATCAACATTATTGTCCTAAAAGTCTAAATGGCCACACGTAGTGTATGTCCAATGTTAAGGTAAATTTAAGGGAACTATATTATTATTAGTAGTATTTTTATAAGCATGTCTTATCAAATATAACATGGTTCAAGGTCAAGTGTATTTTTGAATTAGGAGAATATTAATCAAGGAAAGTTGTAGCTTCCAAACTGAATTCATTTTCTTCAATGTGTAACCTTGCGATAAGGGTCCACATAAGAGGATGTAAAACATAAGGTCTACATTTAAAGTAAAATAATGATGGGTGATCCAAGAGAATATAAATGTTGTTATAAAAGGGTTATCAAGGTTTGTATAGTAGTTACATACGAGGCCACTCAAGGAAACCATCCAAGGTACTAAAAATGCCACACAAGAAGAGAGTGAAAGTTTCCAAGTTTATCTATGTTGTCCCATCCTAGCTCCTGTTATCTCTCGAAAGTGCAACCTGTAGAGAGATGAGTACATGTGTTCTAAGCTTGCTTATGATGTCTCTCTTTTGTAGATACAATGGAAACACCTCATGTCTGTGGGTATACCTATTGTTGAGGCAAGTCTCTAGATATCAAGGCCGGTTCCTTTTTGATGTATCCTAAATTAATTTTTAGGGGTTTTGAGGGTGAAGACATTACTCTAAATGGATTTAAAATAGGGGTGATACACGAAAAATTGATGAGGGTTTTAACTAAGTACATGCAAAATTAATTTGAGAATAGATTTTGGATGCAAAAACCAATAGTTTTCAATGGAATATTAAGGAAAAACACTTGATGTGTTAACATAATGAATCACAAAAATACAACAAGAAAAACATTCACACTAATATTATGTAGAAATTAATAAATTTGCAGCAAGGTAAGATGATTATTCAAGGAATTGGACATTCACAAGAATTAATAAGATATAAACAACACTACAAATAATTGGAAAGATGGAAATCAATTCTCATTCAAAGGGAAAACTGGAAAAATCTACTTCAAAGCATTCCTACATCCAAAAAAATCCTTCTTGTGCTTTACAATTGCACACAATATATAGAAAAAAATTATTCATCCATCCCATCTTAAAAGTAGGCTAAAATTTTTACCCACCCATGCATCTTACTTTTATCCTTTATCATGAATAAATATAGGAATAAAATAAACATGCGAATATAATGAGGCATTAATAGCCTTGATTACAAAAATACATCCTAGTCAAACATTACTTGACTGGTCTATTTTTAACAAAGTAAGATGAATAATGTGTCTAATAATAGCCTTTTCTTGTTGTGTAAGTATCCTCCAATGTGTATGCAATCCTTTCCATCTAGTGCTTGATGTGATAATTAAAAATTGATCCACTTGTAGTGATAAAGTTAGCACTTTAATCTTGTTCCCATGGATGCACATGCAAAAATAAATATTTGTGTGAGAAAAATAATTTATTTATTTGAAATACTTTGGAAAATATTCACCCATGTATTCCATCATAATGGGGACCACATTTAATTCGTATATTGACATTTCCTCTGTCTTCTTGTGATTACATGTAAAATTGACTCTTCGCACATAATGTCATTGTTTGCTTTATAACCTTCCCACTATGGGGACCACTTGATATGTGTGCACACTTGTCTTCATAGGGTTTTTAAACTCCTTTAGGCACATCAATGCATAATATAAAGTCTTAATCAACTTGGAAATGGGAATAATAACCATTTTTATAATTTCAAATAGTAATCATATTCATTATTCACCTTGGCACATACTTGGTCTCCCTTTGACTATTTACTTGCACTTTTGAAAATAAGGTCATGGGACACTTTTGCATAGTTGATGGTGTATATATTATTGATTATACCTTATCTAAGGTCAATACAATGATAACATTAATATGGGGTTTGTCCTACTCATGATGATGACTCACCCCATGATTTGTTTTGGAATATTCCATTATAGACTAATGATTATCACCTTTTTTGAAAAATCACGAAGTAAAGGGACCCCTTAGATTTGATCATTACGTAATTGTTATCATAGGATAATGTGTGTCCAAGACAATAGTTTGAACATAAATATGAGTGGGAAAATTTGTCCCCTTTCTCATGTTTCTTTGACCCTTTTGTGTTTTTGGTGGAAACTTTACTCAAGTTACGAATAGGGTTTCTGAACCGGTTAAACATGTATTATTTGTTGACCACAGTTGATTTTATGGTTTACTAAACAAGGTTGATCTTTGTACTCACTTACCTATTTGTTGTTGATCATCTGAGCATCTGAATTTTTATTGATTGTGGCTTAACTGACCTTACAAATGATTCATGGCCATTTGAACTTGGTACTTTTTTATATCAAACCATTGATTTTTCATTGGTAATTGGCTTGCAAGATCGGCACCATCGATTTTATGCACAGCTTGATTTAACAACTTTGATCCTTAACTCACCGGGTTGAGTTAGTTTACCATGGTTTGGTTAGGCAAATGTATTTATTTATAGTCTAAGGTCCATTGTTTCATCTATATGCCCATTTTGGAGGGCGAAGCCCTAGATAATTTATTCTAGACTGTCATTATTCTTTGATCTAGAATTTCTAGATTCTCTGCCCTAAATGATACTTTTGAGCTCTATTTTTAATTCGAGGTATTTGGCCGCCATTTTTGTTAATATTTGAATTTGAAAATTTATTGTATTTTGTTTCTTCACTCTGGATTTATTTCTTAGTTTGAAGATTTTTATTTTAATCCTCGTGAATGTAATACTAAAGGAATCATGAGCCTCTATGAGCTTCTGTAATCTTTATTTGAAATCTGGTTGTATTGGCCACCATTGATATTTATTTTGAGCTAGATTTGGGTCAGGGCATTCATTTGAACCTTACTATGGGAGTAATTTTTGTCATTTTTGGGCCTCTCGTGGGTTGTTGAAACTTTGAGCTTGAAATTTGATCTAGGTGTCATCTTTTATTTCACTTCCTCTGAAGATATTTTTAAGCTTTTGAGAAACCATCTTCTAAAGTAGTGAGTTCATTTTCAAGATTTGCAAAATTATGAAGATTATAAACAGATCTAAAATAACCAATGTGATGAATAGAACTATAAAGGTTTGCATTAGTCAATTATTTCTTGAGTGTATTATTCTTGTTTCTATTCTAGGTATTTCTCCTTTTATACTCTATAGATGGCACTATTTTGCTTCGTTTTTTGTGAAATATTTGTTTTCTTGATAATACAATGCTATAGATTTGAACACTATAATTTTTGTTATTTGAATTTTATAAGTGTTGTTACCTTTGTGATGATACTGCCATTATCTGGTATTTTGTGACAATTACTACATGAACATTCTTATCTTTGTATTGTACTTTGATGCTTTCTTTCTATGGTTATCCTTTAACATTTTGCGATCTTTCAATGAGGGGTTTTTGTTTCGTTACTTTCACTAATGCTTACTGTTTCATCAATGGCCACCATGGTAGTTGATTCTAAACCTCTGTTCCATTTAATGTTACTTTGTTTCTTGGTGAAGGGCTTATTGTGGTTTTGCAACTTCATCCTTTAAGGTACCCTATGATTTTTACACTTGTGTAGTAGCTTGAGTGAGCTCTTTATACGATGATTTGTTTTCTTCTTCTTGCGGGTCATTTCTCGTATCCACTTGGCCATATTTTACAAATATCTTACTATTTTCCTTACACGAAGGGGGTTTGTTGTTTCGATATCTTTGCACGAACTCAATCTCTGATTTATGTTTCTCTAATGATATTTTCAGAGGTATTGAAGTTATGGTTAATTTTGTACCTTCTATTTTCTTTGATTAACTTGGTGATTTGATGATAGTTGTGGAACCTTAATGCTCTTTCTCGTAAGTTTTGCACCAGTACATTTGCATTTCCACTCTATCTTGGATGGTAAAACAAGGTTTCGAGAACGTTCCTCATGGATTCACCTATGCATAAACCTACTTTGGTGAAAATGCTAGAAGTTTGAATTCTATACTGTTTGAATTTTATGGCTTCATGAAGATGATATTTTTGGAATCATTTCTCTAATCTCTGGGACTTCAAATGATAAATTCCATGTTTAACATCTTGCATAGTTATTTTGTCTTACTATGATCATGTTATAAAACAATAAAAATACATCTTTAAAGCTTATGCATATCAATAGTAGATTCATAATGAATTAAAAAATATGTATTCCTTTTCTTCTTTCATGGTATATAACTTTATTCTTCTATAAATCTGAACTTTGATTGATATCATTAGGCCTTGATGCTCCTTGAGTTCACTTTAAATCTATAGAGTAGGACTATTATAGATTTGGATTTTAACACTAGGTTTGTACAACTGTTTGATATTTGCTTTATTTGAAAAGGAAAAATTCGTCTTCATTAAACACTTGTACCTTTAACAGAGCCATGTACTTATTGATTTTTTCATTGTAACCCCAAAATGTCGCTTGCTTCCATCTTTGCATAGATGATTTCTATATATTTGATAATAGGGCACTTTCTTTATTTGTTGATATTACACTTATTTCTTGATCTATGAGCTTGTATCTGGTTTGATCATTTGCGATATCAATTCCATGCTTAGAAACTTTATTCTATACTTCATAGTTTGTACAGCTTTTTTAAATACATTTGTTTTGATTTCAGATGATAACAATCTGGTAATGCTTTCAAAAGTTCAGTCTTTGATAACTTGTAAGCTGATTCTAGACTTGTAAGATCAGAAAAACTATAAATTTATCCTTATAGGAAACGTTTCTCCTATTCACCTTGAGTTGCAACTATTCTTTACTTGATAAAAGTATGATTTGAATCTTCATTTTATCTCAATTCTTACATACTTGTGGCTGTAATATTTGATGATAATTGATCTCTTTTTCCTTTGTATCTTGATCAATATGACATAATTATAGTTTATCAACATAGGATGTATTCTTTGATGTTTAAATTATCTGGAAACTCTTGGATTCTTTTTGTGAATCAATTGAAATCACCCCTTATGCATTATTTTAGTACATTATCATTACTATGTCCTTAAAAATACACCTTTTGTGTCAATCATTAGCTGAGATGATGATATTATATTGTAGATAGTAGCTCTAGGGATAGTATGATATTGCAATCTTCTTTTCTACACTGCATAAGTGTACTTTATTTCATTTGGAAAACTATACTTGATGGTTCTGTTCAAAATAATGTGCCCTTGGAATTTTTACTTTGATCATTGTGATAGACATGAATGAATTCTTCTATCTTGAAGCATGCTAACTACTTAATTTTAGTACCTATGGTTTGTTTCGTATCATACTTTTGATAATATCTTGGATTTGTATCCTTGACTTATGTAATGTACAACCCTACTTTTCTTCAAGTTATTCTAAAGTATAATTCAGTTTGGTATTCTACCAAACACCGAAGCTAGATAAACATCATTATTTGCACTTTTTGTATGCATTCCATTTTTAGAATTTGTAGTACTAAACTTGTATTTCTTTTATGGATTGGTACAACCATATCTTTAAATATTAATCCTTCATCTAAACTGAAATAAATACACTTTTCGGGTTCAACTTGCGAATGTAACACTTTTGATATGCACACACAATAGTTAGTGTTTATTTCTTTCTCTTTACATGTACCGGACATTTAGATAAAATATTTTGAAAAATTAGGCTTTTTGGCCTCTCTTATGTTCCATAGTTTTCTTCTTTTATCTTTCTTTTCTTAAATTATTCTTGGTATCGTATGTGCTATTGTAGTATATTGTTCTTAACAATTTTGAATTTGTCTCTAATGCATCCTATGGCTGTTGATGTCAATTGATTCATTTGCATGAAAATATTATCATAAGTATAATAATTGAACGTTAAGCTCAATTTTGACGACAATTATCTTTCCTTTTCTCATGAATGATGACATAACTAGATGATGTGGTAGAAGAGGATGAATAAGCTACAAGTAGATGAAGAACAATAGAAAACCTTATGGAAATGATGGGTTTTCTCTATATTCTTCTTCTTTTAGCTTTTTGTACATGCATATTTTATTGCGTAGTTATAAGTTACATCCCACGACTTGTGTGGGAAATATGTACTTCCTCATAAATAAATGAAATTTTATTTATGTACTTGATTTTATATTTCTTTCTTCTTTCAACATCATGTATATTGATTGTATAGTGAAATAAACAACTCAAACACATATTTAAATGTATTTACATGTAGAAATAAAGAGTTTTGGAATACACAGGCTGAAACTTAATAATGAAATCTCTTTCATGTAAATTGTAAATCTGTTTGTTATTCCCCAATTTGGCACTTCACCTAAATTGTGATTCCCTCCTTCATCAAGGAAATAATTTAGTTTTTTGGGGATTTTTGTTTCGTTTCAAGATAAAGATGAAATGACAGTCTATGTGAGGTGTTACATTTTTTAACAACACACATAATTGTAGATTACATGTAAATAATCAATTGTTCCAACTAAAAACATGATAATGCTGTAATGCATTCCCTAGTTAGGTCCACTCCATCCATACCATCCATCGTAATGAATTTTTTTGAGTTACCCATTATTACACAAGTGCAAAAGTTGTCAACATTTTTGGTGATCCTATGGGGAAAGCTATCTGCTAGCCTATAGATTTTCATTTCTATTGTTAATTGGGCATAGAGTTAAAACATATAACAAAAATTTCCTTTCCGAAAAACATACTAAAGTGGGAATGGATCTGGAAACTAGATCATGTGCTTGAATGTACTTGTTGAATTGAAAAATGTTGCAATGTGCATGAAACACTTATTAAAAGGGAAATATTACTCTAATAGACACTCGTAGGATTATTGAAAATAGTGTTTAAGAAACATACCATTCACAAGAATGGGAAGTTCTTCTCCATTGAGCCTTGAAAGCTGAAATGCATTGTGTTTTTGTAAGGTGAAATCATGTAAGGACCACTCTAGATTGTATCAAACTTCATGTGGTTTCCTAGGTTTTTACTATCAACATCTCATTTTAACACAATGTCTCCTTCATTAAAGAGTCTTAACTTAGCCTACTTATCAAACGTTTTCTTCATCTATTTTTGATTCTTTTCCACGTTCAGATGAGCTTGATCTCTTAGCTCTTGTAACTCCATGAACTCTTCATAATGAACCTGCAATAGTTTCTTCTCAAGTAATTCCATCTGATGTAGCAAATCTAATGCAAGAAACTCAACCGAGATGGGTATTCTCTCCTCTCTTCCATAAACGAGCTTGTATGATAAATTTCCTCTGACCTTGTAGGAGTCACTCTGTCAAGACAAAGTGCTAAATACAACATTAGATGCCAAGATCTTTGGTTATTTTTTATTGTTCTTTTGATGATCCTCAAAATATTTTTATTAGTACTTTCATCTAATCCATTACCTTGTAGGTAATAATTATATGACGTAATTAAATATTTTTTTCTTGAAAGCCCAATCATGTTACCTTTGCACATTGAAATGCTAAGGCATTAACTAAAATGATAGTTGCTCGATTGCACAAATCAGAAACTATACCTACATAAAAGGATAGTATTAAAGTTTCATTAGCTTCTTTTAAGGCTATTTCTTTGGTCCAATGTGTAAAGTAATTTTTAGCAGTTAAAATCCACTTTTTTCCTTGTGATGAGGGTGGATTTATCATGCCAATAAATTCAAGACCCCATTTCATGAATGGTTGATCCACTGAAATAGGCTGCAAGGGCAGTGAAGCTAAACGTTATTTTCCAAGAAAGAAAGCACATTTCTTACAATTTTTGAACCATTAGAAGTAGTCCATGAATATGTTGGGCCAATAGTAACCAACTTTCATAATTTTTAAGGATGTAGTACGTGCTGAAAAATGACCTCTTGTAGGTCGTTCATGGAATTCGATAATAATTATTGAATTCTATCATAAATAATACATTGCAGTAAAAAACTACATTTATATCTATTTTAAATAACATGCCATCAATGAAAACATAAGGTACACCATGTAACCTAAAATACCTTCATTTATTATTTTCCATACCTTCCTGGATAAGTACCGCATAAAGTAAGTAGTTAACCAAATCAGTCATCCATCTTGATTCCCGAACTTGTTGGCTAAGTTCAGTTGCTGATTTTCTAGTTGTACCAAGGTATTTGATCGCTGATACGTAACTTTAGCATGTTGTTCTAGATCTTCTATTTCTATAGCCTATTTTTTTCTATATCGGTAATTAGATGCTCACACAAACATTTTCCTCAAACTGTTTTTTTGTAACATGGATATCAACATTGTATTCCATAACTTTCATAATTCATCCTGTTCTCTTCTCATTCAGCTCTTTTTTAACAAGAATGCTTTCACACTTGTATGAGAAACTAAAATATGTATCTTGTAATTGGAAAGCATGTACTTTAAATTTTTAAATCCTCTAACTAATGAAAGTACCTATTTTTCAAAAAAGGTGTACGTTATGTCGTAGTCATGCAGAATTTTTCCAAAGAAAGTAATTGGTTGCTCATTGTTTTCATCATTAACCTGAGTTAAAATAGTTGAAATGGTCTCAACTCCAGCAAGTGCACACATTGTGAAAACTTTATCAAAATTTTGATTTACAAGTGTATGAGCTTGTGAAATGACTGTTTTAATTGCTTCAAATCCTTTTCTCCCTTCGTTGGTCCAAGAGAAAGTCTTATATTTTTTTAACATAGTTTTTAATGGCTTGACTAATACTTGTAAAATATGGAACAAATCTTCTAACAAAGTTGATTTTTCCAAGAAAACTTTGTAATGATTTCTTATGATGAGGTAAGGAAAACTATGAAATAGCTTCAATTCTGAAAGGATCAATAGATAAACCTTGTTTAGAAACAATATGACCAAGCAATTTACCTTGATGTACTGAAAAATAGACTTTTGGGATTCAAAGATATTCCAAACTATCTACAAAGCTGAAAAGTCTACCTTAAATGCATTATATGTTCATCAGAATTCTTTGAAAATATGGTGACATCATCTAAGTAAACCAATATGCATTTATTTAATAAACTGTGAAAAGCCATGTCCATTGCATGTTGAAATGTTGCACCAACATTTGAAAGACCAAAAGGCATTCTTTTATAAGCATAAGTGCCCCACTTAGTGGTAAATGCTATTTTGTATCTATCTTCCTCTTAGAGAAGGATCTATTTGTATTCACTATAGCCATCTAAAAGAGACAATCTATATGAACTAAAATCTGTTCTCAAAATTTGATCCATATTCAAAGAAATGGATAATGGTCTTTAAATGAAGATTTATTAAGGTCTCTAAAATCTACACATAGCCTAATTCCTCCATTATTTTTTCAAACAGGAACAAGATTAGTTACCCAACTTGAATTCTTAACTAGAAAAATATTACCTGATTCGATTAACTTAGATAACTCTTTTCTCATTAATAGCTCAAGTTTTGGATTTACAAGCCTTTGCTTTTTGCTAACTTGCTTGAATTTGGTGTAACTATATTGTATGTTGAGCTAAAATTGGATCAAAACCTATCGATCTTGGTACTTCTAAGAAAAAAATCTCTAAATTCTTTACATAATTTGATAAATGACTATTTTTAGTGAAGAACATAAATTTCCAATAAATAGTTTATTTTCATTATCCACAAAGATTTCTTCATAATTATTTGCGTGAGTTGAAATCTTTCCTTTTCCTTTCTTAAGCTCGATCATCGAATGAAAATGTCTTCTAGAGTGACCAATCCTTAAGGAAACTTGTTTTTATTCAATGAATAATTTGATCACCATAGAAGTCTTGCGATTTTTCCCAATTTACTACGAAAATTTGGCTTCTTGCTACAACAATCAGTAAATTTGTTCATCATCTTAAAAAACTTTGCAATTCTCTTCATTGTCAAGAACTGAAGGTCTAATAATTAACTTTATATGTGGTTTTACTTTGCTATTTTTGATCTTTTCTAGTACATCAAAGTGGGCACCAACTACTGCAAGTCCTGTCTTCATGCTTCTTTTCAACTCTTGGGAGATTGAATGTTCATAAGATCAAAATCATCCATTAAGTCTAAAACACTATGTTTGTAAGACTTTAGAAATAAATTCTTACACACATTAAAGTTTTTCACTTAATTAATAACTAATTCGAATCACTAAAAAACTTGTAAAGTATTGATACCTCTCTTTCTGGCCCATTGTAAGCCATGAATTAACGGTTCGTATTCAACTACATTACAATTACAAGAAAAATATTGACTTAAAGCTAAAAACTACCTTTCATTTTAAGGGAAGTAAGCATTAAACCTACACCTTTTTCTTTCTTATTTTTAGCTTCATCAAAATGAATCTTTCATAGTCCTTCTACGCTATTTTTTCTGTTTTGGACAACAAGGGAATTGGTGCATTTTCTTCATGTAAGCAATAAAAACTGAAAAAATCTTCTTTTTCTTGTTTGAAAGGGTAATAAGCATGTTCTTCTTGATTTTTTTCATCCATAAATAGATTAGAGACACCATCTAGTGTAGAAACATGTGTTGTAACACAAAAATCAGAGTAATCTAAAACCGCATAATTTGTTGCATCATTTGAAGCATGTGTCTCAATATGAAATCTAGCCAAAGGCTTTGAATTTACTGGTAACCTTGGTTCTATATGTTGTAGTAAAGAACAAAAATGACCAGTCTAAAGAGAGATAACCTCCTATTTTTGCTATAAAATCTTGTGATGAAAATAAGGCAAAATAGGGAGGTAAATCCACGACAGTTACATCTTGTAAAATAGTAACATTGGGACAAGCATGTTAGGTTACCTCTAGATTTCTAAGAATACCAATTGTGTTGGTTGCTTTGTTCCATCTAGCTACAATATGCTTTTATTTGTAGGTTCATAGTGTAGGCCCAATGTTTCTACAATTGCTTTTGGCACAACTTTGCTACTTGCACCACTATCAACCATGTAGTTATGAACTAAATGGTCTCTAATAATTAGAGATAAATAACATGGTGGTGCCTTCATGATGTCTTGAACATTTAATACCTTTTGAACCATCCATTTAACCTCTTAAATGTGGTCTTGCTCCATTGTTCTAATGACTATGTTTTCTTTCTCGGCTTCCTTTTCGTTGTTTTTTTGAAGAAATCTGTAGCTTAGTAAGCTCGTGAGAAAGTAAATCTCACTATCCTAGAATACTTAGAGCATCCCAAAGTGAAATATTAATATTATGCTTCTTCATTACATCAAAAATGTTAAAAGAATGAATTATTTTTGAAATAACTTCTACCGTTTTAGCATAAGCTTTAGCAAAAACTGACTCTACTTTAGCAACTCTTGAAATATGAGGTATGAAGAGTCTTCTAGGATCGGGATGTAATTATTTTTTTGGGTCCTTTAAAGTAGAACTGCTAGCTATTTTTTTAGGAACAACAGAATCATTAGTTATTTTCTACCTTGTACTTGCTATTTTATTAGTGATTGTGGGTAGAACCATCCTATTTGTTGTTTTTCTCTTTCTTGAGCCTGATCTTGGGATCTAGTTGTGACTACAAAAATATTCCTCCACAAAGCTTACCAAATTTTGTTTTGGTGGTTCCCGACTACAATGTTCCCTGCCCCCACCCTCCATTTCGGGCATATAAAATGCTTCAGGTTGAGATTTTGCAACAAGGATTATATTCAATAATGCATTTAGGCAATTGACATGTGCATGAGGTTGATTAGAAGGTTGACACCATTCCTTTGAAACCACGTTAATTGAAATAAGAGTGCTAGATGTACTAGGAGATTTTGGATCAAACTACCTTGGCTGATATGACTGTCTATAATTCTGATTTTGTGGATAAGGTTTCCTATTCTGTTTATTTTTTTGATTTTGCTGATAAGAAGCTAGATATGTCCTGCTATGATGAGTTATTTTTTTCGATTGATGTTAATTTTTACCCATAATCTGTAGAGATTTGAATACATCTTATGATGGAGCTAAAACATTAGGCTCTCTAAGGTAATAGATTGTGCCATAGGTAATAGATATGTTATAAGAGGCATTAAAGGCCTTGGTGCAAATTTACTAGCTTTAATAAGGATATTTTCATCTTGAATAGAAATATCATAAGTGGCCGGGAGAGTATCTTCTCCCATAGATCGAATCATAGTTGAAATATCATTGTTTAGGGCTCTAAGATAATAAATAAAAGCATGATCATCTTGAGGTTTGACACTTGCTGGAATTCTTTCCCAAGTTTTAGGAAAATGGATATTAAAAATGGCCATAAATTCATGAGGTGCTCTTTTAATTGTGGACAGCTTCTCTACGAGGGATAAATGATCTGAATGATCTTGCAATTTCTTAAATATTTTTTCCCAACTAATCCCAAGTTTTTATGCTCCCAATTTCTAAGGTTCTATACCATTGCAAGGATTGCCCTTTAAAGGATGCAGATATAAGTATTAAGGTTACATCTTCATGAGTTATGTTATGAACAACACAAAGGGCTGCAACATCATTGATGTGCTCTACAGGAGTAATTTTATTTTGACCAAAGGTGAATGAAGGTAAAATTTTTATGGAAGTATTTGGAATATCATGATAAATTGGAATTACTAAAAGGATGCCATTAGTAAAGGTTACAAAATTCCTAGGTGGTTGAATAGCCATTGGAATAATTGGAATTTAAACAAAGATATTAATACATGGTGAAGGAATATTAGGAGGAGGGTTGTCAAAACTAGGCCTATTATAAGGTAAGGTATTACCAACTCTTCTTCTTCTTGCAGAATTCAAAGGTAAATAAATAAAATCAAAAGGAATTCCTCTTACCAATGATCTCGTAGTAACTTTAGGCATGGAACATGCTGCAAAATTGGTCTGAAATTGCTTTACGGAGTCACCAAATAAATATTTTGATCTTTAGAATAAATTTTTGCAGCTTGTTTCTTTGAAAAGTGACTTTTTTTTCGCTATAAATATGTTGTAAGTTGCTTGTAGATCTGATTCATCATCCCACCGGGCATGCCATAAACTATTATCTCTCAAAAGTACACCATGTAGAGAGATGATTGTAGGTGTTCTAAGCTTCCTCTGGATCTCTCTTTCGTAGATACAACGGAAACACCTTAGGTCTCTGGGTATACTTATTGTTGAGGTGAGTCTCCGGTATCAAGGCTGGTTCATTTTTGAAGTATCCTAAACTAATTTTTAGGGGTTTTGAGGGTGAAAATATTACTATAAATGAATTAAAAACTGGGGTGATACACCAAAATCGATGAGGTCTTTGACTGAGTACATGCATAATTAATTTGAGAAAGGATTTTGAATGCACGAACACATAGTTTTTAGTAGAATATTAAGGCAAAAACTTAATGTGTTGAGGGAATGAGTCACAACAATACAACAAGAAAAACATGCACACTAACATTATGCAAAAATTAATAAATTTACAACAAGGTAAGATGATTAATCAAGGAATTTGACATTCAAAAGAATTAATGAGATATACACACCATTGTAAATAATTTGAAAGGAAGAAATCATTTCATATTCAAAGGGAAAAATTGGAAAATCCTTCTTCAACACTCCTATGGCCAAAAAGTCCTCCTTGTGCTTTACAATTGCACACAATATATAGAAAAAAATTCACCCATCCCATCCTAAAAATAGGCTAAAAAATTTACTTGCCCATGGATCTTATTTTTATCCTTTATCATGAATAAATAAGGGAATAAAATAAACATTCTAATATAATGAGGCATTAATAACCTTGATTACAAAAATACATCCCAATCAAATAGCGGTTGAGTAATCTATTTTTGACAAAGTAAGATGAATAATTTAGCTAATAATATAGCCTTTTATTGTTTTGTAAGTCTCCTCCAATATGCATGCAATATCTGTCTTCTAGTGCTTAATGAGATACTTATGAATTGATGCACTTGTAGTGATAAAATTATCACGTTAATCCCGCTCCCTTGGATGCACATGCAAAAATAATTCAATGCGAGAAAAATAATTTAATTTTTTGCAATACTTTGCAAAATATTCACCCATGTATTCCATCATAATGGGGACTACCTTTGTTTCTGATGTCAACATTTCCTCTGTCTTCTTGTGATCACATGTAAAATTGACTCTTGTGCACATAATGCCATTGTTTGCTTTCTAACCTTCCCACTGTGGGGACCACCTAAGATGTGTGTACATTTCTCTTCAAAGGGGTTTTGACCTCCTTTAGGCCCATCAATGCATAATATAAAGTCTTATTCGACTCGGACATGGGCATAATAACCATTTTTATAATTTCAAATAAGAATCATATTGATTATTCACCTTGACACAGACTTGGTCTCCCTTTGAATATTTACTCGTACTTTTGAAAATAAGGTCACAGGACCCTTTAGTATAGTTGATGGTGTATATATTATTGATTAGACCTTATTTAATGTCAATGCAATGATAACATTAATCTGGGTTCAATCCCCTTCATGATGATGACTCGCCGCGTTATTTGCTTTTGCATATTTGATCATTGCATAATTGTTATCACGAGGTAATTTGCAGCCAAGAATATAGTTTGAGCATAATTATCAATGGGAAAATTTGTCCCCTTTCTCTACTTGCTTTGACACTTTTGTGTGGTTGGTGGAAACTTAACTCAGATTATGAATAGTGTTTCGACCTATGACATGTGTGTATTATTTTCTTACGCTGATTGAGTTTAGGGTTTCACCGAACACCATTGATCTTTGTACTCACTTACCTATTCATCATTGATCCTCCGAGCATCCGAATTCATATTGATTGTGGCTTAATTGACCCTACAATTGATTTATGGCCATTTTATCATGGTACTTTGTTGATCTCAAACCATTGATTTGTCACTTGGTATTTGGCTTGGCTTAGCATCTAACACCATCGATTTTCTACATGGTTGATTTAGCACCTTTGATCCTTAACTCACTGGTTGAGTTAGGTTACCGTGGGTTGGTTGGAAGAATGTGTTTATTTATAGTCCGAGATCTTTTGTTTCATTTGCATGCCCATTATGGAGGGTGAATCCCTAGAAAATTTATTCCAAACTATCATTATTCTTTGATCTAGAAGCTCGTTTCCTTTGTGAAACCCTTGTGTCTCGAAGTTTTGAGTGTGGATTTTATGGATTCTCTACCCTCAATGATACTTTCAAGCTCTGTTTTTAATTCTAAGGCATGTGGCCACCATTGTTACAAAGCTTTGAACTTGAAACTGGATTTATCTCTCGAGTTTGAATATTGTTTATTTGAATCCCTCATTGAAGTAATACTCAAGGCATTAAGAGTCTTTGTGAGCTTCGTAATCTTTCTTTGAAATCTAGTTGTATCGATCACCATTAATCTTTATTTTGAGCTCAACTTGGGTCTAGGGAATTCATTTGAAGATCACTGTGGGTGTAATGTTTTTTCATTCTTGGGCCTCTAGTGGGGTGCTGAAAATTCGAGCTTAAAATTTGATTTGGGTGTCATCTTTTCTTTCATTGCCTCTTAAGATATTTTTAAGGTTTCGACAAACCGTCTTCAAAAGTGGTGAGTTCTTTTTCAATCTTTGCAAAAGTATGAATTTTATAAACGACTCTAAAATACCCAATGTGATGAATAGAACTATGAAGGTCTGCATTGGTCAATTTTTTCTTAACTGTAGTATTCTTGTTTCTGTTATGGGTATTTCTCCTTTTCTACTGTATAGATGGCACTATTTTGCTTCGTTGTTTTCCTGAAATATTTGTTTTCTTGTTAATACAATGCTATAGATATGAACACTATAATTGTGGGTATTTGCATTTTCTGAGCGCTCTTACCTTTGTGATGATAATCTTGCCATTTTATGGTATTTTATGATTCTTTGCATGAACATTCTTATCTCTATATTGGACTTTGATTATTTCTTTTTGTGGTTTTCCTTTAATACTTTGCAAGTTTGCTATGAGGGGTTTCTGTCTTGTTCCTTGTAATAGTGGTTACATGTTGCTTTAATGGCCGTGATGGTAGTTGACTCTGAAGCTCTTTTTCATTTAATGTTACTTGGTTTCTTGATGAAGGGCTTCTTGTAGTTATGTAACTTCATGCTTTAAGGTACCCTCTTATTTTCTACACTTTTACAAAGAGCTCGAGTCAGCTCTTTATCGTGATGATTTGTTTTCTTGTTCTTATGGGTTACTCTCACATCCACTTGGCCGTATTTTACAAATATATTTCTATTTTCCTTACATGAAAGGGGTTTTCTATTTCTCATATATTTTCATGTCTTGGGTCTCAAAATTTGTTTCTATGATGATATTTTCTAAGTATTAAAGTTATTGTTAATTTTGTACCTTCTATTTTCTCTAGTTATCTTGGTGATTCGATGATAGTTGTTGAACCTTAAGGATCTTCTCTCGTAATTTTTTCACCATGTACATTTACATTACCACTCTGTCTTGGATGGGTAAAACATGGTTTCGAGAACCTAATACGTTGTTCCTCATGGTGAACACCTAGGAATAAACCTCTTGGTGAAAATGCTATAAGTTTGAATTCTACACTCTGCTTAACTTTTATGGATTCATGAGGATGATATTTGTTACCGCTTATTCTCTAATCTCTAGGAATTCAAATGAAAAATTCCATGTTTAATATCTTGCATAGTTTTTTTGTCTTAACGTGATCATGTTATAAAACAAGAAAAATGCATCTTTAAAGCTTATGCAAGTCAACAATAGATTTATAATGAATTGAAAAAGATGTACTCCTCTTCTTCTTTCCTAGTATATAAATTTATTCTACAATGAATCTGAACTTTCATTTTTATCATTAGGCCTTGATGCTCCTTGAATTCACTTCAAATTTGTAGATTATGACTATTATAGATTTGAATTTTAACACTAGGTTTGTATGCAACGTGTTTGATATCTGCTTCATTTCAAAAGGAAAAATGGATCTTCATTCAACTCTTGTAGCTTCAAAAAAGACATGTACTTACTAAGTTTTTCATTATAACCCCAAAAATGTGGCTTAGTTCCATCTTTGCATAGATTCTTTCTATATATTTGATAATTGGTCACTTGTTTTATTTGTTGATAATACACTTATTTCTTGATCTATGAGATTGTATCTATTTTGTTCATTTGCAATATCAATTGGATGCTTGGAAACTTGATTATTTTCTTCATAGTTCTGCAGGTTGTTTTAAATACATTTTTATTTTTTTAGGTGATAGAAATCTGGTAAATATTTTAATAGCTCATTATTTGATCACTTGTAAGTCGATCTTGGACTTGTAAGATCGAAAATTTATAAATTTATCCTTATGGAAAAAGTTTCTCATGTTCACCTTGAGCTACAAATATTCTTCACTTGATACAAGTATGATTTGAATTTGCACTTTATCTCAATTCTTACGTCTTTGGTGTCTATAATATTTGATGATAATTGATCTCTTTTTCCTTCGTATCTTGATCAATATGACATAATTGTAGTTGATCAACATATGATGTATTCTTTGATGTTTTAACTATCTGGAAACTCTTGGCTTCTTCTTCTTCTCGAATAAATTGATCTCACCCTTTACACATTTTTTTATTACATTCTTATTACTATGTCAATAAAAATAATCCTTTTGTGTCAATCATTAGCTGAAATTATGATATTCTTTTTAAACAAAGAGCTATGGGGATGGTATGAGACTGCAATCTTCTTTTCTACACTTTGTATAAGTGTACTTTATTTCATCCTGGAAAACTATATGTGATGGTTCTATTCAAAATAATGTGCACTTAGAATTTTTGCTTTGATCATTGTGATAGCCATGAATGAATTATTCTATCTTGAAGCATGCTAAGTACTGAAATTGAGAACCTATACTTTTTTTTTGTATCATAATTTTGATGATATCTTGGATCTATATCCTTGACTTATGGAATGTAAAATATTCCTGTTATCTCAATTTTTCCCCAGGAAAATTGAGCAAACACAACCCTGCGCACGAAGAAATCTAAGGGTCACTTCCGTTACACAAGCCCAAATTTCAAATCTAACAATCACATTGCAAGTGAGCTCGAAAATGGAGGAGAAGGGTCGGCTAAAGAGGTAAACAATGTTAAAGAAACCTGAGGCTTAAAGGAGGAAAATGGGGAAAGGCTCAAAGGCTTCGGGCTTCACAGACAATTCGAGAGAGGCCCAAATTGGCTAAGTATGGAAGACACGGTGGAAGCCGCAAAGTGTCCGAATGCCCACCTTCAAGGGTCGAATACAAGTACTAGCCTCAAGCGAGCACGCACCCTCCATGTCTCCATAGTTCCCTAAGAGTTGCACCGACCATTAAAAGTCTTCGACTCGGTGGAAGGTGCCAAGTGTCACTCAAAGAAACTTCAAAGATAAATCCAAAGAGCAGAGACTCAAGTATGCACCATCCCGCCACGTAGTTAGGGTTAAATTAAATCATCGGCCCAAATTGGCTAACTATCACGAGACTGCAGAAGGAGCCACATGTCTCAACGACACATCATCAAAGGTAAATCTAAAAGTGGGTCTCTCAAACAAGTGTCATCCTTCAACGTGTTCCAGTTCAAAAAGGGACAGATTCGGAAGTTGAAAATTAAAGATGGGTAGATTCAACGGTGGGTGCCACATGCCTCAACTGTGCAAATTCAAGAGGGCCGGCCCACGGGTAAGACTCATACAAGTGAAAAGTCTCAACGTGTCGTAGGTTAGACATATGGACCCACCAAAAAAAAGGACTTAGCCAAAACATAAGGAAATAGAGAAAGCCGCAGAAGGTACCACGTGTCTCTTTAGCACAACTTCAAAAGCAAAATCCAAAAGTGGTCCCAAAACTAGCGCCATCTCTACACGTGGCCATGTTTCAAGTCAAAGTGAGAAGGCAAGTCATCGGAGACAATTCAAATTTTTGTCTTGAAAGGTGTAAAGTATAAAAGTGAGCCACACCTCCACTGATGCCCAAGGAGCCATGTGTCAAGCCTAAACTACATGTAGGAAGGTGGGCTCGAGGAGGAATTTTTCCCAAATGGAAAATGCGGACTGGTGGGCCCGAAGTTGGTTTTTGGCAAAATGAATTATGGGGTCATGAGACAGCTTTTTACATTTTGCATATTTGGTGCCAAAAGGCCCAAAGTGAGTTTCTGTGCCTGTGGACCCAATCTATTAAATTTGTTTTAACCATATTTATATGGACATGACATAAATATTCAAATGGATATATATTTTGATCAAGTACCCAAAATTCAACAAATCGCACCAAAATCAAAGTACACAAACCTTAATTTTGAGGAGGTTTGGTGGGTGAAAAATAAGGAAACGTCTTCTTGCCATTAATATCAAATCTGATTGTCCCCAACATCTAGATTAGATTTTATTCGATCATTGTTCTTCCTTCTTCAACACGCCGAATGGACATAGGGTGGGGGCTTGATAGATTATGGGTAGATTTACTGGGCATTGATGGCTAGTAATGCGAGCTTCAAATCAAGTTTCATGCCTCTTTTCTTCTTCCATCTTCCATGCATCTATAAAAGGAGGAGTTGGAATCATTATAAAGGGTTGGACATTTTTGTTTTGCACCCTCCCTTCTCCATTGGTGCGGAGACAAGTCATGGAGTACAAACCTCCCATTCAAGTTGTAATACAAAATTCTGCCTCTTGGCTACTGCAATTTTTGTATCAACTTTGGAGAAATAATATATGTCTGTGGATGATTCTCAACCCTCTCATGTGTTCATTTTTGTCTTCTGATCTCTCATTGTAGTTTGGTTATTTGTGCATGGTGGTTGTATTGCATTTCTATGGTCTGTGTTAAATTACAAAACAAGTGTTTAACATTCCTTTGGTGCATCACCTTATTAGCTTAGGTTTATTTTCTCACATCTTCTCAATGATGTCTCCTTGGTAAGTTAGAGTAGGATTTAGAGTAGACCCTCTGTAATTTATTTGTGTGCACATGAACAGAGGAATAGGAACCCACCTTCATCCGAAAAGCTCTCTTGATTTCAATATCCCACACTTTGAGAGATGTTTCATGATATGATATCACACCGAGAATCTCAACCCATCTCGGTTGCAGACACTCGGGGTGTTGGGATTTTGCACTAATAGTTTTGGCATGCCTGGTGGGAGCAAGAGGTCTTCATTTTTTCTATAGCAATATTGATGTGTACTTGTTATAAGTATTCATCTTGTAAGGAGCTTTGAAATAACACATCCGGTGACTCCAAAGGATCATATTCCATTGGTTTCATAACTTGTGCTTGGTAGATTAATGAGAAGGATCTAGACTAGATTGAGAACTAGAGAATAAGGATAGTTTTTCTACTGCACTTGTCCCTAGATAGAAGGGGAAGGGGAGAAAGAGCTCAAAGGTCTCCATATCCACCAAATATAACCTTGTCGACACCTCCCCTGTAGGCCTTTCATCCAATCAACAAGGTTTCTCAGACAATCATAATGGGATAACCACCCAATCCCTATGTCAACTTCACTAGTAACAACCCACTCACCCTCAATGCATAAAATCCAGTCCGAGTTGTAGCATTGAAGAGCATCCCATATTTCACTTGATAAAACTAGACTTCTCCTAGTGATCACATTCAAGACATTGCAAATGTCTGTGTAATTCATGAGATCACTGAGATGGATATTACAGTCAAATTATTAGCCTCTTCACTCAAGGGTAAAGCTTCACAATGGTTCAAGAGTCTAACAACAGGCTCTATTTAGAATTGGGACGATCCGTGTAGAAATCTTCATAATCAATTATGAAAGAAGGGAGATAATTTATCCTTGTTGGAACAACTTAAAACAACCAAGAGCGCCCTAATGAGTAGCTAACACATTTCAACCTCAGATTTCAAAGGACATGGGATAGGATTCCATTAGCTGTGAGGCCCACAGATGAAGGTGTATTGTTATACTTTCTTAGAGCTTTAAATTTTGATATTTTCTTAATGATTCAATCAATGGGAGGAACAACCCTACCTACGGCCTACAAAATTTCCATTAGAGATTAAAATTGTTTAATTCAAGTTGGTAAAATTACTCCCGGCCACCTATGCCTCTGTATCCGGAACTAGGAGCTCCAAGCACTAGTCAAAGACCCACATTAGCTCCCATACCCACTCTAAGGAATAAGAGTTTAGCTGAAGCTTCCACCTCATCATCTAGAATTTCAAAAGAGCTACAAGAGGTTATGAAACAATTGTAGAACCTAGGGAATGAGCTAGTGACTATCAAGAGGCAACAAGCTCAGAGTTCTAGGCCATATCAGCCTCAAACTCAGTATCAAGCTAGGCCCCCATACCAGCAAAATAGACCACCAGCTCAGGCTATAAATAAAAATCAAAACCAAGGACAACCTCAAGCTGCTAGGCCTTACCAACCATATGATCCAAATGCAGCTTCAACATCAAGGGCCTTGGTTCCTACACAAAAAAACATGGCACAAGAATATGATTAGTTCTTCCCATGCGGTCATCCCCATAACCATCAATGTGTTTCAATGGTGCGCTGAATTAGGAATTGATGGTACATGAACATTGGTGTGTCTTAAGAGCCCAGTCAAGAGGAAAATCAGTAGCAAAACACCTAGAAAGAGGCACCTCCAAGTGAGACCGTGCTTGTCTATTAGCAGGCTAAAGATTTCTATGGTATGAATCGAGGACCTCCTCATAGTGTGGAAGAAACAAATACACGGTCCAAGAAGAGGAATATTGGAGAGGGGAAATCCTCCAATTAAAATGGTCCACATCCCTCTATTTCCCCATAAAGTGTAACTCCCAATGTGTAGAATCAGCCCAAGCCACCTTCTCGACCCACTCAGACACTGGTTGTAACGACCCATGTGCAAGAGAAAAATGTACCAGGGAAGGGGAAAAAAAAAGATAGCTCATCCCCATTTAACATCATTGAACAAATGAAGAAAACAAATCTGAATATTTTAATGTGGGAGTCATTGGCTATCCCGGGAAGAGAGACTTGTTGCAGGTTGTTATGGCCAATTGGCTAACCTTAAATCAGTCCCCCAAACAACAGGAGAAAGTGCTTACCAATGAGGCTCGGCTCAAAGGAAACCATGGAGGAAAACAAGGTAAGAAATTGAAGACCCCTCCATTCTACGTGTTTCATTTATCATTGGGGACAAGCTAGGGCATAATTGCATGATTGATTTGGGAGAAAGTAGCTCTGTAATGCCAAAGGAAATAGCCGATCGATTGGGTCTTCAATACAAATTAATCTCCAAGGGCATGGTGCAACTGGATGGGACAAGAGTAAAAATAGTTGGAGTCATCAAGTATTTTAGCTTCACATTACGCATGCCCTAGTGTGACCATATTGAAAAATGTATCACATAGATTTTCCATCACATTTTGCATTGTGTTTGTCAAGAGACTTCATTACTTAGATTGGAGGCTATTTGTCTCATTGATTGGTCATACATGATTTTTAGAACAAGGTATGTAGCCAAGGCTATGATCATATTTGAGCCCATTGTGTATTACCATATTGAACCTCATGTACCCATCCCAATCAAAGTGAACTGTTTGACTTTTGATCGGAAGACCTCCTAAGAACTTGTGAGGCAGATACCAAGGTTGGGTGTATTCCAGACTTGACCCTCGATGATTGGGGAACAAGAGGCATGATTTTTACCCTTATAAGGAAATGGAGGAATCTGAGCTAGGATTCTACTGTTTACATGAGGATAATCATCCTCTTCTTGACATCCTTAAGCTAGATAACAAATATGATAATGAGGTATGGTAGTTATTCTTTGATGGTGAAGAAGTAGACAAGGAGATGGAGGAGGAGCTATGCTTGTTTCCCAAAAGGTTTGAACTATTACTCAACCTTTCATTTCCAATTTTATTACTCAAACAACACAACAGTAGTATGAGGCCTTGATCCAAAGACTGCATTGGGCAAGTAAAGAGGACTCGAAACTTACAAGTGTTCGAAATAGTGAGCTAGTTGTGAATCAAGTTTGAGGAAAAATCCTTTCAAGAACGATCTGTTAAAGAACTACAAGAACCATGCATGGGAACTCATCAAGGATTTGAAGCATTCGACATCAATTCCATCACAGGAAAGAATAATGAAGCGAAAGACATACTGGTAGCAATCGGGGCAGGATTTGATGTTGTAGAGAGTATCAAGAGTGACAAGTCTTAGCCCCATATCAAGATGGTTGTGAGATTAGCTGTCCCAGGATAACAACACAAGTTGGTAAGTCTTCAAGAATGATAAAAAAATTGTCAACTTTCTACAAGAAGAAGCTGAGTTCTCTCACTAGAAACCAAGACAAGTTGGAACAACGGTATGGTGACCAAGTGGTGCAACTAAGAACTAACAAATTACCAAAGGGTCTTGTAACTTTGGAGTCAATCTTCAACCCAAATGATCAATTTTGGAAGGAGAAAGAAAATATCCAAGTAAAGGGTGAAGATTTAGAGCCCATTTCCATAGAAGAAGGAAAAACATTATGAATTGGCAAGGTAAGTACTCAATAAGAAAAATATGAATTTGTTTAACTTTGTCAAGAATTCCCATATGTCTTTTCTTGGACTTACAAGTATTTAAGAGGTTTCAACCCAAATTTGGCACAACATACTATCGAGCTGGATCCAAAATCTAAGCCTTTCAGGTAAAAACAAAGGCCAGTAAACCCTCACATTGAGCCTCTCATGAGAAAATAGTTGAACAAGCTAATTGAGGCCAACATCATCTTCCCTATCAAGCATTCAAGTTGGGTTAAAAACTTGGTGCCTATGAGGAAAATAAGTGGAGAAATCAGGCTGTGTGTGGACTTTTGTGATCTAAACAGAGCATCACTCAAGGATCATTACCCACTTCCATAAATGGAACAGATATTATAGGTTGTAGCTAGATTTGAGAGGTTTTCATTGCTAGATGGATACTCAAGATATAATCAAATAATGGTGAAAGAAGAAGATCAATTCAAGATATCCTTCACCACCAAATGGGGTACATATTCTTATAAGAAGATGCCATTTGGACTATCAAATGTTGGAGCAATATTTCACCAAGATATGGACATGAAATTCAAAGGGTTGATCAACAATATGGTTCTGATGTATCTAGATGATATCACCATCTTCTCAAATAATGTTGTAGATCATCTCTTTCACCTCCAATGGTATTTCATAGGTGTAGAAGGTTCAAAGTGTCACTGAACCCAAAGAAGTTTGTATTCTTGCACATGAGGAAAAATTATTAGGCCACATTTTCTCAAGAGAAGGGTTAACAATTGATCTTGAAAGGGTTGAAGCCATCCTGAACACTTCCATTGCCACAACACAAAAAGTCTCTCTAAAGCTTTTTGGGGAGGATAAAATTTGTTCGTGCAAGTTTGTGTGTGATTTTTCCACTCTTGTGAAGCCTTTAACAATGATGTTGAAGAAGAGTCTTGCATCCAAATGAATAGTAGAAGTCAAAGAGAGTTTTGAGGCCATCAAGCTCACAATATCATAGGCCCTAACTCTTGTTAACCCGGACTTTTCAAAAGACTTCATGTTCTATGTTTATGGAGGATCGAGACATAGTTTCGGCTATCTTGGTTCAGCCCAACAAGGAAGGTTCAGAACAACCCATAGCCTTCTTCAGTCGAGCTTGGAGGATTACGAGGTAAAGTAATCTTTCATTGAGAATAATGTCCTTACTATCATTAGGAGTTTGAATAAGTTTAGACACTTAGTCTCAAACAATAAGATTCAACTTCTAGTATCCCATGTTGGTGTTAAGGATTTTCTCTTGAACAAGGACTTGAATGAGAAGAGAGTAGGTTGGATCACTCGGGTAATGGAATATGACATTGAGATCAAAGTGACCAAACTAGTTTGTGGCAAGGGTCTGTGTGAGCATCTCGCTTCCAAGCAACAAGCTGAGTTAGTAGATGAAGAAGAGGCTATCTTGTTACTACAGAATGATCAAGAGCATCCAACTAATGATGCACCTATTCCATGTTGGACCCAAGCCTTGGTGCACTATCTCCAAATAGGTTTGTGCCCTCCAGAATGGAACAAAGCAAAAAGGAGATACTTCAGACTACAAGCCATCCCATATGTACTTATCGATGGTGTTTTGTTCAAGAAGGATATCAATAGTGTCCTATTGAGGTGCATTGGGACAAGCCAAATTGAAAGGGTATTGCATGAGTTCCATGATGGAGAAGCAGGAGGCCACTTTGATCCTCAAGTAACAACTCTCAAAATCATGAAAGCTGGTTATTATTGGCCTACAATGTTTAGGGATTGCTACTCATGGGTCAAGAAGTGCCAAAAGTGTGCATTCTTCATAGGGAAGGAAAAGTTAGCATCCCTACCCCTTCGTCCAATCTCAGTGGATCAACCATTCATGCAATGGAGACTAGACTTCATTAGAGTGATTAACCCAAATTCAATCCAGGGTGAGAAGTGGATACTTATAGCAATACACTATTTCACCAAGTGGACTGAAGTTGTGGCACTAAAGAGGAAAATGAATCCAACATCTTGGTTTTGTATGAAGGAATAGCCACCGGAGTTTGGAGTCCTTGCCACTATTATATCGATAATGCATTGTCTTTCCTTAGTATAAGGATCATTAAATAGGATATCGGGAATGGTGTATACCTCAACACTTCATCAAACTATTACCCTCAAGGTAATGGCCAACTAGAGTCCACAAACAAGAACACCGTTAAGAATTATCGAAAGGAATCTTGATGAAAATCGAGAACTTGGCATGAAAATCTCAAATCAGCCCTATGGGCTGATAGGATCACATCCAAAAGGTCCACAGGTAAGCTCCCCATATAAGCTTGTATATGGAAAAGAGGTAGTATTGCCCATATCATTGGAGTTTCCTACTTTGGAGCTCATGAAATAGTTGGAACTAGCTGAGTTTGAACCTATGGAAATTAGGTATGCAGAGTTGATGGAAGTAGGAGAGGAAAGAGAGCATGCAATGTAAATTATGGAGAAGGATCAAGCATTGATCAAGAAGAGTTTTGATAAGAAAGAAAGATAAAGGACCTTTGAAGAGGGGGACTTAGTTCTAAAATGGGATGCCGATCAGGAAAAACCAGGAAAGCATTCCAAATTTGATGCCATTTGGAGTGGCCCCTACATGGTCACAAGATGTACAAGTAGCAATGCCTTCTGGCTAGCTAAGTTGGATGGAAAATAATTGTAGATTCCAGTCAATGGGATCCATCTCAAACATTGCTATTGAAAAGGAAGGTTCCACCCTTGTAAATATTAGCATAGGACTTTAATTTCCCTAAGTGCGTATGCACATTGTTTTGTTGTAGTGTAGGTTCTATTTCCCTAAGTTCTCTAGCATAGGTTTTGTTACTCTAGTTTTATGTCATTATACATTTTGATGGGCCTATAGGTGAATGTGCCAGGCCCTTCAACATTTGCAATAGGGAGACCCATAGTTGTTGTAACAGTTGCTTATTTTAAAATAGAAAAATACATAGAAACTAAAATCGGGTCTCAAAGGGTCCATTTCTAGAACATCGGGATAGGTTCCAGGTCGCCAATTGCAAATGTCAGATTCAAGCTTCAAGAACAGGACCATCATCAGGCCACCACCCATGAATCTTTGCTCAATCGATCGGCAAGAGAATCGATCTCTTCATCTAAACAGCGAGCGAGACGTCCCCGTGAGTTGCCAAATATTTATCTCAAATTTTCCCATGAGAAAATTAAGAAAACATGACCCTACGATGGAAGAAATCTAAGGTTCAATTTCATTGCAGGAGCCCACATTTCAAATCTACAATCAAGTTGCAGGTGGTCTTGAATGAAGGAGCAAGGTTGAATAAAGAGGTAAACAATGTCAAAGAAACCAGAGGCTCAAAGGAGAAAAATGGGGAAAGGATCAAAGGCTTTGGACTTCACAAACAATTCAGAGCGGGCCCAAATTAGCTAAGTATGGAAGAGACAGTAGAATCTTCCAAGTGTCTCAATAAATGCGTACCTTCAAGGGGTTGAATCCAAGTACCAACCTCTAGCAAGCATGGCACCTCCACATGTCTAGGGTTCCCAAAAGTCACACCGCCATTGAAAATTCTTCGACTCGGTGGAAGGTGCCAAGTGTTGGTGTTATATATACATCTCCCCACCGGTAAATATAGACAAACATAAGAATATGGAAATCAAATAAAATCAAATCCCGATATTTATTGCGTTACCAACACCCAAGGTGTAGGTTTGATGCGCGCTGCAACACAGAGTGCCGACATGAAAATGGATGTGGTCTGGCGCAGGTTAAGGGCACAGGTAAAAGGATGTCGACATGAAAATGGATGCACCCTGGCACAAGTTAAGGGCACAGGTAAAAGGATGTCAACATGAAATTGGATGCACCACAGCACGGGTTAAGGGCGCAGGTAAAACGATGTCGACATGAAAATGGATGTGCCCTGGCGTAGGTTTAGGGCACATGTAAAAGGATGTCAACATGAAAATGGATGAGCCCTGGCGTAGGTTAAAGGTGCAGGTAAAAGGATGTTGACATGAAAATGGATGCGGGCGTAGGTAAAAGGATGTCGACATGAAAATGGATGTGCCGAGGCACATCATTTTGAGCATTGACACCCCGACAGAAAGCAAACCCTGACCCAGATATTCAAATGGCCATAACTTTTCAGAGGGAGCTCGGAGTCACGCAAGGTTAGACTTTTCAGAAATCTTAGAAGGTCCTCTGAATATCTTTAATTGGGTGAGAACAAGTTCTTCAAAATGCAAAATACAGTTTGCTACTTTTTGGGTTTGCTTTAGGGTTCTCACCTACAGCCATAATGAGATGAATTAAATGCAACTTGGAGCTGGTTGGGGTAGATTTGGAATTCCTCTCTCTTTTCTCTCTCATTCTCCCTATGAATTGTAAGGAAGGGATTCTTTCTAAAGGTTTGACATTCTTGCTTTTCCCCTCCCTTCTTTTCTTTGGTAGGTGAATTTGTGGAGTTCAAACCTCCCATTAAAAATTGTAATGAAAATTTTCCTCTTGGCATTTTGTAGTGTATTGTGCAAATCTTTGGAGCAAATAATGCATGTCTGTGGATGTTTCTCAACCCTCTCTGTGCTCATTTGCATCCTCTTGATCTTTCACCGCAAAGCTAGTTATCTATGCATTATCTTGCATTGTATTTTAATGGTTTGCGTTTATTGGAAAGACAGTGTTTCTTCATTCCTCGGTGCATCACCTTTGTTAGTTTAGGTTTATTTCTATGCATCTTCTTACCATGTCTCCTTGGTAATTTAGATTAGGTTTTTGCGTAAACCCTCTGCATTTTTTTGTGTGTATCGAATAGAGGAATAGGAACCGGCCTTCATCCGTAGAGATTTGCTTTGATTCACAAGGTCCCACACTTGAGAAAAGCTCCATGTTATGCAATCGCACTGAGAGTCTCAACCCATTGAGTTGCGAGACATTCGGGGTGTTGTGATTTTCCATAAATAGTTGGCTCAAAGGCACAACTTCAAAGATAAATCCAAAGAGTGGAGACTCAAACATGCACCATCCTGTTACATAGTAAGGGTTCGAGAAAAGCATCGGCTCGAATCGACTAAGTATCGCAGACTTGCATGGATGGTGCTAGGTATCTCAATAGTGCACCTTTAAAGGTAAATCTAAAAGTGGGTATCTCAAATAAGTGTTGTCCTTCCACGTGTCCCGAGGTTTGAAAAGGGATAGATTCGTGAAGTTGAAAAGTGAAGATGGGAAGAGTCAATGGAGGGAGGCACATGCCTCAACCATGCAAATTCAAGAGGGATGGCCCAAGGGCCAGACTCAGACAAGCGCCAAGTCTCCACGTGTCCCGGGTTAGACATATAGCCCCGCCAAACAAAATGAATTAGGAAAAACATAATGAAATAGAGAAATCCATGGAAGGTTCCATGTGTCTCTTTGGCACAAATTCAAAAGAAAAATCCAAAAGTAGTCCCCAAACTAGTGCGAACTCTACATGTGGCCATTTTCCAAGTCAAAGCGGAAGGCGGCTTGTCGGAGGCAATTCAAAAATTTTGGCTTGAAAGGTGTAAAGTATAAAAGTGAACCACTCCTCTGCTGATTCCCAAGGAGCCACGTGTCGGCGTAAGTCAGTATCTTTAGAAGGTGGGCCCGGGGAGGACTTTTCACCCATATGGAAAATGCGGACCGGCGGGCCCAAAGATGGTTTTTTGGAAAAATGAATTGCGGGGCTATGGAGCATTTTTAACATTTCATATTTTTGGTGCCAAAAGGTGATAAGTGATTTTCAGGCCCGTGGACCGTATTCTCGCTAAACCGGTTTTCACCATTTTTGTATGGACTGACCTAAACATTCAAATGGATATATCTTTCGATACAAATGCTTGAAATCCAACAAATCGACACCATTGGAAAGGTCTCAACCTCATCCATACTATCAAAACCTAAAAATTTAATTTTAAGGATGTTTGGTGGGTGGAAAATAAGGAAACTTATTCATGCCATTAATATGTAAGCTGATAGTCTCCAAACACCAGATCCGATTTGATTTGATCCATTTTTCTTCCTTCTTCAACACGTCGAATGCAGGACATAGAGTGGTGGATTCGATACATTGTGGGTGGATTTGCAGGGGCATTGATGGCTAGTAGTTGAGCTTCAAATAAAGTTTCCCACCTCTTTTCTTCTTCCCTCTTTGCTACATCTATAAAAGGAGGAGCTGGGCTCATTGTAAAGGGATGTACATTTTTGTTTTGCACCCTCCTTCTCCTCTAGTCTATAGACAAGTCGTGGAGTCCAAACCACCCATTCAAGTTGTAATACAAAGTTCTACCGCTTGGCTAATACAATATACTGTATCAACTCTAGAGAAATAATATATGTTTGTGAATGATTATCAACCCTCCCATGTGTTCATTGTTGTCTTCTGATATCTCATTGTAGTTTAGTTATATGTGCATGGTGGTTGTATTGAATTTATATGGTATGTGTTAAATTGCAAAATGAGTGTTTAAAATTCCTTTGGTACATCACCTTGTTATCTTAGGTTTATTTTCTTCCATCTTCTCAACCATGTCTCCTTGGTAAGTTAGAGTAGGATTTAGATTAGACGCTCTACAATTTGTTTGTGTGCACCTGAACAGAGGAATAGGAACTAGCCTCAATCTAGAGAGCTCTCTTGATTTCAATTCCCACACTTTGAGAGATGATCCATATTATGCTATCACGCTGAGAGTCTCAACCCATCTAGTTGTAGAAAGTTACGGGTGTTGTGATTTTGCACTAACAATTCCTTTTCTCTAAGTTATTATAAAGTATAATTCAGTTTGGTATTCTCTTTGAAACTCTATAGCTAGATCAACATCATTATCTACACTTTCTATATGCATTCCATTTGTTATAATCTATAGTACTAAACTTTTATTTATTTTATGGATTCATACATCTATATCTTTATATATTCATCCTTCATTATGAATTGAAATTAGTACACTTTTTGGGTTCAACTTGCAGAGTGTAACACTTTTGATATGCATACACAACGGATTAGTGTTTATTTCATTCTCCTTACATGTACCTTCACATTTAGATAAACTAGTTAGAAAAAGTTATGCTTTTTTGCCTCTCTTATGTTACATATTTTTCTTCTTTTATCTTTTTTTTTCTGAAATGATTCGTAGAATCATATCTGTTGCTATAGAATACTTCTCTTACAAATTATGTATCTATCTCTGATGTATCTTATGCATGTTGATGTCATTTGATTCATTTGCGTGAAACTATTAGGATAAGTATACGATTGAACCCTAAGCTCAATGTTTGATGATAATTATATTTCCTTTTCTCATGGATAATGATGGAACCGGATGATGCAGAAGAAGAGGATGAACAAGCTACAACTAGATGAAGAATAATAGAAAACATGCAAAAATGATGGGTTTTCTCTATATCCTTCTACTTTTAGCTATGTGTACTTGCATCCAGTAGTTCTAAGTTACATTCCATGACTTGTGTGGGAAATATTGTACTTCCTCATAAATAAATGACATTTAATTTATGTACTTGAGTTTAATATTTATTTCTCCTTTCAACACCAAGTATATTGATTATATAACGAAATAAACAACCCAAACACATATTTAAATGTATTTACATGTAAAAATAAAGAGTTTTAGAATACAGGTTTGTAACTTAATAATGAATTCTCTTTCTTGTAAATTGCAACTCTATTTGTTGTTTCCTAATTTAGCACTTCACCTAAACTATGATTCCCACCTTCATTAAGGCAATACAATAATCTTTCGGTACTTTTGTGTTTCCTTCTTGAAGATTAACATGGATACATTTTGTAACATGGCACATAGCTGCAGACTACATGTAAATAATCAACTTTTGATACTAAAAACATGATATTATTGTAATGCATCCCCTTAGTTAGGTCCACTCCATCAATACCATCGATCGTAATAATGTTTTTGAGTTTCCCATTTTTGCACAAGTGTACAAATTTTCAAGACTCCCAATACTCTAAAATTTGGAGAAGATGGTTCACGAGCCTATTTAATATGGTTCTAACATCTACATTATTCACTAAGGTCAAGGATGAAGATTCACCTAATACCAAGCATAGTTAAAGGTGATGACTTAATTTGATCATTATTTTTCTGTTCACATAATGATAGTACCAATACATTGTGTTTGAAATATATATATATATATATCCAATCCTTTGAGTTAGGGTTGGTTGTCTAGTTTAGTTTCAAGGTTTCATAACATGTACCCTTTTCTAGAACATTTCATTTCTCGGTTCAAAATTCTTTTAGAAAACCCATAAAGGATAGTTTAATTTAGTATTGTTTATAAGTTTTACAAAAAAATAGCATGACAAAACAAATTTTGAACTTCCTACATCTAGACAAAGTCACGTTGACTTAATGAAACAACAAAAACCAAACTTTTAATTCAATTAAATCATGAAAAGTTTTTATTTTAATTTTAGCGTTTCTTTATAATTATAACCAAGAGAATGCATAAATGAGTTAAGAACAAAATACATTCAATGGGGAATTCCCGAAACCATTAAGATATTATTCACATAATAACTTAGATGAGATACAACAAACTTACCCATTCATACCTTCCTCAATATTACACGAGGCCCAATCATTTTCCCTTAAGGGAAGGTATATTCTAACACTTCTTGAGTATGAAATTTATGTTAACCTTTACTCAATAATTATTTTGGTCAAAAATGGTAAATTAGTTTTATACACACACACACACTCATTAACTAGAGGTTGAATCCATTTTGCAAAAATAACTTTAAATTGCACCACCCTATTGAGTGGTAACAGAAAATGGGGCCCCTTTTTAAAGAGTAACCCAAAACAACATAGCTTTCGAAACAAATCTAAATTTACATTTCTTAATTACTATTTATAATGATATCAAAGGAAAAATTCACGCAAGGTAGGTGGAAATATTAGTTAATCATTATTTGTAGTCCTTACAATAAACATTTCCACCATTTATCTTATAATAAGTTATATTTTTCAATGTGAAGTAATTATTACGCATGAATCTCTGACGAGTTAAGTAGCCAAATGCATTTTTAATTAGTGAGACCATTGCAACCTTTGACTCTTCACATTATTTTATCATCTAGGACTTAGAGATGCCAACATAATGCCTAAGTTACGTATATAAGACCAACAATTTAGAAAGCAATCCATATTATATGAATATCACATAACTAAGATTTATAAACTTTACTTATTACACTTAAAACTATAATTGATGATTACCTCAATTTTTGGATTTTTAAGGGGTAACAAAGGATAACATTGTTGGCCAATGAAGGTTCTTTAATTACATAATTGATGATTTTTCCCATTTGCACATATAATTTCATGATTTTATTGTTGTTTATAACTAACTAGCTATGGTTATAGATATATATGTATATATTTTGGTGGGTTACGAATCATTATTTTCACCATTATTGTACCATATTATTAGGAATTTCAGGGGTTAACACTAGCATTCATATACCATAACACCTAACAAAAAGGGCATTCAATACTAATTTATTATATTTTATTTTATTTCTAGAGAGAGAGAATGAGAGATTGTGGTTATTCTTTGAATAATCATTGTCCTTCTCGATCCAGAAGATCAAGTTAGAAATAAAGGGTGATTCCATGTTTGCTACACATAAGTCTTAGAATTATAAACATGATTATCTAGGAATATTTTAATCATTTTGATGATGTTTTTAATCACAAGTGCACTTACTAAGATAAAACATTTTAATCCAAGTTACTTTGCACATAACTTAGTATGTTGTCAAAGTATAGAAATAGGCTTATCAAGCTCAAGAAGGATTATAATAATTTGAACATTACCGGTTGCTCCACAATTATTCTGAGTGCTTTGATAATTATTTTAAGTTGTGTAATCTAGTATCAATTTCCAATAGTTTAAGGGATAATTAGTTTACTTAAAAGAAGATAAAATAACTATGAAATACAACTTCGTATAAAGTCATCGTATGAAAAGAGACACTAGGAATCCTTTCCTTTTACCATATACTTTTTACGAGACAAGTGAGAGGAGCTTACATCAGCAAATATTCTCATCCAAGTATGCTTATTTTGGCTATACACTTTGAAAAGGAAACAACAAGATCATAAGGTTGTTTGGTAAATTTCCTTATAAAACGGGTTATAAAATTAAGATTAGTAACATTAAAAAGAGGAGTATAAATTACTAAAATTTAATGATAATGAAATTTCAAAATGTAGAAGACCATTTTATCATATTGAGTGGTTCTTAGAAGATACGATTATTTATTTTACACCCATACCAAAAGGGTTTTGTTAGGTTTAAAAGTGGTGTCCCTAACATTGCGGTTGAGATTCCCAAGAAATATGGATCACTAGAAGAGGAACCAACTAACCAAACACCTTAAACCCATTCCTTAGACCAAGGTAAATATTTTACATTCTTATATTGACCTACTAGTTATTTCAAAACCAACAACTGGACCTTTTTCAATGTCCAAAATGACCAACCTAAACCAAGGCCATTAGCATTCAAAATGTCTCGTAGCAATAAATTTTTCAATAATTAACCTATAATACATGTAAAAAAAGTCATGAAAATCATATAATAAAATATTTCACCCTCCAAAGGTGTTCTAAGAAGTCAAATGACTTATTAATACCCAGATGTCTTGTCCTACACTCTAGTGAAAACGACTATAAAAAGGGGATTACGAACAAGTACCCAATACCCAAATGGTAAAAAAAACACTTCCAGCCAATTATTTTTTATGTAGGGAGTCAAAAGAAATGTGCCACTCAAAATGGATGAATGAATCTCAAACTAGAAGCACTTTCTTGGAGCCAACTATTAAAGTTTTTCTATTGTATTTCAACATATTTTTAGTTAAATTGGTTACAAAATGGATCTAAAAAATAAGTCATCCCAACTCAAAAATGTGTTCTATAAACTCACATATATTCTCCTCTATAGAGAGAATCTGATGCAACTTACGAGAATAAAAAACTTATAACTAAAAATCTAGTTATGACCTCATTTCCGGAGCTAATTTATGTTATTGACAAGTTTGTGCTTAGTGCCAAAATGACTAGAGGCCTCCTAAAAACACTTGAAAAACTTACTCCCCATTATGTTTTCTCAAAACTAAATGCTGAAATCAATTGACATGTAGAAATACTAAAGGTTATAGCTCGTAGATTTTAATTATCTACTAAATCTTCCTACACTACAAGTCAAAATTGAAACAAATTTTCTTAGATTTTAGGTATTGGTCATGGAGCACTTTGTGATCAATAGGCCTAAAAAATGATTTATTTAATGATGATATGATCTTATTTATTTGTTTTAAATGTTGTTTCCGCTTCCCAAGCCACTAGAGACTATGATCAACCTAACCAATCTCTGCTAGGAAAGTCTAGGGCGCTTTTACACGCTAACCTTGAACATGTTTCTCTAACGTTTATACATAGTGCACCCATTGTTGGAACCCGAGATCTGATACCAAATGTAATTGCCCAATCGACACCACTAAAATATAAGCTAAAACGATAGATGAGGAGATCTAATTTGTGTGGTCTGTTTTTTTCCTTTTTTCAAGAAGAAATAAATATACAAAATTCAATAGGGATACTTTTATAATCACAAATGAAAAAATATATTTCCATTATACTTGGAAATTATCGGGGTTAGGGTAGCCTTCAGTTGAAGGTAGATTTATTATTTAACTTAATAATTATCCTTTAGTGCAATATTTCTATAAACATGGGATGATTTCCACCCCCTATTTATCTTGTATTTATTACTTTAATCCGTAAGTATTTTGATCCAAAATAATTAGTTTCAAAATCATTATGTAAAATATGTTTTGTAAGGCTATAAAATTACCCTTGCTCAAGTAGGAGCAACATGTTCATATTAATGAGAACTATCCCTTTTAGAAATAAAATTAAATATTAAATCATTTCCTTCGTGAGCTAAAATACTTCCACTTCCAAACTTTTGTTTTAAAAAAATCCACTTAAAAACAAATATTAGTGTGGAAACTTAGAGTAATTTTTTTATTGAAAAGCATATCCATATAATAATGATGAAATGTACAATGCTAATCATACAAAATTGGGTGGAAAAGATCACACCCCACATGCAGAGTAAAAGTAGCCATTAAAAGGCTACGAGTGGCACATATTACATAATCATATCAAGATAAGCTTATCAATCAAAAAAGTTGGAGAAAAATTTGCAGAAACCAAGCTAGGCATGGAGCTAGGCGGTGGCGGTGAACATGGAGGCAAGAGGTGATTGTGGGGGCTCTTTAGATGGTCACCCCACCCACCAGGAGGGTTGGCGGGGGTGTTAGTAATCGGCTCCCAGCCGTCAGTCTGTGGTTGCTCCTCCTCATTGCCCCACTTTGGTTGGGTGATATGGCTAAGGAGAGCCGAGGAAACTTGGAGTGATCGGTGCACCACCTAGAACCGCCACCGCCCAGCCGGCCAAACACCCCTGGTGCGGGAGGAGCCCAAGATGGAGGTGGAGAAGGACCCCACCGATGAGGGGAGGCGCTCCGCCACCCACGAGCCGGACCCCGATCAAAATTGTGTCACCCACGAACAGGAGCGATGACCTTGTGAGAAGGAGCGGCGACGAGGAGACAGGTTCATTTTAAGAGACCTCTTGGAAATCAGAGGTGGAAAATACTTGGTGAATATCCCCAGAACTGGTTTCGCTGGAAGGTGAATTTTTTGGGGGTTGTATGAAAAATTTTTGCTTGATTTTCAAGTGGTGTGATAGAAAAGTGTAGATGCATGACGGGAGATTTTACTATCACGCATCAAAAATAGACCTCTTGATGCGCGTCAAAAAGGTTTTTGATGCTCATCAATGAGGTTTTTTGAAACACATCAATGCATTTTTTTGACGCATGACAGGAAAATCTCCTATCACGCATCTCGCACCTCGACCTCTGCTTTCTAATCAAAAAAATCTTTGTGTCGCGTGTCAATAAACTCTTTATTGTGCATTTACTATGTGTCAATATCTATTGTACCTCCTTATCATGTGTCAACAAATAACCATCATTGACGTGCGTCAACAACCTCTTTGATGCATGTCAATGAGGTTTTTGACATGCGTCAATGAGGTCTATTGACGCACATCAATGCATTTTTTTGACGCGCGATATTAAATCTCATGTCACGCATCTACGACCTCCTCCTATACTTGCGCATCAAAAAAATATTTGTGTCACACATCAACAAACTCTTTGTCATGCATCTACTATGCGTCAATATCTGTAGTACCTCCTTGTCATGCATCAACTATTTGTCAGTGTCACGCGTCAACAAATAACCCCATTATCGCGCATCTGCAAACCCTCCTTGTCGTGTGTCAATAACTTACCCCCTTGTCACGTGTCTACAATACGGGATATATCATATTGTTGACAAAATGTGAAGTAGAAGTGTTCTACCTAGCGAATAATATAGGATTATATAGGGGATATTTTTCAAGGGTAGGCGAAGTTTAATGACCCTAAAAAAATTTATAGTGTAATTTTTAGGCGAAACAGTCATCGACCCGCGCGAAAATTTTCCTTTTCAAAATTTTCAAAAATGGAATATTATCCATATTACAAATATTTGCCACTAAAATTTTCCCTGTGAGAAGAATCAGGTGGAACATGACTAACAATGCAGGGGGTGCTCCCCGGTGATCCAAAGAGGTCTACAGAGTGTTCCACCTCAATGCGGACTTTCTCTACTTGAACTTGGATCTGAAGCGAGACATTGGAGATAACAACAAGTTTGTTAGAAATAACAAAAGTTCTATCCACTATCTCCTTGTTAAAAATAGCTGAATTTCTAGTTTTCCATATGTGATATAAAATAGTAGCTCTAAAAGAATGCCAAATGTTGTAAAATTTTGTAGGAACAAAGGCCGAGTCCCCCAGAAGAACCATTTTCCACGTAAAGAATGTGGGCAAAAAAGGTTGAAAAAGGGTATGAATCCAACACCAGGTAGACTGAGCATGGGGGCAGAACCAAAAGAGATGAAGAAGAGTCTCAATGTGGTTGCAGAAAAGGGTAGCACAATGGAGGAGCTCCCATAAGAATGAGACATTTTCCCACAGGAAGCCCTTGGTGGAGAATACACCAAAGGAAGTGAGCAACTTTGGGCTCTATAGGAATGGCCCAAACAACTTGAAAGTGTTGCTTCCAACCAAAATGGGTGGAATGTAAGCTCCAATGAGCATTGAGCTTATTGAAAGGGAGCTTCTTCTGAGCAAGAAGCTTGTAGCCCACTTGAGGTTTGTAATTTCTGAAGGGGGTGGCAGCGGGCCAATGCCAGTCAAACCACCATGGGCACTGCGTATGAACACCAATTTTATGCAAATAATCACCAGGTATGAGCTCTTGAATTAGAGAAATGGCTTGTTTATCGTTGTCATGAAGAGAAAATTTAGCTTTCAAGCTGATCCATGGAAGCCAATCCCTGGTGGCAGGACAAAAAGGTCCTGAATAAACTTAACCCCTTTTCTGAAAAGATGCATACCCTTAAACTACACTGAAAGAGCAAGAGGTTTGTCCTGATATTGAAAAACTAGATTCCACCATAAGCTGAGAGAGTTGAGAGAGAGCCCATTTCGGAAACCATCACCCTGCCAAAGCAGGTGGGGTTTGAGGAGCTCCCAAGCTTTCCAAATACTTTTAGCCACAAAAGAACCACCAATTTTAATAGGAACAGGGAAAAGCAATAAAGAATAGTAGTTCAAACCCTGCCATGCCTTCCGATTAAGAGGAGACCCTTGAGATATACAATGCCTGAGCAGAATTTTCCAAGATTCCTCACCTTCAAGGCATGAATTATCCATTTGGTGGTAAGAGAAACCCCTTGCAATTGTATGTTGATAAGGCCAAGACCACCGGTGTTTTTGGGCGTACAACAAACATCCCAAGCAACCCTGTGAAAACCATGGTTCCCCTCAGAGTTGGCCCAAAGGAATTCACATAGAATTTTTTCCAACTGATGGTAAGCAGCCTTAGAAGGAGCCCAACAGGAGGAATAGTAGACATGAGTGGTAGCGAGAACCTTGGAACAAACTTGAAATTTTCCAGCAAGAGATAAATGCTTGGTGAGCCAAAAGGAGATTTTTTTTTCAACTCGTTGAATCACATAGTCCCAAAGGTCAACAGGGGAAGCCATGAAGGCAAAGGGGATGCCAAGAAATTTAAACTGAATGCTAGGTTCAATCCAAATCCATTGAAATCCCTCTAACCAAGGAGGTTTGGGACCCACTGCCTGCCTGTAGCATTGAGTTTTTTTCCATTGAATGGCAGAACCCGAAGCAAGACAAAAGGTATCAAGACATTGCATAGCATTAGAAACAGAAGCCTCAGACTCAGCCAGGGTGAGAAAAGAATCGTCAGTGAAATGACCATTAATCAGCTACTGAGGAGAAGAAGGTAGTTGAATGCCTTGGACTAAACCAGCATGAGCAACATTAGCAAGCAAATAGCTGAGACCTTCAGATAATGACATAAAGAGAAGGAGCAAGAGGGAAACCTTGTCGAGATGGAACGATGAAGAGAAAACCACTCAGACTGTTGACCATTGATAGTAATACAGGCACCTGCATCTTGGAAGAGCATATTAACAGAGTGGATGAACCGAGGTCCAAAGCCAATAGCCTGCAACATGGCTAGAATGAAAGGCCACTCAACTCTGTCATAGGCTTTCTCAAAATCAATTTTGACAAACAGAGCCAGCTGAGAAGTCTGGCGCGCATATTCCATGCCCTCCCAAACTACAATAATGTTGTCCAAGATATATCTATTTTTAATAAAGCTAGTTTGTTCACTCCTGATGATCAAAGGCAATAGGTTTGTAAGCCTGTTAGCAAGAGCTTTGGCAATAATCTTGTATGAGACATTGAGCAGAGTGATTGGCCACCAGTTGGTGATAAGCTCTGGATCACCAGTCTTAGGTATGAATTTGATGTTGCCTTGGTTGATCAGAGCTCCCAGAGTGTTGGAGGACATAGCTTCCAGATAAACCTGGTAGAGATCTGGACCAACAGTAGGCCACAAAGCCTGGTAGAACTCACAGGGAAAACCATCAACCCCAGGGGCTTTATCAGAAGCCATCTGAAGAGAAGCTTCCTTCAAATCATCAAGTGTGAGAGGCTGATCATAGGAAACATGTTGGCTTTTAGAAAGCTTGCAGGGAACAACCTCAATGCATTGGAGGAGAGTAGCATCACGAGCTAGAGTAGTAGGCTGGGCAGCAAACACAACATGGTAGTGATGCACAAAAGCTTGCAGAATGTCAGGTAAAAGGGTAAGCCTTTGATTACCTTCCTTGATTGCTTTGATTTTGGTGAGAGTTTGATTAGATTTAAGAGAAGCAAAAAACTCCTTAGTGACTCTATCACCAATTCTGAGCTAGTGAAGTCTGGCACGAACTTGAGCTCCTCTAGCCTTATAGTGCTCCTCAATCTGAAGTTTATGCTTCCAATGAGCAGCTTGCACTTGAATATGAGTGTTAAAGGGAGACAAATTAAGCTCTTGAATAGCTCTCAAGTATTCAATATGAGAGGCTTCATGAGCATTTTCATGAAAAAAGTAGTCTTCTTCCCATAAAGCCGAAGAAAAGCGATCTTTGTGAGTGATGGCATGAGACCACCAATCAATCCAGCCAATCCCATCAATAGGTCTTGGATCAAGATTCCAAATACGTCTGATTTAATCCAAAGTCTTAGGATGAGAAAGATGAGACATATTCAAGTAGAACTGAGTGGATTTGGGCTTGGGACACTGAAAGTTCCATTGGAGCCCAAAGAAAATAGGCTTATGGTCAGAGACCAAAGCAATATCCACAACCGAGACCGGAGGCTGTGTGAAGCATCAAAAGAGAACCATTTTTGTTCTAAAAGAAAAGCTCTGTCAAGGTGTTTATACACTTCATCGCTACTTCAAAGTTAGACCATGTGAACCATGGAGTGGTAGAATTTGAGTGCTTGCGGTGGTTGGGATCAAACAAACAGAGCTTATTGTGCAAGTAAAACCAGGCTTCATGCTCCCCAGCACACCAACGCATAGGAAGCCAGCCCAATTTGTCTTCGGAGATTCCACCATGTTGAAATCACCACGATAAGCCAGATATTAAAAGGCAAGTGATCAGCAAGCCACCACCAAAAAGAAGAGTGCTCCGAAGCATCATTGGAAGCATAAATGTTTGCCAGCCCAAGAATATGACCGTCAAAATCAAAAAGGGTCCACACCACCCGATGGGTGGGGTCAGAGCCCCATGATATGATATTGGAGGTGAGGTCAGGACTTAAAAGAGTGACAACACCACCTCGACCATTATCATGCGCTAACATCTGGTAGAGAGAACCAGGCCAGATGGTACGCATAGCAGAAGAAAGTTGGAAGCCAGTGATTTTGACTTCTGTAAACACAAAACCTGAAACTTTGTAAAATACTTGCAACTATCTCTGATAAGATATCTGTGAGTCAGATTAGTGAGTCCCCTGACATTCCATGAGTAAAATATCATGGAGAACTATCAAGGTGCATGGTTTCCTCCTCGAGGCTTGTTAACGCTCCAAAATGGTTAGAAAAAGTGACTTGCCGTGCATTCCCATGCAAATAGTCTCCAAGCTCAAACTGTTAGTCGTCGAGGTCTCTGTGAAAAATCCTCATCAGAAGGAGGGGAGGGACTTCTTGAACAATGTAAGGCTTATTTTCTCTCTCGTCGAGTAGCTGAACCACCGTAGTGTTATACATAAAGCTTGAGGTTTCGGAAGCGAGGGGTGTGCAAAAACAGGCACCGATGGGTGGGAACTGATGACAATAGAACTTGAGGAGTCCGGGAGATGGCAGATGAGGGCTTGGGAAGGGACACAGTAGATGGTTTCATAGGAGCAGAAGCGAGGCATTCACTGGTTTATAAGTGGCAGTTTGGGATTTATTGCGAGTGAAGGTTTACGGCCAGTGACGGTGGTCCATCCATCAGAAGGGGGTGTTGGATTTAGGGTCGGTCGGGGGCTTCTCAACAACAGCCGGTGAGCTTTGTGTCATGAGGGGACAATCCTTGATCATATGATCGGTGGATTGGCACCGGAAAGCAGTGTTGGGCAGGTTAATATAAAGCACCTTCTATGTAAAGTGTGTATCCCCCACCTGGATGTCGAGGGTATCCTTAAGGTCCTTTGAGAGATCAATTTCCACACAGATCATTTCTGGGGTCGAGCTGAGTAAAATTTGGGTTGTTCATGGTAGATGAGATGACCCAAGGGTTTGATAAGCTGGTCAATAAAACCCCATAGAGGCAACGACAGACCTGGAAATTCAATCCAAACAAGAATCTTGAGTTTGGCTTGCTCGGAGACTTGAAAGTCCTGAGTCCAGTGGGAAAACACCACAAGGGTATTACGAATAAACTAGGGACCATGGTTGACAACAACTTTGCAATGCTCAGCATTAGCAAAGTGAAATAGAAAAAAACCCTTGGTCATATTCTGAACTCCCTCAACTTTGACGCCATGGGGTTGCCAATGGTTATGAATCCATTGACAGAGGATGCCTTCAGGGGAACTCGGCCCACAAAGTAAGCAACAAGAGAAAATATTCAAACTAGTTGCATGCTTTATCAAACGCAGGTAAATCAAGCACAATATCGGGGAAGGAGTATCAGAATCCTTACCTCATCGAATACCTTCGGAATGAATTTCCTCGCTCTTTTCGGTGCCATTGTTGTCTAGAGCTCCTGCGTTAAGACCAACATCAATAGATGCATGGCCCGAGGAGGTGGTCATTATATAAGCCGCCCAAGGGGTGGGGAGGTGATCAATACAAAATTAATGTAGATATTCCCGCCTGGATCAGAAGATCGGTGGTGTGACGCTATGGTGGCATACGACAAGCCGAGCATTCACTGCGCAAAAATCGCAGAGCCTCAACTTAGAGTAGTTTTTAACCTTAGATTCAAATATTCATAACCGTATATTTTAAGTTGAAAATAAAACCTAATTTTCTTTATGCATATTACACATTTCCATTTGTTTACGCATATGTTTCATTTCTCTTATAATTTTATTATTCTCTACTCGTGGTTGCAAGGGAAAAATACGGGTAAATAAATGGAGAATTTTTATTTTATTTTAAGGCATTTCATGACATACTAATTTTCACAACCACCGTAGTTTTTTTCCCTCCTTTTGTTTCATCTTGTTGTTTCACTTTGGTTTTTTTTTTGTGTATGTGTTTGTAGAAGAGATATGAAGACTAAGAAGGCCATGCCCCTTATGTTTTTGGTGTGATTCATTGTTCTTTGTAGGTCGTCCAACCGTAAGAAGGTTCTATCTCTCCCTTTTTATTATTATTTATTACTATGAAGGTTTAGCTTATTTTATTTTATTTTTTTGTTCTATGATATTATCTTATTTCTTTTAGGCTTTTGGTATTAGCTCTACCAAGATTTCTTGTATGTAACTTTCCGACAAGATAAGGAATTTGTGATCTCGTACTTAGGAGATTTGAGTTTAAAGAAGGGAAATTTAAGGTTTTGGAGAGGGAAAACATGTGGCCAAGCATGTGGGAGAGGATGGAATAGATCTGTGGAGTGTAGAGGTGTATGAGATGTGAAAATGAGGGTTATAGGGCGTCCAGGCCGTGCGGGATAAAGGAGAGGAGAATGTAGGACTAAGGGTGGTATGGCATAACTACACCACCATTTGGTGAATTCATAAATCATTGGGGGGTGCATGGGTTTGACCCCTAACCTCCCTAAATTTTTTTAAAAATATACTTTATTCAAAAAAACAAATTTGTAGTATACAATTTCAATTATTATTATTATTATATCTAATGATAAAAATAAATAAAACTTCGAGAAGCGATTTCATCTTGTTATTATTTTTTCATTGAAATATTAAATATATGTCTATATATATATATATATACATATCTGTGTATATAGATTCAGGTGACAAAAAAATTCTAGCAAAGATAACTATTTAAATTTCAATTTTTTTATTTTCTATAACAAAACAAATAGTTTAGCTTTATACATATTTATATATGAGTGTTAGAACAACCTGCATACTTAATTGATAATTTACTTTACACAGTTAATATAAAAGCCATGTAGAATGTGTATATTTTCCTCTGAAATGTGTGAAAATCCAACCATTGGTACAATGCCATTCTTTTGTCTCACTTATGCATAAGGAAACAATCATTTTAATCCACAAACATAGTAGTTTAAAAATATGACTAATTGTTTTTATTTTAAATGCACCAATAGGCTAAATGATAAATGAGAGACTCAAATGATTGATTTCAATACACAAATAAATATTCTCAAGAGAAACTTAAAAAAATGAATCCCTTTTTATATCAATTGTTTTACATTATAAGTTCAAGAGTAAAATCGAAGAACTTCTACAACAAAAAGGATAAGGAATACAAAATATAATCTACATGATTAATTTCCATACAACTTTAATATACACCCTCATTTTCCTTTGAAATAATATATACAAGAAAATGTAAAATAAGAATAAGAGCCCCCAAAAACAAGAGGGAACCTAAGATCCCATAATAACTACATTCTCTTCTCGAGGATGCAACCAACCAAAGTCTTATTTGACAAATTTAAATTTAAAACTACAAAGTAGGAAGATAAATATCTTATTATGACATGGAGGAGTTAGCTTACATCCTACTAAAAAAAGGAGTTGTTTCAATAAGAAGACATCAATCATACAAAAGGCCATTACATCTTCACAAAAGGATGGCTCAACACTATTCCATCAAACACAAAGTATACATGGTTCAATCCCAACGATATAAACTCATTTACAATGAACATTACAATAACCAAATGAGATACAAGAAGTATAAATGTTCCAAAATTGAGGAAACACAAACTTCAAAGTATCCAACAATGTTTCATCCATCCTCAAGCTCTAATCTCCATGTTTTACACCCCACAAAGTATTCATACACAAGGAAAGAGACCTGAATTACCACCTAACCTATAGGCATAATTACATTCCTTTCCAATGGTTAAAAGACATGTTAGCCTCCCCCAAGCCCATGGGAGGGAGAGCTAAATTCCACAAATGTTCACAAGAATAAGGGATACGTAACAATAAGCACATCACATAAAGACCAACACATAAAACACAAAACAAAACAAATGACAAAAAAACAAAAAGACTACAATACCATATTCATCCTCAACAGGGGAAGAGTGGATGAGACATCCAATAGATCCATAGAGTGTGGTCTGTTGATGCCATTTTTAGCTTGTACCATTTTACCCTAAATTTTTTCTTCATTCTACGTGCTCTGAAACATTTTTATCTCAAATTTGTTCTCTGTAAATTTTCCCTCCATTTGAATTCCTTGAAATTCTCAAAGCCTTTTTGTTTTGCCCCAATTTGAAAGAAATCTACACGTGTGCCTAATTTTTCCAAAATCTGCGGGCTCTACCGTTTTTTACTTTTTTCCTGATCGTAGAAATTTAAAATTGATCGATTTTCACTTGTATGCCATTGAAAATTCAATTCCATGTTCAAAAATGCTTTGAAAATATGTTTTAGTTGGTTCAATTTTGAGAAATTTTTCGTCCTTAGCGAAAAAATTGAATTCTAGGGCATCCTTGGCATTTTCTATGTTTTGACGATCAAACGGGCATCATTTTCCCATCAATTTCTTCTTCAACATTCATTGGAAACATGGCTTGTTCTAATTGGACAAGGATCAACAGGTCATTTCTAAAAACTTAACATTTTTGTGTTTTTGGAAAAATGTGCAAGTTGCCCCGCAGCTCCATAGGCCCTAGAGGAGGTACACGTGTCGCAAGCAAAGTGAAGGCGGATGGGCAGGTCGTTTTGTGCCTTAGGGCACTTTGGAAAATGTGTGGAAATGAATAAAATCCCCTAAGGCCCACATCCAATTAGAAGAGGACACGTGGCAGGTGGGGAGATGGAAAGGCGAGTAGTATGATACTTTTTGGCCTTTGGTGAAATAAAGTTAAAGTATAAAATTGACAAGTAAACTTGTAGCCAACGGGATGAAGACACGTGTCAACATTACAAGTACGGGGCGGGAGGTGGACCTTCGAGGCAAGTTGTATTTTTAGCCTATAGTTATCAAAAGGGTAAAATTTTTGAATGCACTGTGAGCCCGAAGGTAAAAGTCAACATTCATTTGAGCGATCAATGACGGAGGTGTGGGATGGCGGAGGAAATATTAAAATTTTTCCTTAGTGGAATATGATTAAAATATGAAATGAGAAGCAGTACCCCTCAGCCAATCATATGAGGACATGTGTCTTACGGGAGGGTGGAGCCGCGGAGGAAAATTGAAACATTTTCCTTTGTCTAAAAATATGCAAAATGTGTAAATTTGAGTCATGACTCCGTATCCAGTCATATTGCGTCACATGTTAGGCTGAAATCTCAACAATGCGGAGTGGTGGAGGAAATCGAGAATATTTTCAAATTTCCAAAAAGATGGAAATGTGTAGAACCGGTCCGCGATTCCAATGGGGCCCACTTTGGGACACGTGTCAGGCCCATTTCGAAGGGCGGAGGGGCACAGAAAAATGTCAAATTTTTACATTTTTCCAAAAATGTTAAAATGTCAAAAGTGATCCCAAGCCCATTTCTAATCACATTGTGACACGTGGAGGGCTCATATTAAAGAATAAAAGAAGATCAATGGTAAATGTGCATTTTTTAGTTTGGTTGCCATTTGAGCTCCAGGAAGCTTGGAGATGTGATTTTTGCATCATTTTTCACCAATATTTTGGCAAATTCATGTCGTTTTTACCTGCAAGGACCAATGCAATCGGTTTTGAGGATAAATTTGAAGATCATAGATGTTTTTGACATGAATTTTTTCCTAGCCCATCCAAAAACGTGAAATATCAAATCCAAAAGTTACTGAGTCAAATTTGGGAGGGATAAGGATGAAATAATGAAAGGAAGGGGTCTGTATGCTTTGAAGATGAAAAACGTGCCTCCACAATGGATAATGATGGGAATTTTGCAATGATTCATCACTTTTTGGACGTGTTCTATTAAACGTCCTGTCTGCCGAATCAGAGGAATTTTTGTAACAAATTTGATCCTTTGGCATATTCTTTTCTTGGGAAAGAAGGCTCGAAGGAGATTGAAATCTATATATTCCATGAATTTTTCATGTAAAGGGGTGGAAGAGTTTAAAAATCTGGAAAACTAAAAAGTTCACGAGAAAATCTAGGAAGAAGCGCATTCTCTAAGTGACCAGTTGAGAAACTCATGTAACTCTCTCTGTATCAGATTTCAAATCATGTTAAGTTGGTTGCACATGTATAGCCATTAATAAGCACTTTGAGATTGTTTTTCCAAAACATTCCCCTGCTAATAAATCTGATCATTTTTAGTTATTCGATGTTGTCTTTGGGAAAAATAGGTGAATGCTTACATTTCAGAATGCATTTCAAATTTGTGTTTCTTATTTCCTGTTGTAGTCTTGTGTTTAAAATATCTCTTGATCATACATGGTCTCATTTCTTGTGATAGTTTAGTGTAATTTGCAATCTCACATTCAAAATAGCTTTCATTTGATAAAGAGATAAACAAATTTGAAATCACTTTACCTTCCTTGATTTCAAAGACTATTTGTAAACCTTTGGGTGCACCTTAGGTCGTGATTAAATAGTGATTGCTAAATGCTTCATTGGTTCATTCTAACTCAATATTTTTTGATAGATGATCAAATATTGTGTGCAAAAGTGCATATTTGGGCCTCTATTTGATGCACATATCTTGGTTGAAGGGATGATTAACAATTTTGATACTTTACATTTGTTGATTTTCTCTATATTTTTTAAAATCCCGAAAGAGTCTAGAAGACCTTGGTTTGTCTTATCTAAACTCCCACCCAAAAATCATTCAAAACAACTAATCCTACCTTGTTTTACCCCTGTTTTAACTTATATACCCACAGAAGATCAAAATCCATTTTCTAAAGTATGCAGAACAAATCAGGATTTCAAAATGTCTTCAGTAACCTTTTCCTTGCATTGAAAGTATATCCATAATCTGGAAGTGACAACTTGTGAAAGTCAGATTTGGAGTGTTGATCATAATTTCCCAAGGCCCCTTCATACTATTTCTACAAATTGAGGTATATCTTCATCTCCTTCACCATTTTAGGTTACAAAATAGGTCATCTTACCTTGGTTGAAAGGCACAACCTAAAACAGATTAGGATAAGTTCAAGTCCTGTTTGAGTGCTATCCATCTCTCCAAAATCTGAGTGCTAGTAACATCATATCCCCAGCTACAAAATGACACACACCATGATCCATGTGTCTTCAAGCTTCATGTCATATCTTTGATGTTACTCAGACTGAAAATGAGAACAAATTTGGTTATCACCACCAAAGGTGGTTCCCTTGCTAGGTAAATTATTAGTTCAATTTAATCCATGTTCATACATATTTGAAATATTTGAATCAATATCAAACTGTGGTAATGTCTCTAGCAATTTCTATCTTCAAATATATTGTTAAAGCATCATTCTATACACAGATTTGCAAGGTGTATGGAAAGGTTTCAAACTCTATCTGTAATTTTATCAGTTTCTAGTAGTAGTTACACTTCATTTGCATTTGTGGTTGAAAGATTAAAGAAAAGGAAGGTCTTATCTATAAAGTTTAGCAATATTTTTAGTGCTAATAGGTATTTGATAGAGTATTTTAGTGTATTTGCACAACTAGGGTGAAATTCGTTAGTGGTGACTCCATGTTGTTTTGATCATGATAAAAACTAGTGTATTAGCTTTGTCATTTTCTTTTTGGTACATTGCTAATCTCTGCAAACCTAGAAGGAAAAATATCTCTCTTTAGGAGAGACCCATGTAGAAAGTTATTTCAAGAATTTGGAGAGACCGTTTTAGAGAAGAGAAAATTTGGAAGGTTGTTGAAGTTCGGACATCAAGAAAATGAATATCCATTGGTGAGATAGATCAACATTTAATAGAGGATTATCACTCTTCTTCCGGTGATTCTCGATTCAAGCAATATTCTCATAAACTTGTTCACCCTCAACTAGTGAAGGTCCTTCTACTGTACCTAGTGAGTTCCTTCTTCAATCTGCACCTGTGTGTTTCAATTCTAGTAAAACTTTCCAAGAAAATCAGCACCTAAAGAATACCAATATTATGAACCAAATTCTTGAGCCCCAAAGACCTCACACTCCTCATCAACTTGTGTCACCCCTAAGATCACCTCCACTAGACAACATGGCTCAGCCTCCACCTAGGCCTCCATTTGTGGTCAATACCTTTGGCCCAATAAATTTTAGGGGAATGGCTGGTTATCCTAATGTTGTGCCTCAGGATGTTAGAAGTAGATTGCCAAAGTTCTAAGGGAATAATGCCATAACAGGTGATCAACATTTGAAAATCTTTATTAATATGATGGAGGATTTTGAAATTGGATTTGAGGATGTGTACATTAATTTTTTTATCCACACTTTAGAGGAGGATGATAGGGGTTGGTGCAAGGCCTTGCCAAATAATTCTATTGATTTATGGACTGAAATACAAAATGCATTCAGATTGCAATATGGTGACAAGACTGATCCTAGATTTCTCTTGTCTGAATTTGAGAATATCAAGAAGAACCCCAATGATTCGGTTCATGACTTCAACATAAGGTTTAAAAAAACTTTGAGAAGGCTATCTATTTTTTTAAGGCCATGTGATCAATCATGCTTGATCAAATATGCAGATGCATTTGATAAGAAGGAAGCCTATTACCTAAGAGACAAGAACCCTACCAATTTAAGGCATGCCTTTACCATGGCATGATTGAAAACAATATCAAAGTAATTGGGATACCTCTCAAGAGAGATGGTGTAAAGCTGATAAACCCATAAAACCTCAAGCTAGCAAGGGTGATGATTTAGAGGAGGTTGTGAAAACTTTGGTAGGGGCTGTCAAAGAAATTTCATACAAGTTATCCCTTGCAGGATAATTTTAGTGGCGAATATTCGTAATATGGTGAAAATTTCATTTTAGAGAAATTTGAAAAGGCAATTTTTTCGGAGCGGGTCGGTGTCCTGTTCACCTAAAATTTATAGTATATATTTTTTTGGGGGTCAGCTTCACCTACATTTGAAAACATATCCTATAAAAACCTAGGTGATTTGTCGGGTAGTATACTACGGTACTACCACCAATACCTTACAAATACCATGAACTCACATACTCTAAGCACCAAAGATTGATGATATGTGTCAATTCTCAACAAAGGGTCGGTTTCTGACGTGTGACAAGGATATAGTTGATGCATGACAAGGAGGTACTAGAGACGCATGATAAGGGGGTGATTTGATGACATGCGACAAGGAGGGGTTTGTAGACACGTGACAATGGGGTTATTTGTTGACATGCGACACTGATAGATAGTTGATGCGGAGACAGGAGGTCTGCAGATATTGACACATAGCAAACACACAGAAAACGATTTTGTTGACACTTGACACAAAGATTTTTGATGCACAAGTAGAGGGCGAGGCTCGCAAATGCGTGACGGGAGATTTGTTGTCGCACATCAAAAAAACTCATTGGCGCATGTCAATAGACCTCATTGACGTCTTCGTGACACATGTCATATGAGGTGCATTGACATGTGTCAATGAGTTTTTTTGATGCATGACAATAAATATCCTATCAAGTGTTTGCAGCCTTCCTTCACACCACTTGAAAATCAGTGAAACTTTTTCATACAACCCCAAAAATTCAGCTTCTGCGAAACCGGTTTGCTTCGGGGATATTCGTCGTATTTTCCACCTCCGATTTCCATGAGGTTTCTTAAAATGAAACCTGATCCCTGGAAGAGAAGGGAATTGGGTAGATGTCACAAGGTCACCAAAAAGTCCAAAACCTTGATATATTTTCCAATCATCCTATGGGTGATCGAGATCTGATGATAGAGGGAAAGGACCCATGGGGTCTGCAAATAGACATCCTCAAGCATGTGAAGGAAGATTGTTACCTAATCCCTAACTGTTAGGGTTCTTTTGTTGAGGAAGTTGTTGATATTGATTGGTGTGATAAGTTTTTCTACCCCATCCTCTATTTGAAATGGACCGAGAAAGATGGTGAAGTTAATAATGATGATGGTACTAATCATGATATCTACACGATGGGTTGTTCTTCAGGATCACAAGAAGGAGCAACATCAACTGAGGTAATAAGTGTAAGGACAGATGCAACCTTTTGGGATTACATCAAATGGGTACAAGTCCTTCTTCCCTCTAATACTCTTGAGGTAGATGTAGTGCAAGTTTTTTAGATTCCTAACAATGACTTTTAATACTAAAGATATTTGATGATCAATAAGTATGATGGTGGTATCCCTTGGGAGGAAGATAGACAATTGTTAATGAATGTTGTTGTGGCTCAAGAGAAAGAGTATAAAAATAGGAGCAAGGTTGTTAAGGTAGTTGGGCCTCAAGCCAAACCTAAAACACCCTTACTTCCAAGTATTCCCAAAGAAGCTCCTATAAGAGAAACACCTTCCAAAAGTCTCTGTGTCAGCAGTAAAAATTTTAGTCCTTGTCATGCCCAAGCTACCAAGAATCCCATGCCATCTAATGAATCGCTTCTTCTCCCATTCCAATGTTGCATTGCCAAAGAGTGTTCCATATGACATATCCTAGGTATTGAACCAAAAAAAAGTGAGTGTTCCAATCATTTAGTTTCTTAGGATTCTGAGCACAATAAGAGAGCATTTGAGTACTTGGGATTGAAAGAGGAGAAGAGTACCCAAAGCATAAATGTAAACGTTGTTGAAACTCCTCCTCAAATAATTATAGACCTTGAAACACCACCAACATTAGAGGATCTTGGAGAAACACCTGAGGTATACTTGGGGACATCCTTGGTTGATTCCTAATTGAATGTTGATCCATTCTTTATAACTTTGATCATAAATGAAAGACTACTTCACAATTGTATGTTTGATTCCGGTGCATCATGCAATGTCATGCCTCTAGAAGTCATGAATGAGTTGGATATCAAAGTGATAGTAGCCTATAGAAATTTTACTCTCATGGAATCAAGAAAAGTGCCAATAGTTGGTTGTGTGAAGGGTTTGGTGGTACAACTTATAGCCTATCCGGGTAAGAATTTGAAACTTGATGTTGTGATTATTGATTTCCCTGCCAAATGGGGCATGCTTTTGTCAAGAAATTGGGTTCATAAGTGTTTGTGGGACTGTTCAAATGGACATGTCTTTTTCCACTATTCCCATTGAAGGTAGCCTTGTCAATCTCTATGGAGAAAATAAGATGTTACACTTTATTGAAGATCCCAACAATGCTTCCTATGAGGTGTTGTTTACTGATGTAGATGTTGATAACTTTGTTGGGTTTGCGAGATGGAAAATAACACAAGATGAATTAGTCGAAGTCTCTTGAATGGTAGGTTCCCTTGGACCTTGATATTTGGTGGAGCTTTTTCCAAATTTGGAAATGGTGCTGGTATAATTATGATTTTCCTAGGTTGGAAGAGTTTGTTTTTTCCTTCAAGATTAATTTTGAATCTACTAACAACATTGTTGAGTATGAAGCCTTGTTGTTGGGTCCGAGAATTACATGGAAGTATGGTGTTAAGTTCATCATTGTAAAATGAGATTCAAAGCTAGTTGTCAAACAAATAAGAAAACTATATGCTACAAAAAATTAGTGGATGAAACAAGTCTAATCATGTAGTTTGCGATCTAATTGAGATGTTTGATTCCTTCAACGTTGTGTATCATGACAGAAGTCTCAATGCTTCTGCGACAAGTTGGTAGTGTTGGGGTCAAGATTTGGAAATTGAACCATTTCACCTTATTTTGAGTACAATATTGAAGCTGTTAACTAGGCCATTTGTCCCCGACAACATCAAACATTGGCAAGTTTTTAATCATGATGCTCGATTACAAAGGTTCTTAAAAATCAAGGTGAGTTTGAAAATCATAATATTGATTGGGAACAAATGGTATGTGAGACTAAAGGAAGAGATACATTTTTTGGAAACTATATCATCCAATTGAAAACTAAGACCATTCTTAGAGGTCTTGTTGCACTTGAGTCAAATTTTGACAATGCTGATTGCATCATCAATAGAAAAATGTTTGCCTAGAGGGATATGGAGGAGAATAAATTGGGTACTAATGATAAACCAAGAAAATTTTGGTTGGGAAGCAATCTAAATAAAGAGGAAAAAAATCCTATGTTCAACTATTGAAGAAATATCAGATGTCAGCTTGGTCTTATTCGAGAGTGAAAGCATACAGAGAGGACTTGTTTCAGCATGAGATTCCTCTTGAAACAAATGCCAAGACCTTCGAGATAAAATCAAAGGCCAATTAAGCCAATCCTCTCAATGAAAATACAAGTATGAATTGAAGAAACGAAGGAGGGAGGGATCATTCAGCCCACAAGGTATTCATCTTGGGTTGCAAACCTTGTGCCGCTTAGAAAGAAAAATGGAGATATCGACTTTGTGTAGACTTGAAATCTAAATAGAGTTTCATTGAAAGACAATTATCCTTTACCAAACATGGAAAACATACTGCATTAGTGACTAGATCTAAATTTTGGTCCACCTTGGATGGTTTCTCCGCTCAACCAAGTTGTTGTCAAGGACTCGAAAGATTTAAAACTGCCTTTACCACTCCTTAGGGAACATATGTCTATGTAAGAATGCCTTTTGATCTCATGAATCCTGGAGCTACCTTCCAAAGAGAAATGGATTTTGCTTTTGTTAGTTACATAAATGAATTTATTGTAGTTTATCAGGATGATGTGACTGTGTTTTCAAGGAGCAGAAGAGATCACTTGCAGCACTTGGAAAGAATGTTGATCAGATGTAGATAATTTGGAATCTCTTTGAATCCAAAGAAGTGCTTTTTTGGAGTGAAAAAGGCCAAGATGCTTGGTCATATTATTTCAAAGGCTAGTGTCATGATGGACCTTGACAAGGCAGAAGCAATAAAAAGGTTCCAATTTAAAGAACAAATAAGGGCATCCAATCATTCTTTGGGTAGATCAATTTCATTAGAAGGTTTGTGTCCAATTTTTCTGAATTGACTCTTCCTATTACATGCATGTTAAAGAAAGGCCAAGTTATCAAATGAGAGGAGGCTGTTATTCAGGATTTTGAAGGAATCAAAGAAGCATTGAAACATGTACCTATCTTGGTAGCTCAAATTACAAGAATCCTTTCTAAATCTTCTCCTTTTCTTCTCAAAATACCATTGCATCTACTTTTTTACGAAGGATGAAGATGGGGCTAAGAGACCTATTTCTTTCTTTAACAAGGCTTTACAAGCTGCTGAATTAAAATACACAATCATGGAAAAACAAGCATTTTCCTTGGTGAAAGCAACAAAGGTTTTCGGCCTTATATCTTAAGTTCAAAAGTTTTTCCTTATGTTCCCCACACCATGGTAAAAGACATCTTATCGAGAGATGGAGATATTAAGAAAAATATGTAGATGGGTAAACAAACTACAGGAATATGACATGGATATCCAAACCACAAATTTTTTAAGACATTTGGGTCTTGCTAAGCTTATGGTGAGAGCAACTTGCATACTATGGAAGTGAATGAAGTATAGGAAGAAAGGGTAGATGTTCTTGAGATAATGGTAAGCTATGAGTGGTACAATGACGCAATCTTTTCTCTCGAGACACCTATGTTTCCCTGATCATTTAAATAAAAATTAGAAAAGATCCCTCAAGTGGCTTCTCAAAAATACATCATAACCGACTTTGCGATGGCTTGGAAGAACCCCAGAAGGTGTCCTCTTGAAATGTGTAATCAAGATGAAGCTCCCAAAATAGTTGCTGATTTCCATGGGGGAGTTTGTGGAGGACACTTTGCTAGAAAGGTTATAACACACAAAATTTTGAGAGGTGGTTATTGGTGGCCCGCTCTCTTCAAAGATGCAACCTCGCTTGGTTAGAAAATGTGAAAGTTTCCAACATTTCTCTAGAAGAAACAAAGCTTCAGATCCCTTCCTTTGGAGCCTATATCAATTGAGACTCCTTTCAAACAATGGGGATGGACTTCATTCACAAGATTTCAGACCCTTCTAGTGCTAGACATAAGTGCATCCTTGTAGCCACAGATTACTTCACCAAGTGGGTAGAAGTAATCCCTACCAAGAAAGAAACACACCAAGTTGTTATGGACTTCTTGTTGAATCACATCATATGCGGATTTGGCGTGCCTAAAGATTTTTTCTAATAATTCCATGTGTTTCAGAGCTAAGCCCTTGATGGAAATGTGCAAGGAGTATGGAAACAATCTCACTTATTCTTCAAAATTTAACCCTCAAGCGAATGGACAAGCTAAGTCTAGCAATAAGAACTTGTTGAAGATCATTAAGAGAACCTTGGAGTTGAACAAGAGAAAATGGGGTGAACAAATGAAATTTGTAGTTTGGGCTGATATAATCACTACGAAAAGAGCTACTGGTAAGAGCCCATTTGAGTTGGCATATGGAACTGAAACTCTGTTGACCTTACATCTAAAATTATCTTCATTTCAGTTTGTTCAACAACTTGAAGATCAAGAGGTCATTCCATATGAAGCAAGGATTAATCATCATTGTTGAGCTGGATGAAGAAAGAAGAGCATCCCGCCAAAGGCATGTCGATGTAGAGACAAGTTGAAGAGGTTGTTTGACAAGAAGGTCACTCCTAGGGATTAAAATGTTGGAGATATGGTTTTGTTGTGGGATAAATGGCATGAAGATAAGTGCAAACATGGTAAATTTGATGCATTGTGGATGGGCCCTTACTCCATTGATATCAAAATTGGTGAAAATAACTTCTTTCTCAAGGACTTAGATGCGGAATTGCTTGAACTTCCTATTAATGGTAGGAATTTTAAGCATTTCTTAGATTAATCCCCAAATTTGAGGTATTCACCTCTTGTATAGTGTATAGTATTTGTTTATTTGCTCTATTTTTGTTGTTTTTGTCGGTTTCTTGTTTGTCCTGTTCTTGGCAACAATTTTTTGTTGATTGGGTCTTATTTTTTCGCCCTCCATTCTTGACTTCATTTCCGAATGGTTTTTTTTTGCACTTGGTCTTCTTATTTTGTTTTTGTGGCACTCACTGGGAGTGCCCATCTCCGAGTAGGAGCCAATGTTGGTGTCATTTTTGAGCTTGCACTATTTTGCCCTAAATTTTTCCTTCATTCTACGTGCTCTAAAAAAAATTCTCTCATATTGGTTCTCTCAAACTTTTCCCTCTAGTCGAATGCCTTGAAATTCTCACAAACTTGTTGTTTTGCCCCAATTTGAAAGAAATCTACATGTGTGCCCTGTTTTGTGCCCTAATTTTTCAAAAATCTAAGGGTCATGTGATTTTTCCTTTTGGCCTCGATCATGAAAATTGAAAATTGATTGATTTGCACTTGTATTCCATTGAAAATCCAATTCCATGATCAAAAATTCTTTGAAAACATGTTTCAGTTGGTTCAATTTTGATAAATTTGTCATCCTTAGCAAAAAATCGAATTCTAGGGAATCCCTAACATTTTCGTGTTTTGACGGTTAGATGGGCATCGTTTTCCCATCAATTTGTTCTTCAAAGATTCATCGACAATGTGGCTTATTCTAATTAGAAAATGATTGGTGGGTCATTTCTAAAAAGTTAACGTTTTGTGTTTTTGGAAAAGCTGTGCAAGTTGCCCCAAGAAGAGGCTGCGTAGGCCCTAGAGGAGGAACACATGTCTCAAGTAGAGTGAAGACAGACGAGCGAGTCATTTTGTGCCTTAGGGAACTTTGGAAAATGCCTGAAATAAAGAAAATCCCCAAGGCCTCGCATCCAATTAGAGGAGGACACGTGGCAAGTGGGGAGATGGAAAGGCGAGGAGTTTGATAGTTTTCGGCCTTTGGTGAAAAGGAGTTGAAGTATAAAAATCGGACCGCAAACTCGCAGCTAATGGGATGAAGACACATGTTAACATCAGAGTACAGGGCGAGGAGGCAGGCCTTCGAGGCAAGTTGTAATTTTAGCCTCTAGTTATCAAAAGGGTAAAATTGTTGAATGGACCCACGAGCCCGAATGTGAAAAGTCAAGATTCATGTGAGGAGTCAATGGCGGAGGTGCGGATTGCGGAGGAAACGTTAAATTTTTCCTTCATGGAATATGATTAAAATATGAAATGAGAAGTGCTACACCGTAGCCAATCATATGAGGACATGTGTCTTGTGGGAGGTGGAGCCCTGAGAGAAAAATGAAACATTTTCCTTTGTCTAAAAAGATGCAAAATGTGTAAAATTGAGCCGCGACTCCGTATCCAGTCATATTGTGCCATGTGTCAAGCCCAAATCTCAACAGCGGAGCGGAGGAGGAAATCGAGAAATTTTGTAAATTTCTAGAAAAGGATTAAATGTGTAGAATCGGTTCACGATTCCAATGGGGTCCACTTTGGGACACATGTCGGGCCCATTTTCAAAGGCCGGAGGGTGGAGAAAATGGTCAAATTTTTACATTTTTCCAAAAATGTTAAAATGTCAAAAGGTGATCCCAAGCCCATTTCCAATCACATTGTGACACATGGAGGGCTTAGATTAAAGGATAAAGGAAGATCAATGGTAACTGTGCATTTTTCAGTTTGGCCACCATTTGAGCTCCAAGAAGCTTGGAGATGTGATTTTTGCATCAATTTTCACCAAATATTTTTCAAATTTGTGTCATTTGTGCCTGCAAGGACCAATGCAATTGGTTTTGAGGATCAATTTGAAAATTATAGATGTTTTCTAAATGAATTTTTCCTAACCCATCCAAAAACATGAAGACATGTCGCAGTAGAGTGAAGACAGACGAGCGGGTCATTTTGTGCCTTAGGGAACTTTGGAAAATGCCTGAAATGAAGAAAATCCCCTAAGGGCTGCATCCAATTAGAGGAGGACACGAGGAAAGTGGGGAGATGGAAAGGCAGCGAGTTCGATAGTTTTCGGCCTTAGGTGAAAAATAGTTAAAGTATAAAAATTAGACTGCAAACTCGTAGCCAATGTGATGAAGACACATGTCAACATCAAAGCACGGGCGAGGAGAGGCCTTCGGAGGCAAGTTGTAATTTTAGCCTCTAGTTATCAAAATGGTAAAATTGTTGAAAGGACCCGCAAGCCCAAAGGTAAAAAGTCAAGATTCATCTGAGGATTCAATGGCGGAGGTGCGGGATGGCTGAGGAAATGTTAAAAATTTTCCTTCGAATATGATTAAAATATTAAATGAGAAGCACTTCCCCTCATCCAATCATATGAGGACACGTGTCTTGTGCGAGGGCGGAGCCGCGGAGGAGAATTGAAACATTTTCCTTTGTCTAAAAAGATGCAAAATGTGTAAAATTAAGTCACGACTCAGTATCAAGTCATATTGCGCCACGTGTCGGCCCAAATCTCAATGGTAGAGTGGAGGAGGAAATCGAAAATTTTTGCAAATTTTCGAAAAGGTGGAAATTTGTAGAATCGCTTCCGAATCCAATGGGGCCCACTCAAGGATACATGTTAGGCCCATTTTCAAAGGGCGGAGGGGCGAAAATGGTCAAATTTTTACATTTTTCCAAAAATGTTAAAATGTAAAAAGGTGATCCGAAGCCCATTTCCAATCACATGTGACACGTGGAGGGATAAGATTAAAGGATAAACGAAGATCAACATTAACTATGTATTTTTCAGTTTGGCCACCATTTGAGCTCCAAGAAGCTTGGAGATGTGATTTTTGCATCAATTTTCACCAAATTTTTGGCAAATTCATGTCGTTTGTGCCTGCAAGGACCAATGCAATCAGTTTTGAGGATCAATTTGAAGATCATCAAAGTTTTTGAAATGAATTTTTTCCCTAACCCATCAAAAACATGAAATATCAAATCCAAAAGTTGCAGAGTCAAATTTTGGAGGGATAAGGATGAAATAATGAAATGAAGGGGGTCTGCATGCTTTGAAGATGAAAAATGTGCCTCCACAATTGATAACGATGTGAATTTTGCAATGATTCATTTATTTTTGAGACAATCGCATCGTTTTGGACGTGTTCGTTAAACGTCCTGTCTACGAATCATGAGGAATTTTTGTAACAAATTTGATCCTTTGGCATATTCTTTTCTTGGGAAAGAAGGCTCAAGGAGATTTAAAGCTATATATTGCATGAATTTGTCATGCAAATTGTTTGAATAGTTTAAAAATCCTAGAAAATAAAAAATATCACAGGAAAATCTTGGAAGAAGCACATTCTCTTAGTGACCATTTAAGAAACTCATGTAACTCTCTCTGTATCATATTTCAAATCATGTGAAGTTGGTTGCACGTGTATAGCCATTAACAAGCTCTGATATTTTTTTTTCAAAACATTCCCTTGCTAATAAATTTGATCATTTTTGAGTTATTCTGTGTTGTCTTTGGGAAAAATATGTTAATGCTTACATTTCTGAATGCATTTCAAATTTGCGTTTCTTGTTTCCTATTATAGTATTGTGTTTAAAATATCTATTGATCATACATGGTCTCATTTCTTGTGATAGTTTAGTGGCATTTGCAATCTCACATTAAGAAGATCTTTCATCGATAAAGTGATAAACAAATTTAAAATCATTTTACCTTCCATGATTTCAAATATTGTTTGTTAACCTTTAGGTGCACCTTAAGTCATGATTAAATAGTGATTGCTAAATGTTTCATTGGTTCATTCTAACTCAATATTTTGTGATAGATGATCAAATATTGTGTGGAAAAGTGCATATATGTACCTCCATTTGATGCACATATCCTGGTTTAAGGGATGATTAACCATTTTGATACTTTATGATGTTATGTTTCTCCATATTTTGCTGAAATCCTCAAAGAGACTAGCAGACCTTGGTTTGTCTTAACTAAACTCCCACCCAAAAATCATTCAAAACAACTAATCCTACCCTGTTTTACCCCTGTTAAGACTTGTATACCAATAAAAGATCAAAATTCATTTTCTAAATCATGCATAATAGACCAGGATTTCAAAATGTCTTTAGTAACCTTTGCCTCGCATTGGAAGTATCTCCATAATCTGGAAGTGACAACTTGTTAAATTTAGATTTGGAGTGTTGATCATAGTTTACTAAGGGCCCTTCATACTATTTGTACAAATTGAGGGACATCTTCATTTCCTTCACCATTTGAGGGTTAAAAAATAGGTCGTCTTACCTTAGTTGAAAGGCACAACCTAAAATAGTTAGGACAAGATCAAGTCCTATTTGAGTGTTATCCATCTCTCGACAAATCCGAGAGCTAGTTGGATCATATCCATGGCTACAAAATGACACACACCATGAACCATCTGTTTGAAGCTTCATGCCATATATTTGATGCTACTCGACCGAAATAGAGAACAAATTTGGGTACCAACACCGGTGGCATCATTGCTTGAGGACATTCTTAGTTATATTTTATCCATGTTCATACATATTTGAAATATTTGAATGCATATCAAACCTTGGTAATGTCTCTTGTAAGTTTTGTTTGTAAATATATTGTTAAAGCATCATTCTATACTCATATTTGCAAGGTGTATGCAAAGCTTTCAAACTCTGTCTATAATTTTATCAGTTTCTAGTAGTAGTTGCACTTCATTTACATTTATGGTTGATAGATTCAAGAAAAGGAAGGTCTGATCTATAAATTTTTTGCAATATTTTCAAGTCTTTGATAGGTATTTGACAGATTATTTGAGTAAATTTGCACAACTAGGGTGAAAGTAGTTAGTGGCGAATCCATGCTATTTTGATATTGATAAATACCAGCGTCTTAGATTTCTCGTCATTTGTTTTTTGTTGTTTCTAATCTCTGCAAACTTGGAAGGAAGAATATCTCTCTTCGGAGAGACCCAAGTAGAAAATTATTTCAAGAATTCATATTGATTGTGGCTTAATTGACCCTACAATTGATTTGTGGCCAATTTATCATGGTACTTTGTTGATCTCAAACCATTGATTTGTCACTTGGTATTTGGCTTGGCTTAGCATCTAACACCATCGATTTTTGCATGATTGATTTAGCACCTTTGATCCTTAACTCACTTTGGTTGAGTTAGGTTACCGTGGGTTGGTTAGAAGAATGTGTTTATTTATAGTCCGAGCTCTTTTGTTTCATTTGCATGCCCATTATGAAGGGTGAATCCTGGAAAATTTATTCCAAACTATCATTATTCTTTGATCTTGAAGCTCATTTCTTTTGTGAAACCCTTGTGTCTCGAAGTTTTGAGTGTGGATTTTATGGATTCTCTACCCTCAATGATACTTTCAAGCTCTGTTTTTAATTCTAAGGCTTGTGGCCACCATTGTTACAAAGCTTTGAACTTGAAACTGGATTTATCTCTCGAGTTTGAATATTGTTTATTTGAATCCCTCATTGAAGTAATACTCAAGGCGTCAAGAGTCTCTGTGAGCTTCGTAATATTTCTTTGAAATCTAGTTGTATCGGTCACCATTAATCTTTATTTTGAGCTCAACTTGGGTCTAGGGAATTCATTTGAAGATCACTTTGTGGGTGTAATGTTTTTTCATTCTTGGGCCTCGGTGGAGTGCTGAAAATTCGAGCTTAAATTTTGATTTGGGTGTCATCTTTTCTTTCATTGCCTCTTAAGATATTTTTAAGGTTTCACAAACCGTCTTCAAAAGTGATGAGTTATTTTTCAATCTTTGCAAAAGTATGAATATTATAAACGACTCTAAAATACCCAATGTGATGAATAGAACTATGAAGGTCTACATTGGTCAATGTTTTCTTAACTGTAGTATTCTTGTTTCTGTTCTAGGTATTTTTCCTTTTCTACCGTATAGATGGCATTATTTTTCTTCGTTATTTTCCTGAAATATTTTTTTCTTGTTGTTAATACAATGCTATAGATATGAACACTATAATTGTGGGTATTTTAATTTTCTAAGCACTCTTACCTTTGTGACGATACTTCCATTTTCTTGTATTTTATGATCTATTCTTTGCATGAACATTCTTATCTCTATATTGGACTTTGATTATTTCTTTTTGTGGTTGTCCTTTAATACTTTGCAAGCTTGCTATGAGGGGTTTCTGTCTTGTTCCTTGTAATAATGGTTACATGTTGCTTCAATGGCCATGATGGTAGTTGACTATGAAGCTCTTTTTCATTTAATGTTACTTGGTTTCTTGATGAAGGGCTTCTTGTAGTTATGTAACTTCATGCTTTAAGGTACCCTCTTATTTTCTACACTTAGCTTGAGTCACTCTTTATCGTGATGATTTGTTTTCTTGTTCTTATGGGTCACTTCTCACATTCACTTGGCCGTATTTTACAAATATCTTGCTATTTTCCTTACATGAAAGGGGTTTTCTATTTCTCATAGATTTGCATGTCTTCTGGGTCTCAAATTTGTTTCTATGATGATATTTTCTGAGGTATTAAAGTTATTGTTAATTTTGTACCTTCTATTTTCTCTAGTTATCTTGATGATTTGATGATAGTTGTTGAACCTTAAGGATCTTACTGTAATTTTTTCACTGTACATTTGCATTGCCACTGTCTTAGATGGGTAAAACATGGTTTCGAGAACACAGTACGTTGTTCCTCATGGCTAAACACCTAGGAATAAAAACCTACTAGTGAAAATGCTATAAGTTTGAATTCTACAATCTGCTTAACTTTTATGGATTCATGAGCATGATATTTGTTACCAGCTTATTCTCTAATCTCTAGGAATTCGAATGAAAAATTCCATGTTTAATATCTTGCATAGTTTTTTTGTCTTAATGTGATCATGTTATAAAACAAGAAAAATGCATCTTTAAAGCTTATGCAAGTCAACAATAGATTTATAATGAATTGAAAAAGATGTACTCCTCTTCTTCTTTCGTATCATATAAATTTATTCTACAATGAATCTGAACTTTCATTTTTATCATTAGGCCTTGATGCTCCTTGAATTCACTTCAAATTTGTAGATTATGACTATTATAGATTTGAATTTTAACACTAGGTTTGTATGCGTGTTTGATATCTCGCTTCATTTCAAAAGGAAAAATGGATCTTCATTCAACTCTTGTAGCTTCAACAAAGACATGTACTTACTAAGTTTTTCATTATAACCCCAAAAATGTGGCTTAGTTCCATCTTTGCATAGATTCTTTCTATATATTTGATAATTGGTCACTTGTTTTATTTGTTGATAATACACTTATTTCTTGATCTATGAGATTGTATCTATTTTGTTCATTTGCAATATCAATTGCATGCTTGGAAACTTGATTGTTTTCTTCATAGTTAATTCGCAATTGTTTTAAATACATTTTTATTTGTTTTAGCTGATAGAAATCTGGTAAATATTTCAATAGCTCATTATTTGATCACTTGTAGTCGACATCGGACTTGTAAGATCGAAAAATTTTAAATTTATCCTTATGGAAAAAGTTTCTCATGTTCACCTTGAGCTACAAATATTCTTCACTTGATACAAGTATGATTTGAATTTGCGCTTTATCTCAATTCTTACGTCTCGGTGTATATAATATTTGATGATAACTGATCTCTTTTTCCTTACGTATCTTGATCAATATGACATAATTGTAGTTGATCAACATATGATGTATTCTTTGATGTTTTAACTATCTGGAAACTCTTGGCTTCTTCTTCCTAATAAATTGATCTCACCCTTTACACATTTTTTTTATTACATTCTTATTACCATGTCAATAAAAATAATCCTTTTGTGTCAATCATTAGCTGAGATTGTGATATTCTTTTTAGACAGTAGCTATGGGGATAGTATGAGACTGCAATATTCTTTTACTCGTACCGCATAAGTGTACTTTATTTCATCCGGAAAACTATATGTGATGGTTCTATTCAAAATAATGTGCACTTAAAATTTTTACTTTGATCATTGTGATAGCCATGAATGAATTATTCTATCTTGAAGCATGCTAACTACTGAAATTGAGAACCCTTTTTTTGTATCATAATTTCGATGATATCTTGGATCTATATCCTTGACTTATGGAATGTAAAATATTCTCGTTATCTCAATTTTTCCCAGGGAAAATTGAGCAAACACAACCCCCGCAAGAAGAAATCTAAGGGTCACTTCACACAGCCCAAATTTCAAATCTAACAATCACATTGCAAGTGAGCTCGAAAATGGAGGAGAAGGGTCGGCTAAAAGAGGTAAACAATGTCAAAGAAACCTGAGGCTCAAAGGAGGAAAATGGGGAAAGGCTCAAAGGCTTCAGGCTTCACAGACAATTCAGAGAGGGCCCAAATTGGCTAAGTATGGAAGACACAGTGGAAGCTGCAAAGTGTCTCAACAACCCACCTTCAAGGGTCGAATCCAAGTACTAGCCTCAAGCGAGCACAGACCCTCCATGTCTCCATAGTTCCCTAAGAGTTGCACCGACCATTAAAAATTCTTCGACTCAGTGGAAGGTGCCAAGTGTCAGCTCAGTGAAACTTCAAAGATAAATCCAAAGAGCAGAGACTCAAGCATGCACCATCCTGCCACTTATTCAGGGTTGAAGAAAAGCATCGGCCCAAATTGGCTAACTATCATAGACTCGCAGAAGGAGCCACATGTCTCAACGACACATCATCAAAGGTAAATCTAAAAGTGGGTCTCTCAAACAAGTGTCGGCCTTCAACGTGTTCGAGGTTCAAAAAGGGACAGAGTCGGAAGTTGAAAATTAAAGATGGGTAGAGTCAACGGTGGGTGCCACATGCCTCAACCGTGCAAATTCAAGAGGGCTGGCCCACGGGCAAGACTCATACAAGTGAAAAGTCTCAAAGTGTCCTAGGTTAGACACATGGACCCACCAAAAAAAAAGGACTTAGCCAAAACATAAGGAAATAGAGAAAGCCGCAGAAGGTACCACGTGTCTCTTTAGCACAACTTCAAAAGAAATATCCAAAAGTGGTCCCCAAACTAGCGCCATCTCAACACGTGGCCATGTTGCAAGTCAAAGTGAGAAGGCAGTCATCGAAGACAATTCAAATTTTTTGTCTTGAAAGGTGTAAAGTATAAAAGTGAGCCACACCTCCACCGATGCCCAAGGAGCCATGTGTCAAGCCTAAACTACATGTAGGAAGGCAAAACTGAGGAGGAATTTTTTCCCAAATGGAAAATGCGGACCGGTGGGCCCGAAGTTGGTTTTTTGGCAAAATGAATTATGGGGCTGCGAGACAGTTTTTGCATTTTGCATTTTTGGTGCCAAAAGGCCCAAAGTGAGTTTCAGTGCTGCGGACCCAATCAGTTAAATTTGTTTTAACCATATTTATATAGACATGACCTAAATATTCAAATGGATATATATTTCGATCAAGTACCAAAAATCCAACAAATCGCACCAAAATCAAAGTACCCAAACCTTAATTTTGAGGAGGTTTGGTGGGTGAAAAATAGGGAAACGTCTTCATGCCATTAATATAAAATCCAATTTTCCCCAACATCTAGATTATATTTTATTTGATCTGTTCTTCTTCCTTCTTCAACACGCCCGAATGATATAGGGTGGGCGGTTTGACAGATTATGGGCAGATTTATTGGGGCATTGATGGCTAGTAATCGAGCTTCAAATCAAGTTTCATGCCTCTTTTCTTCTTCCATCTTCCATGCATCTATAAAAGGAGTTGGGATCATTGTAAAGGGTTGGACATTTTTGTTTTGTACCCTCCCTTCTCCATTGGTCTCGAGACAAGTCATGGAGTACAAACCTCCCATTCAAGTTGTAATACAAAGTTCGCCTCTTGGCTACTGCAATTTTTGTATCAACTTTGGAGAAATAATATATGTCTGTGGATGATTCTCAACCCTCCCATGTGTTCATTTTTGTCTTCTGATCTCTCATTGTAGTTTGGTTATTTGTGCATGGTGGTTGTATTTCATTTCTATGGTCTCTGTGTTAAATTACAAAACAAGTGTTTAAAATTCCTTTGGTGCATCACCTTATTAGCTTAGGTTTATTTTCTCTCATCTTCTCAATGATGTCTCCTTGGTAAGTTAGAGTAGGATTTAGAGTAGACCCTCTGTAATTTATTTGTGTGCACATGAACAGAGGAATAGGAACCCACCTTCATCCGGAAAGCTCTCTTGATTTCAATGTCCCACACTTTGAGAGATGTTGCATGATATGATATCACACTAAGAATCTCAAGCCATCCGATTGCAGACACTCAAGGCTACTGAGATTTTGCACTAATAGTTTTGGCATGCCTGGTGGGAGCAAGAGGTCTTCATTTTTTCTATAGCAATATTGATGTGTACTTGTTGTAAGTATTCATCTTGTAAAAAGCTTTGAAATAACACATCTGGAGACTCCAAAGGATCATATTCCATTGGTTTCAGTAACCCAGGCTTGGTAGATTAATGAGAAGGATCCAGACTAGATTGAGAACTAGAGAAGAAGGATAGTATTTCTACCTACACTTGTCCCCAGATAGAAGGGGAAGGGGGAGAAGAGCTCAAAGGTCTCCATATCCACCAAATATAACCTTGTCAACACCTCCCCCTGGTAGGCCTTTCATCCAATAAACAATGGTTCTCAGGACAATCATAATGGGACAACCACCCAACCCCTATGTCAACTTCACTAGTAGCAACCCACTAATCCTCAATGCATAAAATCTAGTCCTAGTTGTAGCATTGAAGAGTATCCCATATTTCACCGGATAAAACTAGACTTCTCCTAGTGATCACATTCAAGACATTGCAAATGTCCGTGTAATTCATGAGATCACCGAGATGGATATTACATCAAATTATTAGCCTATTCACTCAAGAGTAATGCTTCGCAATGGTTCAAGAGTCTAACAACAGGCTCTATTTAGAATTGGGACGATCTATGTAGATATCTTCATAATCAATTATGAAAGAAGGGAGATAATTTATCCTTGTTAGAACAACTGAAAACAACCAAGAGGGCCCCTAATGAGTAGTTAACACATTTCAACCTCAGATTTCAAAGGACATGGGATAGGATTCCATTGGCTGTGAGGCCCATAGATGAAGGTGCATTGTTATACTTTCTTAGAGCTTTAAATTTTGATATTTTCTTAATGATTCAATCAATGGGAGGCACAACCTTACCTGCAACCTACAAAATTTCCATTAGAGATTAAAATTGTTCAATTCAAGTTGGTAAAATTGCTCCTGGGCCACCTATGCCTCTGTATCCAGAACTAGGAGCTCCAAGCACTAGTCAAAGACCCACATTAGCTCCCATACCCACTCTAAGGAATAAGATTTTAGCTGAAGCTTCCACCTCATCATCTAGAATTTCAAAAGAGCTACAAGAGGTTATGAAACAAGCTCAGTAGAACCTAGGGAATGAGCTAGTGACTATCAAGAGGCAACAAGGTCGAGTTCTAGGACATATCAAAGATCAAACTAAGTATCAAGCTAGGCCCCCATACCAAAAAAATAGACCACCAACTCAGGATACAAATAAAAATCAAAACCAAGGACAACCTCAAATTGCTAGGCCTTACCAACCATATGATCCAAATGCAGCTTCAACATCAAGGGCCATGGTTCCTACACAAAAAAACATGGCACAATAATATGATTAGTGCTTCCCATGCGGTCATCCCCATAACCAGTCAATGTGTTTCAATGGTGCGCTGAACCAAGACTTGATGGTACAGAACATTGGTGTGTCTTAAGAGCCCAGTCAAGAGGAAAATCAATAGCAAAAAACCTAGAAAGAGGCACCTCCAAGTGAGACCGTGCTTGTCTATTAGCAGGCTAAAGATTTCTATGGTATGAATCGAGGACCTCCTCATAGTGTGGAAACAAATACACGGTCCAAGAAGAGGAATATTGGAGAGGGGAAATCCTTCAATTAAAATGGTCCACATCCCTCTATTTCCCCATAAAATGTAACTCCCAATGTGTAGAATCATCCTAAGCCACCTTCCCGACCCGCTTAGACACTTTGGTTGTAACAACCCATGTGCAAGAGAAAAATGTACTAAGGAAGGGGAAAAAATAAGATAGCTCATGCCCATTTAACATCATTGAACAAATGAAGAAAAAAAATCTGAATATTTTAATGTGGGAGTCATTGGCTATCCTGGGAAGAGAGACTTGTTGCGAGTTGTTATGGCCAATTGGCTAACCTTAAATCAGTCCCCCAAACAACAGGGAGAAAGTGCTTACCAATGAGGCTCGGCTCAAAGGAAATCATGGAGGAAAACAAGGTAAGAAATCAAGACCCCTCCATTCTCGTGTTTCATTTATCATTGGGGACAAGCTAGGGCATAATTGCATGATTGATTAGGGAGCAAGTAGCTCTATAATGCCAAAGGAAATAGCTGATCACTTGGGTCTTCAATACAAAGTAATCTCCAAGAGCATGGTGCAACCGGATGGGACAACAAAGTAAAAATAGTTGGAGTCATCAAGGATTTGAGCTTCATTGCACGCATGACCCGATGTGACCATATTGCAAAATGTATCACCATAGATTTTCCATCACATTTTGCATTGTGTTTGTTAAGAGACTTCATTACTTAGATTGGAGGTTATTTGTCCGTTGATTGGTCACACATGATTTTTAGAACAAGGTATGGAGCCAAGGCTATGATCAGATTTGAGCCCATTGTGTATTACCATATTGAACCTCATGTACCCATCCTAATCAAAGTGAATTGTTCAGCTTTTGATCAGAAGACCTCTAAGAACTTGTGAGGCGGATACCAAGTTTGGGTGTATTCTAGACTTGACCCTCGATGAGTGGGGGAACAAGAGGCATGATTTTTACCCTTATAATGAAATGGAGGAATCTAAGCTAGGATTCTACTTGTTTTACGTGAGGATAATCATCCTCTTCTTGACATCCTTAAGCTAGACAACAAATATGATAATGAGGTATGGTAGTTATTCTTTTATGGCTGAAAAAGTAGACAAGGAGATGGAGGAGGAGCTATGCTTGTTTCCTCAAAAGGTTTGAAATATTAATCAACCTTTCACTTCCAATTTTATTAATCAAACAACACAACAGAGTATGAGGCCTTGATCCAAATACTCGCATTGGGCAAGTAAAAGAGGAGTCGAAACTTACACGTGTTCGGAAATAGTGAGCTAGTTGTGAATAAAGTTTGAGGAAAAATCCTTTCAAGAACGATCTGTTAAAGAACTACAAGAACCATGCATGGGAACTCATCGAGGATTTTTAATCATTCGACATCAATTCCATCACAGAAAGAATAATGAAGCGTAAAAACATACTTGTAGCAATCGGGCGGGATTTGATGTTGTAGAGAGTATCAAGAGTGACAATTCTTCGCCCCATATCAAGATGGTTGTGAGATCAGCTGTCCCAGATAACAACACAAGTTGGCAAGTCTTCAAAAATGATAAAATTTTTTTGTCAAATTTCTATAAGAAGAAGCTGAGTTCTCTACTAGAAACCAAGACAAGTTGGAACAATGATATGGTGACCAAGTGGTCCAACCGAGAACTAACAAACTACCAAAGGGTCTTGTAACTTTGGAGTCAATATTAAACCTAAATGATCAATTTTGGAAGGAGAAAGCAAATATCCAAGTAAAGGGTGAAAATTTAGAGCCCATTTCCATAGATGAAGGAAAAACATTATGGATTTGCAAGGTAAGTACTCAATAAGAACAATATGAATTTGTTCAACCTTGTCAAGAATTCCCATATGTATTTTCCTCTACTTACAAGTATTTAAGAGGTTTCAACCCAAATTTGGCACAACATACTATCGAGTTGGATCCAAAATCTAAGCCTTTCAGACAAAAGCAAAGGCCAATAAACCCTCACATTGAGCCTCTCATGAGAAAAGAGTTGAACAAGCTAATTGAGGCCAACATCATCTTCCCTATCAAGCATTCAAGTTGGGTTAAAAACTTGGTGCCTATGAGGAAAATAAGTGGAGAAATCAGAATGTGTGTGGACTTTCGTGATCTAAACAGAGCATCACTCAAGGATCATTACCCACTTCCATAAATGGAACAGATATTTTAGGTTGTAGCTAGATTTGAGAGGTTTTCATTGCTAGATGGATACTCAAGATATAATAAAATAATGGTGAAAGCAGAAGATCAATTTAAGATAGCCATCACCACCAAATGGGGTACATATTCTTATAAGAAGATGCCATTTGGACTATCGAATGTCGGAGCAATATTTCACCGAGATATGGACATGACATTCAAAGGATTGATCAACAATATGGTTCTGATGTATCTAGATGATATCACTGTCTTCTCAAATAATGTCATAGATCATCTCTTTCACCTCCGATGGGTATTTCATAGGTGTAGAAGGTTCAAAGTGTCACCGAACCCAAAGAAGTTTGTATTCTTGGCACATGAGGGAAAATTATTAGGCCACATTTTCTTAAGAGAAGGGTTAACAATTGATCTTGAAAGGGTTGAAGCCATCTGAACACTTCCATTACCACAACACAAAAAGTCTCTCTAAAGCTTTTTGGGGAGGATAAAATTTGTTTGTGCAAGTTTGTGTGTGATTTTTCCACTCTTGTGAAGCCTTTAACAATGATGTTGAAGAAGAGTCTTGCATTCAAATGGATAGTAGAAGGCAAAGAGAGTTTTGAGGCCATCAAGCTCACAATATCATAGGCCCCAACTCTTGTTAACCCAGACTTTTCAAAAGACTTCATGTTGTATGTTTTTGGAGGATCAGACATAGTCGTGGCTATCTTGGTTCAGCCCAATAAGGAAGGTTTAGAACAAACCATAGCCTTCTTCATCGAGCTTGGAGGATTATGAGGTAAAGTTATCTTTCATTGAGAATAATTTCCTTACTATCATTAGGAGTTTGAATAAGTTTAGACACTTAGTATCGAACAATAATATTCAACTCGCTAGTATCCCATGCTGGTGTTAAATATTTTCTCTTGAACAAGGACTTGAATGAGAAGAGAGTGGGTTGGATCACTCGGGTAATGGAATTTGACATTGAGATCAAAGTGACCAAACCGGTTCAGGCAAGGGTCCAGTGTGAGCGTCTTGATTCCAAGCAACAAGCTAAGTTAGTAGATGAAGAAGAGGCTATCTTATTACTACATAATGATAAATAGCATCCAGATAATGATGCACCTATTCCATGTTGGACCCAATCCTTAGTGCACTATCTCCAAATACATTTGTGCCCTCCAGAATGGAACAAAGAGAAAAGGAGATACTTAAGACTACAAGCCATCCTATATGTACTTATTGATGGTGTTCTGTTCAAGAAGGATATTAATAGTGTCCTATTGAGGTGCATTGGGACATGCCAAATTGAAATGGTATTGCATGAGTTCCATGATGGAGAAGAAGGAGGCCACTTTGATCCTCAAGTAACAACTCTCAAAATCATGAAAGCTAGTTATTGATGGACTACAATGTTTAGGGATTGCTACTCATGTGTCAAGAAGTGCCAAAAGTGTGCATTCTTCACAATGAAGGAAAAGTTAGCATCCCTACCCCTTCGTCCAATCTCAGTGGATCAACTATTCATGCAATGACGAATAAACTTCATTGGAGTGATTAACCCAAATTCAATCCAGGGTGAGAAGTGGATACTTATAGCAATACACTATTTCACCAAGTGGACTGAAGTTGTGGCACTTAAAGAGGAAAATGAATCCAACATCTTGGATTTGTATGAAGGAATAGCCACCAGGTTTGGAGTCCTTGCCACTATTATATCGAGATAATGCATTGTCTTTCCTTAGTATAAGAATCACTTTGAATAGGATATATCAGAATGGTGTATACCTCAACACTTCATCAAACTATTACCCTCGGGGTAATGGCCAACTAGAGTCCACAAACAAGAACCTCGTTAAGAATTATTGAAAGGAATCTTGATGAAAATCAGAGAACTTAGCATGAAAATCTCAAATCAGCCCTATGGGCTGATAGGATCACATCCAAAAGGTCCACAAGAAGCTCCCCATATAAGCTTGTATATGGAAAAGAGGTAGTATTGCCCATATCATTGGATTTTCCTACTTTGGAGCTCATGAAATAGTTGGAACTAGCTGAGTTTGAACCTATGGAAATTAGGTATGCAGAGTTGATGGAAGTAGGAGAGGAAAGAGAGCATGCAATGTAAATTATGGAGAAGGACAAAGCATTGATCAAGAAGAGTATTGATAAGAAAGAAAGATAAAGGACCTTTCAAAAGGGGGACTTGGTTCTAAAATGGGATGCCGATCAGGGAAAACCAGAAACCATTCCAAATTTGATGCCATTTGGAGAGGCCCCTACATGGTCACAAGGTGTACAAGTAGCAATGCCTTTTGGCTGGCTAAGTTGGAAGGAAAATAATTGTAGATTCCAGTCAATGGGATCCATCTCAAACATTGCTATTGAAAATGAAGGTTCCACCCTTGTAAATATTAACACAGGACTTTAATTTCCCTAAGTGCGTATGCACATTGTTTTGTTGTAGCGTAGGCTCTATTTCCCTAAGTTCTCTCGGCATAGGTTTTGTTACTCTAGTTTTATGTCATTATACATTTTGATGGGCCTATAGGTGAATGTGCCAGGACCTTCAGCATTTGCAACAGGGAGACCCATAGTTCTCGTAACCATTGCTGATTTTAAAATAGAAAAAATACATAGAAACTAAAATCGGGTCTCAAAGGGTCCATTTCTAGAACATCGGGATAGGTTCCAGTCACCAATTGCAAATGTTGGATTCAAGCTTCAAGAACAGGACCATCATCGTGCCACCACCCATGAAACTTTTCTCAATCGATACAAAGAAGGAATCTGATCTCTTCATCTAGTAGGCGACGTCCCCGTGAGTTGCCAAATATTTATCTCAAATTTTCCCACGAAAAATTAAGAAAACATGACCCTACGATGGAAGAAATCTAAGGTTCACTTCCATTGCAGGAGCCCACATTTCAAATCTATAATCAAGTTGTAGGTGTTCTTGAGAATGAAGGAGAAGGGTTGAATAAAGAGGTAAACAATGTCAAAGAAACCAGAGGCTCAAAGGAGAAAAATGGGGAAAGGATCAAAGGCTTTGGACTTCACAAACAATTCAGAGCGGGCCCAAATTGGCTAAGTATGGAAGAGATAGTAGAATCTTCCAAGTGTCTCAATAGCATACCTTCAAGGGTTGAATCCAAGTACCAACCTCAAGGAAGCATGGCACCTCCACGTGTCCAGGATTCCCAAAAGTCACACCGGCCGTTGAAAATTCTTCGACTCAGTGGAAGGTGCCAAGTGTTGGTGTTATATATATATATCTCCCCACCAGGTAAATATAGACAAACATAAGAATATGGAAATCAAAGAAACTCAAAGCCCGATATTCATTGCATTACCAACACCCAAGGTGTAGGTTGGAGGCGCACAACACAGAGTGTCGACATGAAAATGGATGTGCCCTGGCGCAGGTTAAGGGCGCAGGTAAAAGGATGTCGACATGAAAATGGATGCACCCTGGTATAGGTTAAGGGCACAGGTAAAAGGATGTCGACATGAAAATGGATGCGCCCTAGCACAGGTTAAGGGTGCAGGTAAAAGGATGTCAACATGAAAATGGATGCGCCCTGGCGCAGTTAAGGGCACATGTAAAAGGATGTCGACATGAAAATGGATGCGCCCTGGTGTAGGTTAAGGGCGCAGGTAAAAGGATGTTGACATGAAAATGGATGCGCCGCAGGTTAAGGGTGTAGGTAAAAGGATGTCGACATGAAAATGGATGCACCGAGGCACATCATTTTGAGAATTGACACCCGACAAAAAGCAAACCCCGACCTTAGATATTCAAATGGCCATAAATTTTCACAGGATCTCGAATTCACGCAAGGTTAGAATTTTCAGAAATCTTACGAGGTCCTCTGGATATCTTTAATTGGGTGAGAACAAGTTCTTCAAAATGCAAAATACGGTTTGCTTACTTTTTGGGTTTGCTAGGGTTCTCACCTACAGCCATAATGAGATGAATTAAATGTAACTTGGAGGTGGTTGGGGTAGATTTGGAATTCCTCTCTCTTTTCTCTCTCATTCTCCCTATAAATTGTAAGGAAGGGATTCTTTCTAAAGGTTTGACATTCTTGTTTTCCCCTCCCTTCTTTTCTTTGGTAGGTGAATTTGTGGAGTTCAAACCTCCCATTAAAAATTGTAATGCAACTTTTCCTCTTGGCATTTTGTAGTGTATTGTGTCAATCTTTGGAGAAAATAATGCATGTCTCGGATGATTCTCAACCTTTTCTCGTGCTCATTTGCATCCTCTTGATCTTTCACTACAAAGTTGGTTATCTATGCATGATTTTGCATTGTATTTTAATGGTTTGTGTTTATTGGCAAGATAGGTGTTTCTTCATTCCTGGTGCATCACCTTTGTTAGTTTAGGTTTATTTTTATGCATCTTCTTACCATGTCTCCTTGGAAAGTTAGATTAGGTTTTGCGTAAACCCTCTCGCATTTTTTTTGTGAGCATCTGAATAGAGGAATAGGAACAGCCTTCATCCATAGAGCTTTGTTGATTCACAAGGTTCCACACTTGAGAAAAGCTCCATGTTATGCACATCGCACCGAGAGTCTCAACCCATTGAGTTGCGGACATTCGGGGTGTGTGTGATTTGCCATCAACAGCTTGGCTCAAGACAACTTCAAAGATAAATCCAAAGAGTGGAGACTTAAACATGAACCATCCTTACATAGTAAGGGTTTGAGAAAAGCATCGGCTCGAATCGACTAAGTATCGCAGACATGCGGATGGTGCTAGGTATCTCAACAAAGTGCATCTTTACGGTAAATCTAAAAGTGGGTATCTCAAATAAGCGTTGGCCTTCCACGTGTCCCAGGTTCGAAAAGGGATAGAGTCGGAAGTTGAAAAGTGAAGATGGGCAGAGTCAATGGAGGGAGGCGCGTGCCTCAACCACGCAAATTCAAGAGGGTGGCCTAAGGGCCGACTGACAAGAACCAAGTCTCCACGTGTCCCGAGTTAGACATATAGCCCCGCCAAACAAAAGGAATTAGGAAAAACATAATGAAATAGAGAAATCCATGGAAGGTTCCATGTGTCTCTTTGGCACAAATTCAAAAGAAAAATCCAAAAGTGGTCCCCAAACTAGTGCCAACTCTACATGTGGCCATGTTCCAAGTCAAAGCGAGAGAAGGCGTGGTCATCGGATGCAATTCAAAATTTTTGGCTTGAAAGGTGTAAAGTATAAAGTGAACCACTCCTCTGCTGATTCGCAAGGAGCCACGTGTCAAGCGTAAGTCAGGTCTTGGAAGGTGGGCCCGGGAGGACTTTTCTCCCAAATGCAAAATGCGGACTGCGGGCCCAAAGATGGTTTTTTGGAAAAATTAATTGTGGGGCTACGGGAATTTTTAACATTTCTTATTTTTAGTGCCAAAAGGTGATAAGTGATTTTCAGCCCCGCATGAGCCGTATTCTCTAAACTGGTTTTCACCATTTTTGTATGGACCCGACCTAAACATTCAAATGGATATATCTTTCGATCCAAGACTCAAAATCCAACAAATCGACACCATTGGAAAGGTCTTGACCTCATCGACACCATCAAAACCTAAAAATTTAATTTTAAGGACGTTTAGTGGGTGGAAAATAAGGAAACTTATTCATGCCATTAATATGTAAGTGATAGTCTCCAAACACCGAGATCAGATTTGATTTGATCCATTGTTCTTCCTTCTTCAACACGTCCGAATGACATAGAGTGGTGGACTCGATAGATTGTGGGTGGATTTGCAGGGGCATTGATGGCTGGTAGTTGAGCTTCAAATCAAGTTTCCCACCTCTTTTCTTCTTCCCTCTTTGCTACATCTATAAAAGGAGGAGTGGGCTCATTATAAAGGGATGGAAATTTTTTTGGCACCCTCATTCTCCTTTGGTCTACGTGACGAGTCGTGGAGTCCAAACCACCCATTCAAGTTGTAATACAAAGTTCTACCGCTTGGCTAATACAATATAATGTATCAACTCTAGAGAAATAATATATGTTTATGGATGATTCTCAACCCTCCCATGTGTTCATTGTTGTTTTCTGATATCTCATTGTAGTTTAGTTATCTGTGCATGGTGGTTGTATTGCATTTATATGGTATGTGTTAAATTGTAAAAGGGGTGTTTAAAATTCCTTTGGTTCATCACCTTGTTATCTTAGGTTTATTTTCTTGCATCTTCTCAACCCTGTCTCCTTGGTAAGTTAGAGTAGGATTTAGATTAGACGCTCTACAATTTATTTGTGTGCACCTGAACAGAGGAATAGGAACTGGCCTCCATCTAGAGAGCTCTCTCGATTTCAATTCCCACACTTTTAGAGATGATCCATGTTATGCTATCACGCTGAGAGTCTCAACCCATCTAGTTGTAGAAAGTTACGGGTGTTGTGATTTTGCACTAACAATTCCTTTTCTCTAAGTTATTATAAAGTATAATTCAGTTTGGTATTCTACTTAAACTCTTTAGCTAGATCAACATCATTATCTCGCACTTTCTATATGCATATTATTTGTTATAATCTATAGTACTAAACTTTTATTTATTTTATGGATTGGTACATCTATATCTTTATATATTCATCCTTCAGTATGAACTGAAATAAGTACACTTTTTGGGTTCAACTTGCAAAGTGTAACACTTTTGATATGCATACACAACAATTAGTGTTTATTTCATTCTCCTTACATGTACCTTCACATTGAGATAAACTAGTTAGAAAAATTATGCTTTTTTTGCCTCTCTTATGTTACATATTTTTCTTCTTTTATCTTTTTTTTTTTTTACTGAAATGATTCGTAGAATCATATCTATTGCTATAGAATACTTCTCTTACAAATTATGTATCTATCTCGATGTATCTTATGCATGTTGATGTCATTTGATTCATTTGCGTGAAACTATTAGGATAAGTATACAGATTGAACCCTAAGCTTAATGTTTGATGATAATTATATTTCCTTTTCTCATGGATAATGATGGAATTGGATGATGCGAAGAAGATGATGAACAAGTTACAACTAGATGAAGAATAATAGAAAACATGCAAAAATGATGGGTTTTCTATATATCCTTCTACTTTTAGCTATGTGTACTTGTATCCAAAGAGTTCTAAGTTACATTCCATGACTTGTGTGGGAAATATTGTACTTCCTCATAAATAAATGACATTTAATTTATGTACTTGAGTTTAATATTTATTTCTCCTTTCAACATCATGTATATTGATTGTATAACGAAATAAACAACCCAAACACATATTTAAATGTATTTACATGTAAAAATAAAGAGTTTTGGAATACCTTGTAACTTAATAATGAATTCTCTTTCTTGTAAATTGCAACTCTATTTGTTGTTTCCTAATTTAGCACTTCACCTAAACTATGATTCCCACCTTCATTAAGGCAATACAATAATCTTTCGGTACTTTTATGTTTCCTTGCTAAAGATTAACATGGATACATTTTGTAACATGGCACATAGCTGCAGACTACATGTAAATAATCAAATTTTGATACTAAAAACATGATAATATTGTAATGCACCCCCTTAGTTAGGTCCACTCCATCAATACCATCGATCGTAATAATGTTTTTGAGTTTCCCATTTTTGCACAAGTGTAAAAATTTTCAAGACTCCCATTACTCTAAAATTTGGAGAAGACGGTTCACGAGCCTATTTAATATTGTTCTAACATCCGCATTATTCGCTAAGGGTAAGGATGAAGATTCACCTAATACCAAGCATAGTTAAAGGTGATGACTTAATTTGATCATTATTTTTTTGTTCACATAATGATAGTACCAATACATTGTGTTTGAAATATATATATATATATATCCAAATCCGAGTTAGGGTTGGTTGTCTAGTTTAGTTTCAAGGTTTCATAACATGTACCCTTTTCTAGAACATTTCATTTCTGGTTCAAAATTCTGTTTAGAAAACTCATAAAGGATAGTTTAATTTAGTATTGTTTATAAGTTTTACAAAAAAAAATAGCATGACAAAACAAATTTTTAACTTCCTACATCCCAACAAAGTCACGTTGACTTAATGAAACAACAAAAACCAAACTTTTAATTCAATTAAATCATGAAAAGTTTTTATTTTAACTCAAAAATGTGTTCTATAAACTTACATATATTCTCTTAATAGAGAGAATCTGCAGTGCAACTTACTGAGAATAAAAAACTTATAATTAAAAATCTAGTTATGACCTCATTTCCTGGAGCTAATTTATGTTATTGGCAAGTTTGTGCTTGGTGCCAAAACGACTAGAGGCCTCCTAAAAACGCTTGAAAAACTTACTCCCATTATGTTTTCTCAAAACTAAATGCTGAAATCAATTGACATGTAGAAATACTAAAGGTTATAGCTCGTAGATTTTAATTATCTACTAAATCTTCCTACACTACAAGTCAAAATTAAAACAAATTTTCTTAGATTTCGTGTATTGATCATGGAGCACCACATCAATAGGCCTAAAAAATAGTTTATTTAATTATGATATGATCTTATTTATTTGTTTTAAATGTTGTTTCCGCTTCCCAAGCCACTAGAGACTATGATCAACCTAACCAATCTCTGCTACGAAATTCTAGGGGTTCTTTTACATTCTAACCTTGAACATGTTTCTCTAACGTTTATACACAAAGTGCACCCATTGTTGGAACCCGAGATCTGATACCAAATGTAATTTCCCAAACCGACACCACTAAAATATAAGCTAAAACAACGAGATGAGGAGATCTAATTTGTGTGGTCTGCTTTTTTTCCTTTTTCAAGAAGAAATAAATATACAAAATTCAATAGGGATACTTTTATAATAAAAATGAAAAATATATTTCCATTATACTTGGAAATTATCGAGGCTTAGGTAGCCTTCAGTTGAAGGTAGATTTATTATTTAACTTAATAATTATCCTTTAGTACAAGATTTCTATAAACATGGGATGATTTCCACCCCTATTTATCTTGTATTTATTACTTTAATCCGTAAGTATTTTGATCCAAAATAATTAGTTTCAAAATCATTATGTAAAATATGTTTTGTAAGGCTATAAAATTACCCTTGCTCAAGTAGGAGCAACATGTTCATATTAATGAGAACTATCCCTTTTAGAAATAAAATTAAATATTAAATCATTTCCTTCGTGAGCTAAAATACTTCCACTTCCAAACTTTTGTTTTAAAAAAAAATCCACTTAAAAACAAATATTAGTGTGGAAACTTAGAGTAATTTTATTTATTGAAAAGCATATCCATATAATAATGATGAAATGTACAATGCTAATCATACAAAATCGGGTGGAAAAGATCACACCCCACATGCAGAGTAAAAGTAGCCATTAAAAGGCTACGAGTGGCACATATTACATAATCATATCAAGATAAGCTTATCAATCAAAAAAGTTGGAGCAAAATTTGCAGAAACTAGCAGAAAAAAACCAGGCATGGAGCTAGGCGGCAGTGAACATGGAGGCAGGAGGTGATTGTGGGGGCTCTTTAGATGGTCACCCCACCCACCAGGAGGGTTGGTGGGGGTGTCAGTAATCGGTTCCCAGCCATCAGTCTGTGGTTGCTCCTCCTCATTGCCCCACTGGTTGGGTGATATGGCTAAGGAGAGCCAAGGAAACTTGGAGTGATCAGGCGCCTGCCACCCAGAACCGCCACCGCCTAGCCAGCCAAACACCCTTGGTGTGGGAGGAGCCCAAGATGGAGGTGGAGAAGGACCCCACCGATGAGGGGAGGTGCTCCGCCACCCATGAGCCGGACCCCGATCAAAATTGTGCCACCCACAGAACAACAATGGCGGTGACCTTGTGAGCAGGAGTGGTGATGAGGAGACGGGGTTCATTTTAAGAGACGTCTTAGAAATCGGAGGTGGAAAATACCTGGCGAATATCCCCAGGCCCGGTTTTGCTAGAAGGTGAATTTTTGGGGGTTCTATGAAAAAATTTCGCTTGATTTTCAAGTGGTGTGACGAAGGCAGACGCGCGATGGGAGATTTTCTTGTCATGCCTCAAAAATAGACCTCTTGACGCGCGTCAAAAGGTTTTTGATGCTCGTCCAATGAGGTTTTTGACGCACATCAATGCATTTTTTTGACGCATGATAGCAAAATCTCCCGCCATGCATCTGCACTCGACCTCGACCTCTGCTTTCTAATAAAAAAACTCTTTGTGTCGCGTGTCAACAAACTCTTTATTGTCGCCTACTATGCGTCAATATCTATTGTACCTCCTTATCATGCTTCAACAAATAACCATCATTGACGTGTGTCAACAACCTCTTTGGCGCTTGCGTCGATGAGGTTGTTGACATGTGTCAATGAGGTCTATTGACGCGCATCAATGCATTTTTTGATGCGTGATAGCAAATATCATGGCACGCATCTACAGGCGTCCACCCTATACTTGCACATCAAAAAAATATTTGTGTCACTCATCAACAAACTCTTTGTCATGCATCTACTATGCGTCAATATCTGCGGTACCTCCTTATCATGCATCAACTATTTGTCAGTGTCATGCATCAACAAATAACTCCATTGTTGCGCATCTGAAAACCCTCCTTGTCGTGCGTCAATAACTTACCCCCTTGTCACTTGTCTACAATACAGGATATATCATATTGTTGACAAATGTGAAGTAGAAGTGTTCTACCTGGCAAATAATCTAGGATTATATAGGGGATATTTTTCAAGGGTAGGCGAAGCCGACCCCTAAAAAAAATTATAGTGTAATTTTTAGGTGAACAGCAGTCATCTTGACCCGCGCCAAAAATTTTCCTTTTCAAAATTTTCAAAAATGGAATATTCTCCATATTACAAATATTTGCCACTAAAATTTTCCCTGCGAGAAGAATCAGTGGAAAATGACTAATAAAGCAGCGGGGGTGCTCCCAGTGATCCAGCAGGGTCTGCAGGTGTTCCACCTCAATGCAGACTTTCTCCGCTTGAACTTGGATCTGAAGCGAGACATTGGAGATAACAACAAGTTTGTTAGAAATAACAAAAGTTCTATCCATTGTCTCCTTGTTAAAAATAGCTGAATTTCTAGTTTTCCATATGTGATATAAAATAGTAGCTCTAAAAGAATGCCAAATGTTGTAAAATTTTGTAGGAACAAAGGCCGAGTCCCCCAGAAGAACCATTTTCCACGTAAAGAACGTGGGCAGAAAAGGTTGAAAAAGGGTATGAATCCAGCGCCAGGTAGACTGAGCATGGGGGCAGAACCAAAAGAGATGAAGAAGAGTCTCAATGTGGTTGCAGAAAGGGTAGTGCAATGGAGGAGCTCCCATAAGAATGAGACATTTTCCCATAGGAAGCCCTTGGTGGAGAATACACCAAAGGAAGTGAGAAACTTTGGGCTCTATAGGAATGGCCCAAACAACCTGAAAGCGTTGCTTCCAACCAAAATGGGTGGAATGCAAGCTCCAACGAGCATTGAGCTTATTGAAAGGGAGCTGCTTCTGAGCAAGAAGCTTGTAGCCCACTCGAGGTTTGTAATTTCTGAAGGGGGTGGCAGCGGGCCAATGCCAGTCAAACCACCATGGGCGCTGCGTATGAACACCAATTTTATGCAAATAATCACCAGGTATGAGCTCTTGAATTAGAGAAATGGCTTGTTTATCATTGTCATGAAGAGAAAATTTAGCTTTCAGGCTGATCCATGGAAGCCAATCCCTGGTGGCAGGACAAAAAAGGTCCTGAATAAACTTAACTCCTTTTCTGAAAAGATGCATACCCTTAAACTGCACTGAAAGAGCAAGAGGTTTGTCCTGATATTGAAAAACTGGATTCCACCATAAGCTGAGAGAGTTGAGAGAGAGCCCATTTCGGAAACCATCACCCTACCAAAGCAAGTGGGGTTTGAGGAGCTCCCAGGCTTTCCAAATACTTTTAGCCACAAAAGAACCACCAATTTTAATAGGAACAGGGCAAAGCAATAAAGAATAGTAGTTCAGACCCTGCCATGCCTTCCGATTAAGAGGAGACCCTTGAGATATACAATGCCTGAGCAGAATTTTCCAAGATTCCTCACCTTCAAGGCTGTGAATTATCCATTTGGTGGTAAGAGAAACCCCTTGCAATTGTATGTTGATAAGGCCAAGACCGCCGAGTGTTTTTGGGCGTACAACAAACATCCCAAGCAACCCTATGAAAACCATGGTTCCCCTCAGAGTTGGCCCAAAGGAATTCACGCAGAATTTTTTCCAACCGATGGTAAGCAGCCTTAGAAGGAGCCCAACAGGAGGAATAGTAGACATGAGTGGCAGCTAGAACCTTGGAACAAACTTGAAATTTTCCAGCAAGAGATAGATGCTTGGTGAGCCAAAAGGAGATTTTTTTTTCAACTCGTTGAATCACATAGTCCCAAAGGTTAGTAGGGGAAGCCATGAAGGCAAAGGGGATGCCAAGAAATTTAAACTGAATGCCAGGTTCAATCCAGAGCCATTGAAATCCCTCTAGCCAAGGAGGTTTGGGACCCACTACCTGCCTGTAACACTGAGTTTTTTTCCATTGAATGGCAGAACCTGAAGCAAGACAAAAGGTATCAAGACATTGCATAGCATTAGAAATAGAAGCCTCAGACTCAACCAGGGTGAGAAAAGAATTGTCAGTGAAATGACCATTAATCAGCTACTGAGGAGAAGAAGGTAGTTGAATGCCTTGGACTAAACCAATGAGCAACATTAGCAAGCAAATAGCTAAGACCTTCAGCAGATAATGACATAAAGAGAAGCGAGCAAGAGGGAAACCTTGTCGATGGAATGATGAAGAGAAAACCACTCAGACTGTTGACCATTGATAGTAATACAGGCACCCGCATCTTGGAAGAGCATATTAACAGAGTGGATGAACCGAGGTCCAAAGCCAATAGCCTGAAGCATGGCTAGAATGAAAGGCCACTCAACTCTGTCATAGGCTTTCTCAAAATCAATTTTGACAAACAGAGCTAGCTGAGAAGTCTAGCGCGCATATTCCATGCCCTCCCAAACTATAATAATGTTGTCCAAGATATTTTTTTTTAATAAATCTAGTTTTTTCACTCCTAATGATCAAAGGCAATAGGTTTGTAAGCCTGTTAGCAAGAGCTTTGGCAATAATCTTGTATGAGACATTGAGCAGAGTGATTGGCCGCTAGTTGGTGATAAGCTCTGGATCACCAGATTAGGTATGAATTTGATGTTGCCTTGGTTGATCAGAGCTCCCAGAGTGTTGGAGGACATAGCTTCCAGATAAACCTGGTAGAGATCTGGACCAACAGTAGGCCACAAAGCTTGGTAGAACTCACAAGGAAAACCATCAACCCTAGGGGCTTTATCAGAAGCCATCTGAAGAGAAGCTTCCTTCAAATCATCAAGTGTGAGAGGCTGATCACAGGCAACATGTTGGCTTTCAGAAAGCTTGCAGGGAACAACCTCAATGCATTGGAGGAGAGCAAGCATCATGAGCCGAGTAGCAGGCTGGGCAGCAAACACAACATGGTAGTGATGCACAAAATCTTGCAGAATGTCAGGTAAAAGGGTAAGCCTTTGATTACCTTCCTTGATTGCTTTGATTTTGGTGAGAGTTTGATTAGATTTAAGAGAAGCAAAAAACTCCTTAGTGACTCTATCACCAATTTTGAGCCAGTGAAGTCTGGCACGAACTTGAGCTCCTCTAGCCTTATAGTGCTCCTCAATCTGAAGTTTATGCTTCCAATGAGCAGCTTGCACTTGAATATGAGTGTTAAAGGGAGATAAATTAAGCTCTTGAATAGCTCTCAAGTATTCAATATGAGAGGCTTCATGAGCATTTTTTCAGAAAAAAGCAGCCTGCTTCCCATAAAGCCGAAGAAAAGCAGTGGTGCGAGTGATGGCATGAGACCACCAATCAATCCAGCCAATCCCATCAACAGGTCTTGGATCAAGATTCCAAATACGTCTGATGTAATCCAAAGTCTTAGGATGAGAAAGATGAGACGTATTCAAGTAGAACTGAGTGGATTTGGGCTTGGGACACTGAAAGTTCCATTGGAGCCCAAAGAAAATAGGCTTATGGTCAGAGACCAAAGCAGTATCCACAACCGAGACCGGGAGGCTGTGTGAAGCATCAAAAGAGAACCATTGTTGTTCTAAAAGCAGAGCTCTGTCAAGGTGTTTATACACTCTGTCATTGCCAGCTTGAAAGTTAGACCATGTGAACCATGGAGTGGTAGAATTTGAGTGCTTGCAGTGGTTGGGATCAAACAAACAAAGCTTATTGTGTAATTAAAACCAGGCTTCATGCTCCCCAGCACACCAATGCATAGGAAGCTTGCCCAATTTGTCTTCGGGAGATTCCACCATGTTGAAATCACCACAAAGAAGCCAGGTAGCAGAAGGCAAGTGATCAGCCAGCCACCACCAAAAAGAAGAGCGCTCCGAAGCATCATTGGAAGCATAAATGTTTTCCAGCCCAAGAATATGACCGTCAAAATAAAAAAGGGTCCACACCACCTGATGGGTGGGGTCAGAGCCCCATGATATGATATTGGAGGTGAGGTCAGGACTTAAAAGAGTGACAACACCACCTCGACCATTATCATGCGCTGACATCTGGTAGAGAGAACCAGGCCAGATGGTACGCATAGCAGAAGAAAGCTGGAAGCCAGTGATTTTGACTTCCTGTAAACACAAAACCTGAAACTTTGTAAAATACTTGCAACTGTCTCTGACAAGATATCTGCGAGTCAGATTAGTGAGCCCCCTGACATTCCATGAGTAAACTATCATGGAGAACTATCAAGGTGCATGGTTTCCTCCTCGAGGCTTGTTAACACTCCAAAATGGTTAGAAAAAGTGACTTGCCATGCATTCCCATGCAAATAGTCTCCAAGCTCAAACTCAGGTCAGGTCTCTATGAAAAATCCTCATCAGAAGGAGGGGAGGGACTTCTTGAACGATGTAAGGCTGATTTTCTCTCTGTTTGAGTAGTGAACCACCGGTAGTGTTATCCATGAAGCTTGAGGTTTCGGGAAGCGAGGGGTGTGCAAAAACAGGCACCGATGGGTGGGAACTGATGACAATAGTAGCTTGTAGAGTCTGGGAGATGGCAGATGAGGGCTTGGGAAGGGACATAGTAGATGGCTTCACAGGAGCAGAAGCAGAGGAATTCACCGGTTTATAAGTGGCAGTTTGGGATTTATTGCGAGCCGAAGGTTTACGGCCAGTGACGGTGGTCCATCCATCAGAAGGGGGTGTTGGATTTAGGGTCGGTCGGGGCTTCTCAACAACAGCCGGTGAGCTTTGTGTCATGAGGGGACAATCCTTGATCATATGATCGGTGGATTGGCACCGGAAATAGGTGTTGGGCAGGTTAATATAAAGCACCTTCTGCAAAGTGTGTATCCCCCACCTGGATGTCGAGGGTATCCTTAAGGTCCTTTGAGAGATCAATTTCCACACAGACTCATTTCAGGGTCGAGTTGAGTAAAATTTGGGTTGTTCATGGTAGATGAGATGACCCAAGGGTTTGATAAGCTGGTCAATAAAACCCCATAGAGGCAACGGCAGACCTGGAAATTCAATCCAAACAAGAATCTTGAGTTTGGCTTGCTCGAGACTTGAAAGTCCCGAGTCCAGTGGGAAAACACCACAAGGGTATTACGAATAAACCAGGACCATGGTTGACAAAAACTTTGCAATGCTCAGCATTAGCAAAGTGAAACAGAAAAAAACCCTTGGTCATATTCTGAACTCCCTCAACTTTGACGCTGTGGGGTTGCCAATGGTTATGAATCCATTGACGGAGGATGCCTTCCGGGGGAACTCGGCCCACAAAGTAAGCAACAAGAGAAAAAGATTCAAACTAGTTGCATGCTTTATCAAACGCAGGTAAATCAAGCACAATATCGGGGGAAGGAGTATCAAAATCCTTACCTCATTGAATACCTTCAGAATGAATTTCCTTGCTCTTTTCGGTGCCATTGTTGTCCAGAGCTCCTGCGTTAAGACCAACATCAATAGATGCATGGCCCGAGGAGGTGGTCATTATATAAACTGCCCAAGGGATAGGGAGGTGATCAGTACAAAATTAATGTAGATATTCACGCTTGGATCATAATATCGGTGGTGTGACACTATAGCGGCGTATGGCAAGCTAAGCATTCACTACACAAAAATCGCAGCCTCAACTTAGAGTAGTTTTTAACCTTAGATTCAAATATTCATAACCAGTATATTTTAAGTTGAAAATAAAACCTAATTTTCTTTATGCATATTACACATTTTCATTTGTTTACACATATGTTTCATTTCTCTTATAATTTTATTATTCTCTACTGATGGTTGCAAGGGAAAATACGGGTAAATAAATGGAGGATTTTTATTTTATTTTAAGGAATTTCATGACATACTAATTTTCACAACCACCTGTAGTTTTTTTCCCTCCTTTTGTTTCATCTTGTTGTTTCACTTTGGTTTTGTTTTGCTTGTGTAGGGTTTGTAGAAGAGATATGAAGACTAAGAAGGCCATGCCCTTGATGTTTTTTTGTGTGATTCATTGTTCTTTGTAGGTCGTCCAACCGGAAGAAGGTTCTATCTCTCCCTTTTTATTATTATTTATTAATATGAAGGTTTAGCTTATTTTTATTTATTTTTTTGTTCTACGATATTATATTATTTCTTTTAGGCTTTGGGTATTAGATCTACCGAGATTTCTTGTATGTAACTTTCTGACAAGATAAGGAATCTGCGATCTATACTTAGGAGATTTGAGTTTAAAGAAGGGAAATTTAAGGTTTTGGATAGGGAAAACATGTGGCCAAGCATGTGGGAGAGGATGGAATAGATCTGTGGAGTGTAGAGGTATATGAGATGTGAAAATGAGGGTTATAGGGCGTCCACCGTGCGGGATAAAGGAGAGGAGAATGTAGGACTAGGGGTGTTATGGCATAACTACACCACCGTTTGGTGGATTCATAAATCATTGGGGTGCATGGTTTGACCCTACCCTCCCTAATTTTTTAAAAAATATACTTTATTCAAAAAAAAATTTTGTAGTATACAATTTCAATTATTATTATTATTATTATATCTAATGATAAAAATAAATAAAACTTCTCGAGAAGCGATTTCATCTTGTTATTATTTTTTCATTGAAATATTAAATATATGTCTATATATATATACATATCTCGTGTATATAGATTCAGTGACAAAAAATTCTAGCAAAGATAACTATTTAAATTTCAATTTTTTTATTTTCTATAACAAAATAAATAGTTTAGCTTTATACATATTTATATATGAGTGTTAGAACAACTTTGTATACTTAATTGATAATTTACTTTACACAGCTTAATGTAAAATCCAAGTAGAATGTGTATATTTTCCTCCGAAATGTGTGAAAATCCAACCATTGGTACAATGCCATTCTTTTGTCTCACTTATGCATAAGGAAACAATCATTTTAATCCACAAACATATTAGTTTAAAAATATGACTAATTGTTTTTATTTTAAATGCACCAATAGGCTAAATGATAAATGAGAGACTCAAATGATTGATTTCAATACACAAATAAATATTCTCAAGAGAAACTTAAAAAAATGAATCCCTTTTTTATATCAATTGTTTTACATTATAAGTTCAAGAGTAAAATCGAAGAACTTCTACAAAAAAAAGGATAAGGAATACAAAATATAATCGACATGATTAATTTCCATACAAATTTAATATACACCCTCATTTTCCTTTGAAATAATATATACAAGAAAATGTAAAATAAGAATAAGAGCCCCCAAAAACAAGAGGGAACCTAAGATCCCATAATAACTACATTCTCTTCTCGAGGATGCAACCAACCAAAGTCTTATTTGACAAATTTAAATTTAAAACTACAAAGTAGGAAGATAAATATCTTATTATGACATGGAGGAGTTAGCTTACATCCTACTAAAAAAAAAAGTTGTTTCAATAAGAAGACATCAATCATACAAAAGGCCATTACATCTTCACAAAAGGATGGCTCAACACCTGCTCCATTAAACACAAAGTATACATGGTTCAATCCCAACGGTATAAACTCATTTACAATGAACATTATAATAACCAAATGAGATACAAGAAGTATAAATGTTCCGAAATTGAGGAAACACAAAATTCAAAGTATCCAACAATGTTCCATCCATCCTCAAGCTCTAATCTCCATGTTTTACACCCCACAAAGTATTCATACACAAGGAAAGAGACCTGAATTACCACCTAACCTATAGGCATAATTACATTCCTTTCCAATGGTTAGAAGACATGTTAGACTCCCCAAGCCCATGGGAGGGTGAGCTAAATTCCACAAATGTTCACAAGAATAAGGGATACGTAACAATAAGCACATCACATAAAAGACCAACACATAAAACACAAAACAAAACAAATGACAACAACAAAAAAAAAAGACTACAATACCATATTCATCCTCAACAAGGGAAGAGTGGATGAGACACCCAATAGATCCATAGAGTGTGGTCCCATGATGCCATTTTTTTGCTTGTACCATTTTACCCTAAATTTTTTCTTCATTCTACGTGCTCAAACATTTTATCTCAAATTTGTTCTCTATAAATTTTCCTCCATTTGAATTCCTTGAAATGCTCAAAGCCTTTTTGTTTTGCCCCAATTCGAAAGAAATCTACACGTGTGCCCTAATTTTTCCAAAATCTACGGGCTCTACCATTTTTACTTTTTTCCTGATCGTGGAAATTTAAAATTGATCGATTTTCACTTGTATGCCATTGAAAATTCAATTCCATGTTCAAAAATGCTTTGAAAATATGTTTTAGTTGGTTCAATTTTGAGAAATTTTTCGTCCTTAGCAAAAAAATTTAATTCTAGGGAATCCTTGGCATTTTCTATGTTTTGACGATCAAACGGGCATCATTTTCCTGTCAATTTCTTCTTTAACATTCATCAAAAACATGGCTTGTTCTAATTGGACAAGGATCAACAGGTCATTTCTAAAAACTTAACATTTTTGTGTTTTTGGAAAAATGTGCAAGTTGCCCCCGTAGCTCCATAGGCCCTAGAGGAGGTACACGTGTCGCAGGCAAAGTGAAGGCGGATGGGAAGGTCATTTTGTGCCTTAGGGAACTTTGGAAAATGTGTGGAAATGAATAAAATCCCCTAAGGCCCACATCCAATTAGAAGAGGACACGTCGCAGGCAGGGAAATGGAAAGGCAGAGGAGTATGATACTTGTTGGCCTTTGGTGAAATAAAGTTAAAGTATAAAATTCGACAGTAAACTTGCAGCCAACAGGATGAAGACACATGTCAACATTACAGTACAGGGCAGAGAGGTGGACCTTCGGAGGCAAGTTGTATTTTTAGCCTATAGTTATCAAAAGGGTAAAATTTTTGAATGCACCCGTGAGCCCGAACGTAAAAAGTCAACATTCATTTGAGCAGTCAATGACGGAGGTGTGGGATGGCGGAGGAAATATTAAAATTTTTCCTTAGTGGAATATGATTAAAATATGAAATGAGAAGCACTACCCCTCAGCCAATCATATGAGGACATGTGTCTTACGGGAGGCGAGCTACGGAGGAAAATTGAAACATTTTCCTTTGTCTAAAAATATGTAAAATGTGTAAAATTGAGTCATGACTCCGTATCCGGTCATATTGCGTCACATGTTAGGCCGAAATCTCAACAATGGAGTGGTGGAGGAAATCGAGAAATTTTCAAATTTCCAAAAAGGTGGAAATGTGTAGAATCGGTCTGCGATTCCAATGGGGCCCACTTTGGGACACGTGTCAGGCCCATTTTCAAAGGGTGGAGGGGCACAGAAAAATGTCAAATTTTTACATTTTTCCAAAAATTTTAAAATGTCAAAAGGTGATCCCAAGCCCATTTCTAATCACATTGTGACACATGGAGGGCTCAGATTAAAGGATAAAGGAAGATCAATGGTAAATGTGCATTTTTATTTTAGTTTGCCATTTGAGCTCCAAGAAGCTTGGAGATGTGATTTTTACATCATTTTTCACCAATATTTTGGCAAATTCATGTCGTTTTTTCCTGCAAGGACCAATGCAATTGGTTTTGAGGATAAATTTGAAGATCATAGATGTTTTTGAAATGAATTTTTTCCCTAACCCATCCAAAAACGTGAAATATCAAATCCAAAAGTTACCGAGTCAAATTTGGGAGGGATAAGGATGAAATAATGAAAGGAAGGGGTTTTCATGCTTTGAAGATGAAAAGCATGCCTCCACAATGGATAATGATGTGAATTTTGCAATGATTCATCACTTTTGGATGTGTTCTATTAAACGTCCCTGTCTGCGAATCATGAGGAATTTTTGTAACAAATTTGATCCTTTGGCATATTCTTTTCTTGGGAAAGAAGGCTCGAAGGAGATTGAAATCTATATATTGCATGAATTTTTCATGTAAAGGGATGGAAGAGTTTAAAAAATCCTGGAAAACTAAAAAGTTCACGAGAAAATCTAGGAAGAAGTGCATTCTCTAAGTGACCACTTGAGAAACTCATGTAACTCTCTCTGTATCGATTTCAAATCATGTTAAGTTGGTTGCACATGTATAGCCATTAATAAGCACTGAGATTGTTTTTCCAAAACATTCCCCTGCTGATAAATCTGATCATTTTTGAGTTATTCGATGTTGTCTTTGGGAAAAATATGTGAATGCTTACATTTGAAATGCATTTCAAATTTGTGTTTCTTATTTCTGTTTAGATCTTGTGTTTAAAATATCTCTTGATCATACATGGTCTCATTTCTTGTGATAGTTTAGTGTAATTTGCAATCTCACATTCAAAATAGCTTTCATTTGATAAAGAGATAAACAAATTTGAAATCACTTTACCTTCCTTGATTTCAAAGACTGTTTGTAAACCTTTGGGTGCACCTTAGGTCGTGATTAAATAGTGATTGCTAAATGCTTCACTGGTTCATTCTAACTCAATATTTTTGATAGATGATCAAATATTGTGTGGAAAAGTGCATATTTGGGCCTCTATTTGATGCATATATCTTGGTTGAAGGGATGATTAACAATTTTGATACTTTCATTGTTGAGTTTCTCTATATTTTGTTAAAATCCTGAAAGAGTCCGAAGACCTTGGTTTGTCTTATCTAAACTCCCACCCAAAAATCATTCAAAACAACTAATCCTACCTGTTTTACCCTTGTTTTAACTTATATACCCACGTAAGATCAAAATCCATTTTCTAAAGTATGCGTAAACAAATCAGATTTCAAAATGTCTTCATAACCTTTTCCTTGCATTGAAAGTATATCCATAATCTGGAAGTGACAACTTTTGAAAGTCGATTTGGAGTGTTGATCATAATTTCCCAAGGCCCCTTCATACTATTTGTACAAATTGAGGTATATCGTCATCTCCTTCACCATTTTAGGTTACAAAATAGGTCATCTTACCTTGGTTGAAAGGCACAACCTAAAACAGTTAGGATAAGATCAAGTCCCGTTTGAGTGCTATCCATCTCTCCAGAAATGAGTGCTAGTAACATCATATCCCCACTACAAAATGACACACACCATGATCCATGTGTCTTCAAGCTTCATGTCATATCTTTGATGTTACTCGACTGAAAATGAGAACAAATTTGGTTATCAACACCAAGTGGTTCCCTTGCTAGGTAAATTATTAGTTCAATTTAATCCATGTTCATACATATTTGAAATATTTGAATGCATATCAAACCGTGGTAATGTCTCTAAAGCAAGTTCTATCTTCAAATATATTGTTAAAGCATCATTCTATACACATATTTGCAAGGTGTATGGAAAGGTTTCAAACTCTATCTCGCAATTTTATCGGTTTAGTAGTAGTTACACTTCATTTACATTTGTGGTTAAAAGATTAAAGAAAAGGAAGGTCTTATCTATAAAGTTTAGCAAGATTTTTAGTTCTAATAGGTATTTGATAGAGTATTTTAGTGTATTTGCACAATTAGGGTGAAATTCGTTAGTGGTGACTCCATGTTGTTTTGATCATGATAAAAACTAGTGTATTAGCTTTCTATCATTTTCTTTTAGTGTTGCTAATCTCTGCAAACCTCGAAGGAAAAATATCTCTCTTTAGGAGAGACCCATGTAGAAAGTTATTTCAAGAATTTGGAGAGACCGTTTTAGAGAAGAGAAAAATTTGGAAGGTTGTTGAAGTTCAGACATCAAGAAAATGAATATCCATTGGTGAGATAGATCAACATTTAATAGAGGATTATCACTCTTCTTCCAGTGATTCTGATTCAAGCAATATTCTCATAAACTTGTTCACCTCAACTAGTGAAGGTCCTTATACTGTACCTAGTGAGTTCCTTCTTCAATCTGCACCTGTGTGTTTCAATTCTAGTAAAACTCTCCAAGAAAATCAGCACCTAAAGAATACCAATATTATGAACCAAATTCTTGAGCCCCAAAGACCTCACACTCCTTATCAACTTGTGTCACCCATAAGATCACCTCCACTGGACAACATGGCTCACCTCCACCTAGGCCTCCATTTGTGGTCAATGCCTTTGGCTCAATAAATTTTAGGGAATGGCTGGTTATCCTAATGTTGTGCCTCGGATGTTAGAAGTAGATTGCCAAAGTTCTAAGGGAATAATGCCATAACAGATCAACATTTGAAAATCTTTATTAATATGATGGAGGATTTTGAAATTGGATTTGAGGATGTGTACATTAAATTTTTTATTCACACTTTAGAGGAGGATGATAGGGATTGGTGCAAGACCTTGCCAAATAATTCTATTGATTTATGGACTGAAATACAAAATGCATTCGATTGCAATATGGTGACAAGACTGATCCTATATTTCTCTTGTTTGAATTTGAGAATATCAAGAAGAACCCCAATGATTTAATTCATGACTTCAACACAAGGTTTAAAAAACTTTGAGAAGGTTATCTATTTTTTTAAGGCCATGTGATCAATCATGCTTGATCAAATATGCGAGATGCATTTGATAAGAAGGAAGCCCATTACCTAAGAGACAAGAACCCTACCAATTTAAGGCGAGGCCTTTACCATGGCACCATGCAGATTGAAAACAATATCAAAGTAATTGGGATACCTCTCAAGAGAGATGGTGTAAAGCTGATAAACCCATAAAAACCTCAAGCTAGCAAGGGTGATGATTTAGAGGAGGTTGTGAAAACTTTGGTAGGGGCTGTCAAAGAAATTTCATACAAGTTATCCTCGCAGGGATAATTTTAGTGGTGAATATTCGTAATATGGAGAAAATTTCATTTTAGGGAAATTTGAAAAGGTAATTTTTTCGGAGCGGGTCGGTGTCCTGTTCACCTAAAATTTACAGTATATTTTTTTTGGGGGTCAGCTTCACCTACATTTGAAAACATATCCTATAAAAACCTAGGTGATTTGTTAGGTAGTATACTACGGTACTACCACCAATACCTTACAAATACCATGAACTCACATACTCTAAGCACCAAAGATTGATGATATGTGTTCGATGCACGACAAAGGGGTCAGTTGCTTTGACGCGTGACAAGGATATAGTTGATGCATGACAAGGAGGTACTAGAGACGCATGATAAGGGGGTGATTTGATGACATGCGACACGGAGGGTTTGTAGACACGTGACAATGGGGTTATTTGTTGACACGCGACACTGATAGATAGTTGATGCGACAAGGAGGTACTGCAGATATTGACACATAAGAAACACATGAAAATGATTTTGTTGACACTTGACACAAAAAATTTTTGATGCACAAGTAGAGGTCGAGGCTGCAAATGCGTGACGGGAGATTTGTTGTCGCACATCAAAAAAACTCATTGACGCGCGTCAACAGACCTCATTGACGTCTTTGCCGACACACGCCAATGAGGTCTCGCTGACATGTGTCAATGAGTTTTTTTGATGCATGATAGTAAATATCCTATCGAGTGTTTGCAGCCTTCTGTCACACCACTTGAAAATTAGGTGAAACTTTTTCATACAACCCCCAAAAAATTCAGCTTCCTGCGAAACCGGTTTCAGGGATATTCGTCAGGTATTTTCCACCTCCGATTTCCATGAGGTTTCTTAAAATGAAACCTGATCCTGGAAGAGAAGGGAATTGGATAGATGTCACAAGGTCACCAAAAAGTCCAAAACCTTGATATATTTTCCAATCATCCTATGGGTGATCGAGAGATCCGATGATAGAGGGAAAGGACCCATGGGGTCTCGAAATAGACATCCTTAAGCATGTGAAGGAAGATTGTTACCTAATCCCCTAACTACTAGGGTTCTTTGTTTGTCGAGGAAGTTGTTGATATTGATTGGTGTGATAAGTTTTTTCTACCCCATCCTCTATTTGAAATGGACCAGAAAGATGGTGAAGTTAATAATGATGATGGTACTAATGATGATATCTACATGATGGGTTGTTCTTCAGGATCACAAGAAGGAGCAACATCAACTGAGGTAATAAGTGTAAGGACAGATGCAACCTTTTGGGATTACATCAAATGGGTACAAGTCCTTCTTCCCTCTAATACTCTTGAGGTAGATGTAGTGCAAGTTTTTTAGATTCCTAACAATGACTTTTAATACTAAAGATATTTGATGATCAATAAGTATGATGGTGGTATCCCTTGGGAGGAAGATAGACAATTGTTAATGAATGTTGTTGTGGCTCAAGAGAAAGAGTATAAAAATAGGAGCAATGTTGTTAAGGTAGTTGGGCCTCAAGCCAAACCTAAAACACCCTTACTTACAAGTATTACCAAAGAAGCTCCTATAAGAGAAACACCTTCCAAAAGCTCTGTGTCAGTAAAAATTTTAGTCCTTGTCTTGCCCAAGCTACCAAGAATCCCATGCCATCTAATGAATTTGCTTGTCTCCATTCCAATGTTGCATTGCCAAAGAGTGTTCCATATGACATATCCTAGGTATTGAACCAAAAAAAGTGAGTGTTCCAATCATTGAGTTTCTTAGGATTCATGAGCACAATAAGAGAGCATTTGAGTACTTGGGATTGAAAGAGGAGAAGAGTACCCAAAGCATAAATGTAAACGTTGTTGAAACTCCTCAAATAATTGTAGACCTTGAAACACCACCAACATTAGAGGATCTTGGAGAAACACCTGAGGTATACTTGGGGACATCCTTGGTTGATTCCTAATTGAATGTTGATCCATTCTTTATAACTTTGATCATAAATGAAAGACTACTTCACAATTGTATGTTTGATTCTGGTGCATCATGCAATGTCATGCCTCTAGAAGTCATGAATGAGTTGGATATCAAAGTGATAGTAGCCTATAGAAATTTTACTCTCATGGAATCAAGAAAAGTGCCAATAGTTGGTTGTGTGAAGGGTTTGGTGGTACAACTTATAGCCTATCCGGGTAAGAATTTGAAACTTGATGTTGTGATTATTGATTTCCCTACCAAATGGGGTATGCTTTTGTCAAGAAATTGGGTTGCAAGTGTTTGTGGGACTGTTCAAATGGACATGTCTTTTTCCACTATTCCCATTGAAGGTAGCCTTGTCAATCTCTATGGAGAAAATAAGATGTTACACTTTATTGAAGATCCCAACAATGCTTCCTATGAGGTGTTTTTTACTGATGTAGATGTTGATAACTTTGTTGGGTTTGCAGATGGAAAAGAACACAAGATGAATCAGTCAAAGTCTCTTGAATAGGTAGGTTCCCCTTGGACCTTGATATTTGGTGGAGCTTTTTCCAAATTTTGAAATGGTGCTGGTATAATTATGATTTTTCCTAGCTTGGAAGAGTTTGTTTTTTCCTTCAAGATTAATTTTGAATCTACTAACAACATTGCTGAGTATGAAGCCTTGTTGTTGGGTCTGAGAATTACATGGAAGTATGGTGTTAAGTTCATCATTGTAAAATGAGATTCAAAGCTAGTTTTCAAACAAATAAGAAAACTATATGCTACAAAAAATCAGTGGATGAAACAATCTGATCATGTAGTTTGGGATCTAATTGAGATGTTTGATTCCTTCAACGTTGTGTATCATGACGTAAGTCTCAATGCTTCTGACGACAAGTTGGTAGTGTTGGGGTCAAGATTTGGAAATTGCACCATTTCACCTTATTTTGAGTACAATATTGAATTGTTAACTAGGCCATTGTCCCCGACAACATCAAACATTAGCAAGTTTTTAATCATGATGCTTGATTACAAAGGTTCTTAAAAATCAAGGTGAGTTTGAAAATCATAATATCTATTGGGAACAAATGGTATGTGTGACTAAAGGAAGAGATACATTTTTGGAAACTATATCATCCAATTGAAAACTAAGACCATTCTTAGAGGTCTTGTTGCACTTGAGTCAAATTTTGACAATGCTGATTGCATCGTCAATAGAAAAATGTCTCGCTAGAGGGATATGGAGGAGAATAACTTGGGTACTAATGATAAACCAAGAAAATTTTGGTTGGGAAGCAATCTAAATAAAGAGGAAAAAAATCCTATGTTCAACTATTGAAGAAATATCAGGACTGTCTGGCTTGGTCTTATTCAGAGCTGAAAGCATACAGAGAGGACTTGTTTCAGCATGAGATTCCTCTTGAAACAAATGCCAAGACCTTCAGATAAAATCAAAGGCCTATTAAGCCAATCCTCTCAATGAAAATGCAAGTATGAATTGAAGAAACTGAAGGAGGGAGGGATCATTCAGCCCACAAGGTATTCATCTTGGGTTGCAAACCTTGTGCCAGTTAGAAAGAAAAATGGAGATATCAGACTTTGTGTAGACTTCAGAAATCTAAATAGAGTTTCATTGAAAGACAATTATCCTTTACCAAACATGGAAAACATCTTTGCATTTAGTGACTAGATCTAAATTTTGGTCCACCCCGGATGGTTTCTCTGGCTACAACCAAGTTGTTGTCAAGGACTCAGAAAGATTTAAAACCGCCTTTACCACTCCTTGGGGAACATATGTCTATGTAAGAATGCCTTTTGATCTCATGAATGCTGGAGCTACCTTCCAAAGAGAAATGGATGTTGCTTTTGTTGGTTACATAAATGAATTCATTGTAGTTTATCAGGATGATGTGACTGTGTTTTCAAGGAGCAGAAGAGATCACTTGCAACACTTGGAAAGAATGTTGATCAGATGTAGAGAATTTGGAATCTCTTTGAATCCAAAGAAGTGCTATTTTGAAGTGAAAAAGGCCAAGATGCTTGGTCATATTATTTCAAAGGCTAGTGTCATGATTGACCCTGACAAGGTAGAAGCAATCAAAAAGATTCCAATTCAAAGAACAAAGAAGGGCATCCAATCCTTCTTTGGGTAGATCAATTTCATTAGAAGGTTTGTGTCCAATTTTTCTGAATTGACTCTTCCTATTACATGCATGTTAAAGAAAGGCCAAGTTATCAAATGGGAGGAGGCTGTTATTCAAGATTTTGAAGGAATCAAAGAAGTGTTATCCAAAATTCACCCCTCAAGAGAGTAAGTTCTGAGAAAATGTGAAAAAAGGGTTGCAGAAGGCAAATAGGTTGATCCAGGAAAAATCGTGAAAATTGGCTAAGTCCCGCTCAAGGTCGCCTCTGGGACGTTTGGGACAGAAAAGCGCGAACCGGCCGAACCGGGCGAAATCAGCACAAACAGTCCGAAACGCAGCAGGGACAAATGGGACAAAAGTACGCGGCGGGCGCGAAATTCCGGTTCGACAGAGAAAAAATCGACTAACTGCTGAGAGGGTCGCCTTTGGGACAAGCGGGACAAAAGGCGCGAACCGGCCGAACCGGGCGAATTTGTCCCAGACAGTCCAAAAGCAAATGGGACGCGCGGGCCAAAAGTACGCGAACCGGGCGAACCGGCCGAAATGAGAACTTTTGTCCCGGGACAGTTGGGACAAAAAGGCGCGAACCGGCCGAACCGGGCGAATTTGTCCCGGACAGTCCAAAAGCAAATGGGACGCGCGGGCCAAAAGTACGCGAACCGGCCGGATCGGCCGAAATGGGAAATTTCAGCACCAAAACCAAATGGGACAAAGGGACGCGCGGGACGCGAAAAGCCGAAATGGCCGAAGGCAGAGGAGAAAAGTCAACATTTGACCCGTGGAACTTCAAACGGCCATAACTTTTGACTCCGAGCTCCGATTTTGATAAAATTTGACTTTCTAGAACATATTCGGCTCCAGTCAGTCAATGCTCATTCCCGTCAAATGACAGAAAACGCCTGCCAGGCCCAAAACAGCTGCCCACACTCAGAAGGCCATAACTTTTGCATTTCTCAACGAAATCGCACAAAATTGGTACCGTTGGAATCATGGTTCCGAGCCCGATGCACAGCAATCAAGAAATTCCAGATTTGATCAGAAATTGATTGAGTTTTTTAAGAAAACGTGGCCGGGTTCAGAACAGTGTTTTATTTGGTAGCTGGGAGTGCAATTAAGAGGCATGGTCATCATTCCTTCTCTGCTGCAGCACATGGGACAGTATGGGGAGCCTTTTCCAAGTAATGTATGCCCATTCCACTCAATTTAATGCCTCTTACAGGTGGTTGAAGGACAGATTTCGGGATTTCCATTTTCCCTTCTCTTTTCCTTCTCATTTTTCTATAAAATGAAGTGTTGGGCTCATTGTAAAGGGGGAGAGTTTTTGGGTAACAAAGCTCTGTCAAAATTGCTTTGTGAAGCCAGTGTGTTGCAGGCCCTTGTAGTGGACTCCTTGCATGGTGATCCAGGCCCTTATCTTGTAATAGATTGAACTGTGCATATCATGAAGCAATAAAATATCAGTTTGTGGATATATCTTCCCCTGCTGTGTTTCCTTGCATTCTTCTTGCCCCTTTGATCCTTCTACAAGTATATTGTGTCTATTTATTATGTTCTTGCAGGAATTCATTATTATTGTGTGTGCTTGGAATATTGCTGTGAATGCATTTTGCTGGATTATGGTGAACTGTCATCACCTCTTCTAGTGTGCATTTTGCCTCTGTATTTCACACATTTGGAGATTACTCTCACACCCTCTTTTTCTGGTGTATCACCGCTTTAGTGTAGGCTTTCATTTTATGCATTCTCTCTCTCTGGTCCCTTGGAATTTTAGGTTAGAATAGCTAGTTTCTCCTGCATTAGAGTAGATTGTGGCAGGTAGTTTAGGAGCAAGAACCAGCTTTCTCTGGAGGTCTATCTCAAGTAGCAAGTCCCACAACTTGGAGATAGTACCCATGTTATCCAATCACACTGGATGCTTAGAGTGATCAAACTAGAAATTTGATCAACATCCAGGGGTGCTGTGATTCGGTGATAACAAGAAGCATTGAAACATGTACTGTCTTGGTAGCTCCAAATTACAAGAATCCTTTCCAAATCTTCTCCTTTTCTTCTCAAAACACCATTGCATCTACTTTGCTATGAAAGGATGAAGATGGGGCTAAGAGGCCTATTTCCTTCTTTAGTAAGGCTTTTTACAAGCTCTTTGAATTAAAATACACAATCATGGAAAAACAAGCATTTTCCTTGGTGAAAGCAACAATGGTTTTCGTGCCTTATATCTTAAGTTCAAAAGTTTTTGCTTATGTTCCCCACACCATGGTAAAAGACATCTTATCGAGATGGAGATATTAAGAAAAATATGTAGATGGGTAAACAAACTGCAGCAGGAATATGACATGGATATCCAAACCACAAATTTTGTAAGACATTTGCGTCTTTGCTAAGCTTATGGTGAGAGAAACTTGTATACTATGGAAGTGAATGAAGTATAGGAAGAAAAGGTAGATGTTCTTGAGATATTGGTAAGCTACGAGTGATACAATGATGCAATCTTTTCTCTCGACACCTATGTTGCCTTGATCATTTAAATAACAATAAAAAAAGAGCCCTCAAGTTGGCTTTTCAAAAATACATCATCACTGACTTTGGGTTGGCTTCGAACAACTCTGAAGGTGTCCTCTCGAAATGTGTAACTCAAGATGAAGCTCCCAAAATAGTTGTTGATTTCCATGGATGAGTTTGTGGAGGACACTTTGCTAGAAAGGTTATAACACAAAAAATTTTGAGAGGTGGTTATTAGTGGCCCACTCTCTTTAAAGATGCAACCCTGCTGGTTAGAAAATGTGAAAGTTTCCAGCGTTTCTCTAGAAGAATGAAAGCTTCAGATCCCTTCCTTTGCAGCCTATATCAATTGAGGCTCCTTTCAAACAATGGGGGATGGACTTCATTGGTAAGATTTCAGACCCTTCTAGTGCTAGACATAAGTGGATCCTTGTAGCCACAGATTACTTCACCAAGTGGGTAGAAGAAATCCCTACCAAGAAAGAAGCACACCAAGTTGTTATGGACTTCTTGTTGAATCACATCATATGCAGATTTGGCGTGCCTAAAGATTTTTCTCGATAATTCCATGTGTTTCGAGCTAAGCCCTTGATGGAAATGTGTAAGGAGTATGGAAACAATCTCACTTATGCTTCAAAATTTAACCCTCGAGGGAATGGACAAGCTAAGTCTAGCAATAAGAACTTGTTGAAGATCATTAAGAAAACCTTGGACTTGAACAAGAGAAAATGGGGTGAACAAATGAAATTTGTAGTTTGGGCTGATATAATCACTACGAAAAGAGCTACCGGTAAGAGCCCATTTGAGTTGGTATATGGAACTGAAAATCTGTTGCCCTTACATCTAAAATTATCTTCATTTCAGTTTGTTCAACAACTTGAAGATCAAGAGGTCATTCCATATGAAGCAAGGATTAATCAGATTGTTGAGCTGGATGAAGAAAGAAGAGCATCCCACCAAAGGCATGTCAGATTTAGAGAGAAGTTGAAGAGGTTGTTTGACAAGAAGGTCACTCCTAGGGATTTCAATGTTGGAGATATGGTTTTGTTGTGGGATAATAGGCATGAAGATAAGGGCAAACATGGTAAATTTGATGCATTGTGGATGGGCCCTTACTCCATTGATATCAAAATTGGTGAAAATACCTTCTTTCTCAAGGACTTAGATGGGGAATTGCTTGAACTTCCTGTTAATGGTAGGAATTTGAAGCATTTCTTAGATTAATCCCCAAATTTGAGGTATGCACCACTTGTATAGTGTATAGTCTTTGTTTTTTTCTCTATTTTTGTTGTTTTTGTCGATTTCTTATTTGTCATGTTCTTGCAACCATTTTTTTGATTAGGTCTTATTTTTTGCCTCCATTCTTCACTCATTTCCGAATGGTTTTTTTTTAAACTTTGTCTTCTTATTTTGTTTTTGTGGCACTCATTTGGGAGTGCCCATCTCCGAGCAGAGCCGATGTTGGTGTAATTTTTGAGCTTGCACTATTTTGCCCTAAATTTTTCCTTCATTCTACATGCTCTAAATTTTTTTCTCTCATATTGGTTCTCTAAACTTTTCCCTCTAGTCTAATGCCTTGAAATTCCCACAAACTTGTTGTTTTGCCCCAATTTGAAAGAAATCTACATGTGTGCCTTGTTTGGTGCCCTAATTTTTCAAAAATCTAAGGGTCGTGCCATTTTTTTCCTTTTGGCTCGATCATGAAAATTTAGAATTGATTGATTTGCACTTGTATTCCATTGAAAATCCAATTCCATGATCAAAAATTCTTTGAAAACATGTTTCAGTTGGTTCAATTTTGATAAATTTTTCGTCCTTAGCAAAAAAATCAAATTCTAGGAATCCTCGACATTTTCTGTGTTTGACGGTTAGATAGGCATCGTTTTCCCATCAATTTGTTCTTCAACATTCATCCACAATGTGGCTTGTTCTAATTGGAAAAGGATTGGTGGGTCATTTCTAAAAAGTTAACGTTTTTTTTTTTTGGAAAAATGTGCAAGTTGCCCCCATAGCTGCGTAAGCCCTAGAGGAGGTACACATGTAGCAAGTAGAGTGAAGACAGACGAGCATGTCATTTTGTGCCTTAGGGAACTTTGGAAAATGCATGGAAATGAAGAAAATCCCCTAAGGCCTGCATCCAATTAGAGGAGGACACGTGGCAAGTGGGGAGATGGAAAGGCAGAGGAGTTTGATACTTTTCGGCCTTTGGTGAAAAAGAGTTAAAGTATAAAATTGGACCGCAAACTCGCAGCTAATGGGATGAAGACACATGTCAACATTAGAGCACAGGGTGGGGAGGCGGGCCTTCGAAGGCAAGTTGTATTTTTAGCCTCTAGTTATCAAAAGGGTAAAATCGTTGAATGGACCCACGAGCTCAAGGTAAAAAGTCAAGATTCATCTGAGGAGTCAATGGCGGAGGTGCGGGATGGCAGAGGAAATGTTAAAATTTTTCCTTCATGGAATATGATTAAAATATGAAATGAGAAGTGCTACCCCTCAACCAATCATATGAGGACATGTGTCTTGTGGGAGGGTGGAGCCACGGAGGAAAATTGAAAAATTTTCCTTTGTCTAAAAAGATGCAAAATGTGTAAAATTGAGCCGCGACTCCGTATCCAATCATATTGTGCCACGTGTCAAGCCCAAATCTCAACAATGAGTGGCGGAGGAAATTGAGAAATTTTGTAAATTTTTAAAAAAGGTGGAAATGTGTAGAATCGGTCCACGATTCCAATGGGGCCCACTTTGGGACACGTGTTAGGCCCATTTTCAAAGGGCGGAGGGGTGGAGAAAAATGTCAAATTTTTACATTTTTCCAAAAATGTTAAAATGTCAAAAGGTGATCCCAAGCCCATTTCCAATCACATTGTGACACGTGGAGGGCTCAGATTAAAGGATAAAGGAAGATCAATGGTAACTATGCATTTTTCAGTTTGGCCGCCATTTGAGCTCCAAGAAGCTTGGAGATGTGATTTTTGCATCAATTTTCACCAAATATTTTTCAAATTTGTGTCATTTGTGCCCGCAAGGACCAATGCAATTGGTTTTGAGGATCAATTTGAAAATTATAGATGTTTTCTAAATGAATTTTTTCCCTAACCCATCCAAAAACGTGAAGACATGTCGCAGTAGAGTGAAGACAGACGAGCGGGTCGTTTTGTGCCTTAGGGAACTTTGGAAAATGCCTGGAAATGAGGAAAATCCCCTAAGGGCTGCATCCAATTAGAGGAGGACACGAGGAAAGTGGGGAGATGGAAAGGCGGCGGAGTTCGATAGTTTTCGGCCTTAGGTGAAAAATAGTTAAAGTATAAAAATCGGACCGCAAACTCACACCAATGGGATGAAGACACATGTCAACATCAAAGCATAGGGCGAGGAGGCGGTCCTTCGAGAGAAAGTTGTAATTTTAGCCTCTAGTTATCAAAATGGTAAAATTGTTGAAAGGACTGCGAGCCCAAAGGTAAAAAGTCAAGATTCATCTGAGGATTCAATGGCGGAGGTGCGGGATGGCGGAGGAAATGTTAAAAATTTTCCTTCGCAGAATATGATTAAAATATGAAATGAGAAGCACTTCCCTCAGCCAATCATATGAGGACACGTGTCTTGTGGGAGGGCAGAGCCGCGGAGGAGAATTGAAACATTTTCCTTTGTCTAAAAAGATGAAAAATGTGTAAAATTGAGTCATGACTCCGTATCAAGTCATATTGCGCCACGTGTCAGGCCCAAATCTCAATGGTAGAGTGGAGGAGGAAATAAAAAAATTTTGCAAATTTTCAGAAAAGGTGGAAATGTGTAGAATCATTCCGCGATCCAATGGGGCCCACACTGGATACATGTCGAGCCCATTTTCAAAGGGCGGAGCGGCAGAGAAAATGGTCAAATTTTTACATTTTTCCAAAAATGTTAAAATGTAAAAAGGTGATCCGAAGCCCATTTCCAATCACATGTGACACGTGGAGGGATAAGATTAAAGGATAAATGAAGATCAATAAGAATTATGCATTTTTAGTTTGGCCACCATTTGAGCTCCAGGAAGCTTAGAGATGTGATTTTTGCATCAATTTTCACCAAATTTTTGGCAAATTCATGTCGTTTGTGCTTGCAAGGACCAATGCAATCAGTTTTGAGCATCAATTTGAAGATCATAGATGTTTTTGAAATGAATTTTTGCCTAACCCATCAAAAACATGAAATATCAAATCCAAAACTTACCGAGTCAAATTTTGGAGGGATAAGGATGAAATAATGAAAGGAAGGGGGTCTGCATGCTTTGAAGATGAAAAATGTGCCTCCACAATTGATAATGATGTGAATTTTGAAATTATTCATTTCTTTTTGAGACAATGCATCTTTTTGGACGTGTTACATTAAATGTCCCCGTCTACGAATCATGAGTAATTTTTATAACAAATTTGATCCTTTGGCATATTATTTTCTTGGGAAAGAAGGCTTGAAGGAGATTGAAAGCTATATATTGCATGAATTTGTCATGCAAATTGTTTGAAGAGTTTAAAAAATCCTAGAAAATAAAAAATATCACAGAAAATCTTGGAAGAAGCACATTCTCTTAGTGACCATTTAAGAAACTCATGTAACTCTCTCTATATCATATTTCAAATCACGTGAAGTTGGTTGTACATGTATAGCCATTACCAAGCTCTGAGATATTTTTTTCAAAACATTCCCTTGCTAATAAATCTTATCATTTTTGAGTTATTCTGTGTTGTCTTTGGGAAAAATATGTGAATGCTTACATTTCAGAATGCATTTCAAATTTGTGTTTCTTGTTTCCTATTACAGTATTGTGTTTAAAATATCTATTGATCATACATGGTCTCATTTCTTGTGATAGTTTAGTGGCATTTGCAATCTCACATTCAGAAGATCTTTCATCGATAAAGTGATAAACAAATTTATAATCATTTTACCTTCCATGATTTCAAATATTGTTTGTTAACCTTTGGGTGAACCTTAAGTCATGATTAAATATTGATTGCTAAATGTTTCATTGGTTCATTCTAACTCAAGATTTTGTGATAGATGATCAAATATTGTGTGGAAAAGTGCATATATGTACCTCCATTTGATGCACATATCCTGGTTTAAGGGATGATTAACCATTTTGATACTTTATGATGTTATGTTTCTCCATATTTTGCTGAAATCCTCAAAGAGTCCAAGCAGACCTTGGTTTGTCTTAACTAAACTCCCACCCAAAAATCATTCAAAACAACTAATCCTACCCCGATTTACCCTCGTTAAGACTCGTATACCAATAGAAGATCAAAATCCATTTTCTAAAGTATGCATAATAGATCAAGATTTCAAAATGTCTTTAGTAACCTTTGCCTTGCATTGAAGTATTTCCATAATCTGAAAGTGACAACTTGTTAAATTTAGATTTGGAGTGTTGATTATAGTTTACTAAGGGCCCTTCATACTATTTGTACAAATTGAGGGACATCTTCATTTCCTTCACCATTCGAGGGTTAAAAATAGGTCGTCTTACCTTAGTTGAAAGGCACAACCTAAAATAGTTAGGACAAGATCAAGTCCTATTTGAGTGTTATCCATCTCTCGACAAATTTGAGAGCTAGTTAGATCATATCCATGGCTACAAAATGACACACACCATGAACCATCTGTTTCAAGCTTCATGCCTTATATTTGATGCTACTCAGACTGAAATAGAGAACAAATTTGGGTACCAACACTAGTGGCATTGTTGCCGAGGACATTCTTAGTTATATTTTATCCATGTTCATACATATTTGAAATATTTGAATGCATATCAAACCTTCGTAATGTCTCTTGCAAGTTTTGTTTGCAAATATATTGTTAAAGCATCATTCTATACTCATATTTGCAAGGTGTATGCAAAGCTTTCAAACTCTGTCTATAATTTTATCAGTTTCTAGTAGTAGCTGCACTTCATTTACATTTTTGGTTGATAGATTCAAGAAAAGGAAGGTCTGATCTATAATTTTTTACAATATTTTCAGTGCTTTGATATGTATTTGACATTATTTGAGTAAATTTGCACAACTAGGGTGAAAGTAGTTAGTGGCGACTCCATGCTATTTTGATATTGATAAATACCAGCGTCTTAGATTTCTGTCATTTGTTTTTCGTTGTTGCTAATCTCTGCAAACACGGAAGGAAGAATATCTCTCTTCAGGAGAGACCCAAGTAGAAAATTATTTCAAGAATTTGGAAAGACAGTTTTAGAGGAGAGAAAAGTTTGGAAGGTTGTTGAAGTTTAGACATCAAGTGAAGGAATATCCATTGGTGAAAGAGATAAGCCTTTAATATAGGATTATCACTCTTCTTACAATGATTCTTATTCAAGCAATCAAAATGCTACCCCAAAAATCTCTCAAAACTCTAAGCTTCTATAAATCCTTGTCCAAGAAAATACTCCAACTTGAAAATCACTCCCAAAAAAAAAAATGACATGAAAAAGTTCTCTTTCCCCCATGAGGGATTATTTGAAGAAAACCAAGTAATTTACCTCACAAATGAGGGGGTGACATGTGTCACCTTCTTTTCCCTCCAAGCCAAGATTCAAAAAACAAAACAAAGAAAAGAAAAAACTTCATTTTAGCATTGCTGCCCAAAATTACCCGAAAAGAAAGTAAAACAAACCCATTCAAATTTTCACAATACACAACCCCAAAAATTCATACAAGAATGGTGACAAGTGAGAGGCCAAATGGGAGGGAAAATCCATTTTTTCCTAGAAATTAAGCCCCCTACCTAATAGGTACAGTCCAAGGGCTTACTTCTTTGCTAAGTGAACCCCTAAAACCAAAAGGGGTCACTAAAAATACAAAAAATAACCCAATTTCGGGTTTGACATTTTGGACACATTAGTTGAGGATGTGGGGCCCACTCAAGGGTGCTTATGTGACCCTAATCCTTATTAATCAAGAAAACACTTCACAAAAACATCCTTAATACAAGTGGGGACCATGAGGTCCCCCAACCTAGTTCCTAACAATAAAAACAACTTAAACACAATTAAATTTTACAAAATATACAACATTACAATCTAAGGGTAACTCATGGTGCCCAAAAATACATGCAACCAATAAGTATTCATACGATAACATGGTTAAGACTCATTACCTGGGGCCACTTGTGCACATTTGTGTAGTCACCCTAAAACCCAAGTTATGTTGTGCCGTATAATTTGCACACTCATTATAAACATTAAATGCATATTTCCATAAAATTTGAAATAAAATACTCGATAAGTCAATGGAAGTATAAACATGATAACTATGTTAACACATAATAAATATGGAATTGTGATTGAGAGACATACACAATTTCACATAAATTCACCATGTGTTAGCTATTTCCGTACATATAATCGACATATACCCATGCTTTATCTCGATGATCACATCAAATAATTGAATAGTCCATAACATAAGGATGTGTAACAATACCATGTATCCATCATATATCAAATAAGCTCAATAACATAGTAACATGTTAGTATCCAAAATATATACTGAAATGTACTAACATACTAATCAAGGCTAAATTGGTGTTACATGCCAAAAATATCATACATGTCCATGAATGATCAAATATTATAACTTAATCTCATAATGTGCCATAATCCATGTCAAATCATAAAAATGATTATACGGGTAACATATAACCGAAGCTAGAAAATGTGGGCACTACATCCCACTCTCCTAAAATTAGAATTCCTCTTGGAAGTCACTAGGTGGGAGAGGGATATGACCTCACGAGGTATTGTATCGTATCAAGTAGTTTTTGGTCACAAAAATCATGTCCTGCCAATTCAAAATTGGTGAAGTACTATGTGTTTCTCTTACTTAGATTAATTTAATTAAAGGAAGTTATATCTTCTAAGGAAATTGTTATCAACATCATTTTCTAAAATGTCTAAATGGTAACACGTATTGTATGTCCAATATCGGGGAAAATTTAAGGGAACTATATTATTATTAGTATTTTTACAAGCATGTATTATCAAATATAACATGGTTTAAGGTCAAGTGTATTTTTGAATTAGGAGAATATTAATCAAGGAAACTTGTAGCTTCCAAACCAAATTCATTTGCTTTAACGCCTAACCTTCTTATAAGGGTCCACATAAGAGGATGTAAAACATAAGGTCTACATTTAAAGGAAAATAATGATGGTTAATCCAAGAGAGCATAAATGTTGTTCTAAAAGGTTTATCAAGGTTTGCATACTAGTTGCGTACGAGCCCATTCAAGGAAATCATCCAAGATAATACAAATTCCACACAAGAAGAGAGTGAATGTTTCCAAGTTTACACGTGTTTTCACATCCTAGCTCCCTATTGTCTCTCGAAAGTGAACCATGTAGAGAGATGACTGCAGGTGTTCTAAGCATTCTCTTGATCTCTCTCTTTCATACATACAATGGAAACACCTCAGGTCTATGGGTATACCTATTGTTGAGGTGAGTCTCTAGTATCAAGGATGGTTCCTTTTTGATGTATCCTAAACTAATTTTTAGGGGTTTGGAGGGTTAAAAGATTACTGTAAATGAATTGAAAAATTGTGTGATCCACAAAACTTTATGAGGGCTTTCACTTAGTACATGCAAAATTAATTTGAGAATGGATTTTGGATGCACAAACCAATAGTTTTCAGAAGAATATTAAGGAAAAACACTTGATGTGTTGAGGGAATGAATCAAAACAATACAATAAGAAAAACATATACACTAATATTATGCGAAAGGTAAGATGATTAATCAATGAATTTGACATTCACAAGAATCAATGAGATATATGCACCACTGCAAATAATTGGAAAGTCAAAATCAATTCTCATTCAAAGGAAAAAATGGCAAAATCTACATTAGTTCTCTTATGTCTAAAAATATTTCCTTGTGCTTTTCAATTGCACACAATATATAGAAAAAATATTCAACCATACCGTCCCGAAAATAGGTTAAAAATTTTACTCACCCATGCATATTTTTTAATCCTTTATCATGAATAAATAAATGAATAGAATAAACATGCTAATACATAGAGACATTAATAGCCTTGATTACAAAATACATCCTAGTCAAACTGGAGTTGACTGAACTATTTTTAATATAGTAAGATGAATAATTTGGCTAATAATAGCCTTTGTTTGTTGTGTAAGTCTCCTCGAATGTGCATGTAATTTATTTCTTCTAATTCTCGATGTGATACTTACAAATTGATCCACTTGTAGTGAAAAAATTAGCACTTTAATCCTGCTCCCATTAATGCACATGCAAAAAAAAATCTATGTGATCAAAATAATTTCTTATTTGCAATACATTGCAAAATATTCATCCATGTATTCCGTCATAATGCAGACCACCTTTAGTTCTGATGTCCAATTGTTTACATGTAAAATTGACTCTTGTACGCATAATGCCATTGTTTGTTTTCAAATCATCCCACTTTGGGACTCGATCCATAGGGATCAAGAAAAACACACCACTTCATCGCCCATCAACATCAAGATGGTAAAACAAGAAAATTTAATAAAATGAGGTAAACAAAGGTTCTGGAAGGAACCATCATTCTATACAAATCGGTGGTTTCAAAACTATCACCCAAAGGGTGGCGGTCCTTAAACCACCACCGAGCCATCACGGCGGTCCCAAGGCCACCAAATCTACTCAATGGTGGTCATGACACTTTCGAATAAAAATAATAATGGAATGCAAATGGAAAATAATTTGAAGTTCCCAAATGTGTCTCTTCCCCTTCCATGCCATTTCACATCCTCCAGTGCATGTGAGGACATGTGAAGGCCTATAAATGCATGAAAGGAACAATAGAATAGGAATTCAAAGATCCAAAGAGATCAAGAAGAAGTTTTTAATGAGAGCAGTGAGCAAGATCTTCATTACTTTGGAATGGAATTATAGGAGAAAGGTGTAGAAACAGAGAAAACAAGTAATTGGAGATAAGGTTTGCATTGTTTCTTATTTTGATACTTATTGTAAACTATAATTTTCTATATTAGACCAATAAAAGTGGAAAGAAAGAGTAGTTTCCCTTCCCGACTAGTTTTCCTCCATTAGAGGTTTCCAGGATAAAATTGTTGGTGTTGAAGTTTTGAATTATTTCCTTCTCTGCAATTTCCTTTCTACAACACTATATAATCAAGAATTTAAGCACTAATTTTTCAAGAAAATAGGTCATTTTCCAAATTTGAAAGTAGAACATCATAGTTTTGTGAATCGTAGAGATCCAAATTAGAAGTTTACGAGATCAAGGACCACCCGAGATGTGTGCACACTTGTCTTCATAGGGTTTTTAACCCCTTTAGGCCTAATATTACATAATATAAAGTCTTATTCAACTTGAACGTGGACATAATAACCGTTGTTATAATTTAAAATAATAATCATATTGGCTATTCACCTTTGCACATACTTGGTCTCCCTTTGAATATTTACTGTACTTTTAAAAATAAGGTCATGGGATCCTTTTGAATAGTTGATGGTGTATATATTGTTGATTACATCTTATCTAAGGTCAATACAATGATAACATTAATCTAGGGTCGGTCTCCTTCGTGATGATGACTCACCCCATTATTTAGTTTGGCATATTCCATTATTGACTAATGATTATCACCTTTTTTGAAAAATCACGAGGTAAAGGGACCCCTTAGATTTAATTAGTGCGTAATTGTTATCACGGGCTAATTTGTGGCCAAGTCAATAGTTTGAGAATAATTATGAGTGGGAAAAATTTTCCCCTTTGTCACTTTTCTTCGACCCTTTTTTGTTATGAGTGGAAACTTAACTTAGGTTATGAAGAGGGTTTCTAACCCTATGACACGTGTATTATTTATCGAACTGTTTGAGTTTAGGGTTTACCGAGCATAGTTGATCTTTGTAATCAATTACATATTTACTTGTTGATCCTCCGAGCATCCAAATTTGTATTGATTAAGGCTTAAATGACCCTCTAGCTGACGCATGGCCATTTGATCTTGGTGCATTTTTGATCTCAAACCATTGATTTGTCATTTGGTAGTTGACATTGGTTAGCATCTAGCACCATCAATTTTTGCACAGCTTTATTTAGCACCTTTGATCCTTAACTCACTAGTTGAGTTAGGTTACCGTGGGTTTGTTAGGTGAATGTGTCTATTTATAGTCTTAGATCCATTTTTTCATCTGCATGCCCATTTTGGAGGGTGAAGCCCAGTAAATTTATTCCAAGTTGTCATTATTCTTTGATCCGGAAGATCATTTCCTTTCTTAAGCCATCGTGTGTGAAGTTTTTAGTGTGGATTCTCTGGATTCTCTTCCCTCAATGATACTTTTGAGATCTCTTTTTAATTATGAGGCATTTGAACGCCATTTTTGTGAAGCTTTGAATGTGAAACTTTCTTGTATTTTGTTGCTTGAGCTTTGGATTTATCTCGAGTTTGAAGATTGTTTGTTTGAATCCATCATGGAAGTAATAGTCAAGGCATCACGAGCCTCTCAAAGCTTTTGTAATATATCTTTTAAATCTATTTTTATTACCCACCATTTATCTTTATTTTGAAATTGATTTGGGTTTGGGGAATCCGTTTTAAGCTCACTATGGGAGTAATTTTTGTCGTTCTTGGGCCTCTGGCGGGTTCTTTGAAACTTTGAGCTTGAAATTTGATTTGGGTTTTATTTTTTCTTTCATCCTCTTGATATATTTTTGAGGTTTCAAAAACTATCTTTTAAAGTGGTGAGTTATTTTTCAATATTTGCAAAAGTATGAGGATTATAAACAACTCTAAAATACCCAATCGATGAATAGAACTATGAAGGTCCGCATTGGTTGATTCTTTCAGAATCGTAGTATTCTTGTTTCGTACTCGGTATTTCTCCTTTTCTATTGTATAGATGGCTCTATTTTTATTTTTTATTTTCCTGAAATCTTTGTTTTCTTACTAATACATTGCTATAAATTTGAACACCGTAATCGTGGGTATTTGCATTTTCTCGAGTGTTGTTACCTTTGTGATGATACTACCATTATCTTCTATTTTGTGATTATATCTTGTACAAAAACTCTTATCTTTTTATTGGACTTTGATGCTTTTTTCTGGCTATCCTTTAATACTTTGTGAACTCTCTATAAGGGGATTTTTCTTTTCCTTGCACTAATGGTTACCTATTTCTTCAACGACCGCTATGGTAGTTGATTCTAAAGCTGTATTCCATTTAATTTTACCTAGTTTCCTGATGAAGGGATTCTTGTAGTTGTGAAACTTCATGATTTAAGGTACCCTATCATTTTTACAATTTTGTAGTAGCTCCATTCATCTCTTTATTATGATGATTTGTTTTCTTATTCTTGTGGGTCACTACTCAAATCCACTTGACCGTATTTTACAAATATGTTACTATTTTCCTTACATGAAGGGGGTTTGTTGTTTCTTATATCTTCGCATGTACTCGGTCTCTAAACTCTTTTTCTCTAATGATATTTTCCGAGGTATTGAAGTTATGGTAAATTATGTACCTTCTAATTTCTCTGCTAAACTTGGTGATTTGATGATAGTTGTGGAACCTTAAGGATCTTTTGGTAAGTTTTGCACCTATTCATTTACATTTCCACTCTATCTTGGATGAATAAAACATGGTTTTGAGAAACCTGTGTGTTCCTCATGGATTCACCGTACATAAAACTCTTTGGTTAAAATGGTAGAAGTATGAATTTAGCACTCTTTGAATTTTATTGCTTCATGAAGATGTCATTTGTTGGCAGATTTTCGCTAATCTCTTAGACTTAAAATGATAAATGACATGTTTAACATATTACATAGTTATTTTGTCTTACTTTGTGATCATGTTATAAAACAAGAAAATAAATCTTTAAAGCTTATGCAAGTCAATAGTAGATTCATAATGAATTGAAAACTACATACTCTTTTTCTTCTTTCATGGTATATAACTTTATTCTGTAATGAATCTGAACTTTGATCGGTATAATTAGGCCTTGATGCTCCTTGAGTTCACTTCAAATATTTAGAGTATGACTATTATAGATATGAATTTTAACATTGGGTTTGTACAACCTATTTGATATCTCCATTTCAAAAGGAAAAATGGCTCTTTATTCAACTCTTTTAGATTTAACAAAGCCATGTACTTATTTATTTTTTCATTGTAACCCAAAAAATGTGGCTTGGTTCCATATTTGCATAGATTCTTTCTATATATTTGATAATCGGGAACTTGCTTTATTTGTTGATATCACACTTATTTCTTGATCTATGAGCTTGTATCTGGTTTGATCATTTGCAATATAAATTGCATGCTTGGAAACTTGATTTTGTGCTTCATAGTTTTTGAAGTTGTTTTAAATAAATTTGTATTTATTTCAGTTGATAGAAACATAGTAATTCTTTCAATACAAAATTATTTGATCGGTTGTAAGTGATACTCGACTTGTAAGATCGAAAAAGCTGTAAATTCAACCTTATGGAAAAATTTTCTCTTGTGCATCCTTAGTGTAATTATTATTCACATGATACAAATATGATTTGAATATGAAATTTATCTCCATTCTTAAAAATATTTGATGATAAATGATATCTTTTTTGTACTGTATCTTAATCAATATGACATAATTGTAGTTGATCAACATAGGATGTATTCAAGTTGATGTTTTAACTATCTGAAAACTCTTGGCTTTTTCTTCTAAATCAAATAAAATATCCCCTTATGCATTGTTTTTAGTACCTTCTCATTGCTATGTCCTTAAAAATACTCCTTTTGTATCAATAAATAGTTGAGATGATGATATTCTCTTGTAGACAGTAGATCTGCAGATAGTATGAGATTGCAATCTTCTTTTCTACACTACATAAGTGTACTTTATTTCATCTAGAAAATTGTACTTGATGGTTTTGTTCAAATAATGTGCCCTTGGAATTTGTACTTTGATCATTCTAATAGACATGAATGAATTTTTCTATCTTGAAATATACTAACTACTAAAATTGAGCTTATCTACTTTGTTTCTATATCATATTTTTATGATATCTGGATTTGTATCCTTGACTTATGCAATGCAAAATCTTAATTTTCTCTAAGTTATTCTAAAGTATAATTCGGTTTGGTATTTTAATGAAAAATTTGAAGCTGGATCAACATCATTATCTCGCACTATCTTTATGCATTCCATTTGTTAGAATCTGCACTACTAAACTTGTATTTTTTTATGGATTGGGAAAACTATATCTTTATATATTCATCCTTCAGTCTGAACTGAAATAAATACACGTATAGGGTTCAACTTGTAGAATGTAACACTTTTGATATACATACACAACAGTTAGTGTTTATTTCCTTCTCCTTACATGTACTGCACATTTAGAAAAAACTAGTTAGAAAACATTAGGATTTTTCCTCTCTTATGTTCCATAGTTTTCTTCTTTTATCTTTCTTTTCTGAAATGATTTTGGGAATCATATGTGTTGTTGTAGAATACTACTCTTACCAATTCTGTATCTGTCTCTGATGTATCTTATGCTTGTTGATGTCAATTGATTCATTTACATGAAACTATTAGCATAAGTATATAGATTGAACCCTGAGCTCAATGTCTGACGACAATTATATTTCCTTTTCTCAGGGATGATGATGGAACTAGATGATGTGGAAGAAGAGGATGAAGAAGCTACAACTGGATGAAGACCAATAGAAAATTTTTATGAAATGATGAGTTTTCTCTATATTCTTCTACTTTTATCTTTGTGTACATGCATATTTTACTTCAGTAGTTATAAGTTACATCCCACAACTTGTGTGGGAAATATTGTACTTCCTCATAAATAAATGACATTTAATTTATGTACTTGAGTTGTATATTTCTTTCTACTTTCAACATCATGTATATTGACCGTATAGAAAAATAATCAACTCAAACACATATTTAAATGTAATTACATGTAGAAATAAAGATTTTTGAATACAGGGTATAACTTAATAATGAATTCTCTTTCTTGTAAATTGCAACTCAGTTTTTGTTCCCCAATTTATCACTTCACCTCAATTGTGATTCCGTCCTTCATCAAGGCAATAAATTAGTCTTTTGGGGCTTTTGTGTTTCCTTCTTTGAAGATGAACATGAAATAAAATTCTATGTGAGGTGTTACACTTTGTAACAACACATGTTGTTGTACATTACATGTAAATAATAAATTATGCCAACTAAAAACATGATAATATTGTAATGCATTCCCTAGTTAAGTCCACTCCATCAATACCATCCATCGTAACAAAGTTTTCGAGTTACCCATTTTCCACAAGTGTAAAAATTATCAAAATATTTGGGGATCCTGCGTTAAACCTTCATGCTAGCTTGTAGACTAGTGCCTTACTCTTTTCATTAGGCATGGAGTTAAAACATATAACCAAAAATACGTTTATGAAAAATGAACTAAAAGTCGGAAAGGATCTACAAACCAGATCATGTGCTTGAATGCATTTATTGAATTGAAAAAAATTCTAATGTGCATGAAGCACTTATTGAAAGGGAAATCCTACTCTAATAGAAATAGTAGGATTTTCAAAAACAATGTTTAAGAAACATACCATTCACAAGAATGGGAAGTTCTTCTCCATTGAGCCTTAAAAGCTTAAATGCATTGTGTTCTTTGTAAGCTGAAATCATGTAAGGACCACTGCAGATTGTATCAATCTTCATGTGGTTTCCTAGATTTGCACGATCAACATCTCATTTTAACACAATGTCTCCTTCATTGAAGAGTCTTAACTTATCCTTCTTATCAAAATTTTCTTCATATGTTTTTGATTCTTTTCCATGTTTAGATGAGCTTGATCTCTTAGCTCTTGTAACTCCATTAACTCTTCATAACGAACCTGCAATGGTTTATTCTCAAGTAATTCCATCTGATGTAGCAAATCTAATGCAAGAAACTCAACTGATATGGGTATTCTCTACTCTCTTCCATAAACAAGCTTGTATGATAAATTGCCAACCGATCTTCTAGGAGTCATTCTGTTAGCACAAAGTGCTAAATTCAACATTAGATGCCAAGATCTTTGGTTTTTTTAAAGTTTTATTCTAATGATCCTCAAAATATTTTTATTAATACTTTCATCTAATCCATTACCTTTTAGGCAATAATTATATCATGTACTTAAATATTTTTTTGCTTGATATCCCAATCATTACCTTTGCACATTGAAACGCTAAGGCATTATCTAAAATGATAGTTTCTCGACACCATTTTGGAGTGCAAAAGGAAAAGCTACTTGGGCATATTGTTTCAAAGGATAGTGTCATGATTGACCCTGAGAGGGTAGAAGCAATCAACAAGGTTCCAATTCCAAGAACAAAGAAGGGAATCCAATCCTTATTTGGGAGATCAATTTCATTAGAAGGTTTGTGTCTAATTTTGTTGAATTGACTCTTCCTATTACATGCATGTTAAAGAAAGACCAAGTTATCAAATGGGAGGAGGTTATTATTCAGGATTTTGAAGGAATCAAAGAAGCATTGAAACATGCACCTGTCTTGGCAGCTCCGAATTACAAGAAGCCTTTCCAAATCTTCTCATTTGCTTCAAAAATACCATTGCATCTGTTTTGCTGTAGAAGGATGAAGATGGGGCTAAGAGGCCTATTTCCTTATTTAGCAAGGCTTTACAAGTTGCTCAGTTAAAATACACAATCATGGAAAAACAAGAATTTTCCTTGGTGAAAGAAACAAAGGTTTTCAGGCCTTATATCTTAAGTTCAAAAGTTGTTGATTATGTTCCCCACACCATGGTAAAAGAAATATGATCAGAGATGGATATCTCAAGAAAAATATGTAGATGGGTGAACAAACTGCAGGAATATGACATGGATATCCAAACCACAAAGTTTGTAAGAGGTTCTGGTCTTGCTAAGCTTATGGCTGAGAGAAACTTGCATACTGTGTAAGTGAATGAAGTAGACGAAGAAAGGGAAAATGTTCTTGAGATATTGGTAAGCTCTGAGTGGTACAAGGATGTAACCTTTTATCTCAACAACCTATGTTGCCTTGATCATTTAAATAACAATCAGAAAAGATCCCTCAAGTTGGCTTTTCAAAAATACATCATCACTGACTTTGGGTTGGCTTTGAACAACTCTGAAGGTGTCCTCTTGAAATGTGTAACTGAAGATGAAGCTCCCAAAATATTTGTTGATTTCCATGGGGGATTTTGTGGAGGACACTTTGCTAGAAAGGTTATAACACACAAAATTTTGAGAGCTAGTTATTGGTGGCCCAGTCTCTTCAAAGATGCAACCCTCTTTGGTTAGAAAATGTGAAAGTTGCTAGTGTTTCTCTGGAATAATGAAATCTTCAGGATCCCTTCCTTTGCAACCTGTATCAATTGAGGCTCCTTTCAAACAATGGGGGATGGACTTCATTGGTGATATTTTAGACCCTTCTAGTGCTGGACATAAGTGGATTCTTGTAGCCACATATTACTTCACCAAGTGGGTAGAAGCAATCCCCACCAAGAAAGCAACACACCAAGTTGTTATGGACTTCTTGCTGAATCACACCATATGCAAATTTGGTGTGCCAAGTAAAGCTTTTGCTTATAATGCCATGTGTTTCAGAGCTAAGCCCTTGATGGCAATGTGCAAGGAGTATGGAAAGAATCTGACTTATGCTTCAAACTATAACCCTCAAGGGAATGGACAAGCTGAGTCCAACAATAAGAACTTGTTGAAGATCATTAGGAGAACCTTGGAGTTGAACAAGTGAAAATGGGGTCAACAACTAAAATTTATAGTTTGGGTTGATAGAATCACTACCAAAAGAGCTATTGGTAAGAGCCCATTTGAGTTGGTATATGGAACTCAAGCTCTGCTACCCTTACATCTGCAATTATCTTCATTTCATTTTATTCAACAACTTGAAGATTAAGAGGTCATTCCATATGAAGCAAGGATTAATCAGATTGTTGAGTTGGATCAAGAAAGAAGACCATCCCACTAAAGGCATGTCGATTTACGCTAAGTTGAAGAGGTTGTTTGACAAGAAGGTCACTCCTAGGGATTTCAATGTTGGAGATATTGTTTTGTTGTGGGATAGCAAGCATGAAGATAAGGGAAAACATGGTAAATTTGATGCATTGTGGATGGGTCCTTACTCCATTGATATCGGAATTGGTGAAAATATTATTTTTCTCGAGGACTTACATGGGGAATTGCTTGAACTTCCTGTTAATGGTAGGAATTTGAAGAATTTATTGGATTAATCCCCAAATTTTAGGTATGCACCACTTGTATAGTGTATAGTCTTTGTTTTTGGCTCTGTTTTTGCTATTTTTGTTGATTTGTGCTTTGCCCTATTCTTGGCAGCCATTTTTTGTCAATTGGGTCTAGTTTTTCTCGCCCCGCATTCTTGACTTCTTTTCCCGATGGTTGTTTTTGGCACTAGGTCTAATTATTTTGTTCTTGTGGCACTCGTTGGGAGTTCCCATCCCCGAGAAGGAGATGATGTTGGTGCCATTTTTGATCTTGCACCGTTTTGCCCTAAATTTTTCCTTCATTCTGCGTGCTCTAAACTGTTTTTCTCTCAAATTGGTGCTCTACAAATTTTCCCTCTAGTTGAATATCTTGAAATTCTCACAAACTTAATGCTTTTCCACAATTTGAAAGAAATCTACATGTGTGCCCTGCTTTTGTGCCCTAATTTTTCAAAAATCTAAGGGTTGTGCCTTTTTTTCCTTTTTGCCCGATCGTGAAAATTTAAAATTGATTGATTTGCACTTGTATTGCATTGAAAATCCAATTCCATGATCAAAAATTCTTTGAAAACATGTTTCAATTGGTTCAATTTTGATAAATTTGTCGTCCTTAGCAAAAAAATCGAATTCTAGGAATCCTCGACATTTTCTCGTGTTTTGACGGTTAGACGGGCATCGTTTTCCCATCAATTTGTTCTTCAGCATTCATCGACAATGTGGCTTGTTCTAATTGGAAAATGATTGGTGGGTCATTTCTAAAAAGTTAACGTTTTTGTGTTTTTGGAAAAATATTCAAGTTGCCCCCACAGCTGCGTAGGCCCTAGAGGAGGTACACATGTCGCAAGTAGAGTGAAGACAGATGAGCAGGTCATTTTGTGCCTTAGGAAACTTTGGAAAATGCCTGAAATGAAGAAAATCCCCTAAGGCCTGCATCCAATTAGATGAGGACACTTGGAAAGTGGGGAGATGGAAAGGCAGAGGAGTTTGATAGTTTTCGGCCTTTGGTGAAAAAGAGTTAAATTATAAAAATCAGACCACAAACTCGTAGCTAATGGGATGAAGACACATGTCAACATCAGAGCACAAGGAGAGGAGGCAGGGCTTCAGAGGCAAGTTGTAATTTTAGCCTCTAGTTATCAAAAGGGTAAAATTGTTGAATGGACCCATGAGCCTGAAGGTGAAAAGTCAAGATTTATGTGACGAGTCAATGGTGGAGGTGCGGGATGGCAGAGGAAACGTTAAATTTTTTCCTTCATGGAATATGATTAAAATATGAAATGAGAAGTGCTACACCTTAGCCAATCATATGAGGACATGTGTCTTATGGGAGGGTGGAGCCCTGGAGGAAAAATGAAACATTTTCCTTTGTCTAAAATGATGCAAAATGTGTAAAATTGAGCCGCGACTTCGTATCCAATCATACCGTGCCACGTGTCAAGCCCAAATCTCAACAAATGAGCGGAGGATGAAATCGAGAAATTTTGTAAATTTCTAGAAAAGGTGGAAATGTGTAGAATCCGTTCACGATTCCAATGGGGTCCACTTTGGGACACATGTCGTGGCCCATTTCAAAGGCCGGAGGGTGGAGAAAATGGTCAAATTTTTACATTTTCCAAAAATGTTAAAATGTCAAAAGGTGATCCCAAGCGCATTTCCAATCACATTGTGACACATGGAGGGCACATATTAAAGGATACAGGAAGATCAATGGTAATCAGTGCATTTTTAGTTTGGCCATTGTTTGAGCTCCAAGAAGCTTGGAGATGTGATTTTTGCATCAATTTTCACCAAATATTTTTCAAATTTGTGTCATTTGTGCCCGCATGAGGACCAATGCAATTGGTTTTGAGGATCAATTTGAAAATTATAGATGTTTTCTAAATGATTTTTTCCCTAATCCATCCAAAAATGTGAAATATCAAATCCAAAAGTTGTCGAGTCAAATTTTTGAGGGATAAGGATGAAATAATGAAAGGAAGGGGGTTTGCATGCTTTGAAGATGAAAAACATGCCTTCACAATGGATAATGATGTGAATTTTGCAATGATTCCTTTCTTTTTGAGACAATGGCATTTTTTTGGACGAGTTCTTCGTTAAACGTCCCTGTCTGCGAAATCATGAGGAATTTTTGTAACAAATTTGATCCTTTGGCATATTATTTTCTTGGGAAAGAAGGCTCAAAGGAGATTGAAAGATATATATTGCATGAATCATTATGCAAAGGGATGGAAGAGTTTAAAAAATCTTGGAAAACAAAAAATATCATGGGAAAGTCTAGGAAGAAGCCCATTCTCGGAATGACCACTTGAGAAACTCATGTAACTCTCTCTGTATCAGATTTCAAATCATGTTAAGTTGGTTGCACATGTATAGCCATTAAAAAGCTCTGAGATTGTTTTTTCAAAACATTCCCCTGCTGATAAATCTGATCATTTTTGAGTTATTTTGTGTTGTCTTTGGGAAAAATATGTGAATGCTTACATTTCGAATGCATTTCAAATTTGTGTTTCTTGTTTCACGTTGCAGTCTTGTGTTTAAAATCTCTCTTGATCATACATGGTCTCATTTCTTGTGATAGTTTAGTGGCATTTTCAATCTCGCATTCGAAGAGATTTCATTGATAAAGAGATAAACAAATTTAAAATCATTTGACCTTCCATGATTTCAAATATTGTTTGTTAACCTTTGGGTGCACATTAGGTCATGATTAAATAGTGATTGCTAAATGCTTCATTGGTTCATTCTAACTCAAGATTTTGTGATAGATGATCAAAGATTGTGTAGAAAAGTGCAGATCTGGGCTTGCATTTGATGCACATATCCTGTTGAAGGGATGATTAACCATTTTGATACTTTATGTTGTTAAGTTTCTCCATATTTTTCTGAAATCCTCAAATATTTTGGTAGACCTTGGTTTTTCTTATCTAAAATCCCACCCAAAAAATCATTCAAAACAACTAATCCTACCCTGTTTTACCCCTATTTCAACCTCGTATACCCATAGAAGATCATAATCCATTTGCTAATGTATGCATAATAGATCAGGATTTCAAAATGTCTTCACAAATATTTTCCTTACATTGAAAATATCTCCATAATCTGGAAGTGACAACTTGTGAAAGTTAGATTTGGAGTTTTGATCATATTTTCCCAAGGCCCCTTTGTACTATTTATACAAATTAAGGGACATCTTCATTTCCTTAACCATTTGAGGGTTATAAAATAGGTCCTCTTACTTTGGTTGAAAGGCACAACCTAAGACAGTTAGGAAAAGATCAAGTCCTATTTGAGTGTCATCCATCTCTCAAAAAATCTGAGTGCCAGTTAGAACATATCCCCGGCTATAAAATGACACACACCATGATCCATCTCGTATTCAAGCTTCATGCCATATATTTGATGCTACTCGACTGAAATGGAGAAAAATTTGGGTACCAACACCAAGTGGCATCATTGCCGAGGACATTTTTAGTTCAATTTGATCCATGTTCATACATATTTGAAATATTTAAATGCATATCAAACCATGGTAATGTCTCTTACAAGTTATGTCTACAAATATATTGTTAAAGCATCATTCTATACTCAAATTTTCAAGATGTATTCAAATCTTTCAAAATCATTTTGTAATTTTATCAATTTCTAGCAGTAGTTGCACTTCATTTGCATTTGTGGTTGATAGATTCAAGAAAAGGAAGGTCTGGTCTATAAAGTTTGGCAAGATTTTCAAAGGTCTTTGATAGGTATTTCACGAGTATTTGAGTGCATTTACACAACTAGGGTGAAATTGCTTAGTGGCGACTCCATGCTATTTTGATATTGATAAATACCGTTGTCTATAATTTTTTTCATTTGTTTTTTGTTGTTGCTAATCTCTGAAACATGGAAGGAAGAAGATCTCTCTTGAAGAGACCCAAGTAGAAAGTTATTTCAAGAATTTGGAAAGACAGCTTTTAGAGGAGAGAAAATTTTGGAAGGTTGTTGAAGGTCGACATCAAGCAAAGGAATATCCATTGGTGAAAGAGATAATCCTTTAATAGAGGACTATCAATATTATTCTAGTGATTCTTATTCAAGCAATCAAAATCCTACTTCCAAAAAGCTCTCAAAACTTTAAGCTTCTCTAAATCTTTCCAATAAAAACTCCAACTTGAAAATCACTCCCAAAAAAAAATGACAAGCAAAAGTTCTCTTTTCCCCCATGAGGGAGTATTTGAAGAAAACCAAGTAATTTACCTCACAAATGAGGGGGTTACATGTGTTACCCTTCTCTTTCCTCCAAGCCAAGAGTCAACAAACAAAAGAAAGGAAAGATAAAACTTCATTTTAGCATTACTTTGTCCAAAATTACCCAAAAAGAAAGTAAAACAAACCCATTCAAATTTTCACAATACACAACCCCAAAAATTCATACATGAATTGTGACAAGTGACATGTCAAATGGGAGGGAAAATCCATTTTTCCTCGAAATTAAGCCCCCTACCTAATAGGTATGGTCCAAGGGCTTATTTGTTTGCTAAGTGAACCCCTAAAACCAAAAGGGGTCACTAAAAATACAAAAAATAACCCAATTTCGGGTTTGACATTTTGGACACATTAGTTGAGGATGTGGGACCCACTCAAGGGTGATTATGTGACCCTAATCCTTATTAATCAAGAAAACACTTCACAAAAACATCCTTTATACAAATGGGGACCATGAGGTCCCTCAACCTAGTTCCTAACAATAAAAACAACCTAAGCACAATTAAATTTTACAAAATATACAACATTACAATCTAAGGGTAACTCATGGTGCCCAAATAATACGTACAACCAATAAGTATTCATACGAGATAACATGATTAAGACTCAGCCCCTTGGGCCACTTGTGCACATTCGTTTAGCCACCCTAAAACTCACGTTCTCCCGTGCCTGTAATTTGCACACTCATTGTAAACATTAAATGCATGTCCAATAAAATTTGTAATAAAATACTTAGTAAGTCAATGGAAGTATAAACATGATAACAATGTTAACACATAATCAATATGGAATTGTGATTAACAGACATACACAATTTCATGTAAATTCATCCTGTTAGCTATTTCGGTACATATAATCGACATATACCCATGCTATCCGATGATACACATCAAATAATCAAATAGTCCATAACATCAAAATGTGCAAAAAAACCATGTATCCATCATATATCAAATAAGGTCAATAACACAAGAACATGTTAGTATCCAAAATATCTACCGAAATGTACTAACATACTAATCAAGGCTAAATTGGTGTTACATGCCCAAAACATCATGCATGTCCATGAATGATCAAATATTATAACTTAATATCATAATAAGCCATAATCCATGTCAAATCATAAAAATGAGTATACAAGTAGCACATAACTAAAGCTAGAAAATGTGGGCACTATATCCCACTCTCCTTAAATTAGAATTCCTCCTAGAAGTCACTAGGTGGAGAGGGATATGACCTCACGAGGTATTGTATCATATCATGCGGTTTTGGTCACAAAAATCATGTCCCGCCAATTCAAACTTGGTCAAGTACTACGTGTTTCTCTTACTAAGATTAATTTAATTAAAGGAAGTTATATCTGCCAAGGAAATTGTTATCAACATAATTGTCTAAAATGTCTAAATGGTCACACGTATTGTATGTCCAATGTCGGGAAAATTTAAGGGAACTATATTATTATTAGCATTTTTACAAGCATGTATTATCAAATATAACATGGTTACGAGTGTCAAGTGTATTTTTCAATTAGGAGAATATTAATCAAGGAAACTTGTAGCTTCCACACCAAAAATTAATTTGCTTTAAAGTCTAACCTTATTATAAGGGTCCACATAAGAGGATGTAAAACATAAGGTCTACACTTAAAGGAAAATAATGATGGGTAATCCAAGAGAGCATAGATGTTGTTCTAAAAGGTTTATCAAGGTTTGCATACTAGTTGCGTATGAGCCCACTCAAGGAAATCATCCAAGATAATACAAATTTCACACAAGAAGAGAGTGAATGTTTCCAAGTTTACACGTGTTTTCACATCCTAGCTCCCTATTGTCTCTTGAAAGTGAACCATGTAGAGAGATGACTCTCTCTTTCATAGATACAATGGAAACACCTTAGGTCTATGGGTATACCTATTGTTGAGGTGAGTCTCTAGTATCAAGGATGGTTCCTTTTTGATGTACCCTAAACTAATTTTTAGGGGTTTGGAGGGTTAAAAGATTACTGTAAATGAATTGAAAAATTGTGTGATCTGTCATCACCAATCCGGAACTATGATAATTCTTCACCGGGAACTCCTCGTGCTATGATTATTTACTAATGCACAGCTTTTAGTTTGCTGGATGGAATCTGGAAACACAACAACAATCATAACACAAGAATACCATAGACTATGATAAGAAGGAATGACGATAAATCTAAAATATAAGTGTAAATTATAATATCAACATGAAATTGTTACAATCTCACCCATGAGGTACTTCAAGTGTTACTGAATTCACTTTCCTTCCAACAATAACTATGGGAGAAACTTCACAATTACACTTCTTAATGGCTTCTTTAACACACCTTCAAAATGATGGCTTCCTTTACACACTTAATCATACAATATTTCTCACTACTTCCTTCTATATGCTAAATGAGGGGGTGGCCTCTTTATTTATAGGAATTTAGTCTTATCCATCTTATCTCTAAGATAGGATAGGAAATCTCTTCCGCCAATCATATTTCATGCCTAAAGTCTTGCATTTACATGTAGGCTTATCTTCTAAGATAAGATAAACCTTATCATCTCACATGGGTTCCACCTTTTAGACTTTTCCACAAATAAAATACACAAAATATTTATGACATCACTCTTTGTCCTTATTACAAATATAATATTTCTAATTCCTAATCATGTAGACCCTACTTCTTTACTTATCCCAACTTTGACATTTTAACATTACCGACCACTTACAACAAATATTTACTTTTACAACATTTTTATTGTACTTTCACCGTTATCGTACTCTACATTTTTGGCGGCACCGCATCGATGGTGTCGTTATTTTCTATCAAACTAATACTAATTACACTTAACAACATACTATTCCTAATACATACATTAATGAAATAGAAATTACGGAGGAAAATTTTAGTGTCGAAATCTTCCCCCTTCCTAGCTTCTACTCCGTCCTCGGAGTAGACTATTCTGGTTCTTGGAAAATCTTCAACTTGTCGTGGTTGACCCATTTCGTAATGGGAGTGCCATCCAATTCCTCCAGTTGGTACATACCATTTTCATGCACAGTTTCTATTTTGTAGGGCCCCATCCATTTTGGAAGAAATTTTCTGTCTTCTTTTTTTGTATCTGGAATCATATACTAGAACTAAGTCATTCACATGAAATGGAGACCAACAGATCTTTTGATCAAAGTATTCCTTATGCTTCATTTTCTTCTTATAGCTTGTATCCTTTGCTATTTCCCTCATTTCCTCTAGCAAATGAAGATGTACCAACCTTTCTTTTACTGAATCACTTTCATCCATCCTTTCATTTTTCATAACTCTCACAGTGGGAATATCAAACTCAATAGGAAGAATTGGATCAATGCCATAAGCTAACTGAAATGGGGAGTATCCTGTTGCTAAATTTGATGTTGCCCTATATGCCCACAATGCTGCATGAATCCTTTTATCCCACTTATGTACATGCAAGGTTACATCTTTTGCTAGAATTTGACACAACACAAAATTTGTTCATTCCACCTGTCCATTTGTGCTTGGCTTGTATGTTGTTTCCTTCCTGTGCTTAATAGAAAAATTATTGACTAGGGCTTCTACCACCTCATTAATGAAGTAGCTTCCTTGATTTGTTACAATTTCGATGGACAACCAAATCTAGTGACAATGCATTCATATATGAACCTTGCCACCTCATCCATGGAAGCTATTTTTAATGGCCTAGCTTCAACCCACTTGGTTAAATAATCTGTGGCAACTAAAATATACTTATTTTGGTGTGAGGTAGTTGGAAGTGGACCTAAAATGTCTATTCCCCACTTTTCAAAGGGACCAAGTGGAAGAATAGGGCATAATGGAGCTGATGAAGTCTTACGGTTACCATGTGTTTGAAAAATATCACATGTCTTACAATAATTATAACAATCTTTAAAAAGAGTGGGCCAGTGATAACCTACATCCAAGATCCTTCTTGCTGTAAGTTATCCAGAGAAGTGCCCTCCACATGTACCATTGTGGAATTCTTCTAGCAGTTCCTTCCCCTGATCACGTCCAATTGCCCTCTTGTACTGTCTATCAGGTCCTATTCAAAATAATACTCCATGCAGAATAGAATATGGATGACTGGCTTGAGTAATCTTCCTCTTAGTCTTTGCATTGACACCATCAAGAAACTTGAATTCATTCAGATAATTCCAAATATCTATGTATTCACTAGGGATTGTGTCAAGGGATAACAATGTTGCATCTGGGAAATCATCATCATCACAAGATGAACCTAAACCATCATAGGATCGAGAGAGTGCATCTGCATTGACATGCTTCTTTCTTGGCCTATCTATAATATCAAATTCAAATTCTTGTAGAAAAATTATCCATCTTGCTATCCTCCCTGATGGGTTAGGCTTATTTACAATATATTTTAGAGCTTGATGATCTGTTACAACTAGGAATTTTTTCCCTAGCAAGTAATTCCTAAACTTCTTTACAGCAAAAATGATAGCCAGAGCCTCTTTTTCAGTTACAGTATAATTTACCTCAGCACTACTCATTTGTCTGCTCCCAAATTAAACTGGATGATCATTCCCATTTTCATCCTTTTGGCTCAGAGTACTTCCTAGTGCTGCATCTAAGGAATCAGTATACACAATGAATGGCTTTCTCCAATCTGGATTCTTTAAAACATGTGAAGACACCAAGGCTTCCTTCGCTTGTTTAAAATCTTCATGCACCTTATTTCCCGGTTCATAAGTAACATCCTTCTTCAAGAATTGGGTTAGTGGTCATGTAATCTTTGAGAAAATCTTGATGAACCTTCTATAGTAACCCACATGGCCTAAAAATGATCTCAACTTACTTCTATTCATAGGAAATGGTAACTCTTAGATTTTGAAACTTTATCGTGATCGCACTAATACCATCTCATGGATACAACATGCCCTAACAAAACACCTTTAGAACATCCAAAGACACACTTTGTAGGGTTTAGTGAGGCTTGTGCTTCATCTAACCTTTGAAATGTTGTCTCCATCTGGTGCAGGTGGTCCATCTTGCTCCCATAGATGCAAAAATCATCCAGAAATACTTTGATGAAGTTCCCAATGTAGGGTTTGAACACCCTATTCATCAAACGTTGGAATGTTCTTTGGAGCATTACACAACCCAAAAGGCATAACTCTATAAGCAAACGTTCCCCAAGGAGTGGTGAACGTGGTCTTCAATTGATCTTTCTCTGCTATACGAACTTGGTTGTAGCCACTATATCCATCAGCAAAACTATAACCCTCTTGGCCAGTTACTTTGTCCAAGATAGGATCTGAGAATGGAAGAGGGTAATGATCCTTCTTTGTTGCCTTATTGAGCTTCCTATAATCAACACAAATGTGTAGCTTCCCATTCTTTTTAATTGAGATCACGATGGGAGAAACCCATTCTGAATTCTCCACAGTAAATATGAATCCTGCATCAAGAAACTTATCTATTTCTTCTTTTACGCCTTGGAAAAATTAGGATTCATTCTATATGGGATTTACTTTGTGGGCTTAGCACCATCTACTAGCTCAATAAAATGTTCTACCCAACTTACTTGATGGAGTTCCTTGTAATCAAAAGTGAATATGTGTATGTACCTTCGAAAGAGCTGGAGGTAGGATTCCTTCTCACTCTCCATCACAAAGATCACCAATCTTTATTTGTTGGAGATGATCATGAATTTCTTCTTCGAGATAATTTTATGGGGTCATGAGTCGGTGTGACTAGAAGGATATCCATGACCGAAACATCAACCTCACTTTCTTCATCTTCTCGTGTCCACTTCAATCGTACTAGATTAATCGGAGGATGTCCAATCATCGCTTTCATCAATTGAATCGACGAGTGTTCGCCTTATGATGCCAAGGGATTACATTTATTTTCATCCTCTCTCTACCACGTCCAAGTGTCATGAAGCCTTCATTCCAGTAGTTTCTTGCATGAACTCTCCTTAGACATGGTCTTCCTAACAACATTGGATACGCATAGCATACCATTTTTCATCACCCGAAAGTCTACCACACATACAACACCCATAACGAGATATTGCCACATTTGAAACTACACCTTCGGTTTAGTTTTTCCTTATTTAATGACCTTAACATAAGTGTTAAGGGGCGATAAATTTTTAAACCCAACATATTCATTACTGACTCGGTCATTTCATTAACTACAGCACCTCCATCAACTAAGACATCATGAATTGAAATACCATTACATAATACCTCAGCTTGTGGAGCATAGGGATCCTCCTCTGCCTCCAAAATAGGGACCTCAACCTCCTTCCTTTGTTAAGCATTGAGTCCACTTCGTAGATCTCGCCTCTTCTCAGAAGACATAGCCAAGAGTTGACCATATGTAATATTTGCAGGACTTTTGGATAGATCGTCTAAGATGGAGTATGGTCCTTGTCCCTGTGAAATCAAAAAATCCTGCACACCCAACTTTCTTCTCCTATGTTTCTTACTAGTTTCTCCTTTCATCTTCTTAGGATCATTTCCATCTTGGTTATCTTTTTCTTTCTTTATTTTTGTTACAAACACATCTACTTCATTATTTATGCTCTTATCTACTACATCAAAAGAATTCATAGGTGCTTTTCCTTTATCATTATCTCTTGTACCAGATGTAGAAGCTCTATCTAGACAATTATACTTATAATGACCCTTTTATAACAACTGTAACAAACAACTTCGAAATATTTCTTTTTGGACCTCTATCTCCTCCCTGAGAACTAAATTCTTTTCCTTGAAGAAGATTAATAGTTAACTTACCCATCTTCTTGAGCAGATCTTCATACTTAGTAGATGTATTAGGAGAAAGATTTGTGCTCACCGAGAGTGGTTGTGGATTCTGGACCAAAGGTGCTGGTGTAGGCTCTACTTTAGCAAAAATTTCTTTAGGCTCCTCTTCCATGCTTTCTTCTTGGCTTCTTGTAATCTCCTTTGCTTGTTCAATGGTAGCTAGGTGGTCATACTTCCCTCGTTGTCTGATCTCTAGCTTCATCCCAAGAATGAAGTGCTTACAGAGGAGATTATCCATGCCATTCATCAATCCATCCGCTAATCCTTCCTTCTAGATCTGGGCATCGATCTTCCTCCTTAGCTCTAGAACACGAGCATGATAATCTCTTATCTTCTCCTTATATCCTTGGGCTAGCTTTGTGATCTCGATCATGAGATTTGCATATTTCTGTGTTCACCAAATTTTTCAAGAAAAATTTCGGTTAAAAAATCCCATGAGTTTTTTACATTTTCACCTAGTGTTTCAAACCACCTAAGTGCTGAACCATCCAAAAAGGTAGGAAAAATTTAGTCCATTGTTCCCTTCTTATAAGGTCATTACAAATACAAGATCGTTTAAACTCTTGAATGAAAGAGGAAGCATCTTCATTAGATTGGGCTGAAAAAACAGGAATCTTCTCCATTTTCAAAAGTAACCACCGTGAAATACCAACCCACAAGTACAATCAACAAGATTTATGTGCAAAAATAATTGGAATCACTATAATAGAAAGTGACTTTACACTTTTCTACAGTAAAATAGAAATGACCACGGTAAATTATGGTAAAACTTGACTTACTGTGGTAAAAACTGACTTTACTGTGGTAAAAACTATTCACCGTAAAAAGTGAAGTTACTGCGGTAAATACTATTCACGATAAAAAGTGAAGTTACTGTAGTAAATACTATTCATAGTAAAAAGTGACTTTACCATGGTAACTACTATGCACAGTAAAAACAAGGTTACTCTCCAAATGATTTCTGACTAAGTGGGAATATCTCTCCAGAAAATCCACCAACGAGGAATGGTCCCGACAATGGAACCAAAATGTCATCACCAATCCGGCACTATGATAATTCTTCACCGAGAACTCCTCGTGCTATGATTATTTACTAATGCACAACTTTTAGTTTGGTGGATGGAATCTAGAAACACAACAACAAACATAACACAAGAATACCATAGACTATGATAAGAAGGAATGACGATAAATCTGAAATATAAGTGTAAATTATAATATCAACATGAAATTGTTACAATCTCACCCATGAGGTACTTCAAGTTTTACTGACTTAACTTGCCTTCCAACAATAACTATGGGAGAAACTTAACAATTACACTTCTTAATGGCTTCTTTAACACACCTTCAAAATGATGGCTTCCTTTACACACTTACTCATACAATATTTCTCACTACTTCCTTCTATATGCTAAATGAGGGGGGTGGCCTCTTTATTTATAGGAATTTAGGCTTATCCATCTTATCTCTAAGATAGGATAGGAAATATCTTCCGGCCAATCATATTTCATGCCTAAACTCTTGCCTTTACATGTAGGCTTATTTTCTAAGATAAGATAAAACTTATCATCTCACATGGGTTCCACCTTTTTAGAATTTTCCACAAATAAAATACACAAAATATTTATGACATCACTCTTTGTCCTTATTACAAATATAATATTTCTAATTCCTAATCATATAGACCCTACTTCTCTACTTATCCCAACTTTGACATTTTAACATTACCGGACCACTTACAACAAATATTTACTTTTTACAACATTCATATTGTACTTTGATCACTACCGTACTCTACATTATTGGCGGCACTAAACCGATGGCACCGTTATCTTCTATTGACGCTACTACTAATTACACTTAACAAAATCCTATTCCTAATACATAAATTAATGAAATAGAAATTACGGAGGAAAATTTTAGTGTCGACAGATCCACGAAACTTTATGAGGGCTTTCACTTAGTACATGAAAAATTAATTTGAGAATAGATTTTGGATGCACAAACCAATAGTTTACGAAGAATATTAAGGAAAAACACTTGATGTGTTGAGGGAATGAATCACAAAGAATACAATAAGAAAAACATGGACACTAATATTATGCAGAAATTAATAAATTTACGAAGAAAGGTAAGATGATTAATAAATGAATTTGACATTCACAAGAATCAATGACATATACACACCACTAGAAATAATTGGAAATTCAGAAATCAATTCTCATTCAAAGGGCAAAAATGGATAAATGTGCATTATCTCTCCTATGTTCAAAAAAGTGCTCCTTATGTTGTTCAATTGCATATAATATATAGAAAAAATTATTCACCCATCCCATCCTAAAAATAGGTTAAAAATTTTATTCGCCCATGCATCTTTTTTTTTTAATCCTTTATCATGACTAAATAAAGGAATAGAATAAACATGCTAATACATAGAGGTGTGAAAAGCCTTGATTACAAAAATACATCCTAGTCAAACTGGAGTTGATGAACTTTTTTAACATAGTAAGATTAATAATTTGGCTAATAATAGCCTTTGCTTGTTGTGTAAGTCTCCTCCAATGTGCATGTAATTTCGTATTCTAATTCTTGATGTGATACTTACAAATTGATCCACTTCTAGTGATAAAATTAGCACTTTAATCTTGCTCCCATGGATGCACATGCAAAAATAAATATCTATGTGATCAAAATAATTTCTTTATTTGGAATACTTTGCAAAATATTCATCCATGTATTCTATCATAATGTGGACCACCTTTAGTTCTCGATGTCCAATTGTTTACATGTAAAATTGACTATTTTACACATAATGCTAGTGTTTGTTTTCTAATCATCCCACCGTGGGGACTAATCCATAGGGATCTAGATAAACACACCACTTCATCAGCTCCATCAACATCAAGAAGGAGAAAAAGAAAATTTAATAAAATGAGGTAAACAAAGGTTTTAGAAGGAACCGTCATTCTCATGCAGAGTGGTGGTTTCAAAACAAGCGCCTGTAAGGGCGATGGTCCTTAAACCACTTCCTAGCAAGGGCGGCAGTCCTAAGGCCACCGATATACTTAGCACGATAGTCCCAACACTTTTGAACAAAAATTAAGAATGGAATGCGAATGGAAATGAATTTGAAGCACCCAAACGTGTCTCTTCCCCTTCCATGCCATTTCACATCCTCCAGTGCATGTGAGGACATGGGAAGGCCTATAAATTCATGAAAGGAACAAGAGAATAGGAATTCTAAGATCTAAAGAGATAGAAAAGAATTGTTTAATAAAAGCAAAGAGCAAGATCTTCATTACTTTGGAATGGAATTATAGGAGCAAGGTGTAGAAACAGAGCAAGCAAGCAAGTAATTGGAGATAAGGTTTGCATTTTTTCTTATTTTGATACTTATTGTAAACAATAATTTTCTATATTAGACCAATAAAAGTGGAAAGAAAGAGCAGTTTCCCTTCCTAACTAGTTTTCCTCCATTAGAGGTTTCCAGGATAAAATTGTTGGTGTTGAAGTTTTGAATTATTTCCTTCTCTGCAATTTCCTTTCTATAACACTATATAATCAGTAACGAAGCTCTAATTTTTCAAGAAAATAGGTCATTTTGCAAATTTGAAAGTACAACATCATAGTTTTGTTAATCGTAGAGATCCAAATTAAAAGTTTACTGATAGAGGACCACCCGAGATGCGTGCACACTTGTCTTCATAGGATTTTTAACCCCCTTTAGGCCCATCATTGCATAATATAAAGTCTTATTCAACTTGAACGTGGACATAATAACCGTTGTTATAACTTGAAATAATAATAATATTGGTTATTCACCTTTGCACATACTTGGTCTCCTTTTGAATATTTACTCGCCCTTTTGAAAATAAGGTCACGGGATCCTTTTGCTTAGTTGATGGTGTATATATTATTGATTACACCTTATCGAGGTCAATACAATGGTAACATTAAGTGGATTTATCTCCTTTGTGATGATGACTCACCCCATTATTTAGTTTGGCATATTCCATTATTGACTAATGATTATCACCTTTTTGAAAAATCACGAGGTAAAGGGACCCCTTAGATTTAATCGGTGCATAATTGTTATCATGGGATAATTTATGGCCAAGTCGGTAGTTTGAGAATAATTATGAGTAGGAAAAATTTTCCCCTTTGTCACGTTTCTTCGACCCTTTTTGATGTCGGTGGAAACTTAACTTAGGTTACGAATAGGGTTTCGACCTGTGACACTGTATTATTTACTAACCTTGTTTGAGTTTAGGGTTTACTAAGCGGCATTGATCTTTGTCTTGACTTACATATTTTCCGTTGATCCTCCGAGCATCCAAATTTGTATTGATTAAGGCTTAAATGACCCTCCAACCGACTCGTGGCCATTTGATCTTGGTGCTTTTTTGATATCGAATCGTTGATTTGTCATTTGGTAGCTGACATTGGTTAGCATCGGCACCATCAATTTTTGCACAATTTATTTAGCACCTTTGATCCTTAACTCACTAGTTGAGTTAGGTTATCGTGGGTTTTTTTAGGTGAATGTTTCTATTTATAGTCTCGGATCCATTGTTTCATCTGCATGCCCATTTTGGGGGTGAATCCTCGTAAATTTATTCCAAGTTTTCATTATTATTTGATTTGGAAGATTGTTTCCTTTTCAAAGTCATCGTGTGTGAAGTTTTTAGTGTGGATTTTCTGGATTCTCTTCCCTTATAGATACTTTCGACATCTCTTTTTAATTATGAGGCATTTGTGTGCCATTTTTGTGAATCTTTGAAAATGAAAATTTCTTCTATTTTGTTGCTTGAGCTTTGGATTTATCTCGAGTTTAAAGATTGTTTATTTGAATCCCTCATGTAACTAATATTCAAGGCATCATGAGCCTCTGTGAGCTTCGTAATATTTCTTTTAAATCTATTTGTATTATCCGCCATTGATATTTATTTTGAAATTGATTTGGGTCTGGGGAATTTGTTTTAAGCTCACTATGGGAGTAGTTTTTGTTGTTCTTGGGCCTCTGCGATCAGTTGCTTTGAAACTTTGAGCTTGAAATTTTTCTCGGGTTTCATCTTTTCTTTCACCCTCTTAATATATTTTTGAGGTTTCAAAAACTGTCTTTTAAAGTGGTGAGTTATTTTTCAATCTTTGCAAAAGCATGAAAATTATAAACAACTCTAAAATACCCAATCTAATGAATAGAACTATGAAGGTCCGCATTGGTTGATTCTTTCGTAACTATAGTATTCTTGTTTCTATTCTAGGTATTTCTCCTTTTCTATTGTATAGATGGATTTATTTTTGTTTTCTATTTTTCTGAAATCTTTGTTTTTCTTACTAATACAATGCTATAAATTTGAACACCGTAATCATGGGTATTTGCATTTTCTGAGTGTTGTTACCTTTGTTGTGATACTCGCCATTATCTTCTCTTTTGTTATTATTATTCTTGTATGAACACTCTTATCTTTTTATTGGACTTTGATGCATTTTTCTATGGCTATCCTTTAATAATTTGTGAACTCTTTATAAGGGGTTTTTTTCTTGTTCCTTACATTAATGGTTACCTGCTTCTTCAATGACCACCATGGTAGTTGATTCTAAATCTCTGCTCCATTTAATGTTACGTGGTTTCTGATGAAGGGATTCTTGTAGTTGTGAAACTTCAAGCTTTAAGGTACCCTATGATTTTTACGCTTCGTAGTACCTCCAGTCATCTCTTTATTGTGATTATTTTTTTCTTATTCTTGTAGGTCACCGCTCAAATCCACTTGGCTATATTTTACAAATATCTTACTATTTTCCTTACACGAAGGGGGTTTGTTGTTTCTTATATCTTTGCATGTACTCGGTCTCTGAACTCTTTTTCTCTAATGATATTTTCGAGGTATTGAAGTTATGGTAAATTATGTACCTTCTAATTTCTATAGTAAACTTGGTGATTTGATGATAGTTGTGGAACCTTAAGGCTCTTCTCGGTAAGTTTTGGATTTGTACATTTGCATTTCCACTCTATCTTGGATGAATAAAACATGGTTTCAAGAACCCTGTACGTTGTTCGTCATGGCTTCACCTGTACATAAAACTACTTGGTGAAAATGGTAGAAGTTTGAATTTTGCACTTTGTTTGACTTTTATGTCTTCATGAAGATGTTATTTGTTGGCAAATTTTCTCTAATCTCTTGGACTTAAAATGATAAATGCCATTTTTAACATCTTACATAGTTCTTTTGTCTTATTGTGATCATGTTATAAAACAAGCAAAATAAATCAGAAAGCTTATGCAAGTCAATATTAGATTCATAATGAATTGAAAAATACATACTCTTTTTCTTCTTTCGTGGTATATAACTTTATTCTCAGTAATGAATCTGAACTTTGATTGGTATAATTAGAGCTTGATGCTCCTTGAGTTCACTTTAAATATTTAGAGTATGACTATTATAGATATGAATTTTAAGACTGGGTTTGTCAACCTATTTGATATCTCCTTCATTTTAAAAGGAAAATGAGTATTTATTCAACTCTTGTAGCTTTAACAGAGCCATGTACTTATTTATTTTTTCATTGTAACCCAAAAAATGTGGCTTGGTTCCATCTTTGCATAGATTCTTTCTATATATTTGATAACTGGGAACTTGCTTTATTTGTTTATAGTACACTTATTTCTTGATCTATGAACTTGTATCTGGTTTGATCATTTGCAATATAAGTTGCATGCTTGGAAACTTGATTTTGTGCTTCATAGTTTTTGAAGTTGTTTTAAATACATTTGTATTTATTTCACCCGATAGAAATATGGTAATTCTTTCAATAGAACATTATTTGATCACTTGTAAGATCGAAAAAGCAGTAAATTTATCCTTATGGAAAAAGTTTCTCTTGTTCACCTTGAGCTGCAACTATTATTCACATGATACAAGTATGATTTGAATCTAAACTTTATCTCCATTCTTACAAAATATTTGATGATAAATGACATCTTTTTCCTTCGTATCTTAATCAATATGACATAACTGTTGTTGATCAAAGATAGGATGTATTCTTTTATGTTTTAACTATCTCGAAAACTCTTCGCTTCCACTTTTGAATCAACAAAAATCTCCCTTATGTATTGTTTTAAGTACCTTATCATTACTATGTCCTTAAAAATAATCCTTTTGTGTCAATCATTAGTTGAGATGATGATATTATCTTGTAGACAGTAGATCTGGAGATAGTATGAGACTGCAATCTTCTTTTTTGCACTACATAAGTGTACTTTATTTCATCTAGAAAACTATACTTCATGGTTTTGTTCAAAATAATGTGCCCTTGGAATTTGTACTTTGATTGTTTTGATAGACATGAATGAATTCTTCTATCTTGAAATATGCTAACTACTAAAATTGAGCACATGTACTTTGTTTCTGTATCATAATTTTTATGATATCTAACATTTGTATCCTTGACTTATGCAATGTACAATCTTACTTTTCTCCAAGTTATTCTAAATTATAATTCAATTTTGTATTTTAATGAAAAATATGAAGTTGGATCAACATCATTATCTCGCACTATCTTTATGCATTCCATTTGTTAGAATTTGTAGTACTAAACTTGTAGTTTTTTTATGGATTGGATAACCTATATCTTTATATATTCATCCTCCAGTCTGAACTGAAATAAATACATGTTTCGGGTTCAACTTTTAGAATGTAACACTTTTGATATACATACACAACAGTTAGTGTTTATTTCCTTCTCCTTACATGTACCCACACATTTAGAAAAACTACTTAGAAAACTTTAGGATTTTTTTCCTCTCTTATGTTCCATAGTTTTCTTATTTTATCTTTCTTTTCTGAAATGATTTTGGGAATCATATGTGTTGTTGTAGAATACTGCTCTTACCAATTTTGTATCTTTCTCGATGTATCTTATGCCTGTTTATGTCAAATGATTCATTTTAATGAAACTATTAGCATAAGTATACGATTGAACCTTAAGCTTAATGTTTGACGACAATTATCTTTCCTTTTCTTAGGAATGATAGTGGAAATGGATGATGTGGAAGAAGAGGATGAAGAAGCTACAACTCGATGAAAACAAATATAAAACCTACGGAAATGATGAGTTTTCTCTATATTCTTCTACTTTTATCTTTTTGTACATACATATTTTATTGCATAGTAGTTATAAGTTACATCCTAGAACTTGTGTGGGAAATATTGTACTTCCTCGTAAATAAATGACATTTAATTTATGTACTTGAGTTTTATATTTCTTTCTACTTTCAAAGATCATGTATATTGATTGTATCGAAAAATAATCAACTCAAACATATATTTAAATGTAATTACATGTAGAAATAAAGAGTTTTGGAATACCTGGCTATAACTTAATAATGAATTCACTTTCTTGTAAATTGCAACTCTATTTTTTTCCCCAATTTAGCACTTCACCTCAACCGTGATTCCCTCGATCAAGGTAATAAATTAGTCTTTTGGGGATTTTGAGTTTCCTTGCTGGAGATGAACATGAAATGACATTCTATGTGAGGTGTTACACTTTGTAACAACACACATAGTTGTAGATTATATGTAAATAATCAATTATTCCAAATGAAAACATGATAATACTATAATGCATTCCCCTAGTTAAGTCCACTCCATCAATACCGTCCATCGTAATAAAGTTTTGAGTTACCCATTTTTCCACAAGTGCAAAAATTGTCAACATTTTTGGGGATCCTGCAGTGAAAGCTTCATGCTAGCTTGTAGACTAGTGCCTTACTCTTTTTCATTAGGCATGGAGTTGAAACATATAACCAAAAATACATTTCTAAAAAATGAACTAAAGTCGGGAAAGGATCTGCAAACTAGATCATGTGATTGAATGCACTTATTGAATTGAAAAACATTATAATGTGCATGAAACACTTATTTAAAGGGAAATCCTACTCTAATAGACACCGTAGGATTTTCAAAAATAGTGTTTAAGAAAAATACCATTCACAAGAATGGGAAGTTCTTCTCCATTGAGCCTTGAAATCTGAAATGCATTGTGTTTTTATAAGTTGAAACCATGTAAGGACCACTCCAAATTGTATCGAACTTTATGTGGTTTCCTATATTTACACAATCAACATCCCATTTTAACACAATGTATCCTTCATTGAAGAGTCTCAAATTAGCCTTCTTATGAATTTTTTTCTTCATCTATTTTTGATTCTTTTCCATATTCGATTTAGCTTGATCTCTTAGCTACTGCAACTTCATTAACTTTACATAACGAACCTGCAATGGTTCATTCTCAAGTAATTCCATCTGATGTAGAAAATCTAATGCAAGAAACTCAACTGAGATGACCATTCTTTCTTCTCTTCCATAAACAAGCTTGTATAGTGAATTGCCAACTGATATTTTAGGAGTCACTCATTAGCCCAAAGTGCCGAATTCAAATTTACATGCCAAGGTAATTGGTTATCTTTGAGTGTTCTTTTGATGATCCTCAAAACATTTTTATTAGTACTTTGAGTTAATTCATTACCTTGTAGGTAATAATTAGATGATGTACTTAAATAAATTTTGTGCTTGATAGCCCGATCATTACCTTTTCACCTAGAAACGCAAAGGAATTATCTAAAATGATAGTTTCTTGAACACAAAATCAGAAACTACACATGCATAAAAGGATACTATTGAAGATTCTATTGATGCGAAATCACAAAACCCCGAATGGCTTTAGATCGAGTGGGGCAACCGGTGTGTTTGCATAACATGGGACCATCTCTCAAGCTTTGGGACTTATGGACTTGAGATGTACCTCCGGAGAAATTCAGCTTCTTCTTCCTAATCCTAATCCTAATTTTTTCTAAGGAAGGAAATGTGATTATATACTCCTAATCTAACAATGCCAAGGAGACAAAGAGAGAGAGAGAGCATGAAATAAAGGAATCCTAAACTACGAGGTGATGTCAATAAGAAGAGGTGATTTTCTTATCGTAATCTCACTTCCGAAGTGGAGAGAGGTGAGCAATGGAGAGGATGGATAGATGCATCATAGATCAAAGATAGAGTTCACATAGAACACCACTTCAAACCCATTAAAAATGGCTCTCAAAACCTACAATAGACATCAAAAGTATGCACAATATACCTTGTAATGATGAGAGGAAAGAAGAGACAATAAAATAAGGAGGGATGGAAAAAATGCATCAAAAAACATATTTTATTGCTCCATGAGTTCACACAGTACATCATCAGCAGAAAGAGGCAAGAAAATGCCATTACAGAGCTATGAGAGGAGGCTTAAACTCCACATTCAACCCTAGGGAAGAAAGAGAGAGGGAGGCAGGAGGGAAGAAATGACCAACCTTTTGAAATATGCCCCTCCTTTACAATATATAGAAGAATGAGAGAAGGAGAGAGGGAAAATTTGAATCCTGCTTCAACCACCCCAACAATGCATTGAATTCACCTACTCCAACCACCCTAAAAAGCATTAAAATTTTACCTATAATAATGATGGTTCCTGACAGAGCCCATGCCTCCACGTGTTGTTTGTTGCTGGCCAAGAAAGGAAGCCCATAATCCATTATGGGGGTAGGTGAGAAAATTGACACATTTAAAAATGATGGACTACATTTAGGGATATCCAGTTGTTATTGAGTATCGAGACGTTAAGATCTTTCCAAAAATTCCTATCTTGCTCAATTTTGAGCTTCCAGATCACAAGATATGGACGTCTTAAGGTCGAGGGTCAGGCATTTAACACTGGCTCGTAATATGCAAAAGAGTCTATCCATAAAGGGTCCACGTGGCAGCCTCACACATTTTAAGATCTCACCCCCTCCCTCAACTCTTGAAGCTATACCAAACCGACATGTGGCATTGTCCACGGGCCTACTTTGCTTCCTTTGTATTCTATCTAATTCCCTCTTGTTAGCGGGGACACTATGCCTGACCCGAGACACGTGGAGGCTCAGCGCACATTTGGGACATGCCTCCATATTTTTCCTTTGACGATGTGCTGAAGAGAAATGTGGGACTTTCGCTGTCTCTTCTATACTTAGCCGATTCAACGGATGGCTCGGCCCCTTTTGACTTTTGGCATTGTGGCGAGCTTGTGTTTTTTTGGGGTCTACCTTCAGTTTTTTCCTTTGAAGATGCACCAAGAGACATGTGGAGGATCCCCCGAATGTTTGGAATTTTCAATGGCTGGTGTCCCTATTTTTGGACTCTTAACACATGGAGGGCTAGCGTTTGTTTGGGGCCTGCATCTACATTTTATCTCTGAAGTTTTGTCAAGATGACGCATGGCTCCTTCTGTTGGTCCTAGACTTTTCAACGGCCAATTATGCCTTTGTGGCTTATTTAAGATCAGATTTATTGGACCTTAGACATGTGGTGAGTCTACGCACATTTAGGGGCTGTGCTTGGACCTGACCTTTGGAGGTGCATCGTTTCACAGGGTCTTCTATACTTAGCCGATTCAACGGCTGACTCTTTCCCTTTTGACTTTGACTTAGTGGAGGGATGACTCTATCTTTCTTAGCCCTTGGACATGTGGAGGGTCCGTGCTAGTTAAGGGTCTTTCTTTTGGTCACACCTTTGAAGTTACACCGATGAGACATGTGGCACCTTCCGTGGCTCTGCTCTACTTTCCTTGTGTTCTGCCTAAGTCCCTTCTATTTGGCGGAGGTAATTTTTCCGACCTTAGACACGTGGAGGCTTCATGCTCATTTAGAGATTCTGTTTGGACTTGACCTTCAGAGGTGCACCGATTAGACACGTAAAGGATTCCACCAATGGTTAGATACTTGGTATTGCTCAAAATCTTGTTCTGTGCTAAGATCCATGTGGGGGGCCAACACTTAGTTGGAGTGTCCATTTCATCATGCCTTTTAGAATTACACCAATGAGGAATGTGGAGGCTTCTTCTAGTTATGTCCCTATTAAGACATTTTAAAAGTGGTGTAACCTTTTTTTGGAATCTAGCTACGTGGCGTGGATAACGCTCATTTGGGAACCTTGCTTTGGATTCTACCCTTTGAATTACGTCGATGACACACATTTCCTCCTTCCATGGTTCTTTTTCTCTACTTGAGTTAGATCATTTTGGGCTCAATTTTGGGATCGAATGCAAGCCCACATGACTGAGATGACCCCTTTGTTTCCTCTGTGTTTTGTCGCATTAGAACAATTTTTCCTGAGGGGTAAAATTGGGATAATATTTTGGTGGCTCACAGATCACCTACAGTAGGTGAAGATATCAACTTCCTTGTTATATCCATTAGGCATAGAGTCATGGATGGTAGCCTGATATCGATCCTATTCTTGAAACTTGAATCTGACGCTTGCACTTGGTGACCACAGAACCTGCCCCATCAGACGCACTCAATTTTCATAAGAAAATATTTGAAGATGATATTTTTGAGAGTAGAAAATTGTCTTGACCTAGGGCATTCACTGTCCCTAAAAATGGACTATTACAACATTTACCCTAGAGGTACACTTAACCACATAGCGATACAACTCAAGCAACAAATAACCACTACATGCTATGTACAAAAGGGAAAGATAGTACATGCCCCAAGTGGAACATGCAGAGTGTGCGCAAGCACTTCTTATACTAAAAGAAAACCTACTCCTACTCCTACACTAACCCTTAACAAAGAAAATATAAATAAAGCCTACCATAGGCATAGACAAATGGCTTCCCTTTCTCAAAATCAGCAACCATGTATCTAATTTGGCACTTTGAATATGGTCGAAATGAGAGAAAAAAACCACCTTGCAGATGGTGTTTTTCCCTCCTCAAAGTATCAACAAACAAAATATACACCTCCTAGAGTTGTTCTGTACTAGGATCTGGGAGGCGCTACTGCTGACCTTTGGCGCACTGAAGCTCAACCTCATGCTCTAAAATGAGCATGACAGTGGAAAATCTTCGGCGGCAGGTTCTTGTGGTTGAAGGATGAATGATGGGGAAGTGAAAGTTGTAATTTCTACAGGCCCCTCCTCATCAAAACATTCCTCCAAGTCTGATAGGAAATCAAACTCTTCGATGTCTTGCTACAAGTGTAAATTCCATGAGGGGAATGAAGTCATGATTGCACAAATTCATATAATGGAAGAGAATGAAAGAGATGGAAGAAAATGGATGAAAATGGATGGGGAAAAGTCTGCAACTCAGAGAATGGGTTGTTGACTAGATGGAGTCGCTAGATGTGCTTTGCATGTGCCTCTAAAGGCTGAATCTTAATAGGAAGATATCAACTTGCTAAGATGAAATGATAAGGTGCTTTAAACTGTCCCATAGGGCATGCCAAAACATTAGGTGTGGTCACATGGTGGCTTAAGATTTGTTGTTTGATAATCGGATACCTTTGAAATATGAGAAAAATCTAACCTCGGTGTCTCACCGGATGTGCCAAAAATGTTAGGTGTTGTCACATGGTTGCTTAAGATTTTCTAACCTTAGTGTCCCATCGAGCATGCCAAAAATGTTGATGCAAAATCACAACACCCCTGAATGGCCCCGGATCCGAGTAGGGCATCCGGTGTTCTTGCGCATAACAAGGGACCATCTCTCAAGTGTGGACTTGCAGACTTGATATGGCCCTCCTGAGAATGCCGACATATTCTTCCTAATCTTAATGTTAAACTACTTCTAAGGAAGGAAATATGATTATCTACTCCTAATCTAAAAATGCCAAGGAGATAGTGAGAGAGAGATCATGAAATAAATAAATCCTACACTACAGAGGTGATAACACCAAGAAGAGGGGGTGTGTTGATCACAATCTCATTTATCGGAAGTGGAGAGAGGTGAGAAATGGAGAGGATGGAAATATGCATCATAGACCAAAGATAGAGTTCACATAGAACACCACTTCAAACCCATTAAACACGGCTCTCAAAACCTACAATAGACATCAGAAGTATGCACAATATACCCTACAATGATGAGAGACAAGAAGAGATAATAAAATAATGAGGGATGGACAAAATGCATCACAAAACATATTTTATTGCTCCATGAGTTCACATGGTACATCATCAGTGGGCAAGAGGAAAGAAAACTCCATTATAGAGCCATGAGAGGAGGCTTAAACTCCACATTTGACCCTAGGGAAGAAAGAGAGAGGGAGGCATGAGGGAATAAATGAACATCCTTTTGAAATAGGCCCCTCCTTTACAATATATAGAAGCATAAGAGAAGGAGAGAGGGAAAATTTGAATCCTCTTGTTTCACACGATTCTTAGACGTTTCTTTAAAGTATTGGCCAAGCAGATAGGGTAATGGGTGTAGGAGGAATACCTGCTTTTAATGTTGGTTGATGGGTTGTTGCATGCATATGGATTCTCGAATCCACAACCGTTGTCGAGTTTCCTTTGGCTAGGAGGAACTACCTGTAATAAAAAGCAAGACCACGAGAAAATTTAAACAATATATGCGGTGAACGCCTAAGCATGTTCTAGATCCGAAAGTGTGATACTTCCTAGATGGCTATCAGTTCACTATTTTAAACCATTTAATGCGGGAAATAAAGTAGATCCTATTGTAATTTTAAATGATTTTGGTATCTCACTTAAAACACAATAGGAAAGATCTAATCTAACAGGCTAGGTTAGAATGGATCTAAAGGTCAAATAATTGGTTCTGGGTCTCTATAGGTCTAACAAAAGTCTTAGGTAGATCACATGTGAATGAGGGTGAGGCGAGAATTTTGTGGGGAGGTCACTATTACAAGCATGTTGGGAAAATACGATGGCGTGATGCCGGTTCAAGGTGACCAACGGAGGTTAGATATAATTGGTGTTGGTTCTTGTGGAGTTCTGGGAATGCCACAGAATGGGTTTTGGGTCTCCTTTATGATTGCACAAAGGATTTTGGTTGGTCGGGATGAGGTATTGGTTTATTTTGGGGGATTTGGTGAGCTTTTAATGGGTATATGGAGGGGGAATGTTGAAGGAGGTCAATAGGTGGCTAGGTGAACAATAGGTGACAATATAAGGATGGAATGAAATAAACCAGAGAAGTATAACGTTATACTTACTTGGATCCTGGTCCTGGATGCCTGTGAGTGAGGGATGGAGGTGCTGGTGAGAGGTTGAAGGCTGCAGGTGATCACAAATTGGAGGAGAGATTATGCATGGGCTGCACATACATTCCTCTTTTCTTGGTTAGATCAGATCATTGCTAGGGTGGCTATGCAGGGGAAAATCCTTGATCTCTTTCCTTGCACGTGTGCTCTCACTGGAATTTGATCTCACAAGATGCGATATCTCTCAGGAAGATCTCAATGTTTTTCCAACTTTTTCCAATCTTTGCCAACCTCAAAAATAAGGTTTTTTTGAGGGTTAAAAGGGTAACCGATGGCGTTCCGACTTAACCGGTGATGGTTAGGGGTAACCAGTGTCGGTCGAAGGTGGGCTTTCTAGGTTTACTACACTAGGGAGACCTCTTGATTTTCTCATATCTCGTGTTGTTAACCCATAGATTAGACTAGAAGCTTCTTGTAAGCATGCAGGAATGTGGTTAGAGAGAATGTAGGGATTGATTTTTAGGGCTTGGGTAAGTATTAGTTAGTTATAGTAACTTACGAAGAATAGGTATTAGGTTAAGTTAGCTTGATGAGTCTGTCTAAGTGAGGTGTATGTGTGGATATTATTTAAATTAAGATATTTAAATAATAAATATGGTGAGGATAATGAATTAATTTAATTAAATTAATATTAGTGGGATGAAGGGGGCCATGGCTAGGTGAATGTGATGAAGGGTGCTTATTTGTCAAGGGACCAAAGGGCGTGTGACCTAATTTTTAGGTCTACATTTTTACCCTTTACGTTACAGTAGCTTGTATTGGTAAGGGACGCTAACAAATATAAGATGTGGTTACCCCATGAGTGGATGAAGGTGATCCATCTCAAACCGGAAACCGAATAGGTAGAAGGTAGAATCGGTGAGTGCTTTGATAAAAGGTAAATGTGAGGGAAACGATAGGTGGCCATGGGGGAAAAAGGTTTAAAGGTCTACTCCGGTATTCTAGGGAATGGATCAGGGTCAAAGGTAGTAATAATCAAATGCACACACACGTATAAACTATAGCACGCTACCTAATTGAAGAGCATGCAAACTCTACATTTTCTAAGGTCGATAAGTTTATCCAAACAAGGTTGAAGTGATTCCGGTATCCAAGGTATAGGATATGGTCAAGAAACACAATGTAGGTTAGGTGCAAGAATGTTTAGGTATGTTTTGGTACACCAAAGGTAGGGTCAGGATAAATGGTCGAGTAATAGGCAAGGTAAGGTCATTAGGTCAATAACACAGAAACAATGCCACAAGGTATAGTGAACACATGAGGTCAAAGGACACTAGCAATGGGCCGATCTAAATATCTAGGTCATGGCACGGTAAGGCCAAGGTAGGGGTAAAATAATGATTCCCTAAAGGAGGACAAAAGGAGGTAGTAAATGATGAGGTCATGAAAGGTGAGGTAAATGGGTAGGGTAAAGGTGGGGTGGGGTAAATTATCATGGTTAAGGTTGGGTGGGGAAAAAAATGAGGTAGGGGTATGGTAAAGGGGTAAAACAAAGGGCAATGTGCATGTGAGGGTGACCGATGCGGTAAAAAAAACCCGACATCGATACAGGTCAACCGACGATAGTTAGGTAGGGCATGTGACCAATGTCGGTCAAGGGTAACCGACGTCGGTTAGGTCGGGTTTGTTATAAAAACAAAAAATCCACATTTTTGTTATTCATTTGTTATTTTGCGAAGTGAGAAAATGACAAAAAAGAGAGAAAAGAGAGAAAAGTGTCCGGATGGAAGGGAACAAAGAGTCTGCCAGGTTGATCGACAGTGATTGGTCGGTGAGCAGTAGGTCCATAGGATCATTGCAAGGGATTCGATTAGGTGGAGGTTGTGGGTAGCTATTCGGTGATGGTAGAGGCTAGAGAGGGATTGAACAGGGCACCGTGATATAGTGGCCGACATGTCACCAAGATGGGAAAAGCATGATGAGGTAGGCACTCTACTCTACATGTATTTGATTTGATAGATTAGAGGATTAGTTTATTATTGTTTGTAGGTTTTGTTGGTTTTTCATTTTTGTGGGTGGTTAAAAATTAAATTTGGGAATGGGGGGAATAGCGGGTAAAAAGAGGAATGGGGAGGGTAATAAATGGGATAGGGGGTGGGTGGAGGTCCAAGGGTAGTTTAGGTCATTGTAGGTGGGTAAAAGGGGTAGGGGGTTTTTTTAGAAAAGGGGGGTTTTGGGAAATTGCGGGTGTTTCTACAACCGCGTCGATCAAGTTTGGATGGCGTCGCTTAGGTGGAACTGGTATCGATCACCAAATAGGTGACCGATGCTAGTTAAGGGGTGACTGGGGTTGGTAAGGGTGAACCGGTATCAATCACCAAACAGGTGACCGATGTCAGTTAAAGGGTGACCGGGGTCGGTTAGGATGAACCGGTACAGGTTAGGTTATTGGGCACAAGGGTCCAAAAGTGATGTGGGCTAGGTGGTTGAAATAGGTAGGGTGAAAATAAGGTGTATGAAAATGATAATTGTTGAATATGGAATGATACATGTAAATTGATGTCGTGTTTGTATTGGATGCAGAGGAGAGCGCAAATACATATGTGGGTCAAGGTTTTGCCTTTACTGGTGACAATGCATGGTGTAGCGACCCTAAAGGAGTTGCAGCAAGTGGAGGTAGCTGGGTTGAGTGGAGTTCATCGTAATAGACATGTTGTTCGGTAGCCTAGTTTGATGGTCACCCTCATCGATAGATGGGATTCTCGCGACCAAAACATTCCACTCCGCCAACGGGTGATTTGACTATCACCCCGGAGGATGTGTTTTGAATTCTTCATTACCCATATTAGGTGCACAAGTTTATTCTATCTCCTCCGAGGCCTCAGAGGAGCTGATTTTGTCTATTTTTGGAGAGGGGATGGTCGATCTCGAGATTCCATATCGCTAGCTTGAGATATGGAGAGATGTACCTAGCCTATTAGGAGGGACAAGGCTAGTGGTTTTGCTGATGGAGGTAGTGTGCTGCTTCACACTACCAGATGCAGAGGGTGGACGCTTTCCCTAATCAATGATAGGGGTACTCCATGACATGATGGTGGATGATACCTACTTTACATGGGCACCAACATTCTTGGTGCAGTTGTACAAAGAGTTGTGGGCATATGGGCGGTTGCGCAGGTTTAGCTTGTGTTGTACATTTTTACTACACTACTGGGCGTACAAGCACATAGTTTGTGTGTGGCCTATAGGGATGCCCCGAGAAGATGCATTCCCAACAATATTTATGCAGGCGAGTTATAAGAGATGGGTGCGGTGATTGGAGAGCAGAGATCGAGAGGCCCACACATGATGTGGCCTATTTTTGGTAGTTATTGGAGGGGTTGTCATGAGTGGACATTATCCGGAGGCCATATGTGGATTCCCCTTATATAGGCATATGCATGAGGAGCTAGCCGAGCTCCAGGCTAGAGAGGTGGATATAGGTTCGTCATGTCGAGGAGGATGAGATGATCCTGGTAGATAGAGTCTGGCGGCAGTTCGGGCTAGTATAGGACATACCTTCGCCCTTCCCATAGTACCAAGAGACGATGTGGAGAGGCCCTTACCTCTACCATAGCCTACAGTGCCCACAGGGTAAGAAGAGCAGCCAATGGACTGGTGGATAGATGAATCCTGGTGTACAGAGAGGTATAGACAGTGGTGGATGGCTCACTTATGATCCATACCACCCATATTGGGGCAACCGGATCTAGCAACCATCACGGTAGAGAGATACACCCTATAGGGGTAGGTGGCTACTCGTATTACCCAATCGGGTATACTGTAGACATAGCTGGAGGGCTCAGAGGTGGACATAGTAGAGCTATATGTACAGGTGCCTAGTTTGCAGGCCCAGATGGGTGGTAGAGGAGATGGAGATGGAGAGGAGGGGGATAGTCATATGGCAGCCTTATAGGCTCAAGTGGTAGGTTTACAGGGCCATTTGGCCACATCCCAGGCATAGATTTGGGTCTTATAGGCCTAGATATAGGCATAGGGGTAGGGGGCACCACAACAGCACCACCATCATAGGTACCTAGACCGAGTGCTAGTTTATAGGCAAGAGCGGGACAGGGTCCCGCAAGATAGGTATAGGGGCCGAGACCTATGGGAACACCAAAGACCATGCCTATATCTAGGTTATGGGTTGACCTAGGTGAGGCTAGATACTATCAGGATCAGCTGATGACGGTTGAGATAGACTTTATATCCTATGCCGAGTACATGGCACAGTAGGGAATCCAGTGAGAGGAAGATATCCCTCACTCAAAGTGTGGAGAGCATAGGGGGTCAACAAGCTCTAAGGATAGATAAGGTAGAGGCTACCAGCATACAGATGCCAGCTCCAGTTGAGGTGCCAGCGGGATGTAGGTAGATGAGGGTACAGGTGATACCGAGATGGAGGACATCCACCGAGATGCTTGATATGGCACCTAATTTTTTATGTATGATAGTTTTTGTGTGATATATACTATCCTACGTACCAAGAGATATTTATAGTTTTGATCACATACCAGCCTCCGTGATGAAGATAGTGAGGATTTATGAGAGGTTTTGTATATTTTGAGCACATACTGGCGTGTGCGCCGAAGATATTTTGTATTGATTCATTATTTTATTGTATATATGAGACCAACTTGTATGCCGATGAAATTTTGTATTGTGTATCGGCCTACGTGCCAATGATTTTGAGATGATGGAAATGATGAGATAGCCATGTATTTTTGAGATACACATTGATTTATTTATATGATGAGATACATGGTATTTTGTGATTTGTTGATGTGTTGATGAGATTTTTATTTGTTATTGTGATATGGATGGAAAGTAGGTGAGTTAGGCATGATGGAGTCAGGTTGATTTAGGCCTAGATCGAGTTAGGTCGGTTAGGCATGGATCGAGTTAGGTCAGTTTAGGCATGGATCAAGTCAAGTCGGTTTAAGCATGGATCGAGTTAGCTTTGTTAGGCATGGTTGAGTCAAGTTGGTTTAGGCATGGATCGATTCAAATTTGCTAGTCATGGTTGATTTAGGTTTTTTCGGCATGGATCGAAAGTTACGTCATAGGCATGGTTGAGTTAGTTTTGTTTGGGCATGGATTGAGTCAGGTCATAGGCATGGTTGAATTAGGTTTGTTTGGGCATGGATCGATTCAAGTCACAAGCATGGTTGAGTTAGGTTTGTTTGGGCATGGATCGAGTCAAGTTTGTTTAGGTATGATGGAGTTGTAAGTAGGTGAAGTTGTGAGTCATTATTTCATGCAATGAATGATAATATGGGTCATATGTGAGATGTGTTATAATACATGCATGATGATGGTAGAGAAATGGTAGGCGTAATAAATGTATGTTGTGATAATGTTTAAAATATGAAACAACTTGTTATGTATGTGGTTGAATTTCCAATTTTGGGTATAAAAGGGAAACTAAGTTAGGTGTGATGTAATGTGAGGCACATGGAAGATGAATTTTTAGGGTAGAGGATGTCCGATCTAACCTCCAAGGGCCCATGCCCTCGGAGTGCTACCTACATAGTCCCAAGGTGAAAAGGGACCTCAGGCCGATGTAGTTCTCCCATGAGCTAGGGAAGAATATGAGGAGGTATGAAAATGAGTTGGTAGGTTTTAAGGAATGGTGTGGGTTTAGGTTTGTTAGGTGTGGGTGGATTATAGGTAAAGTGATGTAGGTGGGGTCAATTATGGCGAAAGAAGAAGATTACCCCAAAAGTAAGCATCGAGGACCAAGTCCTGTATAAGGTAATTAAAACGTAAGCAAAGATGGCTAAAAGATAAGAGGGGGCAACAAATCCACCTAATTGGGTAGGATCATACCATGTAGATCATATCTTGGAGGAGGCGATGAACATAAGACCCTAAAGACATTGCATGATTGATTGTTCTACGATGAAAAGTAGTTGCATGATCACCAAATGTCTAAGTTCTAAGAAGTCCCTTGAGGAAATTAGGAAATGAGAGTGGGAATGGTATGAAGGGTGAAAGGTAGTTAATTTTTATATGGTATAGGTAGCATGTGCTTCGGGCAAGAGAACCTAGGTAGCAATGGGAAAGTCCATGACTAAAAGGTTTTCAGTTTTAACTTGTAGTTGAGATAGACTGATCGATGCGGAAGTCTATATGGGATGAATAAAATTTAACTCCTTGAGGTCTTTGTGAAGCTGATCGATGCGGGAAGCTTCAGTTGCTCTCATTTTTTTAGAAGAGCTTTACATAGCTGTCCTTTGAGGGAGTAGGCTATTTATAGCAGCAATTGTTGAGAGGAAGATGTCCTTTTGAGGGAGTCATATTTTTATTAGAAGTTTGACTCAAGGAGTTTGGTCCCATGTGAGGTCTTTGAAGTCATGGACAAGACCAAGGTGGAGAATAGGAATCTTGTTCTAAAGTCCCTGGTGGAATGACCATGGGATCTCATCTCTAAAGGTAGACAAAAAGTATCCATGAGAATCATGCTATGTGTGTAGTGCCGTGGTAAAGATATTCAAGAGAAGATAATAAGTGATAGGTACTCACATGATTCTTATTTAATCGTTAGTGAGGTGTATGAAGTGAATAGAACTCAAGGAACGAGCATGGAAAGAGACAAAAGGTGAGGTAGGACTACAAGTTAACAATAGAATGGTCGAAGATGAAAGGTGTTAAGGGGCTCAAGTTCGGGTTTACCATCCAGGTGAAGATAAATGATAAACACCGATCCATAGGTATGAGTCAAATGTATGGTCCAAGCCAATTAGGAGCAGATTTTCTCCATTTGCTTTTTTCTACTTTGGTTACATGTTGATTTTATTTCAAGACAAGGTCACTGAATTCGAAGGTCTGTTCATGGACACATTTGTCATAGGCACGTTTGATACATTTTTCGTAAACTTGAAGGTGATCTAGAGTGTTAAGATGATGTTCATCTAATAACTCTAGCTATGCTAAATGGTCTGAAAAAAGTCATCATCATTGAGCATGTCATGGAGAGAAATGCAAAGTGAGGGAATCTAGACTTCGAGAGGTAGGACTGCCTCTATACCATAGACTAGATAAAAGGGTGTGGCCACAGTGGAAGTGCGAATACTAGTGTGGTATGCCCAAAAGTAAAAAGGAATGTGCATATGCAAATCCTTCCCACTATTGTCAACCACTTTCATAAGAATTTTGTTTAAGGTTTTGTTAGTTGATTCAGCTTGGCCGTTGGTTTGTCGGTAATAAGGTGATGAGAAACTAAGCTAAATGCCGAAGGCGTCGTAAAGTTTTTATATTTTTTTGTTTTTGAATTTTTTTCCATTATCAGTGATGAGGGGATGAGGAATACCAAAGCGAGAAATGATGTGGTGGTTAATGAACTCACATATTTTCTCAACCTTCATGGAGATGAGTGGTATGGCCTCCACCCATTTTGTATAGTATTCGGTAGCAGTGATGATCCATTGATGGCATTGGGAAGAATGGGGATTGATTTCTCCATCAAGATCCAAACCCCATTGAGAGAAGGGCCAAAGGTCATGGGCGACCTGTAAGGCATGACTAGGTGTATGGTGAAGATTGGAATGTTGTTTTCATTCTACACAACGTTTGACGTAATCACAACAATCATGATTAAGGGTCGGCTAGTAATAGCCCAAGTTAAGAATACGCTTAGCAACAACAAGGCCATTGAAGTGACCTCCACATATGCTTTCATGAACTTCCTTAATGGTATAAGGAATTTTAGAACTTATGAAGCATTGTAAGAAAATACTGTCAAAGCGACACTTATAGAGGAGTCCCCTAGATTGATGTAATGAGAGAGCATTTTAAGGAAGGAACATTGTCCATTACGGGTGAGATCAGGAGGTAAGATGGAGAGAGAAAGGTATTTGGAATATTGTTTTACCAAAGGTCATGCGGTTCAAAGGTAGTGGTTCCAATCGAGTAAACATTATGAGGTAAATAAGAAGTTGATTGGAGGCATTGTACGATGAAAAATATTTTAGAATCGGCGGGAAAAGTGGGTATTTGGGAAGCTAATCAAGCCATGGTATCTCAAATTTGTTGGTTGAACGTGGGATGGTTTGAAGGGTGTAACGATCAAAGGTGGTCAAAAGTACATCTACATGATGTTTATACTTTTGAAGTATCTTGTTATGACATTGGTATATACCATTGACTTGGTTTACGACCAATTGAGAATCACCAAAGATGTTGATTGATTTGACATCTAGGGTATAGGCAGCTTGGAGACCTAGTATGAGCACTTCATATTCGGCAATATTGTTGGTGCATTCAAAATATAGTTTGAAAGAAAGAGGCATGGGTTCACCATCAAGAGGAATGAGGATAATACCTCCCCACCCCAACGCGACACTTGGAACCATTGAATAAGAGTGTCATTTGGTAAGGGGTTTTGTCTAGGGAAAGGGAAGCAATTGACTCATCTAGAAAGTCAAAATTAGAGGGTTGATCCCTGGAAATAGGTGCATCGGCCAATTAGTCAGTGATAGCTTGGCCCTTGATGGACTTTCGATGAATGAATTCGAGGTCAAGATCAGTTAAAGCATAAGCCATCATGTGACATGCTGATTTTAGGTTTCATTATCTAAAAGAGTATGACTTATGTAATAAACTTCCTTCTCCTGTGTTATTCATCACGATTAGTGAGCATGGCTCTTAAGGAATGATCCGTAGCTGAGATATATAGGTAAAAAGGTTGATCGTATTTAGGTTGAATGAGTATGGGTGGTTGGAGAAGGTATTGTTTTAAGGACTCAAAAGCTTTGTGAAGGTCATCATTCCATTTAAAGGAGACATCCTTCTTGAGAAGGTGATGAAATGGTTGACATCAATCGATAATTATGAAATGAAACGGTGAATAGGTGCTCGGAGCGGTATTTAGATTTGTCCAGGAGATCATCCACATAATCTTCCATATATGATGAATGATGTCATGGAAGATGTAAGTCATAGCCCACTGATATGTAGCACCACCATTTTTAAGGCCGAAAGGAATGACTCGATAGCGAAGGTCCCGGCAGGGGGTAATGAATGAGGTCTTGTGTTGATCCTCTGGGCAAGCGAGGATTTGGTTATAACCCGAGAAGCCATCTACGAGTGATAGCATCTCATGGCCAGTGGTAAGGTCAACAAGTCGGGTCAATACCGGGTAAGGGAAAGTCATCTTTTGACATGCTAGGTTGACGTGATGGAAGTCCATGTAAATATAGAGTCCCCTTGTCACCTTAGTGATAGGGACAATGTTAGAAATCCAATGAGGATAATCAATGGGCAAGATGAAGGAAATGGAAAGCAGGTGCTGAAGTTCTTCTTTGACGAGAAGAGCAATGCGAGGTGCATTTTCCTCAATTTTTTTGATGGGTTTGGCATCGAATGGTTACAATATTATGGACCAATATGGTGGGGTCAATACCAGGCATGTCTATGTAAGACCAAGAGAAATCATGGTTATGATCTCTGAGAAAAGAAGTGATGGCTTCTTGTTCAGTAGCATCTAAAGTTTGACTAATCTTTAGGATGTGCAGGTCATCCTGAGTATAAATGTTTATCTCAATAGTTGATTCATTCAACATGGTTTGCATTTTGGAAGGTAATAACCGATGAGTATATGAGTCTTCTACACCGAGGTAGGTGAGTATGGATTAATCATCCTGACATTGAACGACATTAATTGAATGTGTATCATCATTGATCATTTCGGATATAGGAAGGGAAGAGTGGAATGGGCCTCACCCTCACGTTGATAAGTTAGAGGCCCCAAGGAAATGGTGTTTATGAATTTTTTTTTTTAGGAGGGATAGATACAGGATCCATCAAATCCATCAGTGATGGTGGTGATGAAGGTAGAGTGGGTGAAGCAGGTGGAGAAGGGCGGATGTCCATGATGAGTTCAATGCGAGCTGTTTGGTAGGTGGTTAAGGAAAGACGATACCACTATGGTCATTATGATTGCGAGGTGGTACATGGGATAATGGTATGGTGGCCTTGCTCATAAAATAAAAAACCAAAACCCTTCCACACACATCGGTGTAGGAAGGTGTGGGCGAAATAGCGATTGGTAAGTGATTGGAAGCTAGTGAAAAATGGGCGAGTTTGTGACGGTGGTTCGGGTGTGTAAGTGGTTGGTGAGACTAGTAAAAGGTGAGGGGAATATACAGAGATGTTCTCATATATGGTGATCATAATTAGGGTGTTAGTGAAGCCTTCGTAGTCTTGTGGAGTAAGGAATGTGTTGACACTATATAAGCGGTACTCCCCGAGTGAGGTGTTGAAAAACACCTTCCAAGGATTAGTTGTTGGTATGTAGGTAATCTGGAATGGATGATGTGTTGGATGTTGATGTAGAGGTGGAGTTAATAGATTGGGAAGCTGATGGATTAGTCGTGGAGGTTGTGGCAAAGGTGGGAGGAATAGAGGAGGTATGTGTGGTTGAGGTAACGACTCTCTTTGGTAAGTGGAGGTGTAGGTGAAGAAGTAACGATTGCAGAGGTAGATGGTTTAATAGGTATGAGCACATCATTGGGTCGATAAAGCATGTTGCATGTCTTAAAAGCTGACGGGTTAGTTGGAATGGTATAGGTGTGTCCTTCGTGTTCAAAATTTACATAACGATGCAAAGTGGAAGGAATGCAACCCATAACATGAATCTAGGTCTGCCAAGCAACAAGTTATATTGGAATTCCCCCTCTAAGACATAGAATAATTCTAGGATAGATACTGGGGCCCACACGAAGGTGGAGGATGAAGCTACCTAATGTAGAGGTGATAGCATCATTGAATTAACGCAACATGACAGGATGTTTATGCAAGCAATTTTCAGGTATGTGCATTTGAGCGAATGCATGGAATGAGATGATGTTAATGCTAGCACCCCCATCAATCATCACATGTCGTACCCATATGTCATTGATGTGGACAGAGATGAAGAGGGTTGCATCCGGGTCATTGTTTTGGTGTGGTGCAATTCTTCCTATGAGAAGCTAAGGAGGCTACTTGGTGAATAGGGTGGGGCAAAGATGAAGGTGGGAATTTAGTGAGAGAGGCTACATGATGGGGTGTGATAACGAAGGCTACGGTGTAGGGTCATTAGATAAAACCTCAATAGATTGAAGAACCTCCATGAGAGCTTAATGATGGGATTCGAGAGGTTTGAATGAGGTCATATAAGGACATCTTGAGGGAGATTGGTGTAGGTTTTTAGCATGGTGTGATGTGTGATGCCGTTAGAAATAGGGTACATGGGGCCACAGAGATAGTGATTTTAGGTATGGGCGTAGATGGTATGTTGGGTATAGGATTGGTTGGTGGGCCATTTTCCTTTTCTTTACCTTTATCCTTCGAGCATGTGTAGTGACATGTATCATGTTGATTTGAGGGAGTCATGAAATGGAGAAGGTGTGGGATGAGTCATGTAATGACATGACAGGCAAAACCTACGAGGAGAAAATACCTGTGAGGTGAGTTGGGCGTAACGACATTGGGGTGATGGCGTGGCAAGTTCTCTGATGTGAACCATGTTAATTTCAAATCTTGGGGGTGGCTCTAGGAGTTGTGAGGGTAGAGATCATGGTTGTTGAGTGGGAAGTGTGGGAATGGGTGTCGATGAAGCGGGGTCCTCATCGAAGGTTTTCATCATCAAATTTGGCTTACGGAGGACACAACCGGATAAGGATGGTTTTCAAGGCCTTGCAGTTCTCCGCATCGTGCCCTAGACACATGATGGTATGCAAAAATTTTAGTATCATCAAACCCTTTTGGCTTGGGTTTGAGGGGTTATAAGGCCTGAGTGGCGGTAATGTGATGACGAAGTCTCAAGGAGGTTGGTTAAAATTTTGGCATAAGACCTGCTTTAGTGGATCGCAATGGGAAGTGAACGTGGGTCTAGGTGTAGGTGTGGTTGATTGTTGAGGAACGAAGTTTGGAAGAGGAGCAAGTTAAGCTATGGTTTTGGGTATCGGCATTGTTTTGGGTGTCGAGTCATGTTTGTATAGGTAGGAGTATAGTAGATGAAAAGGTAGGAGGGTGTGTGGTTGTTTTGACTTCCTTATTGTGTGGTAGTGGAGTTTGTTTTTGGGTTGCACCCTCTTGGGTAGAGGTGATATGGGTGGACGAGGTCTAGAAGGAAAAGTAGATGGGGAAGAGGGTGAGTTACCCGTGGGGATAACGGAGGTCTTTGTGAAGGTAGATGATGCGGGGGTGTGCTTGGGGTGTGTGAGATAACGATCAAGTGTAGTGGGTAGTGAAGTAATAGCTAAGGGTATTGGAGGTATGGGTGGTAAAGATACTACAGGTGCTAGTGTAAGTCATGTTGGGCATCTGGGGAGATTAGAGGTTTGTGAGGGAGGAATGGGATGTTGTGCTTTTGGTTTATTGATGGGTGGAGGTTGCTTGACCATGTTGGGAAGCTGAGATCCTAAGATGGACAGGACAAGTGCAGGTGTGATTGGCGCAAGCTGGGGTATGAGTTCTATGGGTTTGGTGCTTCTGTTTGGTTGTTAGAGTAGGTGTGGTGTTGTCTTTGGAGGATGTAGCTAAATCCAATTTGATAGGTGGATGGGTAAGGCTGGTGGTTGGGGTGACCCCTAAGGTGGTAATAGGTTTAGTCGAGGAAAATGCTGTAGGTGTGGGTTTGGGTTTAGATGTAGGTTGAGTTATGGGTAAGGGTGTGGTTTGATCTATGATGGGTGTCGTGGAAGGAATGATGATAGAGGTGGTTGTATTTGGTTCGATTGGTCATAATAATTTTGGGTAGATAGAGGAAGTATCATTAAGTGACATATACATTTGTTTTTAGATTGGAAGCAAAAGACGCCCCCATAATAAGGATATATCCACATAATCTAAGTGATCACCAAACATGAGAATGGAACTTCTGTATGTGGAGTTGATGAGGACCTTATGGAAATTCTTGTAACATGTGTATTAGACATGGGGAATTGGATAGCTTTAGATTCTATGGGTAAGAGAGCCGAAAGTAGGTCTGTAGGATTCTGGGTAGCTGATGGAGAATGCTCACCAAGAGGTAAAGGTATCTCAATTGGGTTTGTGATGGGTGGAGGAGATTATGGGTGCTCCTCTGTGGGTGGAGAAGGTAATGGGTAGTCCTCTATGGGTGGAGGAGGTATTGTGGGTATTGGTTCTCTAAGTGGAGAAGCCAAAGGTGAAATGGTTTCGATGTTAGTGGAAGAGTACTCTGTATGTAATGAAGGAGATGAAAGGTGTTCCTCTATTGGTGAATGAACAGGGGAGATTGGTTCCGATGTAGAAGGAGGAATTTGGGCTAGAATCTCCTCTATGGAAGGAATATGGGGTGTTTGGGAGGTGACAGGTGTGTCATTAAAAATAGCGTGAAGTTCACGGGTATGGGTATCATGAGTTGAGGTCTCACCAGTTTGATCAGATGAAGGAGCATGGTTGGGAAATGGTTTCTTGAAGATTTATAGGTTTTCTTTGGTAGGTGCATTAGGATTATCCATGGTTAATTCACCTTTCTCAAGAAATTCTTCGACAATATTTTTGAAATTGATGCGATTGCCATCACTATAACCCTTTACTTGATGATAGTTATAGAAGTCATGTTCCTTATATGATGTGGGCATGGGGTGAGTAGTGTCAAAACCAGTGTGTGGTTTTATGGGTGGAGGAATGATGGCTCTAGCTTTGATAAGATTTTCTAAGATAGAAGAGTAAGGTTCCCTAATTGGGGTGTATTTCCACTACTCTTGTTTGAATTGAAAAGTCTGGACGGGTGAGAGATTTGATGAGGGGATAGCCTGATTTGATGGATGAGCTGGGATAACCTTGAGTACCACAGCATTAACAGTGCTCTTAGCCTTTGAATAATTATTTTGTGTTTTGGAAGAAGAAGTGGTATCATTTGACTTGAATGCCGAATTCTTATTGTGTAATTGGATTTTCTTCTCTTCGATGGCCCAAATTTCTAACTTTCGTGCCATAGTGAATGCTTCATTGAATGTTTAGAAGGTTTGGACCTACAAGGTTGGTGAGATATGTATAGCATAAGCCTATGTGAAGAGCTTGATGAGTTTTGTTTGTGGCAGTTGGAAGGTGAGTTGATTGATCAAGCTACGCCAATGAGTGACAAAATCTGTAATAGATTCGTCCTCATATTGACGCATGGAGTATAGTTCGGTCATGGTAACCTTCTTGATGATATTCATAAAGAAATGATCCAAGAAGGCTTGGGATACCTGATTGAATGAGAATATAGAGTGTCTAGGTAACCCAATATACCAATCTAATACAAGTTCGGTGAGGGACATATGAAAGGTTCTCAAGAGCAAGGCATCATCATGAGTGACCGAGATAACACCCATGTTTGAATGACCACAAATGTTGTTGCGGGCCTTCTTTGCTATTGAAATGATTGAATTTAGGCATTTCCCAATGCACAGGGTATAGGCGAATAGGAATAGATGGGTGGATGGGCTTGTTGTAAATCTCATCATAGGTGAGAGTGTTATGGGAGCCAAAAACCGATGCCTCCAATGTCTGCATCTTTTCCAACACCAATTTGATTAGGTCATTAGTAGGCGGCAATGATTAAGTGCCTCTGTAGCATGAGAGGGCTAGTTTTGGGCATATAATGAGGGTGGCACTCCAGTGTATGGTGTTTCCATGTAGGTTGATTGGGAAGAAGGTAGTGAAATAGGAGGTACATACCTAGAGTGAATAATGGATGAAACAAGAGGCTACTGATAGTATGTATATAGAGGTGGAAGGGTCGTGGTAACCCTAGTGGCAATGGGGGCTAACGATTGTGGAATGGAAAGGACCACATTTTGAAATGGGGTAGGGGTCACCGACACTAGAGGTGGTAATGTAGCTACGGGTATGTGTGAGACATTAGGGGTAGATGAGGTTACATTTTGGGTAGTTGTCGAGGGTATTGTGGATGTGGTGGGTGCCACGGAGGTGGCAGACATGACAATCATAGCGGGTATAGGACCTAGTTGTGAGATGACTGGGGGTAAAGTAGATGTGGGCAACACAGAGCTAGATGGGGCTGATGCAGGAGTGGGAGTGAGAGTCAGGGGGATAGATATGGGCATGCCATATATCAATTGACCCAAGGCATCTCGAGTGGATGAATGGGAAAGGTAAAACTGCAAAGCGGCAGGGTTTTGGTCAAGGAGTCGTGCAAACTCCTCATCTCCGAGTAGCGATAGTGATAGGTTGGATGGGATCCATGGCTGGTGATAAAATGGAAGGTGGTGAAGGAATAGGGGAGTGGTTGAAAACTAGCGTGAAATATGAGTGTGCTTGCTTATTTTTGGGTCAACACCATGTGAACTAGTACTGATTAGGTAGAGCTACTTCTCTATAAATGACACAAAAAAATAGCAAGAATAGGTGAATCTGATGGTAAAAAGTGTATTAGGTACCAAATGTGGGTTGGGAAATGAAACAGGCTAACCAATGTCTTTGGTTAGGAAAAATGATGCTAGTCAGGGGTAACCACTGCCGGTCACTATAGAAAATGGATAGTGAGTGAAAAACAAGGTAGAAGGTCAAATTTGATAGGTATGCCAAATATGATGGTGTTTTACAATGTCAATGGGAATGATGGCAGTGACAGGGACTGTGAAAAGTGGAAGAAAATGAATAAAATGTCCTTTTGGGTAGGTTAACAAAAGGACCTAGAACTGACATCGGTTGGGTATAACCAACGATGGTCAGAGGGTAACCAACGATGGTTACTGTGAAATTGAAACAGTGATGAAAGAAAAGTGGTTGTGAATTAAAATATGATGTAGAATCAGACCCGAGTCGAGAATGATGATGATATGGCCCAGGTGCACACTCGGGTGAAGTCGTAATACACCAGCTGTGATTAGGAGTGTGCAAGGATGAACAAGAAAAATGAAGCATGTTATCTCTCACCTCAAAACACAAGCCAAGCAGAAACACTAAGAAAAATGCAATCCTAGGAGTTCCTTTTCTATTATGTTTGTTTAGCTTATGCTATTTAAGGACTAACACATGAATTGTGAAATAGAGTTTTTGGTGAGGATGGCTTCCTATGAAGAAGGAGATCTAAAAGGTGAGGTTTTAGGTATGTTATGGTGGGGGCGAGGCCTTTCTTTGAAGTATGACTCGACAGAGCAGTGAGATGGGTGCCCACTGTGCCATGATCATGTGATCACCTACAACTTCTTCTAGGTAAGATGTTGTTTAAGAATGTGTATATTTAAATTTTTTTGAGGTTTGGTAAGACTCGAGAGAGAGAAAGAGAAAGAAAGTTCTTTCTACGGTTCATTTGTCAACCATCAGTTGGTCATGACCTCTAGCGTATAGGTTGCCCGCAATTAATGTGAGCTAATGTGATAAATCAGAATGGAATGCACTTATTTTTAAGCCCAAATCAAAGTTTGAAGTTGGATGACACAATAAGATGAAGAGGAAGAGGGATGCTCTTTTACTACAATGCAGAAAACATGAAGAAATGGTTCTTTTCAATTACACCAAAAGAAAGGTTTCCTTTAGTGAAAATAGAAAGAAAAGATGGGTTACCACGGAAGAAAATTAGTGTGTATGCTTTTAGAAGGAAAAAAACACAAAAATTTTCCTACAAATGAATGAAATGCAAGGAACCCCGAGATGGGTCCCATCGGGCATACCAAAATGTTTCACCTGATTCTTAGACGTTTCTTTGAAGTATTGATGAAATAGATAGGGTAATGGGCGTAGGAGGAATACCTATTTTAATGTTGTTTGATGGGTTGTTACGTGCATATGACTTCTGAATCCACAACTAGTTGTGAGAGCTTCCATTTGGCTAGGAGGGACTACCTATAATGAAAATAAAGGCCACCAAAAAAATTTAAACAATATATGTAGTGAATTTCTAGCGTGTGCTAGATCCGGAAGTGTGATACTTCATAGATGGCTTGTCACACCTTTGTTTTAAACCATTTAATGAGGGAAATAAAGTAGATCCTATTGTAATTTGAAATGATTTAGGTATCTCACTTAAAACACAATAAGAAATATCTAATCTAATAGGCTAGGTTAGAATAGGATCCGAAGGTCAAATAATTGGTTCTGGGTCTCTATAGGTCTAACAAAAGTCTTAGGTAGATCACATGTGAATGAGGGCGAGGCGAGAATTTTGTGGGGAGGTCAGCATTGCTCGAGCTGTATGGGCAAATACGATGGCGATGCCGGTTCGGGGTGACCGACGGTGGTTAGATATAATGGTGCCGACATCTTGTGGAATTAGGGAATGCCACATAATGGGTTTCGGGTCTCCTTTATGATTGTACAAAGGATTTTGGTTGGTCGAGATGAGGTATTGGCTGATTTTGGGGGATTTGGTGAGGTTTTAATGGGTATATGGAGGGGGAATGTTGAAGGAGGTCAATAGGTGACAATATAAGGATGGAATGAAATAAACCAGAGAGAAGTATAATGTTATACTTACTTGGATCCTAGTCCTAGATGCCTGTGAGGGAGGGATGGAGGTGCTGGTGAGAGGTTGAAGGATGCAGGTGATCACAAATTGGAGGAGAGATTATGCATGGGCTGCACATGCATTCCTCTTTGCTTGGTTAGATCAGATCATTGCTAGGGTGGCTATGCAGGGGAAAATCCTTGATCTCTTTCCTTACACGTGTGCTCTCGCTGGAATTTGATCTCACAAGATGCGATATCTCTCAGGAAGATCTCAATGTTTTTCCAACTTTTTCCAATCTTTTCCATCCTTGAAAATAAGGTTGTTTTGAGGGTTAAAAGGGTAACCGACGGTGGTTCCGGCTTAACCGGCGATGGTTAGGGGTAACCAGTGTCGGTCAAGGTGGGATTTCCTAGGTTTACTACACTAGGGAGACCTCTTGATTTTCTCATATCTCTTTTCGTTAACAAATAGATTAGACTAGAAGCTTCTTGTAAGCATGCGGGAATGTGGTTAGAGAGAATTTAGGAATTGATTTTTAGGGTTTGGGTAAGTATTAGTTAGTTATGGCAACTTAAAAAGAATAGGTATTAGGTTAAGTTATCTTGATGAGGTGTCTAAGTGAGGTGTATGTGTGGATATTATTAAATTAAGATATTTAAATAATAAATATGGTGAGGATAATGAATTAATTTAATTAAATTAATATTAGTGGGGTGAAGGGGGCCATGGCTAGGTGAATGTGATGAAGGGTGCTTATTTGTCGAGGGACCAAAGGGAGTGTGACCTAATTTTAGTGTCTACACCTACCTCAACCACCCCAACAATGCATTAAATTCACCTTCCCAACCACCCTAGAAATCATTGAAATTTTTCCTTTAATAATGATGGTTCCCTCACGAACCCATGCCTCCACGCGTTGTTCCTTGCTAGCCAGAAATGAAGCCCATAATCCATTATGGGGGTAGGTGAGAAACTTGACACATTTAATAATGATGGATTTAATTTAAGGATATCCAATTGTATTTGAGTAGTAGACATCGAGAGCTTTCCAAAAAGTCCTATCTTGCTCAATTATGAGTTTCCAGTCGAAAGATATGGTAGTCTAAAGGTGAAGGGTTGGGCATTTAACACGGGCTCGCAATATGTAAAAGAGTCTATCCATATAGGGTCCACATGGCAGACTTGAAAATTTTAAGATATCGGCCCCTCCCTCCACTCTTGAAGCTACTGCCCGAAATGACATGTGGCGTTATCTGCCATGTCCTACTGTTTCCTTTGTATTTTCCTAAGCCCCTCTTGTTAGCAAGGACACTATGCCTCGAACCGAGACATGTGGAGGCTCGAGCACATTTTAGACCTACATCTATATTTTTCCTTTGAAGATGCTCAAGAGACATGTGGGGCTTCATGAAAATTCTATACTCAGTCGATTCAATAGCTGACTCTTCCCTTTTTGACTTTTGCCCACATGGCGATCCTGCAATTGTTTGGAGTCTACCTCCGGGTTTTCCCTTTGAAGATGAGCTGAAGAGACATGTGGAGGCTCCCCTACCACTTGGAATTTTCAACGAGATAGTGTCCCTTTTTTTGGGACACTTTGAGCAGTGGAGGGTTGGCGCTCATTTGGGACATGCCTCCGGATTTTACCTCTACGAAGTTGCGTTGAGATGATGCATGGCTCCTTTTGCTGGTCCTCAACTTTTCAATGGTTGATTATGCCTTTCTCATGCATTTAAGAGAAGATATGTGGGACCCTAGACACATGGGGAGTCTCCATACATTTGGGGCCCACGCTTGAATTGACCTTTGGAGGTGTGCCATTGAGACACGTGGAGGGTTCCACAAGCTCTTCTATTCTTAGTTGATTCAATGGCCATATCTTTCCCTCTTTGACTCGACCATGTGGAGGGCTAACTATATATTTCTTAGGCCTTCTACACATGGAGGGTCTACATTAGTTCAGGGTCTTTCTTTGGGTCATGCCTTTGAAGTATTGCCGATGAGACATGTGGCAACTTCCGCGGCTCTCACTCTACTTTCCTCATGTTCTACCTAGGTCCCTTCGATTTGGTGGAGGTACTTCATCGACCCTAGACATGTCAAGGATTTTTGCTCATTTGGAGAATATGTTTGGAATTGACCTTTGGAGGTGCAATTGATTGGACACGTGAAGGCTTTCGCTGACGGTTGGACACTTGGTATCACCTGTAAGCTTGTTATGTCTTTGAGATCACCCATAAGTTTGGACTATCCATTTTTCATGCCTTTTTGAATTATTCCGATGAGGCACATGGAGGATTCTGCTTATTTTGTCCCTGTTAAGAAATTTCAACCACCAGTGTAACGTTTTTTAGACTACGCTCGTGGTGGGCTAGCACTCGTTTGGGGACCCTACATTCGATTCTGCCATTGGAATTGCACCAATGGGGCATGTGGCCCCCTTCCACAATTAGTTTTCTCTACTTTGGGTTGGATCTTTCGGCTTGATTGCAAGCCCATACGATTGAGCCGACCCCTTTATTTCCTCTGTGTTTTATCACATTCGACCACTTTTTCCTATTGGGTAAAATTGGGATAACATATTCATTAGCTTCTTTTAAGGCCATTACTTTGGTCCAGCGTGTAAAGTAATCTATAACAGTCAAAATCCAATTTTGTCCTTGTGATGAGGGTGGATTTATCATTCCAATAAAGTGAAGACCCCAATGCATCAATGGTTGATCTAATGAAATACACTGCAGGGGAAGTGAAGCTAAATGTTATTTTCCAACAAAGAAAGCACATTTCTTACACTTTATGATCCATTCAAAGGAGTCCTTGAATATGTTCAGCCAATAGTAACCAACTTTCATAATTTTTAAGGTTGTATAATGTGCTGAAAAATGACCTCTTGTAGGTCCTTCATGGAATTTGGATAATAATTGCTGAATTGTATCATAAATATTACATCGTAGAAAACTTCCATTTATATCTCTTTTCAATAACACTCCATCAATGAAAACATAAGGTACATCTTGTAACCTGAAATACCTTCATTTATTCTTGTCCATACCTTCTGGATAAGTACCGTGCTATAAGTAGTTAACCAAATTAGTCATCCATCTTGATTCTTGAACTTCTTGACTAAGTTCGGGTTGCTGATTTTTTGGTTATACCATGGTATTTGACTGCTGATACATAACTTCAGCATGTTGTTTTGGATCTTTTGATTCTGTAGCCTATTATTTTTCCATATCTGCAATTAGATGCTCACATAAATATTTTTCTCGAACTGTGTTTGCAACATGGATATCAACATCTTGTTCCATAACTTTCATAATCCATCCTTCTCTCTTCTCATTTAGCTCTTTGTTTAACAAGAACGCTTTCACACTTGGATGAGAAACTATAACATGTATCTTGTTATTGGAAAGCATGTACTTCAAATTTTTAAATCCTCTAACTACTTAAAAGTACCGATTTTTTAAGAAAGGTGTACCTTGTCTCGTAGTCATGCATAATTTTTCGAAAGAAAACATTTATTTGCTCAAGTGTTTTCATGATTAACCTCGAGTTAAAATAGCTGAAATGGTTTGAGCTCCAACAAGTGCATATATTGCAAAATATTTAACAAAATTTGGACTTGTGCAAGAGTAGGAGCTTGTGAAACGATTTTTTTTAATTGCTTCAAATCCTTTTCTCCCTTAGCTAGTCCAAGAGAAAATATTATCTTTTTTAACATAGCTGTTAATTGATTGACTAATGCTGCAAAATTTGGAACAAATCTTCTAACAAAGTTGATTTTTCCAAGATAAATTTATAATGATTTCTTATGATGAGGCAAGGAAAACTGTGAAATAGCTTCGATTCTAAAAGGATCAATAGCTTAACCTTGTTTACAAACAATATGACCAAACAATTTACCTTGATGTACTGAAAAAATAGACTTTTTGGGATTCAAAGATATTCCAAACTATCTACAAAGATGGAAAGTCTACCTTAAATGTATTATATGTTCATAAAAATTCTTTGAAAATATGGTGACATCATCTAAGTACACCAATATGCATTTATTTAATAAACTGTGAAAAGACATGTCCATTGCATGTTGAAACATTACACCAACATTTGAAAGACTCGAAAGACATTATTTTATAAGAATAAGTGCCCCACTTAGTGGTAAAGGCTATTTTGTATCTATCTTCCTCATGCATAAGGGTCTGATTTTCTCCATTGTAGCCATCTAAAAGAGACAATCTGTCTAAACCAAAAACTGTTCTCAAAATCGATCCATATTTGGTAGCGGATAATGGTCTTTTAATGAATTTTTATTAAGGTCTCTAAAATCCTCACATAGCCTAATTTCTCCATTATTTTTTTGAACAGGAACAATACTAATTACCCAACTTGAATGCTAAAACTAGAAAAATAATACCTTATTCGATTAACTTAGATAACTCTTTTATCTTTAATGGCTCATTTTTTGGATTTACAGGCCTTTTCTTCTTTCTAACTTGCTTGGAATTTGGCTATTACTCTATTGTATGTTGAGATAAAATTGGATCAAAAATTCTCAGATCTTAGTACTTCTAAGAAAAAACATCTCTGGAATTCTTTACATAATTTGATAAATGACTATTTTTCAGTGAAGAACATACCTTTCCAATAAATAATTTCTTTTCATTATCCACCAAGATTTTTCTGTAGTTATGTACATGAGTTGAAATATTGCCTTTGTCCTTTCTTAACTAATCATTAGAACTAAAAATGTCTTCTAGAGTGACCAATCCTTGAGGAAAATTACTTGTCTTCAACTAAAAATTTGATCACCATAGAAGTGTTGCGGTTTTTACGATTTACTATAGAAAATTGAGCTTCTTGCTACAAAAATCTATAGATCTGTTCATCATCTTCGAAAACTTGTCAATTCTCTTCATTATCAAGAACTCAAGGTCTGATAATTAACTTTATATGCTGGGATGTAATTTGTTGTTTTTAATCTTTTCTAGTACATCAAAGCTAGCACTAATTGCTACAAGTTTGTCTGCATGCTTATTTCAGCTCTTAGGACTAATCTTGAATGTTCATAGCATCAAAATAATCCATTAAATATGAAACTCTATGTTTGTAAGACTTCAGCAATGAATTATTACACACATTAAAGTTTTTCACTTGATTAATAACTAATTTTGAATCACTGAAAACTTGTAAAGTATCGATACCTCTCTTTCTGGCCCATTACAAGCCATGAATTAATGCTTCGTATTCAACTACATTACAAGTACAATAAAAATGAAAACTTAAAGCTAGAAATTACGTTTCATTTGAAGGGGAAGTAAGCATTAAACATGCACCTTGTCCTTTCTTATTTTTAGCTCCATCGAAATGAAGCTTACATAGTCCTTCTGTTGTTTTGTCTGCTTTGGACAAAGAAGGAATTAGTGAATTTTCTTCATGAAAGAAATAAACATCGAATAAATCTTCTTCTAATTCTTTAAAAGGGTCATAATCATGTTATTCCTATTTTTTTAATCCATAAATAGATTAGAGACACCGTCTAGTGTAGAAACATGTGTTGTAACATCAAAATCAAACTTATCTAAAATGGTTGCCTAATTTGTTGCAACATTTGAAGCATGTGGCTCAATATGGAATCTAGCCAAAGGTTTTGAATTTATGGTAACCTTGGTTCCATATATTTTATTAAAGAACAAAATGACCAATCGAAGAGAGATAACATCTTATTTTTGCTGTAAAATCTTGTGTTAAATATAAGGCAAAATAGGAGGTAAATCCACAACAGATTACATCTTCTAGAATAGTAACATTGGGACAAACATGTAAGGTTACCTCTAGATTTATGGAATACCAACTGTGTTGGATGTTGTTCCCTCTAGCTACAACATGTTTTTATTTGTAGCTTCATATTGCAAGCTCAATTTTTCTGCAATTACTTTTGGCATAACTATGTTACTTGCACCACTATCAACCATGCAGTTATGAACTAAATGATCTCCAATAATAAGAGATAAATAAAATGGTTGTGGCTTCTTGATGTCTTGAGCATTTAAGACCTTTTAAACCATCCATTTAACCTCTTTAATGTGGTCTTGCTCCATTGTTCCAATAATCATGTCTTCTTTCTGAGAGCTTCCTTTTCTAATGTTGTTGAATAAACTGTAGTTTAGAAAAGCTTGAGAGAAAGTAAATCTCGTTGTCTTGGAATACATAGAGCATCCCAAAGTGAATTATTAATATTATGCTTCTTCATTACATCAACTATGTTAAAAGAAGAAACCATTTTTGAAACAACTTCTACCATTTTAGCATAAGCTTTATCAAAAATGACTTTGCTTCATAGCTTTTGAAATATGAGGTATGAAGCGTCTTGGGATCAGGCTATAATTTTTTTATTAGTAATTTTGAGCAGAAATGATAGCATTTTCTGAAGGAACAACAAAATTGTTAGCTATTTTTTTCACTTGTAGTTTCTCTTTTATCGTGATTGTGGGTAGAACCATCTGTTTTGCTATTTTTCTCTCTCTCGAGCCTTATCTTGGGATTTAGTTGTGACTGCAATAAAATTTTCCTCCTCGAAGCTTACTACATTTGTTTTGGTGGTTTCTAAATACGAGCTTCTTACTACACATCCTCCATTTGAGGCATGTACAATGCTTCAGAGTTGAGCTTATGCAACAAGGCTTATATACGAAATGAATTTTGGAAGTTGACATCTTAATGAGGTTGATTACAAGGTTGACACCATTCCTCTGAAACCATGTTAACTAGAACAAGAGCTCTAGATGCACTAGGAGATTTTGGGTCAAACTGCCTTGGCTGATATGGTTGTCTATAATTATGATTTTGTTGACTTTTTGATAAGGAGCTTGATATGGCCTACTAGGCTGAGCTAATTTTTTTTCAATTAATGTTAATTTGTTACCCATAGTCTACAAAGATTTGAATACAAAATTTTATGAAGTTAAAAAAATAGGCTCTATAATGCTAATATGTTGCGGAATAGGTAATAGATCTGCTATAAGTGACATTAAAGGCCTTGGTGCTAATTTACCATCTTGAATAAGGCTAGTTTCAACTTGAATAGTAATATCATAAGCTCTTGGGAGAGTATCTGCTCCCATAAATTGAATCATAGTTGAAATATCATTGTTTAGGGCTCTAGGATAGTAAATAAAAGCATGATCATCTTGAGGTTTGAGAGTTGTTGGAATTCTTTCCCAAGTTATAGTGAAATGGATATTTAAATTTGCCATTGATTCATGAGGTGCTCTTTCATTGTGGACAACCTACTTTACGAGGGATAAATGATCAAAATGATCTTGAAATTGCTTAAGTAATTTTTCTCCCAACTAATCCCAAGTTCTTATGCTCCCAATTTCTAAGGTTCTATACCATTGCAAGGATTTCCCTTTAAAGGATGCAGATAGAAGTCTTAAGGCTACATCTTCATGAGTTATGTTCTTAACAACACAAAGGGATGCAACATCTTTGATGTTCTCTATGGGAGTAATTTGATTTTCACTAATGAATGAAGGTAAATTTTTATGGGGGCATTAAGAATATCATGATAAACTAGAATTACTAAAAGGATGCCATTAGTAAAGGTTACAAAATTCCTAGGTGGTTGAATAGCCATTGGAATAATGGAATTTGAACAAAGGTATTAATACCTAGTGAAGGAAGATTAGGAGGGGGTTGTCAAAATAGGCCTAATATAAGGTAAGGTATTACCAAATTTTATTCTTCTTAAAGAATTCAAAGGTAATAAAATATAATAAAAATGAATTCCTTTTATAGATGATCTCGTAGTGACTTTAGGAATAGACCATGTTGCAAACCTGGTCTAAAATTACTTACGAGTCTCCAAATAAATATTTTTATCTTTAGAATAAACTACTAACTTGTTGCTTAGAAAAGTTACTTTTCTTTTGTTGTAAATTTGTTATAAGTTTCTTGCAGATCTGATTCGTCCTCCCAACTAGCATGCCAAAACAGTTATCTCTTGAAAGTGTACCCTGTAGAGAGATGACTGTAGGTGTTCTAATCTTACTCTAGATCTCTCTCTTTCATAATACAATGGAAACACCTAAGGTCTCTTTGTATAGCTATTGTTGAGTGAGTTTCTAGTATCAAGGTTGGATCTTTTTGAATTATCCTAAACTAATTTTTAGGGGTTTTGAGGGTGAAAAGATTACTCTAAAGAATTGAATACTAGGGTGATACACCAAAATTGATGAGGGCTTTGAATGAGTACATCCACAATTAATGTAAGAAAGGATTTTGGATGCACAAACCAATTTTTTTCCAGCATAATATTAAGGAAAATCGCTTGATGTGTTGAGGAATTAATCACAACAATACAACAACAAAAACATGCACACTAATATTATGCAGAAATTAATAAATTTATAGCAAGGTAAGATGATTAATCGGGAATTTGAAATTCACATGAATTAATGAGATATCTATACCACTATAAATAATTGGAAAGGCATAAATCAATTCTCATTCAAAGGGAAAAAATAAAAAATTATGCTTCAGCACTCCTATGTCGAAAAAATTCCTCCTTGTGCTTTTCAATTACACACAACATATAGAAAATATTATTCACCCATCCCATCCTAAAAATAGGATAAAATTTGTACTCGCCCATGCATCTTATTTTTATCCTTTATCACGAATAAATAAAGGAATAAAATAAACATGCTAATACAATGAGGCATTAATAACCTTGATTACAAAAATACATTCCAGTCAAACTGTATTTGACTAATCTATTTTTAACAAAGTAAGATGAATAATTTGGCTAATAATAGCCTTTGCTTGTTGTGTAAGTCTCCTCCAATGTGCATGAAATATTTGTCTTCTAGTGCTTGATGTGATACTTACAAATTGATCAACTTGTAGTGACAAAATTATCACTTTAATCCTACTCCCTTGGATGCACATGCAAAAATAAATCTTTGTGTGAGTAAAATAATTTCTTTATTTGCAATACTTTACAAAATATTCACCCATGTATTCCATCATAATGGGGACCACCTTTGGTTCTAATGTTGACATTTCCTCTATCTTCTTGTGATTACATGTAAAATTGACTCTTGTGTACATAGTTCCATTGTTTGCTTTCTAACCTTCCCACTGTGGGGACCTCCTAAGATGTGTGCACACTTGTCTTCATAAGGTTTTTGACCTCATTTAGGCATATAATTTCATAATATAAAGTCTTATTCAACATCAACATGGGCATAATAACCATTTTTATAATTTCAAATAATAGTCGTGTTGATTATTCATCTTCGCACATACTTTGTCTCCCTTTGAATATTTACTGCACTTTTGAAAATAAGGTCACATGACCTTTTTACATAGTTGATGGTGTATATATCATTGATTAGACCTTATCTAAGTTCAATACATTGATAACATTAATCTGGTGTCGATCCCCTTCATGATGATGACTCACCCCATTAGTTGTGTTGGCATATTTAATTATTGACTAATGATTATAATCATTTTTGAAAATTCATGAGGTAAAGGGACCCCTTAGATTGGATCATTGCATAATTGTTATCATGAGCTAATCTTTGGCCAATACTATAGTTTGAGCATAATTATGAGTGGGAAAATTTTTCCCCTTTCTCACGTTCTTTGACCCTTTTGTGTTGTCGATAGAAACTTAACTCACGTTACTGAATAGGGTTTCGACCACCTTTATCTTGAAACGCCTATTATTAGTTGACCATTTGGTTGAGTTTAAGGTTTCTCGAGCACCGTTGATCTTTGTAATCACTTACCTATTTGTCGTTGATCCTCTAAGCATCTGAATATGTATTGATTGGACTTAACTTACCCTTTAACTCATTCATGGCCATTTTGTCTTGGTAATTTTTTGATCTCGAACCATTTATTTGTCACTTGGTAGTTGGCTTAGGTCGCATGTGGCACTGGCGATTTTCTGCATGGTTGATTTATTACCTTTTATCCATAACTCACTTTGGTTGAGTTAGGTTACCGTGGGTTGGTTGGGTGAATGTGTTTATTTATATTCTAAGCTCCATTGTTTCATCTCGCATGCCCATTTCGTGAGGGTGAATCCTTGGAAAATGTATGCGAGAATGTCATTATTATTTGATCGGAAGATCATTTCCTTTGGAAAGATGTCGTATGTGAATTTTTGAGTGTGGATTTTCTTGATTCTCTACCCTCATTGATACTTTCAATCTGTGTTTTGAATTCTCGAGGCATTTTGTTGCCTTCTTATCATGAAGCTTTGAACATGAAACTTTCTTGTATTTAATTACTTGAGCTTTGGATTTATTTTCTAGTTTGAATATTGTTTATTTAAATTCCTCATGGAAGTAATACTCAAGGCATCACAAGCCTCTGCAAGCTTCTTTAATATTTCTTTGAAATCCGGTTTTATTCACCGCCATTGATCTTTATTTTGAGCTCGAGTTTGGTCTAGGGGAATTCGTTTGAAGATCACTTTGTGGGAGTATTGGTTTTCATTCTTGGTCCTCTGGTGGGTTACTAAAACTTTGAGCTTGAAATTTGATCTGGGTGTCATATTTTCTTTCACCGCTCAAGAAGATATTTTTAAGGTTTCTAAAACCATTTTCTAAAGTGGTGAGTTCTTTGTCAATATTTGCAAAAGTATGAAGATTATAAACCACTCTAAAATACCCAATGTGATAAATAGAACTATGAAGGTATGAATTGGTCGATTCCTTCTTTTTGTAGTATTCTTGTTTCTTTTTCTAGGTATTTTACCTTTTCTACCGTATGGATGGCACTATTTTTTTCTTCATTGTTTTCTGAAATATTTGTTTTCTTATTGCTAATACAATGTTATAGATCCGAACACCTTTGTAATTGTGGGTATTTTCATTTTTGAGAATCTTTGTTACCTTTTTTATGATACTTCCATTGTCTGGTATTTTATGATTGTTATTACATGAACATTTGTATCTCTGTATTGTAGTTTGATTCTTTCTTTTGGTGGTTATCCTTTAATAATTTGAGCTATCTATCTTAGAGGTTTCTGTCTCGCTCCTTGCATTGCATTAATGGTTACCTGTTACTTTAACGACCACCATGGTAGTTGATTAAAAGTTCTATTCCATTTAATGTTACTTGGTTTCCTGATGAAGGTATTCTTGTAGTTATTTAACTTCATGCTTTAAGGTATCCTCTAATTTTTATGCTTTTATAGTAGCTTGAGTCATCTCTTTATCATAATGATTTGTTTTCTTGTTCTTGCGGGTTACTTTGCTTAGATCCACTTGGCCGTATTGTACAAATATCTTGTTTTTTCCATACACAAAGGGTTTTTTTCTTTCGATATCTTTGCACATACTCGGTTTTGAACTCTATTTCTCCGATGATATTTTACTCTGAGGCATTGAGGTTATGGTAAATTTAATACATTCTACTTTTTGTTGTTAACTTGGTGATTTGATGATAGTTGTGGAATCTTAAGGCTCTTCTCTGTAAGTTTTGCACTGTACATTTGCATTGCCAATCTATCTTGGATGGGTAAAAATGGTTTCAAGAACCCCGTACGTTTATCTATATGGATTAACCTATGCATAAACCTACTGGTGAAAATGCTAGAAGTTTAAATTATACACTCTGTTTGACGTTTATGGCTTCATGAAGATGATATTTGTTAGCATCTTTTCTCTAATATCTGGGAATTCAAATGATAAATTCCATGTTTAACATCTTTCATAGTTATATTTTCATACTATGATCATGTTATAAAACAAGAAAAATGTATCTTTAAAGCTTATGCAAGTCAACAATAGACTAATAATGAATTGAAAAAGATGTACTAATTTTTTTTTTTTGTTGTCTATAACTTTATTCAGTAATGAATCTGAAATTTAATTGGTATCATTAGGCCTTGATGCTCCTTGAGTTCACGTCAAATCTATAGAGTATGATTTGTTATAGATTTGAATTTCAACACTTTATTTGTACAACATGTTTGATATCTACTTCATTTCAAAAGGCAAAATGGGTCTTCATTCAACTCTTGTAGCTTTAACAAAGCCATGTGTTTACTAATTTTTTCATTGTAAACCTAAAAATCTGGCTTGGTTCCATCTTTGCATAGATGCTTTATATATATTTTATAACTAGGAACTTGATTTATTTGTTGATAATACACTTATTTCTTGATCTATGATTTTGTATCTGTTTTGATCATTTGCAATATCAATTGCATGCTTGGAAAATTGATTTTGTGCTTCATAGTTTCTCCAGTTGTTTTAAATACATTTGTATTTATTTCAGATTTATATAAATCGTAATGCTTTCAATAACTCATTCTTTGATTAGTTGTAGTGATACTAAACTTATAAGATCGAAAAAAGCCAGTAAATTTATCCTTATGGAAAAAAATTTTGTTCTTCACCTTGAGCTGCAATAATTCTTCACTTAATACAAGTATGACTTTAATATCAAATATATCTCAATTCTTACATATACTTTGGTGGTAATAATATTTAATGATAACTTATCTTTTTTCCTTTTGTATCTTGATCAATATGACATAATTGTAGCTAACCTTACATAGGATGTATTCTTTGATGTTTTAACTATTTGGAAACTCTTGTCCTATTCTTTTGAATCAATGAACTCACCCCTTATGTATTGTTTTTAGTACATTCTCATTACTATGTCCTTAAAAATACTCCTTCTATGTCAATAATTAGCATAGATGATGATATTCTCTTGTAGATAGTAGCTCTGGGGATATTATGAGACTGCAATCTTCTTATATGCACTGCATAAGTGTACTTTATTTCATATTAAAAACTGTACTTGATGGTTTTGTTCAAAATAATGTGCCCTTAGAATTTGTACTTTGATCATTGTGATAGATATGAATGAATTCTTCTATCTTGAAGCATGCTAACTATCTGAAATTCAACACATGTAATTATTTTCTCACGTATCATACTTTTGAATATAACTTGGATCTGTATCCTTAACTTATGCAATGTATAATCTTCCTTTTCTTCAAGTTATTCTAAAATATGATTCAGTTTGGTATTCTACTGAAGCTTTGAAGCTGGATCAACATCATTATCTACACTTTTTGTATGCATTCCATTTATTAGAATCTGCAATACTAAACTTGTATTTATTTTATGGATTAGTAAAACTATATCTTTATATATTCATCCTTTAGTCTGAACTGAAATAAATACACTTTTTGGGTTTAACTTGCAGAGTGTAACAATTTTGATATGCATACACAAAAGTTACTTTTTATTTCCTTCTCCTTTCTGTACCTGCACATTTAGATAAACTAGTTAGAAAACATTAGGATTTTTGGTCTCTCTTATGTTCCATAGTTTTCTTCTTTTATCTTTATTTTATGAAATGATTATGGGAATCATATGTGCTGATCTAGAATACTTTGCTCTTACCAATTATTTATCTGTCGCTGATGTATCTTATGCCTATTTGTGTCAATTGATTAATTTGTATGAAACTATTAGCATAAGTATATAGATTAAACCCTAAGCTCAATTTCTGACGACAATTATATTTCCTTTTCTCAGGGATGAAGATGGAATTGGATGATGTAGAAGAAGAGGATGAAGAAACTACAAATTGATGAAAACCAATAGAAAAACTACTTTTAGCTTTGGGTACATGCATCTTTTACTTCAGTAGTTATAAGTTACATCCCATGACTTGTGTGGAAAATATTGTACTTACTCATAAATAAACTACATTTAATTTCTTTACTTGAGTTGTATATTTATTTATGCTTTCAACATCATGTATATTGATTGTATAACAAAATAAACAATTCAAATAGATATTTAAATGTATTTACATGTAGAAATAAAGAGTTTTGGAATACCCGGCTGTAACATTATAATGACCTCCTTTTCTTGTAAATTGCAACTCTGTTTGTTGGTCCCCAATTTAGCACTTCACCTAAATTGTGATTCTGTGTTAATCCGGCAATACATTAGTCTTTCAAGGATAAAGTGTTTCCTTTACGAAGAGGAACATGAAATGGAATTCTATGTGAGGTGTTACATTTTGTTGTAACAACATACATAGTTGTAGATTACATGTAAATGTTCAATTGCTTGCAAATAAAAACATGATAATATTGTAATGCATTTCCCTAGTTAGGTCCACTCCATCAATACCATCCATCGTAACTAAGTTTTTGAGTTTCCCATTTTTACAAAAGTGGAAAAAATTTCAAGACTCCCATTACTCTAAAATTTGGAGAAGACGGTTCATGAGCCTATTTAATATATTTCTAACATCCACATTATTCACTAAGTTTAAGGATGAATATTCACCTAATACCAAGCATAGTAAAAGATGATAACTTAATTTGACCATTATTTTTCTGTTCACATAATGATAATACAAATACATTATGGTTTATATATATATATAGCACATTGAGTTAGGGTTGGTTTTCTAGTTTGATTTCAAGGTTTCATAGCATGTACCCTTTTCTAGAACATCTCATTTCTAGTTCAATTTTTTTTTTAGAAAACCTATAAAGGATAGTTTAATTTATTATTGTTTATAAGTTTTACAAAAAAACATTGCATGAAAAAATTAATTTTGAACTCCTACATCCCGAAAAGTCACATTGACTTAATGAAACAACAAACAAAAAACTTTTAATTCAATTAAGTCAAGAAATTTTATTACTTTAATGCATAAATGAGTTAAGAGAACAAAATACATTCAATGGGGGCATTCCCAAACCCATTAAGATACTATGCACATAATAACTTGGACGTGATACAACAACTTACCCATTCATACCTTCCTCAAGAGTACACGAGGTCAACAAACATTTTCCCTTAAGGGAAGGTATAGTCTAACGCTTCTTGAGTATGAAATTTATGTTAACCTTTACTTAATAATTATTTTGGTCATGAATGGTACATTATTTTAACACACACACACACACACACACACACACACACACACACACACACACACACACACACACACACACACACACACACACACACACACTTATTAACTAGAGGGTGAATCCATTTTACACAAATAAATTTAAATTTCGCCACCCTATTGAGTGGTTACAGCAAATGGGGCCCTTTTTAAAGAGTAAATCAAAACATCATAGCTTTGAAAAAACTCCAAATTTACATTTCTTAATTAGTTTTTATAATGATAACAAAGGACGACTTCACGAAAGGTCGGTGGAAAGATTAGTTAATCGTTATTTTTAGTCCTTACAATAAGGGTTTGCACCATTTATCTTATAATAAGTTACTTAGATTTTTCAATGTGAAGGAATTATTACGCATGAATCTCGACAAGTTAAGTAACCAAAGGAATTTTTAATTAGTGAGACCATTGCAACCTTTGACTATTCACATTATTTTCTCATCTAGGACTTAGGGATGCAAACGTAATGCCTAAGTTACGTATATAAGACAAAAAATTTAGAATGCAATCCATATTATATGAATATCACATAACTAAGATTTGTAAACATTACTTATTACCTTTGAAACTATAATTTATGATTACCTCAAATTCTTGTTTTTAATGGGGTAAGAAAGGATAACATTGTTGGCCAATCATGATTTATTTTTATAAGTAACTAGATGTGGTTATAGATATATCTGTATATATTTTGGTGGTTACAAATCATTTTTTTCACCATTATTGTACCATATTACTAGGAATTTCACAAGCTAACACTAGCATTTGTCTTATCATTTTCCTTCTCAATCCACAAGATCAAGTTAGAAAGAAAGGTTGATTCCATGTTTGCTACACATAAGTATTAGCATTATAAATATGATTATATAGGAATATTTTAATCAATTTGATGAGGATTTTAATCACAATTGCACTTAGTAAGGTAAAAATTTTAATCCAAGTTACTTTGTAGCATAACTTAGTAAGCGGTCAAAGTATAGAAATAGGCTTATCGAGCTCAAGAAGGATTATAATAATTTGAACATTACCAAAGTTACGCCACAATTATATCGAGGGATTTGATAAGGATTTTAAGTTGTGTAAGATAGTATTGGTTTCCAATAGTTCAAGGGCTAATTAGTTTACTTAAAAGATGATAAAATAATTGTGAAATACTACTTCGTATAAAGCCATCATATGAAAAGTGACACTAAAAATCCTTTCCGTTTACCCTATATTGTTTAGAGACAAGTGATAGGAGCTTACATTAGCAAATATTCTCATCAAAGTATGCTTATTTTTTCTATACACTTTTAAAAGGAAACAACAAGATCATAAGGTCGTTTGGTAAAATTACTTATAAAAAGAGTTATAAAATTAAGATTAGTAACATAAACAAGAGGAGTATAAATTATTCCAATTTTATAATAATTAAATTTCAAAATCTAGAAGATCATTTTATCATATTTATTGGTATTTTACAAGATATAACTATTTATTTTACGCCCATACCGAAAAAGGGTTTTGTTAGGTTTAAAAGTGGTGCCCCTAACATTTCAATTGATATTCCCAAGAAAAATAAAATCACTAGAAGAGGAACCAACTAACAAAAACCTTAAACCTATTCCTTAGACCAAGGTAACAATTCTACATTCTTATATTGACCTACTACTTATTTCAAAAACCAACAACTAGACCTTTTTGATGTCTAAAATGACCAACCAAAACCAAGGCCATTAGCATTTGAAATGTCTCGTAGCAATAAATTTGGCAAGACTTAACCTATATTACACAAAAAAAATCATGACAATAATTTAATAAAATATTTAACCCTCTAAAGGTGTTCTAACAATTCAAACGGTTTATTAAGACCCGAGTTCTCTTGTCCAACACTCTAGCGAAAATGAGCAGTAAAAAGGGGCTTACCAAACAAGTACCCAATACCCAAATGGTAAAAAACACTTCTAGCCAATTATTTGTTATATAGGGAGTCAAACAAAACATACACGATTCAAAATGTGTGAATGAATCTTGAACTGGAAGACTTTCTTAGAGACAACTATTAAAGTTTCGTTATTCTATTTCAATGATTTTTAGTAAAGGTGGCTACACAATAGTTCTAGAAAACAAGTGATCCCAACTCAAAAATCTGTTCTATAAAATCACATCTATTCTCATATATATAGATAATCTTATGTAACTTAAAAATGAAAAAATGATAACTAGAAATCTAGGTATGACCTCATTTCCGAGCTAATTTATGTTATTGGAAAGTTTGTGTTTGGTGCCGAATGACTAGAGACCTCCTAAACACGCTTGAAAAAATTACTCCCATTATTTTTCTTGAAACTAAATGGTACAATCAACTGAAATGTAGAGAAACTAAAGATTCAAGGTCGTAGATTTTAATTTTCTACTAAAGCTCCCTAAACTACGTTTTGAATTGAAATGAATTTTCTTAGATTTTGACTATTGTCCATGGAGCACTACGATCAATAGACCTCAAAACTTAAAATTCCTTTAGTAAATGATCATACAATCTTAGATATTTGGTTTAAATTTTGTTTCCAGTTCCCTAAGTCACTAGAGGCTATGATCAATCTAACCAATCTCTTTTATGAAAGTATAGGGGCCCTTTTACACACAAACGTTGAAAAAATTTATCTAATGTTTTATAACTAGTATGCTCGGTGTTGGAGCCCGAGCTCGATACCAAATGTAATGGTCCGGATCAAGCCACTAAAAATCTAAGTTAAAATGATGGATGAGGAGGTCTAATTTGTGTGGACTTATTTTTTCTTTTTCAGAAGAAATAAATATAAAAAATTCAATAGTGATACTTTTATAATCACAAACAAAAAATATATTTCCACTATACTCGAAGTTATCAAGGTTAGGGTAACCTTCATTCGAAGGTATATTTATTATAACTTAAGAATTCTCATTTACTACAAGCTTTCTATAAACATGGGTTGATTTTCACCCCCTTTTTTATCTTCTATTTATTATTTTAATCTGCTAATATTATGATCCAAAATAATTATTTTCAAAATCATTATGTAAAAGATGTTTTGTAAGGCTATAAAATTCCCCTTTCTCGAGTAGAGCAACATGCTCATATTAATGAGAACTAGACCTTTTAAAAATTAAATTAAATATTAAAGCATTTCCTTTATGAGCTAAAATACTTCCACTTCCAAACTTTTATTCCTAACCGTATATTTTAGGTTGAAAATAAAAATAATTTTCTTTTAGCATATTACACTTTTCCATTTTTTACTCATTTGTTTCATTTATCTTATAATTTTATTATTCTCTACTTGGTGGTTGCGGGAGAAAAATACTAGTAAATATATGGAGGTTTTTTCTTTTTTTTTTAAGGCATTTCATGGCATACTAATTTTCAAAACCATCTCTAGTTTTCTTTCCTCCTTTTGTTTCATCTTGTTGTTTTCTCTTTGGTTTTGGTTTTCTTGTGTAAGGTTTGTAGAAGAGCTATGGAGACTAAGAAGGCCATGCCGGTTATGTTTTTTAAGTGATTCATTGTTCTTTGCGGTCGTAAAACTAGAAGAGGGTTCTATCTCTCCATTTTTTATTATTTATCAATATGATGGTTTATTTTTTTATTTTGTTTTTTTCATTTTATCATTTTATCATATTTCTTTTAGGCTTCGGGTATTAGATCTACCCATAATTATTGTATGTAACTTTCTTGGCAAGACAAGGAAGCCACGATCTATACTTAGGGATTTTATTTCAAGAAGGGAAAATTTAAGGTTTTGGAGAGGGAAAATGTGTGGCCATGCATGTGGGAGATGATGAAATAGGTATGCGGAGTTTAGATTTGTATGGGATGTGAAAATGAGGGTTATAGGGGCAGCTAGCCACACAGATAAAGGGGAGGAGAATGGAGGACTAGAGGTGGTAGGACACAACTACACCACCATTTGGTGGATTCATAAATCATCATGGGGTGCAAGGGTTTAATCCATGCCCTCTATGAAATTTTTCTTTAAAAAAATACTTTATTCAAAAAAAAATCGTATACAATTCCAATTTTTTTAATTATTATTAGATCTAATGATAAAAAGTAATACCGCTTCTTAGAACCAATTTCATCTTATTAGTATTAATTTCATTGAAAAATTAAATGTATGTATATATATAAATAGCTTTAGGTAAAAAAAAACATTCCAAAGTAGGGATAACTATTTGAATTTTTAAAAATAATTATTTTGTATAACAAAATAAATAGATTATCTTTGTACATATTTATATATGAGAGTAAAAAAAAACATGTATACTTAACTAATAATTTAATTTACACATTAATATAAAATCGATACGGGATGTGCATATTTTCCCAAAAAATGTGTAAAAATCCATCCATTGGTACAATGCCATTCTTTTGTCTCACTTATGCATAAGGAAACAACCATTTGAATCCACAAAAATATTAGTTTGTAAATATGACTAATTTTTTTCTTTTAAATGCACCAACAGGCTAAATGATAAATGAGAGAATCAAATGAATGATTTCAATACACAAAAATCCCTTCTCAAGAGAAACTTAAAACAACCAATTCCTTCTTTATATCAATTGTTTTACATTATAAGTTCAAGAATAAAATAGAAGAACTTCTACAACAAAAAGGAGAAGGAATACAACATATAATAGGCATGATTAAATGCCATACAACTTTAATATACTACCTCACTTTCCTTTGAACTAAAATATAAAATTAAATACAAAATAAAAATGAGAGCCCCCACTTTGTAGACACCCATAATTACGCCCAAGTAATTTAAATACTTAAATTGCACTAATTATCTATCTTCTAGCAAATTGACAACATATTGTCAATAATGCTCATATTCCCTCATATCATCATTAATTAATTACACTAATCTAATTAATTAAGTCACCTATCCAACAAATACCTAATTAACGACCTTTGGTTAACAAATCACCCCTTCTACATAGACTAATTAATATTATTAATTAATTAGCTTTCCTTCCATTTAACCAATAAATCAATATTTAATTGATTTAATCCCCTTCTAATAGCCTAAATCGTACTAATATTCTTTCAATTAGCTTTTATAAGCTTACATCTACCTTTTAGTTAATCACATTTGATTAATTAAAACACCCTTGATTAATTAAAACACCCCAACTCCCATGACTTGCTAAGCATATATTAAACCCTTCTAAAGTAAGATTACCTTTTATAAAGCAACCTTATCCATTCTTAATCATGTTTTACCTTTATCCCACATGCAAAGGGATGAAGTGTTTTCTTTATCCATTGGAATATATAAGGATCCCTCCTTGTACCTTTGTACCTACACACCTAAACTTCTTGAGAGAGCAAATGCAAAGCATATAGCAAAAAGACTAAGAGCTTACATTTTGTCTTCTTGAGAGGTCACCATTGTTAAGAGCTAAGCTTCCTATTCTTGCATTCTTTAAGGATCAAACAAGCAATTTTTGATTGCCATTGGAGCTAAATAGGTCCATTCATTCTTGTTGGCAATCTAGGAGAGTAGAGATTTTAAATAGCATGCTAGTTTTGATCTTATGTATTTCAAAGTTATGATGTTAATTTAGATCTTGTTTAGCTCTTTATCTTGATGGTGCTTATGCTTTGTTTTAGCTAGATTGTAGAACTATTTTAGGTGGTAGTTCTTACTCCATTTGATTTAGCATTAAGCAAAGTACACATGCACACATTTGGCACGCCCGGTGGGACACTTAGTCCCTTGGAATTTTAGTTTAAGTTTCATTGTTTTGGCTAATTTTTTATATGCATATGTAGTAATTAATGTCCATTTTCTAGGAAGTTTTGCTGATTTGGTATGTGTAAATTCATGTTCATAGCCATCATTTTAATGGGTAATTTCCATTCTTAAGCTAACTTGTCAAAATTTGAGATATTGTGAGTTTTTGTGTTTTTTTCCATATTTTTGTTGCAGGTCAGCGCAGGCACATTTTTAGGAGCACAGGCACGGTTTTTGTGGCACACAAACCTCTTTGGTGGCACAGGCACAATGTCAAAACCTGGTTCTTTGTTTACCAACCCTATGCATGTGTGCTAACCCTGGTGCACACACCCTAACTAGCGCACAGATGCACTAACCTGGGCACAGACGTCATTTCATACTGTACCTTCACTGCATTCTGAAACATTTCAGATCGATGCACACACTCTAAGAAGAGTGCACACATTGTTTTAGTCATGCAAACACATTTTTGGTGATGCGGATGTTTTGTCGGAATCTGGAGCTATTTTATAAAGTGCTGGTGCACACATTTTCCCAGTAGCACACACACTTTTCCGGTGGCACACATGTTTTCCCTGTAGTGCAAGGGTTCTGTCTATTTTTCTTGAAGGTGGCGCATACATTGTTTTTGTGGTGCACATGCCTCTCTAGTGGCGCAGGTGCATGGTAAGCAAAAAATACATAGAGTGGCGCATGTATTGATTTCGTGGTGCACACACCTCTCGTGGCACAGCTGCACTGTAATTTGAAAAAAACAAAGAGTGGCATACACGCCTAACCCGCCAATAGGAACTAAAAATGGGCGCAGTGTCATTTCATATTTTTGAAATTAATGTGTTGAGGTTATAACATTCTTGTAGGTTTTATCTAATCATATACTTGTCTTTGCAGGCTATTTTTACATGTTTGTACTTGATTAGATAATATTTTGCATTGTTTACTTATAGGAATAAGATCGTGTATGCTCTTCCCTCACGTCCCTTGGGGCGATCTTGGGAATCATAAATGATTCTTAAGTCCTTTTGATGCTTTGAGGTTGTTAGGAATATTTGAGTTGGAATTGGTTAACTTGGCGTAGTTGAATTAAAGTGTTTTTCCATTTTGATATCTTTTTGGATTTTGAAGACATCACGTATGCTCTTCTCTTGTGTCCTTGGATGATCTGGAGAATCAGAAATGGTGCCTTCTCTTTTGATGGAAAACTACTAAAAATCGCCATACATGATCAAAATTCCGTCGCTTGTCAAAGAAACGGAGGAATCAAAACAAAATTAAAAAAACTACTAATACAGTTGTTATACAGGTTGCCAAACAGTGTTCAAGGAAACCACACCTAATTAAAAAGATAAAACAAACAACATAATCAAAACATTGTATTGCAGGTTTCGAAAAGGGTACATCCTCTCTCGCTCAATCGGAACATAACCCCTTTGGCATAACGCCTTAAGCTATAACAATGGGGGTGGTTCTAGGAACTCCAAAGTTGTCCACGTAAGAGGGAACCTTGTGGATAAAACAAGAAGTACTCCACACTGCCTACTTGACTAGTGATTCCTTTGTGAGATAGCGTTACAAGTTTTCCCTATGCAACCCTTTTAAGTACATGATGGACGCATTTACTACCCACTGTGCTTGAAGGGGGAAAATTCGAGATACTCCCAAGATAGTCGGGACTATTTGGGTAAATCACTGGCTCATGGACAACTTTGTAACACCTAGGATGAGAGAACCACCTAGGAGAATATACTTTGGCCAGGAGCCCACTTTGACCAATTCAAAATAGTGTTGAGTTGTGAGCCATCTTTCATCACGAAACATGTGACGCGTTACTTTCGCTTAGTTTTTCACTTTCCTTAAGGCGAGGTGAAACTCTGCCGAAGTAAAGCCAGCATTTTTTTCATCCCCATTTTTGATCTTCTTCCTTCACATTATTTTGACACTTTTTTGATCAAAATAAGGGTGACTACCTTTGTGTTACCAATCAATTGCTTCTGCCACTTTTTTGTCCATTTACGCCCATCCATGTTTGGGTAAGTTAAACATCTAAAGTGTGTGGAGGCATATTTATATCATTGGTAGCCTTTGTGATCTTGATACCCACATCAGGATCATCATCATAGTTAGGATTGATTCATCATTTTATCTCCCTTTGACATGTTACCTCATTTGCATTGTCTCGACATAATTAAGATACTTATGTCATGTTTCTTGTAAACATGATCTAAGTTTCCACATTGTGGCATTACGCTGCCCACGTTTTAACACATCCTTAGTATACTTTGACTTAGTTTGATTTCAAACATTGTCCTAAATCTTGAAAGGTGTTGCTTACTTTTTTTGTGTCGTTTCGATACCACTTTGACACTAATATCTCACTTCTCCGCGAAGCTTGATAGACGTGTCCAATTAGTGTGGTTACTTGGCTTACATTTGTAAACCCCACCCTTTAACATTTAGGTCTTATTGGTTGTTGAACTTGTCGTGGTATCCTTTAATTGGGAGTCACATCTACCCTTTGTTAATATTTACGCCTTGTTCATTTCAAGCTTGACGTAAATATTGACATTGTGTTGATCACCTTTGCATCAAACTTTGCACACACATTTTCATATGGTGTATTTCCTTGTTGATTGGCTTTGTGTTTCACACTTCCATGATTGTTCCTTATGATTATTCATTCATAAAACTTATTTTCTAGGACAATCCCTTTTTATCTCATTGATATTGCATCATCACGATGTCTATTTTCCTTAGACCTTCTTCGAAAATCATGCACGCATATCAATACTTACAAAATGTCTAGCTAGTTGTCCTTATGCTACCAAAATTGACATGTCACTTCCTTCCCTTTGAAGGAGTTCCATCACACTATCTATATCTAGACATTTGTGCTTAAAACAATGCCAAAATGACTGACTATCGTGTAGTTCCCCATACTTACAAAAACATGGAACCTAGGTTTAGCAATTCAAATCAAAATATTCCCATTACAACTAAACCTCATTTGGTTTTTCATGCTAGAGAGCCCATATGGGTAACTCGTTCCACACCTTCATCTCATAGTCGGTGGTATGATTTGGATGCTTTTGATCAAAATTATTATTTGAGTTCCCCCACTCATATTTTTATTCTAATCCAAACATTTCCTCTTCTTTTGAGGATTCCAATCCAAAAATTTCTTCTAATTCCAATCCAAACATTTCTTTTGATTCTTCTGATGATTCGGATCTAATCTATGATTCATATCCAAACTACTATTTGGATTCATCTAATTCGAATCCTAATTCATCTAATGTGACTCCTATGTCATGGTCCTCCCTATCTTTGTAGGAACCTCTTCATCATACATTTAATATGACTCCTACGTCGTGGTCCTCCCTTTCTTTGCAAGACCTCTTTTATCAGTTGCCTCGTGACATATTATTTCTTTGAGATAATTGCGACTCCAAATCATTCAAATCAAACATCTAATACAACTCTTGAAGTGCGGTCCTCTCTTTCTTTGCAAAACCCTTGTTATTATTCATCTGATGTGATTCTTGAATCACGGTCCTCCCCTGTTCTTCATAGGACCTTCTTCATCAATCACCCCCAATAAGTCTTCCTCCTTTGAAGATTCGTGTGACTCAAAGTCCTATGAGAAAAACATCTAATTCGACCCATGTGTCGCAATCTACAAACTTTGGACTTAATCCTACTATTCTACATATAACCTACCATTGTATAGGTATGTCCACACCACCTTCTTCTACTCTTGAGACATCTAGCTACACATCTTCTTCATCCCCCACATCATTTTCTTATATCAATCATCATCAAACATCTTCTAAGTCTTCCACACCAAGTGAACCTCTTTCTTCCAATCAACCCTTATTGGTCGATCGATAGCTCATACTTGATTGATCTATTTCGTAATGAAGAAACACTCGGGAAATTTATAGGGGCATATGAATATATTCCTTTACCATATTACGAGAAAGGATTCTCTGTAGACTTTTATGCATCTCCATATTGTGAGAAAAATGTTTATTCCTTTTATCAAGAAACAGAGGAAGAGACTCAAATCATGCAACGTGATCCTCCTCTTATTCTTCCATCTTCACATTCTTCATTATGTGATGAAACTCCTAGGTCTTACATTGATCCATGGCCTATCTTCTCATCACCCAATCACTCTTTTTCCATCATAATTCCTCAATCACAATCTCTTATGGGATCAATGCCAAGTAGCCCTTCATCTTCTTCTAGGTGTGGGTCACCTTCTAGTAGCCCTCCTCTGCTATTTGTGGGACATTTTCGAGTAGCCCACTATCTTATATTTTGAGGGCATGTCTAACTAGCCACTTGTCTTCTATGTATGGATCACCCCGGGTAGTCCATCATCTTACATCTATGGGTCACGTCCTAGTAGCCCTTCTTCTTATATTCTTGGGCCACATCCGAGTATCCCTTCATCTTCTATCTATGGGTCACATCCTAGTAGCTCTTCTTATTCTATTCTTGGGCCACATCCTAAGTAGCCCTTCATCTTCTATCTATGGCTCACCTCCCAATAGCCCATATTCTTCAATCCTTGGACAATATTCTTTTCATCAATCACATCATCCTTCTACTAATGACCAAGGCAAGCCCACCATCATTTCTCTCACTCCTATCATAAATCATAAACATTCACTTTCTTCTCCTTCTTGAGGTCGAAAAGTCACAAGTCATCTTATAAGAAACCCAAACAGGTTCATTATCAAGCTCAGGTCAAAACTTCCAAGAGCTAAAAATCCTCCAACAACTTGAACAATCTCAAAATTATAAATCAAGCACGATTCAAGAATGCACATCAACGTAACCATCAAGTATGGTGCAAAGTGCATAAACCTGTGGATGGGGAATTAAATCTACCACATACAAAATCCATGTTTGAACAAATCACGCTCGGTTGTTGAGTGTGAACTCACCTTGATCATCGAGATCAGGGGATAATATAACTCTCGATAAACAAACATGCATAGTCTCCCTTATCAAAGAAGTCGCAAACATTATTGTTGGATCTTACCACACAGAGTGAATTTTTAGTCCTAACCTCTTAAAACTGTCAAAAATATAAAAATAAAAAACAATTCAAAAATACCAAAAACATTGAGAAAACATTAAAAAATTACAAAAATAAAATAAAAGCTACAAAGATCAAACATTGCAATCAAGTATTGCATACACATGGATGTTTCTTTCTTCCCTTCCTTGTTATTTTTCAAGACTTCCTACCATTCTCATCCCTTCGGTGATATTTTGGTTAGCCTTTTCATACGCATTTTTGCAACATTTATCTCTATGGTATCTGTTTGACCCCGATGATTTCATCACCTTGGTAAATTAAAGAATGATTGACCTCTTAAAGATCCTATCACATTCAACATCTAACAAACTTATTGCGAAAATTTTTGGACATATTTGTTTACACCATCCAATGTCATCATCACAATCACTTCCACCTCCTTCCATCAAGACATCTGTGGTTCTTAACCCCTTCTCAAACAAGAGAGCTGAAATAGATTTTTAGAAAGAAAAAGAATCAAAATAAATCAAAATCGAAGCTAAAAGGTACAAAGAAAAAGCAAATTGACATATTACTCTCTTGGGGTATTTCCAATAATCTCTATCGGGGCTATGGCTGATCAAAGTAGAGAAATTTTTTTATTAGAATTAAATACATCTCCGTCAGGGCTATAGACGCATGGCTAGCAACGGAGCAATGTACGACTATCCTTTCACCCTCTATTCACAAAATCACCTTTTAAAATCAATCATTCCTACACATTGGCAAGGGTTTCTTCACTTGTTGTATTTTAAATCTTCCTTCAAGAGGTAATACATTCCACGTGCACACACCGGATCTCTATGAGTAAATATGATTAGTATGTTACCAAGTGTCTTGTTTTGGATCTTATTCGGACTCTTAATCTAGTACATATCTCGTCTCATGATTTGTGCCTTTGGCTAATCACTTATTCGACATGAGGCTTCTAAGATACATTCATATCATTCACATTGTTCTTCTACTTCATTCGAACCTCCATGTGTATAATATTAGTTGTTTTCCATGTTTACGGACACATTTGTCACCTTTCACAAAAACATTATTCTCCTTCCTTTCTATCATGTGCATTTAGGCCAACTTGCGTTGGGGGCATCCTTTCTCCTTCCCAAAGACTTCGTTGGTTTACGTTCATCATCATCATGTTGAACCTATCCATAATGGCCTTGGATCCCACTTCTACCTATGAAGAGTTTTCCTTTGAATACTCCCACCTAATTGTTGGGACATTTTTACATCTTCACCTTTCTCACACGCACGTGGCCTTATGCCCTTGTACATCCCATCTACCACTGGGCATCCACACTTTCTCGTCTTCCTATACATAGTTTCAGAAAACTTTCAAAATCAACCAAAAAATTCAAATATGTTGGAAAAATCAACCAAAACATTCAAATATGTTAGAAAAATCATCAAAAACATTCAAATATGTTAGAAAAATCATCAAAAACATTCAAATATGTTTAAAAAACTTCTAAAAATTGAAAATCATCCTACAAAATGTCACTCTTTGGTTCTCACTTGTTCATGTGTGCGACTTGCGGATCATCTTGATCTACCTCCATCAACAAAAGTTAGGTTGCTTACTTCGTATGTACTTTGGGGCACAACGAGTTTCCTGGTACTATTTCGTAGTGCACATTACTTTTCCATCGACCCAAGTGTCCTTCGTTATTCCCCTCACATGTATCCTTGTGTGGGGCACCATCATCAACCCTTGTCGTTAATTTACACGGGTTGTAAGTAAAGATCAATAATAAAAACATTATATTATGTTTCTCAGTTAGTTCAACTTGTTTAGTTTCTTGTATAGCATTGTATTTTGTATGTTGCATGGATTTGGTGTTTTCAGCAATGGAAAATTGTTTGTAGTATGGCTTTTCATGTTATACTACCTTTGTCATATGCTTGTATTTTCATAAGGACCGATGATGCAGCTTTTATGGTAATATAATGACATCAAAATTGTTCCAATACACAACGGGTAGAGGCTAAGCTCTTCTCTCTCCTCCATATTTCTTCTGCATCACTTTCTTCTCACCGATAATCTTCTACCTCACCTGGGGCATCCCATGCCTTCCCATTCTTCTATCTATCTCTTACCTTTTCGATTATCGATCATCTTCCTTCATCACCCCATCGACACTCGAGGGGGCATCTCTCCCTCCTACTATTTTTTTCTTCTATCTCTTCAAAATTTTCTTCCTGTCTACTATATTTGAAGTGGTGTCACTTACACCACCACAAAGAGGGGAAAATGCGAGAAACCCATAATTACGCTAGACTAATTTAAATACTTAAATTGTGTTAATTATATATCTTCTCTCGAAAATTTACAACATATTGTCAATAATGCTCATATTCCCTCATATCATCATTAATTAATTACACTAATCTAATTAATTAAGTCACCTATCCAACAAATACCCTAATTAACGACCTTTGGTTAACAAATCACCCCTTCTACCTAGAATAATTAATTATTATTAATTAGTTAGCTTTCCCTTCCATTTAACCAATAAATCAATATTTAATCGATTTAATCCCCTTCTAATAGCCTAAATCATACTAATATTCCTCTAATTAGCTGTTATAAGTTTACATCTACCTATTAGTTAATCACCTTTGATTAATTAAAACACCCCCCAACTCCCATGACTTGCTAAGCATAAATTAAACCCTTCTAAAGTAAGGTTACCTTTTATAAAACAACCTTATCCATTCCTAATCATGGTTTACCTTTATCCCACATGCAAAGGGATGAAGTGTTTCCTTTATCCATTGGGCTATATAAGAGCCCTCCTTCCACCTTTATACTTACACACCTAAACTTCTTGAGAGAGAAAATGCAAAGCATATAGCAAAGAGACTAAGAGCTTGGATTTTGTCTTCTTGAGAGGTCACCATTGTTAAAAGCTAATCTTTCTATTCTTGCATTCTTTAAGGATCAAATAAGCAATTTTTGATTGCCATTGGAGGTAAATAGGTCCATTCATTCTTGTTAGCAATCTATGAGAGTAGAGATGTTTAATAGCATGCTAGTTTTGATCTTATGTATTTTAAAGTTATGATGTTAATTTAGATCTTGTTTAGCTCTTTATCTTGATGGTGCTTATGCTTTGTTTTAACTAGATTGTAGAATTATTTTAGGTGGTAGTTCTTGCTCCATTTGATTTAGCATTAAGCAAAGTACACATGCACACACCCACGAACAAGAAGGAACCCAAGATCCCTTAATAACTATATTCTCTTCTCTAAGATGTAAGCAACCAAAGTCTTATTTGACAAATTTTCATCTCAAACTACAAAGTAAGAAGACAAATCTCTTATTATAACATGGAAGAGTGAGATTACATGCTACTCAAAAACAATAATAGTAGTTGTTTCATTAAGAATAAATCAAGCATACAAAAGGCCATTACATCTTCACAAAATGATTCCTCAACACTATTCCATCAAGAGCAAACTATACATGGTTCAATCCCAAGGATATAAACTCATTTAGAATGAACATTACAATAAACAAATGAGATCCAAGAAGTATAACTCTTCCAAAATTGGGGAAACACAAAATGCCAAGTATCTAGCCTCCCCCAAGCCCATGGGAGATAGAGCTAACTTCCACAAATATTCAAAAGAATAAGGGAGAGGTAAAAATAAGCACATCACATAAAATACCAACCCATACACAACAAATGACAACCAAACAAAAATAGGAGAAGACCATATTCATCCTCAATAAGGGGAAGAGTGGATGATACATTTAATAGTGCCATAGTGTGTGTTATAACCATTAGATACACAATTAGAAAATATTAAAAACTCTTTATCCCTCTAAAATAATCATCCCTCCTTATTACTCCTCTCATTTGCCTAAATTCCTCCTTGGGAGGATTTTCAACCCCATAGGGTTTCTTCTCCAGGATGGGGAAGGAGGTTTAAATCTGGATATGAACCACCTTCCCCACCTCAAACCATATGAGTGGATAAAGAGAACCAAAATGGCTTACCCATAAAGCCACAAGGTTTAAGAGGAAAATCGTTCCTCTTTTCCAAAAGAAAATCCCAAATCCATTATGCCATATGATGGATGGAGAAACAATCAAAAGACCAAGAATAAGTAAGTGTGAAACACGTAAAATAAGAACATAGATTTAATAGTACGGATTCTGCTATTTATGTTCAAATATAACACAAAAAGGATCAAAAATCCTGTTGGTACCCAAATTTAACCTCCTTGGTCGAGCAACATCATGGGTTTTTTAGGACAATCAGAGGTAGATAGACAATCATGTATGTCGTTTTGTAGCCGGGGAAGCAATCTATCTGACTTGTTAGCACTCAAGCTCTAAAGGGAGTGGGTAGCACATGCAAAAGGATGTGATTTGATCCTAACTATTTTAGGTTGTGCCTTTCAACCAAGGCAAGAGAACCTGTTTTGTAACCTTTATTATTTGAAAGGAGATACAAGTACCTTTCTTTTGCATAAATTTTATAGAGAAGGACTTGGCGGAAATATGATCAACACACCAAATCTGACTCTCATGAGTTGTCACTTCTAGATTATGGAGATATTCTCATAGCAAGGCAAAGGTTACTAAAGACATTTGAGACCCTAATTATTTCTGCATGTTTTGGTAACAAAGATTATGCATTTGTGTACACACATGACAAACAGGGGTACTATGGGTAGGATTGGTTGTTGTTAAATGAATTTTTGTGGGAGGGGAGATAGGATGGACTTGACTCACCAGATCCTTGAGAGCTTATGCAAAATGGAAAGATTCAATCAACAAAATGCCAGAAAAAGTTATATTGTTTACTCAACTAGGATATGTGCTTCAATGGAGGCCCAAATCAGAAATTTTTCACACAACCTGTGGGATTCTGTCATGAAGGTTCAAGTCAGAGGACCAAATAAAGCACCAATATTTAAACCAATTCACGCCTGAGGTACACCCAGAGGCTTACAAATAATCTCTATCAATAAAATGAAAGAAAATTGATTTTAAATCGTTTATCCCATTCCCAGATGAAGGCTCTTTTGAGAAATGCAATTACGATGCCACTAGACTATCACAACGATTTGAAACCTATGTGATTGGACTATATTTTGGTACAATACTACAATATAAATAAGTAAAAATACCCGTATGCATTCGAAATGAAATAAATACACTTTACTCAAGATTGACACAAAAGAACTCAAAGTTTGATCGATTTATCGACAAGAGGAAATTTTCTAGAACAATATCAAAGCTTTTCAATGGTTGTAGACACTGCACCACCTTGACATGATAACTAGAACAATATCAAATCTTTTCAATGGTTGTACACTTGCAACCACCTTGACACGATAAAATTTGACACAAAGAGAGATATACAGGCTTCTCTAGATGGCTTCTCAAAATGGATGGGCTCTGTCAAGATTTTTCTGCTGGAGAAAATCAGTCCTGATCTTTCCAAAAACTCCCAACCATTTGCATGAAAAATTTGTGCCATTTATAACATTTACAACAGAGCCCCTTCTCCCCAAAAGACAAAAATGTTTAATGCACCAGTGTTCACCATGATTCTTTCATGATTCTCATAATCAAATCTACAAGAAGTCTCCAGGTGCTCGAGGGGGAATATTTCATCGAATGCCTCCTGCATTCAACTCCTTGCTCTAGTAGATCACTCTTCCTTCAATTTTCCAACCACTTCACACTTGATCTATCAAATTTGGCTCCTTGCGTGCTTGGGAGAAGAAAAATAGAAAATATGATTAGACACAAAAGTCAGACCATTTTAATGGTGAAAGACACCTTCCAGATCTTCCCACCAAACTTCAGATATCAACATTAACTTTCTTCTCTGCTTGGCATGTAGAAAAAACCAAAGAATCATGAATAATTGCACTTCCAGGGAGTTTTACAGAGAAAATGGGGGAAATGATATTTACAAACCTAGAAGCCATTGATCTTTGATTTGAATGTGGGTTGTCCATGTGGACTATGCAAAAATAGGCTCGAGGGATTCCTTTGAACTTTTCTCGACCCTTTTGAAAAAATGGAAAAATATCCCATTTTGCTCATGACTCCACTTCTTAAAAATGGGCCTGACACGTGTCCTACTCCTGAAAATTTTGCTTGAAGGCTTGAGGCTCAGCGGAAGGTGCCACTTGTCATGCTCGAGGCATTCTTCCTTGGTTGTTGAAAATTCCAAGAAAATATGCAAAGTGAGCGAAGTGCTTCACGTGTCCTCATGGCACTTCTTCAAAATGGTGCCCAAGTTGAAGACCCCGAACGAGGTCGGGCTTGCCACATGTCCATATTCCGCAAAACTACTCTAACTACATAAAAGTTTTCTAAGTTCAGCCAAGTAGTGGAAACCTCCACGTGTCCTCCCGACACTACTCTAAGACAAAGCCCAAAAGTAGATCTTCAAATGAGCATCATTCCTCCATGTGTCCTGGACTTCCCAAAAACCTTTTGAATTCTTTCTAAGTATGGGAAATCCAGTGGAAGCCTACATGTGTCTCTTTCCTGCCAACCCTCCACATGTCCTCTCGACGCTACTTCAAAGCCAAACCAAAAAATTTATTCTCAAACGAGCGGCATTCCTCCACACGCACACATTTTTGAATTGATGGGTTTCATGGAATTTTTGAAGTATTAAGCTGATCTGCATCCAACCAAGAGGTGCCACATTTCCCTGTTGATGCAAGGATGAAAATATGACTGGGAGAAACACCCGTCAAACCGTAAAATACAGAAACACGAGCATTTGAGCCTGAAAATGAAGTTTTCTTCAAGGACAGAGAATTTAGACTATTGCACGGCTCAAACATGATCCTTAGGGACACATCAACTCATTTCTCCTTGAGTATTTAGGGAAAAATACAAGGACAACAGATCTTGACTATGGAAAATGGAGGAAATAGGAAAATGCAAGTTTTGAAGGAACAGAGCACGGAGACTCAAAATACAGAGCTTTTCCAGAGGAACAAAGAAACGAGGAGATAATTAAGGACCCATACATGATCTTTGACCTAGGAGCAGATTAAAAAATGGCAATAAGACCAACCAAGCTCAATACGGGGAAGGAGATAATGACAGAGGCCATAAATCAATAAATTTTCAAGGGCACAAATGGGGCGAGACAATTTTGACCACCAAAAATCCTACCTCCAAAAATCTATGCAAACTCTAAGCTTCTTTAAATCCTTTTCCAAGAAAAAACTCCAACATGAAAAGCACTCCAAAAAAAAAAAACTAACAAGAAGAAGTTATATTTCTCCCCCAAGAGGGAGTATTTGAAGCAAACCAAGTAATTTATCTACCAAATCGGGGGTGACATGTGTAACCCTTCTCTTCCCTCTAAACCAAGATTCTAAAAAACAAAAGAAAGAAAAGATAAAACTTCATTTTAGCATTACTTCCCCAAATTACCCAAAATAAAGTAGAACAAACCCATGCAATTTTTCACAATACAGAACCTCGACCATTCATACTTGAATGGTGACAAGTAAGAGCCCAAATGGGAGGGAAAACCAAATTTTCCTTGAAATTAAGCCCCCCTACCTAATAGGTAGGGTCCAAGGGCATATTTTTATGCTAAGTGAACCCCCAAAACTAAAAGGGGTCACTAAAAATGCCAAAAATAACCCAATTTCGGGTTTGACATTTTTAGACACATAAGTTGAGGATGTGGGCCCACTCAAGGGTGCTTATGTGACCCCAATCCTTATAATAAAGAAAAAACTTAACAAACACATCCTTAATACAAGTGGGGACCATTAGGTCACCCAACCTAGTTCCTAACAATAAAAAACAACCTAAGCACAATCGAATTTTATAAAATATACAACATTACAATCTAATGGTAACTTATGGTGCCCAAACAATACATGTAGCCAATAAGGCTTCATACAGATAACATGGTTAAGACTCATCCCGGTGGGCCACTTGTGCACATTTGTAAAGTTGCCACAAAACGCACGTTCTCCTATGCTCTATAATCTGTACATTCATTGCAAACATTAAATGCATATGTCCAATAGAAGTATAAAAAAATAATCAAGTAAGTCAATTGAAGTATAAGCATGCTAACTATGCTAACACATAATCAATATGGAATTGTGATTGCGAAACATGCACAATTTCGCATAAATTCACCATGCGTTAGCTATTGCAGTACATATAATTGACATGTACCCATGCTATCATATGATCCCATCAAGCAATTTAATAGTCCATAACATCAAGATTTGTGACAAAACCATGTATCTATCATATATCAAATAAATTTAATAACATAGTAACATGTTAGTATCCAAAATATCTACTGAAATGTACTAAAATAATAATCAAGGATAAATTGGCGCTACACACCCAAAACATCATACATGTCCATGAATGATCAAATATCATAACTTAATATCCTAATGTGCCATAATCCATTTCAAATCGTAAATAATGAGTATAGAGTTAGCAGATAACTGAAGCTAGAAAATGTGGGCACTACATCCCCCTCTCCTAAAATTACACTTCCTCCTGGAATTCACTAGGTAGGATAGGGATATGACCTAACGAGGTATCATGTTGTATCATGTGGTTTTGTCACAACAAGCATGTCCCACCAGTTCAAACTTGATCAAGCACAACATGTTTCTCTTACTTAGATTAATTTAATTAAAGGAAGTTATATCTTCCAAAGAAATTGTTATCAACATCATTGTCTAAAACGTCTAAATGGTCACACGTAGTGTATATCCAATTTCAGGGACAATTTAATGGAACTATATTATTATTAGTATTTTTACAAGCATGTCTTATCAATTATAACATGGTTCAAGGTCAAGAGTATTTTTCAATTAGGAGAATATTAATCAAGGAAAGTTGTAGCTTCCAAACCGAATTCATTTGCTTCAACATCTAACCTTTCTATAAGGGTCCACATAAGAGGATGTAAAACATAAGGTCTAAATTTAAAGGAAAATAATGATGGGTGATCCAAGAGAACATAAATTTTGTTCTAAAAGGGTTATCAAGGTTTGCATACTAGTTGCGTATGAGCCCACTCAAGGAAACCATCCAAGATACTACAAATGCCACACAAGAAGAGAGTGAAAGTTTCCAAGTTTACATGTGTTTTCACCTCCTAGCTCCCCATTACTCTAAAATTCTGAGAAGACGGTTCATGATCCTATTTAATATGGTTCTAACATATGCATTATTCACTAACGTTAAGGATGAAGATTCACCTAATACCAAGCATAGTAAAAGGTGCTAACTTAATTTGACCATTATTTCTATGTTCATGTATAATGATAGTACCAATACATTGTTGTTGAAATATATATAGGCAATCACTAAGTTAGTGTTGGTTGTCTAGTTTGGTCTCAAGGTTTCATAAAGACGTACCCTTTTCTAGAACATCTCATTTTGGTTCAAAATTATGTTTAGAAAACCCATAAAGGATAATTTAATTTATTATTGTTTATAAGTTTTACAAAAAAAAAAATTAGCATGGCAAACAAATTTTGTACTTGCTACATCCCGAAAAAGACACGTTGAATTAATGAAACAACAACAAACAAACTTTTAATTCAATTAAGTCATGAAAATTTTTAACTTTAATTTTATCTTTTCTTTATCTTTATAGCCAATATAATGCATAAATTAATTAAGAGAACAAAATACATTCAATGGAGGCATTCTCAAACCCATTAACATACTATGCACATAATACCTTGGACGGGATAAAACAACTTACCCATTCATACCTTCCTCAAGAGTACATGACATCCTAACATTTTCCCTTAAGGAAGGTACATTCTAAAGCTTCTTGAGTATGAAATTTATGCTAACCTTTACTCAATAGTTATTTTGGTCACAAATGGTACATTAGTTTTATATATATATATAATATACACACTCATTAACTAGAGGTTGAATCTATTGTACACAAAGAACATTAAATTTCACCACCGTATTGAGTGGTAACAAAAAATGGGGCCTCTGTTTTAAAGAGTAACCAAAAATAACATAGATTTTGAAACAAATCCAAATTTACATTTCTTAATTAGTGTTCATAATGATAACAAAGGATGCCTTCATGCAAGGTATTTGGAAATATTAGTTAATTGTTATTTTTAGTCCTTACAGTAAGGGTTTGCACCATTTATTTTATAATAAGTTACTTCTATTTTTCAATATGAAGGAATTCTTACGTATGAATATCCTACGAGTCAAGTAGCTAAAGGCATTTTTAATTAGTGAGACCATTGCAAACCTTTGACTATTCACATTCTTTTCTCATCTAGGACTTAGCGATGCCAACGTAATGCCTAAGTTAGGTATATAAGACCAACAATTTAGAGTGCAATCCATATTATATGAATATCACATAACTAAGTTTTATAAACAATACTTATTACATTTTTAACTATAACCTATGATTACCTCAATTTATGTATTTTTAAGGGGCAATAAAGCATAACATTGTTGGTCAATCAAGGTTTTTCAATTACATAATCGACGATTTTTCCCATTTTCACATATAGTTTCATGATTTGATTGTTGTTTATAGGTAACTAGAAGTGGTTATATATATATATATATGTATGTATTTTGGTTGGTTACGAATCATTTTTTCACCATTATTGTACCATATTACTAGGAATTTCATGGGATAACACTAGCATTCGTATACCATAACACCCAACCAAAAGGGAATTCAATACTATTTTATTATATTTTATTTTATTTGTATAGAGAGAGAGAGAGAATGAGAGATTGTGGTTATTCTTTGAATAATCATTGTCCTTCTCGATCCACAAGATCAAGTTAGAAAGAAAGGGTGATTCCATGTTTTCTACACATAAGTCTTATCATTATAAAAGCGATTATCTAAGAACATTTTAATCAATTTCATGAGGTTCTTAAACAAAAGTGAACTTACTAACGTAAAATATTTTAATCCAAGTTACTTTGCAGCATTACTTAGTAAGCAGAAAAAGTATAGAAATAGGCTTATCGAGCTCAAGAAGGATTATATTAATTTGAACAAAACCTATGTTACTCCACAATTATGCCGAGGGATTTGATAAGGATTTTAAGTTGTGTAAGTTAGCATCGGTTTCCAATAGTTCAAAGGATAATTAGTTTACTTAAAAGAATATAAAATAACTATGAAATACCACTTCGTATAAAGCCATTGTATGAAAAGAGACACTATGAATCCTTTCCTTTTAACATATATTGTTTAGAGACATGTGAGAGGATGTTACATTGGAAAATATTCTCATCTAATTATGCTTATTTTGGTTATACACTTTTAAAAGGATACAACAAGATAATAAGTTCGTTTGGTGAATTTCCTTATTAAAATGGTTATAAAATTAAGATTAGTAACATAAAAAGAGGAGAAGACCATTTTATCATATTGAGTGGTTCTTTACAAGATTCAGTTATTTATTTTATGCCCTATACCAAAAGGGTTTTGTTAGGTTTAAAATTGGTGCCCCTAACATTGCGGTTGAGATTCCCAAGAAACAATAGATCACTCAAAGAGGAACCAACTAAACAAACACCTTAAACATATTCATTAGACCAAGGTAACAATTCTACATTCTTATATTGGCTTACTTGCTTATTTCAAATGCCAACAACTAGAACTTTTTCGATGTCCAAAATGACCAACATAAACCAAGGGCATTAGCATTCAAAATGTCTCATAGCAATAAATTTGTCAAAAATTAACCTATATTACATGAAAAAAATCATGAAAATCATATAATAAAATATTTTACCCTCTAAAGGTGTTCTAACAATTCAAACGGTTTAAGACCCAATTCTCTTGTCGCACGCTCTAACAAAAATGACTATAAAAAGGTGCTTACCAAACAAATACCCAACACCCAAATGATAACACAAACACTTCCAGCCAATTATTTGTTATATAGGGAGTCAAACAAGACATACGACTTTCAAAACGGATGAACGAATCCGAATTGTAAGCGCTTTCTCATAGCCAACTATTAAAGTTTTGTTATTGTATTTCAGCAGATTTTTAGTAAAATTGGCTAGAAAATCACTCTATAAAATAAGTTATCTGAACTCAAAATTGTGTTCTATAAACTCACATCTATTCTCCTATATATAGACAATTTGAGGCAACTTACGAATGAAAAAAATTTGACTAGAAATCTAGTTATAGCCTCATTTCCGGAGCTAATTTATGTTATTGAAAAATTTGTGTTTGGTGCCGAATAACTAGAGGCATTCTAAACATGCTTGAGAAACTTACTCCCATTAAATTTTATCAAAACTACATGCTGTAATAAATTGACATGTAGAAATACTAAAGGTTAGAGGTTGTAAATTTTAATTTTTACTAAATCTTCCTAAACTACAGGTCTCAATCAAAACATTTTTTCTTAGATTTCAGGTATTGGCCATGGAGCTCCACAATGAATAGGCCTCAAAATACCTTTAATAAATGATGATATGATCTTATATATTTGGTTTAAATGTTGTTTCCACTTCCCAAGCCACTAGAGAATATGATCAACCTAACCAATCTCTGCTACAAAATTCTAGGGCGCTTTTACATGCGAACGTTGAATGTATATCTCTAATGTTTATGCCGGTGTGCCCATTGTTGGAACCCGAGCTCGATACCAAATGTAGATACCCAAATTGACACCACTAAAATATAAGCTATAGCAATGGATGAGGAGGTCTAATTTTTGTGGACCCTTTTTTTTAGGAAGAAATAAATATACAAAACTCAATAGGATACTTTTATAAGCATAAATGAAGAACCATATTTCCACTATACTTTCGGAAGTTATCAAGGTTAGGGTAACCTTAAACTAAAGGTATATTTATTATAACTTAATAATTCTCCTTTACTACAATATTTCTATAAACATGGGGTTATTTCCACCACCTTTTTATCTTGTATTTTAATCCACTAATATTTTGATCCAAAAAATTATTTTCAATATCATTATGCAAAAAGACATTTTGTAAGGCTATAAAATTCCCCTTGCTCGAGTAGTAGGAAAATACTCATATTAATGAGAACTATCCCTTTTAGAAATAAAATTAAATATCAAATCATTTCCTTCGTGAGATAAAATACTTCCACTTCCAAAATTTTGTTTAAAATTAAAAAATACACTTAAAATCTAATATTAGTGTGGAAAATGTTAGCATTAGTTTAGTTTATAATACATTGTTGTTATGTATTTGTTGGTGGACAGTTATAACTGTCACCTTCCTCTCCTTCTTCCACAGCCTTTATATTTGGCTCTGCTCTTTTGTTTGGGATATTGAATACATTGAATAAATCATTCTTTGTCTTCTGCTATCATTGGTATCAGAGCGCTGACTATCTATTCGTGACCTGTGCATGGTGGAGGGTGTAGGAAAAGGTCTTGTGTGTGTTGTGCATGGAGGAGGTGAGCCGTTTGGAAGGAAGTGCTTTGTGGTGAGCCGTGAGGAGAAGCTGTTGTGGAAGGAGCCCAAGCCTATGCCAAGGAGACAAGCCACCAAGGAGGATCACCGCCAAAGAAGGTCAAACCTACAACAAAAATGTAAGAAAGTGCCAAAGGAGAGGAGTGGTGACCTGCGTGGAGCCGTGTCAGTAAGGATCCTGCGTGACCTGCGTGGAGGATCTCATCAGCAAGGCCACCGTGCCATCTACCTTGTATTTCTGCCCACCACGAGCACTCACGTTTCAGCAAAGCCACATTTGACAGTTTCCGGCACCGTGTGGAAAGGAAAAGCCAACGTTGGAAGCAAGGAGGTGCTTTGGGCAGCGAGGAGGTGCTGCTGTGTGATGCCAAGGAGCCAAGTGTAAACCCTTCCAGCGTGATTTCCCTAGTAGAGTGCCAAGAGGGCATGTACATGTCGCACATTTCCGATGCTGAGAGTGTTACAAGAAACCCTTCCGCTGAGTCACCTCTGAGAGCCCAAGAGGACACCACTAGCATCTATTTTTCCTTGCTCAATGAATTCTTGAATACCAGCAACTTATTATTTGACAAATTGGTGTGTCAAGGATTGTTTGACTATTTCTCACGGGGATTCACTTAGTAAAAGTATGGTATAGCACTGCGTTCGAAGGGTATTAAAGAATACCCTTAATTCTAGTTTTTACCTCTAATTATTCAATTGATAATACCCCCTCCCGTTATATTATTAGAATGAAAATACCCCTATTTTTTCCATGTACCTTACTTACCCATTTTTCCATTACAATTTTATTTACCCTTTTTATTTCTACCCCAATATATTAGACAAAAATATATTATATTTCTCACTCAATTTTTTTAATATGCATTTCCTTTGAAAAAGATAGTTGAGCCATTGAATACATATTACAAGTCACCTTATATATGTTAAGCTTTATGCATTTATCAATAGTTCTTCAAATAATTAAGATGGTGAAATAATATCACTTGTGTTGAAAAGCATACTCAATTCTAGTTTTCTACCATCTTATTATTTCTTGGTTAAGAATCTAGATTTATTTATTAAAAAGAGATTATAATTTAATTTATGACCACACTCCTTTTGCAATTTTAAGGTATTTACGTTTAAAAACTAGGGTTCAAACATTTTAGTTTTATATTAAAAGTAAACCTCTATTTCCTTTGGCCCATCTCTCTAACCTACCCCCAATACCTGATTCAAAACATTAATAAATTAAACCCTTTCACCCCCTCATGTCTACCGGTATATTGAGTTTAATTTTATTAATTTTAATTACCTCAATATGAACCCACGTGCTAGGATATTGCCTAGCTAATGAACCCCAAGTGCTATTTCTAGTTCGACGTGTATTGTCAAACACACCGAATCCATGAAGAATTGGAGCACGGATATGATGCAGATGATTAACACGAAGTAGAACGCCCACGCAGAGCATCTCGTGATCTCACCGCATGAGCTTATAGATCCCATCTTCATGACAGTTCCTTCAAAAGCAATTTTAACTATTTTTGAACAATCAATAAATAAAATACAATTTTGAGTTTTTGGAAATGTCTACACCTCACATTTTGTTGTCGGATGCCCAGTTGCTAAAAGGGCCAAATTTCACCGCATGGAAAACCAAGATGCGGATGATTCTTTAGTTTGAAGATCTTTGGGGGATCGTTTTTAGCACGAATGCCCCTCCCATAGACGCTGATTTGTTGGCTAAGTATGAAAAGGCCGATGCAAAAGCATTAATGCTTATCACTCTGAGCCTTTCTGATGAGGTTCAACCTCACATTCGGAAGTAACCACTTCCTCTATGACATGGGCCATGTTGTGTACCATCTATGAAGCCAAGAATCTGACGATGATGCTACATCTTCAGAAAAATCTTCACACGATGAGTATGCATGATGGCGAATCAGTCAAAGCCTTCTTGCGGCGTGTGGCCAAGTTACGCATAGAAATTTTTGCTCTCGGTGAAATGGTGGATGATAAGTTGCTAGTCCCACTCACCTTGCGAGCTCTTCCTTCTCGGTTTTAGACACTGATCACCACATTGACCATCACTCAACAGGAGGTGAGTTTTGCCACACTAGTGAATTATCTCTAGTAGGAAGAAGCCATTCAGAATGTTCAAGAAGCCTTCAAGACAAGGCTCTCATCATGAGGCAAAAGCATAACAACAAGCCTCGGAAAGGGTAGTCATCCCCCTGTAATCGAAAGCGATCCACAACAAGGAACCTTCTCGGTGGCCACCATATAACCAGGCCACCCTGTAGTAGAACAACAAGGTGGATCGATGGTGCAACATTTTCTCCATGAATATGCACACGATTGTGAACTATTATTACAACGGTCGAAATCATGGAAACTCTAGCGAAGAGAGTACTTTTGGCTAAGGATACTCCAAGAAATCCTAATGGCATGCTCATAATCAGAGGTAGAAGGGTCATATTGTTGCTTAGCAGGATGCCTCCTCCGATGAAGAGGTTCTAGATGCAACTCATCTGGACATTGTCCTAGTCTCATTGACTTTGTAACCGTCAGAAAGTGTCTGGTTGATTGATTTGGGCACCAACAAACACATCACTAGCAATAAGAAGTTGTTCCATACCCTAAGTGACCAGCCCACTGGAGATCGGATCACCATCGTAGATAATCAGGAGTATATTACGAGGGGGATTGGTGATGTCATTATTCCTCTTGGGACATGAAGATGTACTCTCACGAAGGTGCTATATGTTCTAGGTTTGACCTCAAATCTCTTATCTGTGAGTTAGCTTCTTAATCATCAAATGCGGGTTGAATTCTTTATTGAGAAAGGGGTGAAGTCTTGCATAATTTCCCAAGGAGACTCAATAATTGCTCGAGCATTTATGAAGGGCCATCTATTTGCACTAGATGTGGTCACTTCATCTAACATTGCTCTCTCTGCTTCAACGGCGGAGTCCACTGCACTATGGCACTTTCGATATGGTCATCTTTCTACCAGGGCTCTGCACCAGCTTAGTGCCAAGGAAATGGTAAGAGGGCTTCCTCCACTCTCCCATTCCTTACCTATTTTCTCGAGATGTCTTTCGGAAAACAACACAGAGGTCCGTTCAAATAGAGCTCTTATCATTCTACGGAGCATCTTCAGGTTGTACACACTGATCTATGTGGACCCCTGCCAGCTAGCTTCCAAGGTTTTGAATACTTCCAGCTCATCATTGATGATTACTCATGGAAAATGTGGGTATATTTCCTCCGGAAGAAGAGTGAGGCATTTTCCAATTTCCAAGCATTTTACCAGCTAGCCACCGGCGGTAGTCGAAAGAATCTCCTTCTCCTCCACTTAGATCGAGGGGGATTTATATCAAGAATTTCTTTGCATACCAAGCAAATGATGGCATTCAACAACATCTGATTGCACCCTACACTCCCCAACAGAATGGGATTTCTGAGTGACACAATAGGACTGTCATGGAGATGGCTCGTTGTATGCTCTCCACCACCAAGTTGGAGGATCATTTTTGGGTATAATCCATCTAGATAGCATTGTATCTACCCAACCGGGCAACCCACAAGATCTTGCGAGAACAAGACACCTAAAGAGGTATGGGTGGTCATAAACCTTCTATCTATCATTTGAGAGATTTTGGTTGTACTGCATATATGGATGTTCCAGATAAGAAAAGCAAGAAGATCGATCCAAAGACACTGGCATGTCTTTTCTTGGGGTATAGTAATACCTCAAAGGCATATCATCTCATCGATCCTGAGACGAAGAAAATATACGAGAGCGAGATGTGGTGTGTGATGAGTCATCCTTTGACTCCTTGCCACACAATGGAGATCCAAAGACTAACCTCATCACATAGATTACTCACACATCCGGATGATGGGAAAGATGATTCTTCTCGAGAGAATAATATTTGAGTGGAGACTTATTCATTAATCTAGGCACAAAGTGGAAAACACATCTTCACATCAGCATAAACACCACCAATGTTTGAAATGGGTCCGAGAATACTATTGGGGATACACACCGAACTCACTTACAAGCACTTCTATGGGAGTCATAACATGAAGTCAAGCTATACATGAGGTAAATTTTGCACTCATGATTTCAGTTGTTGATAGCACCGAACCTAACACTATCCATGAGGCATTAGACCAACCACAGTGGAAACAGGATATGGATGTTGAATATGATTCCCTACTTGAGAATCGGGACGTGAGAACTTGTCGATCTACATCTAGGTAGAAAATCCTTTGGCTGCAAATGGATTTTCAAAACAAAATATCAGGAAGATGGTTCAATTTACAAACATAGAGAATTACTTGTTGCAAAGGGTTATGCTCAGCAAGAAGGAATTGAATATGATGAGACCTTTACACCCACATCAAAGATCAAAACCATCAGAGTTGTCTGTGCATTGGCAGCACAAAATGGATGGAAACTACAAATGTAGATGGATGCCAAGAGTTCTTTTCGAATAGTGATCTCAAAGAAGAAGTATACATGGCCTAACTTTGAAGGGTTTTGTAGATGAGCATCAACCACACAAGGTATGTCGTCTGCAAAGTCACTTTATGGACTCAAACAGCACCTAGGGCATGGTATATAAAAATTTATGATCACCTATTGTAGCATGGATTTACTCGTAGCCCCTTAGATACAAATTTGTATATCAAGAAGGTAGGAACAAAGATAGTTATTCTGATTTTGTACATAGATGATCTTGTGATCATACGAAGTTCTGACAATCTTGTGGATGATGTAAAGAATGATCTGAATAAATCCTTCAACATGATTGATTTGGGGCTACTTCACTACTTTCTTGGCTTAGAGATATGGAAGAAGAAGAATCATATCTTCATCTCCCAGATGAAATATCCCAAGACACTCCTAGAAAAGTATGGAATGTCAGTTGTAAACTAATGTCCACACTATGGAAAAAGGTTTGAAATTATCTAGATTCCGAGGATTCACCGCAGGTAGATGGCACTCACTATAGGAATTTTTGGGGAGTCTCATTTACTTGAATTACACTAGGGAACATCTTTTCTTTGCAGTGATCTCTCTCGCGATTTATGCAGAGACAAAGAAATGCCATTGGATAGAAATAAAGAAAGTGTTGAGATAACTATGAGTTACAATTGACTTTGTTGCGAGTATCAAAAGAACAATCGGTTCTTCTTACAAGGATATACTGAGACTCATACTATGCGGGGATCTGTTGATGACAGAAATCCACTTCGAGGGTATTTTTTTCATCTCGAATCTAGACCTATCTCATGGATTAGCAAGAAGCAAACTGTTTTCTCTCTCCACTAAAATATGAATACCATGCCGTGATGAGGAGCTATGTGTGAAGTGATTTGTTTACGTCCACATTCTTGCAGATATAGGGATTCCTAAAGAGAAACCTCCCATCATTCACCTTTGTGACAATCAAGGTGTGTATCTAGCTTGTGAAGAATCCTATTTTCATGAACAAACAAAGCATATTGAGGTTGAATGTCACTACATTCGTACACAATCTTGAACCATCAAATTCAGCTCTATGCCTTAACCCTACTTTTTTGGTTGCAGATATTCTCACCAAACCTCTCTAATTAAGAGTGAAGTTTGATTTGTTTAGGGGGTACATTTGTAAGATAAATGTACTAAGGGGGGAATGTTCGCATTAGTTTAGTTTATAATACATTATTGATATGTATTTGTTGGTTGTGATTATAATATAACTTCGTCACCTTCCACTCCTTCCCCAACCTTTATATTTGGCTCTTCCTCTTTTGTTTGGGATATTGAGTACATTTGAATAAATCATTCTTTGTCTTCTACTATCATTTAGAGTAAATTTTAACCTTAGATTCAAATATTCCTAACCGTATATTTTAGGTCAAAAAGAAAACATAATTTTCTTTTAGCATATTACACTTTTCCATTTTATTACTCATATGTTTAAATTATTTTATAATTTTATTATTGTCACTAGTGGTTTATTGGGAAAATGGGTAAAGAAATGAAGTTTTTCTTCTTTTCTAAGGAATTTCTTTGCATACTAATTTTCACAACCCTCTCGTAGTTTTATTTCCTCCTTTTGTTTCTCTTTTGTTTTATTTTTCTTGTGCTAGGGTTTGTAGAAGAGCTATGGAGATTAAGAAGGTCATGTCACTTACATTATTTTTTGTGTGATTATTTTTCTTTGTAGGTCATCCAAAAAAGAGGGTTCTATCTCTCCCTTTATTAATTTTTTATTACAATGACGGTTTAATTTTTAATTTTTAATTTTTTTGTTTTATCATTTCATCGATTTCTTTTAGGCTTTGGGTATTAGATCTACCTAGGTTTCTTGTATGTAACTTTCCTTGAAAGACAAGAAAGTCGTGATCTATACTTAGGGGATTTGAGTTTAAGGAGGGAATATTTAAGGTTTTAGAGAGGTAAAATGTGTTTCCACACATGTGGGAGAGGATGGAACATATAGAAAGTGTAGAGGTGTATGTGATATGAAAATGATAGTTATAGGGGCATCCAACAAGCGAGCTAAAGCGAGGACAAGAAAGGAGGACTAGGGATGGTGTGGTGCATCTACACCACTATTTGGTGGATTGAAAAGTCATCAAAGGGGGTGCATGGGTTTGACCCCTACCCTCCCCAAAATTTTTCTTTTAAAAAAATACATTATTTAAAAAAGAGAAATTTGGTCCCACGTATCAATATAATTTTTTAAAAATTATTATTAGATCTAATGATAAAATAGAAAACCACTTCTTCCGAGTTCATCCTACTAGTATTTATTTCATTGAAATATTAAATATATGTAATTATCTATGTGTGTCTATGTCTATTTTTGTGTGTGTGTGTGTGTGTCTTGCATATGCGCATGTGCATGTGTGTCTATATATATGTATATAGCTTTAGGTGATAAAAATTTTGAGAAGCGATAAATATTTAATTTTTAAAAAAAATGATTTTGTATAACAAAATAAGAAGATTATCTTTATACATATTTATGTATGAGTGTAAAAACAACTCTTGTATACTTAACTAAAAATTTAGTTTACATAGTTAATATAAAAGTTATGTAGGATGTGTACATTTTCACCCAAAATGTGTTAAAATCCAACCATTGGTACAATGCCATTCTTTTCTCTCACTTATGCATAAAGAAACAATCATTTGAATCCACAAAAATATTAGTTTATAAATTTGACTATTTTTTTGTTTTAAATGCATTAATAAGGAAAAATGATACATGAGAGACTCAAGTGAATGATTTTAATACACAATAATCCCTTCCTTATATCAATTGTTTTACATTATAAGTTCAAGAGTAAAATTGAAGAACTTCTACAGCAAAAAAAGAAGGAATAGAACATATAATAGGCATAATTAAATTCCATACAACTTTAATATACTCGCTCACTTTCCTTTGAAATAAGATATACGAGTAAATATAAAATAAGAATGAGAGCCCCAACTAATAATAAAGAACCCAAGATCCCATAATAACTACATTCTTCTTCTCCAGGATGCAAGCAACCAAAGTCCTATTTGACAAAGTTACATATCATACTACAAAGTAGAAGAGAAAGATTTTATTATAACATGGAAGAGTAAGATTACATCCTACTCAAAAATAATATTATGAGTTATTTTAATAAGAAGACATCAACCATACAAAATTCCATTACATCTTCACAAAGGGATCACTAAAAGCTATTCCATCAAGCACAAATTATATATGGTTCAATCCCAAGGATATAAATTCATTTACAATGTTTACAAAAGAACCAAATGACATACAAGAAGTATAACTTTCCCAGTGGGGAAACACAAAATGCCAAGTATCCAAGAATGTTTCATCTATCCTCAAGCTCTAATCTTCATGTTTTGCACTCCATAAAGTCTTCATGCACAAGGAGAGAGGCTTGATTTACCACCCAACCTATAGGCATCAATACATGTTTTTCCAAAGGTGGGAAGACATTGTAGCCTCCCCAATACCTAGGGAGAGAGAGCTAGCTTCCATAAATGTGCACACGAATAAGGAAGAGATAACACTAACCACATTACATGCAAGAACAACCCATACACCACAAAACACAACAAATGACAGCCAAAAAAGAGAGGATAATACCATATTAATCCTCAACAAGGGGAAGAGTGAATAAGACATCTAAAATTTCCATAGAGTATGGTTCAACCCTAGGGTGCACACTTTCAAAATATTCAAAAACCTCCTTATCCCTCCAAAATAGTCATTCCTCCTTATTACTCCTCTCATTCACCTAAATTCCTCCTAGGAAGGATTTTCAAAACCCATTGGGTTTGCTCTCCAAGGATGGGGAAGGAGGTTCAAACTATATGGACCACCTTCGCCACCTCAAAAATATGAGGGGATGAAAGAGAACCAACATGGCTTACCCATCAAGCCATGAGGTTTAAGAAGGAAAATCCTTTCCTCCTCTCTGAAAAACATTCCCAAATCCATCAAGTCATATGATGGATGGAGAAACAATCAAAACAACAAGAACAAGTAAGCATAAAATACATGTAAAAAAAGTAAAATACATTTAACAATATGCATTCTATCATTTATGTGTAAAAATAGCACAAGGATAAAAATCCTACCCTCAAAAATATCTTTAAACTCTAAGCTTCTCTAAATTTTTGTCAAAGCAAAAGCTCCAACTCAAAAGAACTCCCAAAATAAAATGACAAGAAAAAGTTCTCTTTCTCCCCATGAGAGATTATTTGAAGAAAACAAAGTAATTTACCTCACAAATAAGGAGGTGACATGTGTCATAGCTCTCTTCCCTCCAAGCCAAGATTCATAAAACAAACCAAAAAAAAGATAAAACTTTATTTTAGCATTATTCCCCCAATTACCTAAAAGAAAGTAAAACAAACCCATGTAATTTTTCACAATATATAACCCCTAACCATTCCTACATGAATGGTTACAAGTGAGAGGCCAAATGGGAGGGAAACAACTCATTTTACCTAAAATTAAGCCACCCTACCTAATAGGTAGGGTTCAAGGCCTTATTTTTATTCTAAGTGAACCCCCAAACCAAAAGGGGTCACTAAAAATACCAAAAATTACCCAGGTTTCGAGTTTGACATATTTAGACACATTAGTTGAGGATGTGGGGCCCACTCAAGGGTGCATATGTGACCCCAATCGTTACTAATTAAAAAAACACTTAACAAACACATGCTTAATACAAGTGGGGACTATTAGGTCTCCGAAAGTAGTTCTTAACAATAAAAAATAACTGAAGAACAATTAAATTTTACAAAATATACAAAATTACATTCTAAGGGTAACTCATGGTGCCCAAACAATACATGCAACCAATAACGCTTCATAGAGCTAACATGATTAAGACTCATCCCCGTGTGTCGTTTATGCACATTCGTGTAGCCACCACCGAAACCCATGTTTACCTATGTAATGTAATATGCATACTCATTGCAAACATTAAGCGCATATGCCCAATAAAAGTATAAATCGACTACTTAGTAAGTCAATCGAAGTATAAACATGTTATCTATACTAACACATCATCATTATGGAATTGTGATTGAGAAACATGAACAATTTCACATAAATTCACCATACATTATCCATTACAAGATTACATATAATCGACATATACCCATGTTATCATATGATCACATCAAATAATCGATTAGTCCATAACATCAAAATGTGTGACAAAACCATGTATTCATTATATATCAAATAAAATCAATAACATAGTAACTTTGTTAGTATCCAAAATATCTACTTAAATGTGCTAACATACTAATAAGGACTAAATTGGCGCTACATGTCCAAAACATCATACATGTCCACAAATTATCAAATATCATAACATAATATCCAAATGTGCCGTAATCCATGTCAAATCATAAAAATGAGTATAGAGTTAACACATAAATGAAGCTAGAAAATGTGGTCACTACGAATTTCAATACATCAACATTGTTCTGCAGGCCAATGCATATTTCTAGTTCACAATGATACTCATTAACTTTTTGTTTTCATCCGTTGTTTGCCTCTCTTTTCTCCATCCCTATTGTCGTGTCTATTGCACCTTCAAGTGTAATTGCTAGTTTTAACTCAATAACTATGTGTATCATTGTATGTTGTAACGCCCACAAAATTTTCCCACACGAGACCCAAGAACAACCTAGGACAAGCTAGAAAATTATGGAATAATTATTTTTAAAAAGTTTTCTGCAAAATAGGATGAGATACAGTTGTCACATTAATGTTTCTAAATAAATTAAATTTAATAATAATTTTAAATTTTTTTTTAACGAAATGTTAAAAACCCACATTATACTTTAATGAACTTGGTTAGGCCAAGCATGGTTAATTTCTCCCTAAGTGTTATTTTAATAAACAACTCAATTTCACTATAGTTAAATATTCCATATTTAAATTTAAAGGGTAAAAGGGGCCAAAATAAATAAATACCCAAGATATTTAATACCACAAGGTTTAAACAATCAACAAGGTCCCTAACATTAGCACATAGGTTAAAAGAATAAACATACCCCTTCACAATAAAGTGACACCTTAAAAGTCAACCCATGCATTTTAAATTTTAAAATTCAAATTTCTCTCACTCACTCCCCACCTACTTTTTGTAGGGATGAATCTCATCCATTGGATGGATTCATTTAGGGCCCTTGGATAAGGAAAACCATCTAACCCTAAGTTTCCTTATGAAAGACTTCTTTCTCTCTTTCTCTTGACTTATTATTGCACTTTTGTTTTGTAGGTTGTTGGAGTAGAAGGAGGAAGCCATTAGAGGCCATTCCAATATTTTGGATGGAAGCACTTCCACATTTTTCTTGTTTTGTTCACACCCTCTACTAGGGTTTTAAATGTATTTAAATATTTTATTTATCTCATTATTTCTTTGATTTTCCCAAAATGGGCTTATGGGTTTTTCCCTATTTTGATTATGTAGTTAATAGGTATATGTTTTCATATGTGAAAGAGAATATATAAATAAATACTCTTATATATATATATATATATATGTATGTATGTATGTATGTATGTATGTATGTATGTATGTATGTATGTATGTATGTATGTATGTATGTATGTATGTATGTATGTATGTATGTATTTGAAGTTTTCTTTATTAAATGAACATGAAAATTAAAATAAAATATAGTGGTTTAGTATATTTGTAAATAAATATATATATATACGCGATAAGAGAGAGATTTGCCACAGATTAAGCATACTACACGGGCCGCAAAATCAGTAATGCGCAGGAGGTTTGAGGATTTTTTTCTGCGGTGGTAAATATTATTAGGTAAATTTACGGTGGAAAGTGGTTGGGTTGGGGTGAGGGTCACCGACCCTCACCCCAACCCCTTTCACTCTAAAGTAAAAAAAAAGTGCAGGCCGCACTTTTCTATAGCACACTTTCTTGTAATATTAAAAAAAAACCCTCAAACCTTTTGCGTTATAATACTACGTTTGACATTTAACTTTATATATATGTATGTATGTATGTATGTATGTGTATGTATATATATATATATATGTATGTATATGTATGTATGTATATATATATATATGTATATGTATATGTATATGTATATGTGTGTGTGTGTGTGTGTGTGTGTGTATATGTATGTATGTATGTATGTATGTATGTATATTTTAAATGAAAGATATATCGGATATAAGGTAAATTAATAAATTAACCTATTACTAATATCATTATTAATAATAAATTTTAATATCAATATCTTGGTCATTAGGTCATAATACCACCTTTATTAATAGTATCTAATAATATTAAGAAGATATCATTAAGTGATAATAGTTATATTATTAACAAATCTAGATTTTGCACTTAAGATTTCTTTGTAAAATTTGATAGTATTAAGCTAAGAAGTATAAGGAAATATCAACCTAAATTCTACTTGTCATATTGAATCACTTTAGGTTATAAGAAATTTTACAATAACTAAATAATGAAACTACCCATTCTAATGAGGCTAGGGCCTAAATTGCAATGAGTAATTTCTTTCACTCCACTAGATTTAGGAATTTGACCTATTTTGTTGAGCATGTAAAAGATAGTTAAAATTTGAGTTATTTCCATCTACTTAGAATAGAATCTAACTTTCATCAATCACTATAAGAGAATGAACAAATATAACTTTTTCACAACATTATAATTTTCATGGAATACAATAACGATAGCCTTTTTTTTAAACTACAATTTTCAACCTTTCTCACAACCAACTTTAACAAGGTTTTCAATAAGTTCTAAAATGAGAACTATTATCTTTCCAATGAGATCTACACACTTTTGTGGGAAATAAATTAACTATAATGAAATAAGAGATTCCCTTATAAATTTATTTTCTATTTCAACAAAACTAGTTTTACAACACAAGTCTTTATTTCTTTTACAAAATACAATGCAATCTTGGTCACTAATAATCAATACAAATTTTCCTCAAAAGATTAATACGATATCTTCCACTTAAATTATAAAAACTTACAAGAATGAAAGTTGAAAGGAATATAATATTATAAGTCTTCCACCCTAAGTGGGAATGACAAGGAGGTTTTTTTTTCACAAGGAAATATTTCTTGAGGACACCAACAAGAGAGCTCCACCATATTTCATTTAATCACAACGAAAAAGGGGAAGAAACAACACTCTCCACCCAACCAAGAATTCCAATGAGGAGAAGAAGTCATCCTCCTCATTGGCCCCTAAGCCCCAACCACATTACAATGAAAAATGGATTCAACTCATGGCAAAAAAATAAGCTTCCACATAACAATATAAGATTTTACAACCATACCAAAACACAAACAATACAACTATAATGATAAGAAGGAAAGCAAAAAAATACACAAGGCTTCAACGTGCAAGAGCCAAAGATGCAAGATCTATGAGGAGATCTCTTATGCCTCCCAATGGGGAATGGGTTCCCACCTTAAAACCCTCCAATAAACATCTCAAAACCCCTACACAATTTGATGTCTCCCTCAAGAACCTTTGATGCCTCCCACATTTTCTTATGGCTCCCTCATAAAAATAGACCAAGTAAGAAATGGAAGAATTTTTTTTTCCAAGGTGGGGCACCCAACCCAACTCCCTCCAAAACATGAAATGAACTCTTATGCCTCCCCACATGTAATATCCCCATAGTCCCCTCCTACACCACACTTAGGCAATCTACCCAAGCACCCAAAAAGCATACCAAAACACTCAAAAACATGTACATATACACAATATAAAAATAAATATTTTACAAGAGTGTAGCTCCTTCCTTTCAAGGGTAGAGCTTGATCCAAGAGTCCCACAACAAGATTATTCAAGCCCAAACAATCACCAAAAAACTCCAACAAAAACAAAAGCACTCCAAAATCCACTAACTCCCAAAAATTACAAGAGCACAAAGAAATGAAGTAACCACTAAATAAGAAAAAGAACTTGAATAAATAGAAAAGAAATAGAGGAGAGTGAGGTGGCTCCATGTAGGATGTCACATCACTCATCCTCAACTCTACCTCACAAGTCAAACCTCAACCCCAGTGCACCATAAATTGGTGGGTGAGAGGAATGACAGTATACTTACACACACAATCCAATCCCACACCCCCTAAGGACAAAATTTAATTACATGAAAGAAAGCGCAGTAAAATTTTACATTTTTATCTTCCCAAAACACATAATGGGGTCTATTTTTGACCCCTCAACCCATAGGTAGGGTTTTATAGCAATTTAAGAGGTGTGGGACAAGTTTGACTTGTCCCACAAGCCTCCAAAATTAGCCCTTAAGGCCAAATTCGAATTTTCATGAAGGGGTAGGGTGTACAACACTCAAGATCACAAGCACTCAACTTACAACACATAATCCAAGAGCGATCAATTCTAATAAATGAATTCTTTTGACTCATTCTTAATTAATTTAGTAAACTAATTAATTTACTAATCTAGACATAAATCAAGTAATTAACAAAAGGAGAATACATCACTATAATTTCACATACTAAAATTAAATAAAGGAAACTAAATGAAAGAATAACACATAACCCCTTGGTCACAATTGAAGGTGACTCCCCCATGGGAACCCCCTAACAGCAATCCAACCACACACACATAACAAAATACATGTTGCAATCCACCCTTGTTGAATTCATCTAGCATTCCAATGTGGTTGGTCTTCAATCCCTTAATTGTTTGTTATGACATGTTTCCCTGCAAAACACATAACACCTCCTTCGGCTTCGTATCCGAATCAAAACATCCAAAATAAAATATACAATAGAAATCCACAATCATCTATGTATGAATCAAAACATCTAGGCAAGTAATGATATCATTTATAATTTCTAACATCTTGATTCTACATTTTATCAATATCCATATGATCACAATATTAGTGCAATTCTAAGGTCTACTCAAAAGGAACAAAGCATCGCGAGTCGAAATATATATAACCATGTCAACAACGTATCATCATCGATATAATTGTCTCTAATAATCCACATACGTTATACCGAGAATCGAAGTCAACAACGCAGTCCAAGATCTCTAACATCGACTAACATCATGTTAAGTCAAAAAGCTACAATAATATCTATAAGTATAGTCGACAATATCGAAATCAATAATAAATAGTGTCGACGGAAGTGGACACTACATATGTCAAGGGTTAACATTATTTAGCCACCGTTTTGCATTTTATCTTATTTGTTATTAATAAAATGTTTGTGGACCCATCTCTCTGGAGAGAGAAAAATTGAAATTAGTATTATCTCTAGAGAGACAATAAATTAGTATTCTATATTGTCTCTAGGGAGACAAAACAGGATTGTCTTTAGAGAGACAAAATTGATATTGTTTCTCAAGAGATAAAATATGTATTAATCTATATTGTTTCGGAGAGAAAAGTAAGAGACACCCGCTTTGAGATAATATACAATTTTTTTATTGTCTCTATTTGAAATGAGTTAATTAAGTATTGGCTCAAAACACCACCTTTGTTGTAGTGAAAAGAGAAATTAAATGGATTGATTTGGTTTTTCACTTGCTGGTTAAGCAATTACTCAAAACATTTAGGAAAATATTTTAGTAAAATTGGAACAATATATTTACATTTCCATTAACAGCATTCCCCACATATGGAACGATAGTCCCCAACATGGGAGCGCAGGTCACTGCTTTTTGTGATAGATGGGCCCTCGGCGCATCTCAGATTCTCTTAATCATGCCGCTGGCAATTAGTGTATATAATATCGTGTTCCAACTTCCTTATCGTGCTTCATTGCACGCGTTTAAATTGGTGGTGCATGATAGTTGATTTGTAAGTTTATTAAAAACGCCCGTGTCTGAAATAGTTGTATTAAAAATACTTGCGTTCGATGAAAAAATCCCAAAAAATCCCAAAACACAAATATGAATTTTTATTGGGTATATTGGGAATTTGGCAGGTTGATATTAATATATGGATACGCTCGGATAAACTTTCCACAAAAGTAATAATTATGTGCAGAAATTAAAGACAAAACGCACCGGCCTGTTCCTGATGAAATCTTCGACCTCAGCTTCCTGAATTGCATTACATTTTTCCTATATAAGCTTCGATGTTTTACCTACTTGTATCTCAAGAAAAGAAAATAATGAAGTCGATCGATCTGAAAATATTGTGTTGCGCAGGATGGATGTTAATGTTCATATTTCGCCCAGTCTTATCTTGTGATCGATGTCTACACAAATCCAAAGTAGCCTATTATGCTTCCTCACAGGATGTCGACGGTATGTGAATTCTATCTTTCTTCTTACCGTTCGATCCAAAAATAACAGCTCTATTTAAGTAATTGTTTATTATGCATTGCAGTTGGAGCATGTGGGTACGAATCCTTTGCATCAACTTTGAACGGCGGAGCGGCGGCCTCAGCAAGCGCGAAAATATACAGGGAAGGGGTTGGATGCGGGGCTTGCTATCAGGTACCGATTAATTATATCACACATTTTGTTTTGCCTGATTGAGGATAAGGTTGTTTATAATGTTCAAGCTCTGATATTTTCTGTAATCACTTTGATGTAGATAAGATGCACAAACCAGACGATTTGCACGAAATCAGGTGTGAAAGTTGTGGTTACAGACTACACCGAAAACAACGAGAGGGATTTTGTGTTAACCACTCCCACGTTCTCGAGATTAGCTCAGCCCTCAAAATCTGCCGAGCTTATGAAGATCGGCATTCCGGATATCGAGTACAAACGGTGAGCAGTAGCCAGAAATAGGAAGAAACTTGTATATGAAACATTCTTAAGAGTTTTGTAGGGAAATGGGATAATTCGCCATTTAAAAAATATTGTTGTTTTCGTTATTTGTTACAGTATCCCATGCAAGTACCCAGGGCAAAACCTGACAGTGAAAATATCCAAAATTAGCAATTATCCTTCCTTTTTGCATTTCTATTTCTGTACCAAGGAGGCCAGACGGATATCACCAGCGTTGATGTAGCTCAGGTGAGAGAAAACTGGAAATAATGGTACATATTATGTGTTCAAATAGAGATGGGTAATGGGTGAATTATGGAAATAAATGCAGGTGGGGTCTTCGAATTGAAATACATGACGCACAACTACGGTGCGGTTTGGAGTATGTCGGATCCTCCGATGGGGTACTTGTCTATTCGCATGGTGGTGACGAGTGGGTACGACAGGTATACGTTGTGGAGTAGAGAAGGCGTGTTGCCCTCTAACGGGAAGGTGAGATCCGTTTACGACACTGGTGTTCAAATTAAGCAAATAGCAGCACAAGGGTGTTCTCCCTGCGACAATATGGCCGAAATAGCAGCACATGAACAACACTGCTCTTCCTGCGACACCCAAAATTGGGACCATATTAATTGAATGCATTCCGGCAGCTCTATACTCTGATGTCAATTCGGAGGGATCTACTCTAAATTTCTTTTTTATCCGTTAGAATGTAAGATTTTGTTTTTCTCCACGCTGCAGCTAATCATTTTCATAGTGTTTCTCGCCATCTCGCTTTCTCGGGTCTCTATTGAAAATAACGAAGATGGAAGCCACTCCAGCTCTGGTTGGGACGTGCCCAGTAGTGGCAAAGACCTGTCCGGCTTTGATTGTCTTAATTTTTCTGATTTAGCGCTTTCTACTGCTTTGTAAGAACATATGTTCCTAAGCTTTGTTGTTGCCTAATTTGATTCTTGAGACTCTTTTTTTCGTGAATTATCTTGTATCATTTTAGTTGTTAATAATTTAAGATCTTATATATATGTTACAAAGTAAGTTTCAATTGTAATATATCTTAAACTATAGCTTTGTGAGTTGAAATTTCTACTTTTTGTTCCACTACAAGTCTTGGAGTTATATTACATTGAGACGATTTCTATACTTCTATCGCAACATTTTATAACACGCATGTAATTTTTCTTCTAGTTTTATACTCTTATCTAAAACTGATCTCTTGTCTACACTTTGTTCATCTTGTTATATCGATTTGTTTATCGTGTCTTCCATCGAAAGTTGTATCCTAATTGCCCCAAATCAAATAATATCCAACAAATTTTAATTATTTGTAACACTTTAATTGATTACTATTTATTTACTATTTATATCTCCTTAGATCTTAATTGAAAATAGATATGGTTTTTTTAGTATATTTGATAATGTAATAATTAGGTACTCTCACTTCTATTGATAAGGATTCATGTTTTTGTAGAACTCCACTTTATCCTATACTCAATTCTTAGGGATTTCTTTTTTAGTAAATCCAAGTCACACTCATCCCTTTGGGTTTCCTTTTGATAAACCCCACTATACTTACATTCATCTCTTAGGGTTTTCACTTTTCTTAAACTCGTAATGTTTGTAACATTCTAGAGATTGTTATATTTAAGCCTTTTGTTAATAGAATTTTTCATTATTTATTCCAATATTTTAGCCCTTATGTGTGTGATATTGAGTATGAAAAGTTTCTTTACATCCAAATTAAATACATATATATAAAGTGTTATGTTAAATTCCAATACACTTGGTCTTGAGAAATTCCCTTGATCAATCCTAGGGTTTTCTAAAAATAAAATGATTTAAATGAGACTCATATTAACATTGAAATTGTACTAACCATTCTTGAAACTCCTATGAATGAAAACATTTTGAATATAGTTCTCATCTTTCTATCGAAGGTTAAAGTATTATAGGGAAAGGGGTTGTTCTAGAGGATCAAATTAGAAACCAAAACTTATTCAATCTTCAATATTATTTGATGTAGACAAGGTGCAGGAATCCATTGAAGGACGGCCACAAACCTCATAGCCTTTAGAATGCAATAAAAATAATACTTAAATAGTTACGCATCAACAAAATAACGATTAAGAAAAATCTATATGATATCTTATTGAAACAAAACATCAACATTAGACCAATCGCCAATGATTCAACATGTTACACAATTTCATCTTATTTGATATGTTAGATCACATGAACAAACATCATCTAATTATCCCCTCTCATGTCACAAATTCTTCATTCTTTTTATTCACAATGAGCATTATGCTGCCATCTCTAGTCTATCCTTAAGAATTCACCAAGAGTTCTTTCTTAAACATTAACTACTTAACTAAGACAATGGGCTCTACCCATATATCCATCCACGCCACTTCATAAGGTTTCTAATTCTATAGAGTTCAAATCAATGGATCAAAGGGACAAATAGTAGACCCAAACATAAATAGTCATCATTTTCCCTAACATATTCCTTCAATCAGAAACAACTCTAAGTCCATGACATGAACAAGATTGAGCATATAATGCTCCTTAGATGACAAATGTGTAAGATGTAAAACATGATGCAAAAGAACCATGAAATCAACAAACATTGCACAAATAGATTACACATTTCATAGAATGCCACATTAGACTCCTTGATCTTCCATTGATGTATTTCTTCACTTTACAACTCTAGAAACATAAAAATTCTCTCTAAAATGTAAACATTGAATTAATCCATTGTGCATTGAATTTGTGTTAATGCATGATCTCTTGTGATCCCATATGCTCCTATATCATACACCTTAGATAAATTTGAAAACTTGAGCTCTACTCAAGGAACTAGTGTACCACATTTCCTGGTATCCACAACACTTAGTAAAGTTGTTTCTTTAGTCTTCTTTCCTTTCTAATTGACCAAATATTGAACATACTTATTATGGTAAGCCTTCTTGGTTATGGTATATATTATTCCCTCTAAATCATCATGCTCCTTCTCAACCATATATTTCCTCCAATCTACTCCATTTTCTTTTGATTCAAGTAGCTCTTTATCTTCCTATACTTTGCCTCATATGGATATAGATCCAAAACATTGAAGATGTTAGATATTTATATGCCTTTCAAAACTCAATCTCATAATCATTCTATGAATTTTTTTGAAGATATTTCATGGTCCTATCTTCTTCTATTTAAGCTTATTATAAGTCTCTTTCTAAACCACTCCTTTCTTAAGTATGCCAACATCATGTCTACAATTTGATATTCAATTTCTCTTCACTTTTCATATGTGTGCAATTTGTAGTGTACATTCATCTTCACTTACTGATTGCACACTTTTCCATAGTCTCTTACCTTCGCACTCTTATCCTCATTATTTTGTAAGCCTCTTAACTCTGTAACTCCTCTTGGGAAGTTTCCATGTATGATTTGGAATGGTTTCTTCCATGTTCTCCTATTTACTTGAATTATTATAAACAAATTATTTAGACGATGGGGATGAATCTAAAGAACCTAATTTATCTCCAACCAAACATCTAAGTAAATATCTAAGGATTTTTGTAGAACATCTATCTATCCATTAGTTTTTGGATGGTATGTTGAACTGAATTGTATCTTTTTATGTAATGAAATTACTTATATAAATTTGAATATCGAAGTAATAGAACACCAAATAATGCAAAAATATAGATAAATAATCACAATATGCAGGTATAATGAATTAGCCACTTTGAGGAGGTAACCTCAAAACCATACAATAAGGCTCAAGTTTTTAATATGATGATCATATATGTAATGCCCACTTCCCTACGACATTTAGTTGATTACCTTTTTGAGTTATGCAGACTTTGGATATGGACATGATTTATACTTATGTTGATTAGCATGATGTTTTGTGACTAGATGCATTTGGATTATGATTGGATTTTGTTTTTAGTATGATCTACACTGACTCATGGACAGACTATTGGATTCGGATATTATTTTTATATGGATATATTGCATGTGTTCTAACATTGGATTTCTTCGCCATGATGAGTAGAATGTAGTTGTCGAATTTACATTGCTATAATTTTGGATAATGATGAAATGCATAATTAAGTTGTGATTTAGACCTAGAAATAATGATTGCTTGAATTACGTATAGATGTTAATAAATTTCATGCATATGGTTATTTTGGATATTTTGACATGGCCTTAAGGCCGAAGAGGGTATTTTGCATTTTGCAGAAACACAAAGATGATCACAACCATGAGGGGATTGGGAACCAAACACACCAGAATGTCGTGTGGTTACAACTTTGGTCGTCAAGGCAACTAGTGAATTGTATTGTGTTACCTTTGTTTTTTTCTATGTGTTAAGAAAATTTCCATGAAGGGGAAATTCTCTAATGTGACCAAGGGGGTAAGAATTTTATTAACTTGTTTCAACTTACTTTAGTAGGTGATTTTATTTGTGATGTTTCTTTTTTAAAATTACTTTGCTAAGTGTGTTTAGATTAATGTAATATCTTGTTTTAATTTTTAAGTTTTGGAGGGAAGTCAAGTGGGTGTAATAAATTTTGATGGTTGGCTCCTTGAGCCTTGTGTTTCCTCATGTATTGAATGCTTGGTTTTGAGTGTTGACCACTCCAAACTCTTTGAATCTCGAATTTGAGATTGAGGGCAATTTTGGGGGACTTGTGGGACAAGTTAAACTTGTCCCACACTTCCCAAAACCCCTTACCAACCATATCTATGGGTTGGGAATCCAAAAAGGGGATTATTTATTGTTTTGGGAAGGGAAATATGACTTTGGAGTGCACTTTTCTTCTTTTTGCATTTATTTGTGCCTTAAGACACATGGGAAGGGATGGATGTGGATTGGAGATGTCATTCAACCCAACCACCCATTTATGGTGTTTTGGGATTTGAGTTGACTAAAGGGAGGTGGTCTTGAGGATGTGTGATGTGGCATCCTACAAGGAGCCACATCACCCTCACTCTTCCTCTTGTCTATTTATGGAAATTTCCTCTCTTGTTGAGGGGGTTGGAGTTTTGTTTTTGTTTTGTTAAAGAGTTCTCTTTTGTTATTTTTGGGAGAGAAAAGAATTGGGAGAAAGAGAAAAAGAGAGTGCTTGGACTTGCATTCTTGGATTGATTTGGGAAGGAGCTTGGACAAGTTTCTTGGTTTAGGATTCTCTAATGGAGAGGTAGAAACCCTCTCCTTTGTTTTGCTTTCATATTATTGTTGCTTCTATGCTAAAATTGTGAAAATGTATGTTTACTTTGGTGTATTGTGAAAAATGGATAGAATGCTTATTGTGTAGTATAGGAGAGGTCTATGGGAATACTCATGAGGGAGGAAAAAGAGTAGATTAGGATATTGTGGAGGGAGTTTGAGAGGGATGCCCATCTTGGGTAAGAATGTTTACATTCTACCTTGTCTTTGAGGGAGCCATAAGAGGAGGGAGGCATAAGAGTATGGGAGGAAAAAGGGGTACTTGAGGGAGGCATAAGAGTCATAGGGGCTTGTGTTTTATTGTGGAGGGTTTTGGATGGGCATCTCATCTCAATTGGGAGGCATAAGGAAAACATTCCCATAGTTCCTTCTCTTGTTGGCTTGGATGAAAGCCTTGTTGTGCAAAGTATTGTGTTATTTGTGTTTCCTTGTTGTTTCCTCTTTTTATTTTGAATGTTGTGAAGAAATTGTATTGTGGAAGCAAGTATTGTTGCCTTGAGTTGGAGACCACCCTTCATTGTGTTGTGTTTGGGGCTCGGGGGTCAATGGAGGAGATTGCTTCTCTTCTCCATTGAGTTTTGGTTGGGAGGAAAGTGTTGCCTCTCCCCCTATCTTGGTTGTGATTTGAAATACTTGGAACTTGGAGCATGGATGAAGAACACCTTGGAGTTTTGGAACCATGTTGTTGATAATGTAAAACCACCATGTATTTATCATCTTGAGTGGAGGAAGTATGTAATATTAATTGTATTTTAACTTACATTGTTGCAAATTTGTTTTTACATGAAGTAGAAAGTGTTGTAACAAATGTTGAATGAAAGTTGTTCTTTTGAACTCCAATAATAAGAATGTAATATAGATGGAATAAAAAGTTGAAAGGATGACAATCTATCTATTCTCCTTATTACTTGACTTGGAACCTCTCTTGAGTATGTTAATCTGGTTTACATGTTAGTAGTTCTTGCTTTAAACCTTATTGAAAGTAATTTTGGAACCCTCTTGAAGGGTGTTGGGAAATTTACAAAAACACTTTTCACTATTATAACTTATTCTTAATTATATATATCAAAAGCTTAAATTTTCCCTCATCTCATTTACATGTCTTTTTGCTTCCTAAGAATGTTTTATTTAATCCTTTATATAAATCTTATATTTGCTTCCTAAAACATCTATATTGTATAATTGATGTATAGATAAATTTTTTTATCACTTTAGTTATATTTTATGTATATATTATTTATATCATATCATATTTTATTCTATATTGTTGTTGAAATGACCTTAAATAGTATAAAAAGAAAAGAAAAGAAAAAAATGATACGTTTTAGTAGATACGCCTAACAGACAACCTGATACACAAAGCGCCGATCACACAACCTTTAAACTGTTGCAATGCTAGCAAAGATTTTGGACGTTTTTTTTTTACAGATTAGGATCCTGTGAGTGGTCTTAGCTTCACAAATATCAAGCTGCAATGGCAGGCCTCGTAATTGCCCAAACAAATGAGATGTTAGTCTCAAAATCAAAACCAGTTAATCACCCTTAAATCGTGTTTAAGAGAATAACGTATAATATAAAAAAAAAAGAGATGATACGTTTGAGTAACAATGCCTGACAGACAACTTAATGCACAAAGCGCTAACTGTCATAGCGAATATTTAAATTGTTGCAATGGTTACAAGGAATTTAAACGTTTTTTTTTAACAGATTAGGACACTGTAGTGGTCTTAGCTTCACAAATATCAAGCTGCATGGCAGGCCTCACAACTGCCCAAACAAATGTGAAGTTAGTCTCAAAATCAAGACGTCTTCTTTCATACATCTCTTCAAACTCTCTAAACTCTTTAAGACATAAAACAGTAGCCTGATTATCAACTGATAATATTACACATACTTCAGTAGTAGACATTACTTACAAGCATATAAGCATGGAGCTGTTATGCAGACGACTCTTTAGACAACAGTGATATAATCATCTACCAAATATTCAAGCTTTCAGATTAATAAAGTGCTTCGGTTTTCAGTGATTTCATTTTGGTATCAGAGCCTTGTGAATTTGTTCAGAGCCTTGGTTAAGAGATTGATATTGTGGTATCGAGCCTTGTGAATTTGTTCGAGCCTTGGTTAAGATATTGATATTGTGGTATCGGAGCGTATAAGATCTTAGGACCGCAGAGTAACATCTTTGTGTTGGTTTGGATAGCTTGATGGAATATCTCATCATAAATTATAAACTTCAGATTTCAGTTGCGAAAAGATACATACTACATTTAGTTTTGCTTCTTAGTTCTTTCGGTTTGATTAAAAGGTTTTTGTTTAAAGTTTTATTGAAAACTGTTCCCGAAATTCTCTTTGTTAGTTTTTACATCTACAAATCGGCGAGTTCGTAGCGGTTAATTGGTGAGGTCACCCGCCAAGTAAGACGCCGTGTGATAGGCGCAGCCATAGGGAAGACCCGACGTTTGTTTAACCATACTCGCTTTGTTTGCTTGCATTGTAAAAATGGCAGAAGAACTTTCTGGAGCCAGTCTAGGTGAAACTGAGAACCAAGAACTAATTAATCTTTCTGATGTCTTTGAAGTTAATTCTGATGTAGATATGTTAGATGAATCAAATCCCACTCCTGAATGGAGATTGCCAAAGAAATCTTATTCTGAAGTTTATGCAAAGATCAATAGATTCCATTTAATTGCTTCTACAGTTTTTAAAACTAGAGAATCAGTAATTCAAGTATCTCAGTCTAGTAATGGGGAATATAATATCCCTCTAATAGATAGATCTGATATAAAGAGTCTTAAAAGACAGTCAACATATAAGTTCGCGCATGTTGGATGCGTTCAAGATAGGGATAACACCTTTATTCAGAAGAGGTTTAAATGCTTCAATACTTTGCTGTTTAATGGATTTACGGTTTGACAATTTTAAGGACTCATTATTAGCAGCAATACAGACTGGGTTACACAATGGACCCATCTCTTTTGAAGTTTTCCCAAATTATCCAGTCTCCTTGACAAAGGATGACTTGTTACAAGATGTTTTGAAATTACATCTTGCTACCACTGGATTACATATGAGGACAGGTTCATGTCCTTTGGCCATTCACTACAAGGTGATTTATCGCCTTGTTAATACAATGTATCCAGCAGTCAAACATGGTGTCACCAAAGGCAGCAGCGTGGTGACTCACACAAATTTAGAAACACAAAAGATTGAACCTGAACTAATTTCATGGTCTGATATCAGAGTCCCCAGAGAATGGACTCTATCAAAAAAATTCATTCAGTCATCAAAGCCAAAATTAGAAAATGCTACAGCAGTTGTAGAAGAGAAAAACAAAGTCACATTAAGTTTCAGGCAAAACTCAAGTAGAAATTTGAGTAAGAAGTCATTATCTAGAAGCACTTCAGTCAATAGTACTTCATCCTACTTCACAGTAGGTGAAAGCTCAAATGCCCAAAAGGAAGAAGAGCCTGAGAAAGAGAAAGAGAAAATATTTCTGTGTAGTCATAAATCCTTAATACATGATCCAACTACAGATTTTCTCTGGTGCTCCGATTGTGAAAAACTGGTAAATCAAAAGTATACACCTGTAAATGGACCAGTTATTAATATGGCTTCAGTTAGTTCAAGTACTCTATTTCCTGAAACAGATGCTCATGAATTAATATCTCCTGACCAAAAACAGAAAGCTGTATTTTGGTACCAAAGATCTGTCAAGAGTAGTGAAATTGATCCATCCGAGAGTTCCAAGATGCTTAATTGGACAAATAAAGCTATAAAGGCTGTCCATGAAGAAACTGTTTCAAACAGAGAAAAATTAGCATCCATGGAAAAAGTCTTAAAAGCTATAGAACTTAGAAAAAAAGGAGATAGTGCAGCCGCATTAAAATTGCTGAATGAAAGAGTAGACAGAATGCATAGTTCTGTTGATAAAATTGAACAACAGGTTCAAGAAACACATAAGGTGGTTACTACAGACCTTCCAGAGGTCATTTCACAAAAATTACTGATCTTGTCCAACCATTGGTTGACCACACAGTTGGTTTGAAAAGTGTTGTTATCAGTAGACAAGTTCAGACTAATGAAATAATAGAAAATGGTATATCCTCTCTGCAGGATGAAAATGAAAAGACACATCAAAGAATTGATGAAATACAAAAGTGTCTTACCAGTGAACTCCCAAAGATACTGCCAAGAATACAAGAAATAAATAGAAAAGTTTCAGCTCCTCCAGAAGGAGATTGGTCTAAAGCTGTATCTTGGTCAGATGTTACACAGTTGGCTAGCCCATCTACAAAAAAGTCTTACAAAGAGGTCCTAGAAGAATATAAGCCTTTGTTTTTTAAAGATAAGAATGTTAACATGTTGAGTATACAGGGACCAGGACATCATCACCGCCGCGAGCAGGAACATCAAGAATATGAGCAGCCAGTATTTGATGAACAAATGGGAGAAAGCTCTAATATTACTCATGTTGCTGCACTTTAAAGACCAATACAAAAGGTACAAACTCTACAGCCAAATTTCTATAAAGTAGAGTGCAAAACTATTTCGGAAATAAAGGAGATTGTTCATTCCATGATTGGTTGGGGTAATACCCAATATGAAACATATAATAGATCTCCTAGAAATATTGCTGCAACAATTGCTAACGGCTTTGTTGGCATTTTGAAAGAATGGTGGGACTTGCTCCCAAACAAAGAAATAATATTAGATGCAGGATATTCTGGTCTTACTGCAGCCATCATCAAAGAGTTCATTGGGAACATTGATGATGATAAGATGATGAACACAGCGATGTTCTTAAGAGCCCGTCTCTGCGACATGACAAGAGTGAAGGAATACCAGTGCTTCATGCAGAAGCTCTATTACAGTTCCGGCAATATAAACGATGAGACCATGCGTCTCCGTTATATTGAATCATTCCCGTCATATTTTGCTACCCAATATAAGAAGGCCATGCATGGGATGCGCACTGCAGAGCTCAGCTTCGGGGCCATAAATCAAATCATCGACCAGACCAATGCAAAATTGTGCAAGGAAAAGTGGGAGCGCAAGCAAGCGCTCAAACATCAAAAAGCACTTGGTAATGTGTTCTGTGAGCAATATGCTCTAGAACCTTTTGGCTGTCTGATCTGGAAATCAATCCTAAAACTCGAAGCAAATCCTCTTGTAAGGATTGTTCATTTTCAAAGGGGGAGGATCGGTACTACCGTAAGAAGAAAAAATTCAAAAGAAAAAGATTCAAGGAGCCTCCATACAGACAGTCAAAGAAAAGTACAAATTCAGAAAGTTCAAGCACATCGGCAAGCATCAGAAGTTCAAGCCGACCTGCTACATATGTAAAGGGCCGCACTATGCAAACAAGTGCCCAAAGAAAGATACAGATAGAGGTAAAGCCAAGGTAAACGCTTTCTCTATCAAAGGCATTAATGATGATGAGTATGCATTTGTGTCAGATTCTGAAAGCTTATCTTCAGACATATCTTATGCATCTCTTGATAATAACTGCAACTGATACAACAAGTATCAGACGAAGAAGAAGACAGCACAGATCAGCGGATACAGTTCCGTTCCTTCTTTTGATAATTTCAATGTCAATATGAATACTAACTTTGCACACCCTATGATTCCACCTAGTGCAGAGTATTTGAGAAGGCAAGTAGAATGTTTACAGTCTGTGCATGACAGCTGTCCCCCTTGGGACACGGCAAGAAAGATGGCTCTCAGTAAAGAGTTGAGAGAGCTAACTGACAAATACATCAGGACAAATCAGGCAGAACAAGCCGATCGCAAAGCGCGAATCGAACTCGATGAGCCATTCGAGTCATTCCCTATACGACCTCCTTTCCAACAAAGGATCAGACAAAGACAGCTTCCAACCAGAGGAAGGTTTGGAGCATGGAGAGGTCGCGGAAGACAAAACATCCAGCAAAGGTCTAATGAACCAGGACCATCCTCACATCCAGATCCAGCATCACTGGAAGCCTACAGAAGATGGAGGAAGGACAGAATAGCATTCCTGGAGAAGGTCATCTCCAAGGCCACCGAAGAATTCACAAAGTTGCTGGATGAAGAAGAAAAAGAAAAGACAAATCCAGAAGAAGATCTGGATGAATCCTATCATCATGTTGCATCCGAAGGCAAAACAGAAGCTGAGGTATGTACAATTAGTTGTACGCAAAATCCATTCATTGGAATAACTATTTGCATTCCTCATATAAAGCCTTATATGTTAGATGCCATGATAGATACTGGAGCAGAGATCAGCCTCTTTGAGACAATTTGCTTTGCCTACAGATTGTTGGGTCTCTACCCACACAAAAATAAAGTTTGATAAAAGAGAAGTAATCAGTAACTACATGGCAAAGATAAAAATAGAGGTAGAAGGTTGTTCTCTAGAACTAGAATTTTATCAACATAATATGGATAGTTATGACTGCTTATTAGGAGTCAATTTCCTAGAAGCTTGTCATACATTCAGTATATCCAGAGACCATATTATGTTGTTTAATCCTCCAAAGGCGATATCCAGAAGGTACACTTTCCAAGCCATAGTACCTTTACCTCAGAAATCCAAGAAGGTCAATAATGTATGGATCCACAAGTCCATAGCAAATTGTCAGGTTAGTATTGAAGAAATTGTGTCAAAAATACAGAATGACTTATGTAATGACAATCCCCATGCATTCATACACAGAAAGAAACATTTCTTGTTCCTTGGATTTACAGCTGATAAAAGATTCAGATGGAAAGGAGATTGTGCCCAAATTTAAGGCACATCACAGAGGTATGCCACCCTCTGAAAGAAAAGAATGCAGAGAAGAAATTCAGAAATTATTGAAAGGCGGTTTTATCCAAGAGTCAAATTCGCCTTGGTCCTGTACTGCATTCTATGTCAATAAAAGATCTGAACAGGTGAGAATAAGAAAAGATTAGTAGTGGATTATAAGCCACTCAATAAGTATATAGCCTCTGTTCAGCATCCCATCCCAGCAAGGGATGATCTCTTGAGTAGAATAAAAGGTTCTAAAGTATATAGTAAGTTCGACCTCAAGAGCGGTTTCTGGCAAATATTTCTGAAGCCGAAGATATGTACAAAACAGCCTTTATTGTCCCAGGTGGGCAATATGAGTGGAAAGTTCTGCCCTTCGGCCTCAAAACAGCACCTTCCATATTTCAAAAAATTATGGATAGGATTTTTGGTGAACTTTCTGAATTCCTTATTGTATATATAGATGACATTTTGATTTTTTCAAAATCTCCAAAAGAACATATCAGTCATCTAGAACAGTTCTATAAGGTTGTTTTTGATAATGGTTTATGTCTATCTTTGACAAAGATTGAAGTTTTTAAAGAGGACATAAATTTTCTTGGTATAAGGATAAGCTCTGGCAATATTGAAATGCAGCAGCACATTGTCAGCAAGATACAAAGTTTTCCTGATGAGCTTCATGAAAAACAGCAGCTCCAGAGGTTTCTGGGATGTGTAAACTATGTTGCTGGATTTTACCAGAACATAGCTGCTGATAGAGTCTTACTCAATAAAAGACTCAAGAAGGATGCACCAGCATGGAACAAAGAAATGACTGATGCAGTTCGAAGAATCAAGAAACAGGTAACAGAACTGCCTCCTATGTCTTTGCCTGGTGCTGGTTTAAAAATAATTGAATGCGATGCAAGTGAGCAGTACTGGGGTGCAGTACTCAAAGAAAAATGTGAAAATGGGAAAGAAAAAGTTTGTAGATATAGTTCTGGTGCTTTTCAAGGTTCAGAACTTAATTATCATTCTTCCCACAAGGAACTACTTGCAGCAAAGAAAGCCATCAAGGCTTTTGTTTTTTGTCCAGAACGAAGTCTTTATTTTAAGGTCAGATTTAAAAGACTTCAAAAAGAGACTCAATGGAGGAGACCCTGCAAACAAAGCAGCCTGGAATAGGCTACAGCGTTGGGGACTGTGGTTCGATAACTTCGAATTTACAGTCGAGCACATTGCAGGAAAATCGAATGCACTGGCAGACTTTGCCAGCAGAGAGATGAATAGTTCAAAGAGTATAAGTGTGACTCAAGTCATGCATGAACCTCATGGTTCAATCTGGGATCATAGAAATGCCCAAGATCAGATTAATGCACTTATACCAAATGATAACAGAATGTCTATGGAAGCACAAGATTTACTGGTTAGCAGAGGAATAATTTCAGTTGTTCCATTCCAGATGTCTGAGACGGAATGCAGGTTTTTTGATCCTGACATCCCTGGAAGGCAGTTCCATACTCTGCAAGATCCTATGGTCAAATGCTGTTTGAATTGGCAATGGAGATCGCTTTACACAACAGAGCATTTTGACCCACTACTGTTGAAGGATTAAGGCTACGACAGCTCATACCGAGGCACAATACCATATGGCGCTTCGAATACTCAAGGATGTGGACAGAGGAGCATCCGCTCCACTATGATCTCTGGAATCGCGAACCATCTACAGGAGACAGGAAGTACATAGGAAAACATTTTAAATATTTTCTGTTGAAATATTTACCAACTAGGATATCTGATTCACCTTTATTAAATGTTGATCCTAGTTTAGCTAGAAATATTCTGATACAATGTAAGATTCCATGGTTCGTAAAAGTTCACTATTATGTTAAGATAATTCCTGGCAGAAATACTAACCACAGGCCTAATGCTACACTGTGGAGAAGAATCTTACTGCATCACACTATGGTGGTTCGTCCTCCTGTGCCTGGACAGGACTTAAAGCTACTCGACCATTACCTGTATCCCACTAGGCCTCATCTTCGTCCAAATCAAGATGGATCTGCATCTATCCCAAGGGTCGTGATTGAACAGCTGGAAAGAAATCTGGAGCCTACACCTTTTGGCAATGACAGCACATCATCCACTAGCAGCGATGATGACTTGGGACCAGCTGTCTCCTTTGATTCGCCTTAGTGCGGATCTCTTTAATAAAGGCTATCATGGTAGGCCTGTTACCATGACTTTTTGTACACGATAAGATTCTTTCTTATCGTTTTTCTGTGTCAGTCGATGCAGTGTGCGTCGGTTAGTGCGTGTCGGTCAGTGCGTGGTGGACCCATGGCACTTTAAATAAAGCTCTCATGAGTGGGCTGTACTCATGTCCTTCAGTCGTGTCGGTCTATGTCTTGTCCGTTTTGGAATCTTACCTGTTAAGGGTGTAACCGGTTTTCCTTTTACCGGATACCTCGGTCTCTAAGTGAAAAGCTTTGACGAAGATCTATAAATAGAACTTCGCTCAATTCACTCACTACACTTAGAGGCGGAGAAGCATACACTCCTGAAGACAAGAAGGATAGAAGATTTTCAAGAGGATTTCAAGCTATTGTCTAAAGAGTCGTCTCGCATAACAGCTCCATGCTTATATGCTTGTAAGTAATGTCTACTATCAAGTATGTGTAATATTATCGAGTTGATAATCAAAGCTCTTGTTTTTATGTCTGAAAGAGTTTAGAGAGTTTGAAGAATTGTATGAAACAGATGACGTATTCGATATCGTCATAAATGTTATTTCGATGTCTTCGAAACAGTTGATATAATCATCTACCGATATTCAAGCTTTGATTAATAAAGTGCTTCGGTTTTCAGTGATTTCATTTTGGTATCAGAGCCTTGTGAATTTGTTCAGAGCCTTGGTTAAGAGCCTTGGTTAAGATATTGATATTGTGGTATCACCCTTAAATCATTGTCTAAGAGAATAACTGTATATATATAAAAAAATGATGATACGTTTCAGCAGATATGCCTGATAGACAACGTGATACACATAGTGCTGACTGTCACAACGAATGTTTAGATTGCTGCAGTGCTTGCAAAAGCGATACTGAACAGAATTCATGGCAGGCCGTGTTTTGAAACCTCGTCTCCTGCTCTAAGTGTAGATGATAGGAGATAAAATACGCATTGCTTTTTAAAATTCTTAGAGACCAAAGCACCCTCAAGGAACTGAAGCTCAATAGTCACATGTTCATCACTGTTACCCATTCCTACAGATTTTTTTTGAAAGATATGTAGAAATTCCTAATGCCTTTCTGTTAATCACGCTCATCCTGCACCCCCTCTTTCACTGTCCTCCATCGTATTGATAAACATTTCTTGAAGGCAGAATCCCGGATATGAAGGAGCATTCGATGCTGAACAGATTACAACATAGTTGGTCGACCAACGTGTTAAGGCGTTCAAAGAAATTAATTAAGGGAATACTGAACCTCGTCCTTATCACGTGGTCTATGCGTTTGAAACAGCGACCCACCTGCTTCCCTCACCTGTAGTTTTCAATGAGCAACCACCACATTAACCTCTTTCTTAATGCGTGGCCAGGACAGTATAAAAGAGACGGCGGGCAGACTGTGCAGTCCTAGATTTGCAAAATATAGTGAAGTCAGTGTTTTAGGCGACCGGTTGGAAGTGGCGTGCACGCCAAGGAGTGGGAGGGAGTCATAATGGTGGACGGGTGACTGTTGGCACCCACCGCCCCATCCTTAATGCGCAGACAGAGATTTGAAAACACCATTACCTTGCAATTTTGAAAACGGGTATAATCGGTTAGGCAGCGAAGGATTAAACATTATATAAGTTAATAATGGTTGATATGTAATAAATTTCCTTTTATATATAATAATCATACTAGGTAAAAATTAGGTAAGGTGTATACCTAAACATATAAACTTATAACATGCAATAAAATTAGATTAGTACCAAAGTATATATATCGTAATATGTAATTCTTTTAATATATATACAAATACATGTTATAATGTATTAAATTATGAAATGACGTAATATAATTGAATAATAAAGTAAAAATTAAAAAAATAAAAATAAATAAAAATGAGTGGTCAGTAAATTTCTTTTCTTAATAGATTACATCATACTCTATGGTTAACATAGAAAACCCTGCTTTTGCGATATCACCAGGCAATTAGGTAAAGCAACTCAAGAGACGACTCTCCTTTTCCCTTGTGAAACGTCGAATGAGATGAGTTCCAATATCTCTGACCTTTTAGCATCACCGTGACCGTGGTGGTTTTCAAGCCTGATTTCGAACTCACCCGAAGTAATTAATAACTCGCCGAGTTGTGTGGAATAGCTTGGTCTCCAATAAAGCTCACCGAATTTATTTGATCAGCTCGCTAGGAGTGGTTTGTCTTTTTGGCCTTGATTGGTGGTATACGTATAAGCTTAACTCATCGAGCCATGTGGAAACAACTCGAGGTAAAATACTTTAAAAAAAAAAAAAAATTCGCATTTCGGGTTGTTCGCAATGGATGCGTCGTCGTCGTCATCAAGCGAGCGTCGTCTTTTTGCGGCGTTACATTTTTGGTATCAGAGCCAGGGGTTCGAAGCTGGGACCCTTGGGCACACGCTGGAACACGCAGAATAGGAACTTTCAACTTAGTACAGAACTAACACTTTTAAAATATAAAACCACAATGTTGATAATTATAGTAAACAACAAATTTTAAAAAACTAGCACAAGACCTAGAACAATGAACTAACTCTCACCTTGATCTGTGCAGGAGGCGTGGATTGGGCGAGGGGTCTCTTCACATAGACCTAGATATACCACCACCAGAGCAGGCCGTAGCAGCCCTTCTACCTCAGATCTTGTAGACACACCAGGATGTCAATGCCGCTATACGCGGAGAGCCCTTAGGGGGACGACTCGCCAGACATAGTTTGGAGCCATCGGTAGATGCCCAAGCATCCCCGACACACACGCAGAGCACGAAAGCGGAGAATTTCTGTGCAGAGTCAGCTAGGGCAGAGTCACCACAGAGAGGACATGGGGACAGGATCTCAGGACATAGGGACAGGTCTCGGAGCCCTAGACAGAGGGAGGAGCATACAGAGAGATCTAGGAGTCGTCATACATCAGCTGCAGACCATATCAGGGAGATCCTGAAGCTGCGACCATCTCAGTATTCAGGTGATACAGGTGGTTTTTAGGTAGAGGCCTGGTTGGTGAGCTTGAGCGGATGCTTCAAGCTCTGTCCTTGTAGTAGCAACACGAAAGCTCGTGTTGTGATCCATCTTCTGAAGGATGGAGCAGGAGTCTGGTGGAGGACCGAGGAGCAGAAGCTCCATGTCGACTCAGAGACGATTACCTGGGAGCTGTTTGAGGAGCGTTTCAGGAGCAGGTATTTACCCAGGAGATTTATCCAGCGCATAGACGAGTTTCATGACCTCCGTCGGTGATTGATGATGGCCGAGTATGAGAGTCTATTTCTGGACCTACTTCAAGTATATGTCGACTATATGCAGATGAGCGAGTGCACGGATTCACGGTTCATCCGGGCCCGAACTTGATTTAGCCGCACAGTGTGCATTCACCGCCTACGAGGCGTTAGCAGAGGCCGTGGAGAAGGCCTATATTGCAGAGGAGACACGGGGGAAGACACAACAGGCTAGAGACAGAGTTCGGAGCCGTATCCAGCAGATGCAGGATAGTAGGTCGAAGGGTTCAGTTCCTCCTCCACGGGGTGGACAGAGTTCAGGGAAAGCTTCTTTTAGGCCACCACAAAGCGGCGCGAGTAGCAGCAGACCCGCCCACCTTACCGACCTCCTCAGAGATTCGATGCACAGAGAGGACGTAGTATGGGGCCTCCTCCTAGGGGTCCCATCAGGACACAGGGTGCACCGAGAGCTCAGTCAGTAGGAGCTCATTAGCAGAGACCTCAGCAGTCCATAGCCGATCATCAGGATCTGTATCTCAGTCATCTAGAGTACCAGCTGGAGCTGCTTCCCACTGGAGAGGACCAGGCAGCTGTTATGGTTGCGGAGTTGTTGGACATATTTGGAGAGATTGCCCACATAACCCTACCAAGGGTAAGACACAGAGCTCAGAGCCTACTGTTGGAGATATGGCACGGAGTCATCGGATCTACGTAGCGGTCAAGAACCGCCAGGCTGAGCATCAGAGTACTGTGATTGAGATGACAGGTAGTATTGGTGGTATTTCCACCTCTATATTATTTGATTCTGATTCTTCTGATTCTTTCATTGCACCATCCTTAGTAGAGCGTTGTAGGCTGGTGGCAGTTAGGTAGGGCCCTAGATGGGATGTTGAGATGGCTTCTGGAGCCAAGATTTCTGTAGACTCCTTAGTCAAGGAGTGTGTAGTGGATTTGGGACCCTTCACCACTACTTCTGATCTTCGGATCCTTCCATTAGGATCTTATGGCATCATTTTGGGTATGGACTGGTTGTCTGCTCACAGAGCTAGGGTGGACTGTTACCATAAGACTATTGCTTGCACTGATGACCTTGGGGCGGAGTCAGTGTTATTAGGAGTTAGGAGACCCGTTTCTATTCACACCATCTCTGCTATGCAGCTTAAGCGGTGTATGCGACGGGGCCCAGGTTCCAGATTGTATCTTTATTCTGATTAGTGACAGATCAGAGGATGAGTTAGGGGGACCTTCTCTCGATGATCATCCCATCTTATCAGAGTTCGCCGATGTGTTTCCAGGGGAGCTACCGGGATTACCTCCCCCATGTGAGATCGATTTCCATATAGATCTAGTTCCAGGCGCAGAGCCTATCTCACGAGCACCTTATCGGATGACCACTCCTGAGTTATGTGAGCTCAAGTTACAGCTAGAGGGCCTTCTGGAGAAAGGCCTAATTCATCCTAGTGTATCCCCTTGGGGTGCACCAGTTATCTTCGTGAAGAAGAAAGACGGATCTCTTCGGTTGTGCATTGATTACCGTCAGCTGAATAAGGTAACAATCAAGAATTGTTATCCCCTTCCACGCATTGACGATTTGTTTGATCAGATGAAGGGGGCTACCGTTTTCTCCAAGATAGATCTTAAGTCAGGGTATCATCAGCTTAGGATTGCAGAGACAGATATTCACAAGACAGCCTTCCGCATGAGATATGGCCATTACGAGTTCACAGTGGTACCTTTCGGTTTGACGAATGCCCCCGCAGTGTTTATGAGTTTGATGAATGGGGTATTCAGACCTTCCTTGACTGCTTCGTGCTCATCTTCCTTGATGACATTCTAGTTTACTCACGCACACGTGAGGAGCACGAGGAGCACCTTCGCTAGGTTCTTCAGTGTCTTCGCGAGAAGCGCCTTTATGGGAACTTGGAGAAGTGTGTGTTCTTTCACATCGAGGTGCAGTATTTGGGCCACGTTATTTCTAGGGAAGGTATCGCAGTCGATCCTTCCAAGATTCGAGCCATCATGGATTGGCCAGCACCCACTAGTGTGATCGAGGTGCGTAGTTTCATGGGACTAGCAGGATACTACAGGAGGTTTGTTCAGGACTTCTCTCGGATTGCACACCCCATCACTTCTCTTCAGCAGAAAGGGAAGAAGTTTTTATGGTTAGATAGATGTGAGTAGGCCTTCAGTACACTGAAGGAATGCCTAACGAGAGCACCTATCCTTGCAGTTCCTGATCCTCATGGAGATTTTTCGTATGCATAGATGCTTCCTTGGCAGGACTTGGAGGAGTGTTAATGCAGGAGGGTAGAGTAGTTGCCTTTGAGTCCCGCAAACCGAAGGATTATGAGCTCAATTATCCAACCCATGACCTTGAGCTTACGAAGTGGTACATGCCTTAGTGCGGTGGAGACATTTTCTACTTGGCCGGAGATTTACACTCAGGACTGATCACTTGAGTCTCCGCCACCTCTTCACACAGTCCAATCTCAACGCTCGTCAGCGGCGTTGGATGGAGTTACTCTGTGAGTATGACATGGAGATAGAGCATGTGAAGGGGAAGGAGAATGTGGTTGCAAATGCCTTAAGTAGGTGGAGACATGTGGCTATGGCCACCTCGGTGGGCACAGATTGCGGAGTAGGATATTGCAGCACTTCCTCGGGATAGTTTCTACCTTGCGGCCAGAGCGCGAAATGAGTCTCGAGACCCCGAGGGAGATTTGATGGTTTTTCACTAGAGACAGATGGTCTTCTCAGACACAGAGGCCGGATATATGTTCCCAGAAATGGAGGCTTGAGACATGACATTTTGACAGAGGCTCATCGTGCACCTTACTCAGCCCATCCCGGGGTGAAAAAGATGCACGCCACCTTGAGACAGTTGTACTTTTGGAGAGGACTTCGAGACACATAGCTTCATTTGTATCCCGCTATTTAGAGTGCCAGAGGGTGAAGGCCGAGCATCAGCATCCAGCCAGCCTCCTCTATCCTCACGCCATACCGGAGTGGAAGTGGGACACCATCTCTATGGATTTTATTGTTTTGTTGCCGACGTCGAGATACCACCACGACGCCATCATGGTCATGGTGGATAAATTGACGAAGGTAGCTCACTTTTCTCCAGTGAAGACTACCTAAACGGCTAGTGCAAAGAAGTACGAATATATCTTGATGAGATTGTGAGACTACATGGGATTCCGTGGAAGATCATTTGCGACGCGACCCTTCGTACACCTCCCATTTACTGGACCACCATACGCAGTATGCCCTTGGGACAAGGATTAATTTCAGCACATCTTATCACCCTAAGACAGATGGACAAACAAAGAGCGTGAATCAGATTTTGGAGGATATGCTCAGGATGTACGTGATGGATCATCAGTCGAGATGGGAGGAGTATCTATATTTGGTGGAGTTTGCCTATAATAATAGTTTTCAGAGTTCTATAGGCATGGCTCCTTTTCAGGCATTATATGGTAGAGAGTACAGGACCCCTCTCAGTTGGGACAGGATTGAGGACAGGGTTTCCCTTGGGCCAACTTTATTACAGGATATGGAGCAGCAGGTTACCCTGATCGGAAGAGATTGTAGGAGGCACAGGATAGATAGAAGAAGTATGCAGACCAGCATAGGACAGATCGCAGTTTTGAGGTAGGCACGAAGGTGTTTCTTCGTGTCAGACCGCATAAGAGCCCTATCTGTTATGGAAAAGGTTCTAAGCTTGCTCCTAGATTTGTGGGTCCCTTTGAGATCTTGGAGCGCCTCGGCCCCTTAGCCTATCGTCTAGCATTGCCACCTAGCTTATCGCGCTTCGATGATGTATTTCATGTTTCTGTGCTTAGGAGATATATTTCTAATCCTTCTCATGTGCTAGATTGGACTGCATTGCAGGTGCAGGATCAGGGGCAGGTGATGGTGGAGCCCGTGTGCATTTTAGATCGTAGGACCCTGGGCCTTTGCGACAGAGAGATTGATCGGGTTCGGTCTAATGGGACAGGTATGATGAGACTGCTGCTACTTGGGAGGATGCTACATCATTGCGAGCTCGCCCACACTTATTTCAGGTGACTTCCAGGAGGAAGTCTAGTCTAAGGGGAGGGGGATGTAATGCCCACTTCCCTACGACACTTAGTTGATTACCTTTTTGAGTTATGCAGACTTTGGATATGGACATGATTTATACTTATGTTGATTAGCATGATGTTTTGTGACTAGATGCATTTGGATTATGATTGGATTTTGTTTTCGTATGATCTACAATCGACTCATGGACGTACTATTGGATTCGGATACTATTTTTATATGGATATATTGCATGTGTTCTAACATTGGATTTCTTCACCATGATGAGTAGAATGTAGTTGTTGAATTTACATTACTATAATTTTGGATAATGATGAAATGCATAATTAAGTTGTGATTTAGACCTAGAAATAATGATTGCTTGAATTACGTATAGATGTTAATAAATTTCATGCATATGGTTATTTTGGATATTTTGACATGGCCGCAAGGCCGAAGAGGGTATTTTGCATTTTGCAGGAAACACAGCATGATCACAACCATGAGGGGGATTGGGAACCAAACACAACAGAATGTCGGGTGGTTACAACTTTGGTCGTCAAGGCAACTAGTGAATTGTATTGTGTTACCTTTGTTTTTTTTCTATGTGTTAAGAAAATTTCCATGAAGGGGAAATTCTCTAATGTGACCAAGGGGGTAAGAATTTTATTAACTTGTTTCAACTTACTTTAGTAGGTGATTTATTTGTGATGTTTCTTTTTTTAAAATTACTTTGCTAAGTGTGTTTAGATTAATGTAATATCTTGTTTTAATTTTTAAGTTTTGGAGGGAAGTCAAGTGGGTGTAATAAATTTTGATGGTTAGCTCCTTGAGCCTTGTGTTTCCTCATGTATTGAATGCTTAGTTTTGAGTGTTGACCACTCCAAACTCTTTGAATCTCGAATTTGAGATTGAGGGAAATTTTGGGGGACTTGTGGGACAAGTTAAACTTGTCCCACACTTCCCAAAACCCCTTACCAACCATATCTATGGGTTGGGAATCCAAAAAGGGGATTATTTATTGTTTTGGGAAGGGAAATATGACTTTGGAGTGCACTTTTCTTCTTTTTGCATTTATTTGTGCCTTAAGACACATGGGAAGGGATGGATGTGGATTGGAGATGTCATTCAACCCAACCACCCATTTATGGTGTTTTGGGATTTGAGTTGACTTAAGGGAGGTGGTCTTGAGGATGTGTGATGTGGCATCCTACAAGGAGCCACATCACCCTCACTCTTCCTTTTGTCTATTTATGGAAAATTCCTCTCTTGTTGAGGGGGTTGGAGTTTTGTTTTTGTTTTGTCGAAGAGTTCTCTTTTGTTATTTTTGGGAGAGAAAAGAATTGGGAGAAAGAGAAAAGAGAGTGCTTGGACTTGCATGCTTGGATTGATTTGGGAAGGAGCTTGGACAAGTTTCTTGGTTTAGGCTTCTCCAATGGAGAGGTAGGAAACCCTCTCCTTTGTTTTGCTTTCATATTATTGTTGCTTCTATGCTAAAATTGTGAAAAATGCATGTTTACTTTGGTGTATTGTGAAAAATGGATAGAATGCTTATTGTGTAGTATAGGAGAGGTCTATGGGAATACTCATGAGGGAGGCAAAAGAGTAGATTAGGATATTGTGGAGGGAGTTTGAGAGGGATGCCCATCTTGGGTAAGAATGTTTACATTCTACCTTGTCTTTGAGGGAGCCATAAGAGGAGGGAGGCATAAGAGTATGGGAGGAAAAAGGGGTACTTGAGGGAGGCATAAGAGTCATAGGGGCTTGTGTTTTATTCAGGAGGGTTTTGATGGGCATCTCAACTAAATTGGGACGCATAAGGAAAACATTCCCATAGTTCCTTCTCTTGTTGGCTTGGATGAAAGCCTTGTTGTGCAAAGTATTGTGTTATTTGTGTTTCCTTGTTGTTTCCTCTTTTTATTTTGAATGTTGTGAAGAAATTGTATTGTGGAAGCAAGTATTGTTGCCTTGAGTTGGAGACCACCCTTCATTGTGTTGTGTTTGGGGCTCGGGGGTCAATGGAGGAGATTGCTTCTCTTCTCCATTGAGTTTTGGTTGGGAGGAGAGTGTTGCCTCTCCCCCTATCTTGGTTGTGATTTGAAATACTTGGAACTTGGAGCATGGATGAAGAACACCTTGGAGTTTTGGAACCATGTTGTTGATAATGTAAAACCACCATGTATTTACCATCTTGAGTGGAGGAAGTATGTAATATTAATTGTATTTTAACTTACATTGTTGCAAATTTGTTTCCACATGAAGTAGAAAGTGTTGTAACAAATGTTGAATGAAAGTTGTTCTTTTGAACTCCAATAATAAGCATGTAATATAGATGGAATAAAAAGTTGAAAGGATGAAAATCTATCTATTCTCCTTATTACTTGACTTGGAACCTCTCTTGAGTATGTTAATCTTGTTTACATGTTAGTAGTTCTTGCTTTAAACCTTATTGAAAGTAATTTTGGAACCCTCTTGAAGGGTGTTGGGAAATTTTACAAAAACACCTTTCAATATTATAACTTATTCTTAATTATATACATCAAAAGCTTAAATTTTCCCTCATCTCATTTACATGTCTTTTTGCTTCCTAAGAATGTTTTATTTAATCCTTTATATAAATCTTATATTTGCTTCCTAAAACATCTATATTGTATAATTGATGTATAGATAAATTTTTTTATCACTTTAGTTATATTTTATGTATATATTATTTATATCATATCATATTTTATTCTATATTGTTGTTGAAATGACCTTAATAAGTATAAAAAGAAAAAAAAAAAAAAAAATGATACGTTTCGGTAGATACGCCTAACAGAAACCCGATACACAAAGCGCCGATCATGTCACAAAAACCTTTAAACTGTTGCAATGCTAGCAAAGATTTTGGACGTTTTTCTTTACAGATTAGGATCCTACGAGTGGTCTTAGCTTCAAAATATCAAGCTACAATGGCAGGCCTCGCAACTGCCCAAACAAATGTGAAGTTAGTCTCAAAATCAAAACCAGTTAATCACCCTTAAATCGTGTCTAAGAGAATAACTATTAATATAAAAAAAAAAGAGATGATACGTTTCCATGTATGATTTGGAATGGTTTCTTCCATGTTCTCTTATTTACTTGAATTATTATAAACAAATTATTTAGATGATGGGAATGAATCTAAAGAACCTAATTTATCACCAACCAAACATCTAAGTAAATATCTAAGGATTTTTGTAGAACATCTATCTATCCATTAGTTTTTGGATGGTATGTTGAACTGAATTGTATCTTTTTATGTAATGAAATTACTTATATAAATTTGAATATCGAAGTAATAGAACACCAAATAATGCAAAAATATAGATAAATAATCACAATATGCGGGTATAATGAATTAGCCACTTTGAGGAGGTAACCTCAAAACCATACAATAAGGCTCAAGTTTTTAATATGATGATCATATACTAGTCACTAACTCCTATAAACACCCTAATTTGATATGAAAAGCACCAAGGACAATGCACAAAAAATATCAAAGCATAAATAGGTATGACATGATAAGAGGTAATGTTAGCCATGAGTTGACTATACATATCGATATATGACCTTGGTTTAAGGACATAAAATTCACATCTCCTTCAAAGTGAAATTTTCCACAATGTTGACAACTTCTATATGTTTTTGTAAACAATTGTAGTCCTTAATGTTGATGTTATTTAGATGTTGGTATAAGAAATATTCCTCTCATGTTTTAGTTGTAATGTCATGATTGTTTTGCTTGTTTAGATATTCATGAATTACCTTATTCTCGTAGTTCTTATTATGTCCTTTGAATTGCTGAACCTTTAAGTGGATATTCACGGTTGAGATGGTGGGAGGTGATTGGAAATCAATATATCTAATGGAATAATTAAATATCTGTAATGCTGCGAAAGTAGCGACGCCACGCTCCCGACGACGACGCCGCGCCACAACCAAGTAACCCGAAAATGCGACAATTTTTTTGAAAAATTAAGCAAGGTAGTGGTCCTTGTTGGTTTATTTTATCTACAAGTTTTGTGACCTGGATAATTATAAAACTTCAATCTTTTACTGTGTATTCCAAACGCAATACTAGAACTGCATGATTTTCACAATTCCGCACACTCGAGATCTACTTCAATATTTGTCGTATTCGACTCCTCCTTAGCGGATAATTTCGAGTTTCAGCATGGTGATACAAGACTTCATAAGGGTATTTGACCACTGACCCCGTCTTCACTTTATGATCCATTTTATAAGAGGGTATAGGTGTCCAGGGTAAATGTATGTATTATGATTTTATTGATTTTTTTTTTTTTTTTGATATATTTTAATATATATCTGCGGAGATATGTTGCATGGATAACACATATATTGCTATCTTGATGACTTTTAGAAATCTTTTAATATATGATCATAGATATCTCTCTAAAGGGATTAGATACTTTTAATTTAAGTGATATATATATATATATATATATATATATATATATATATCAAAATTTATACTCAATTAAGTCTATACGCCTATACCTACATTTACAATTTGAAATTTAAGGAATAAGAGTCAAATGGGGGGGGGAAAGCATTTCAAACTGTGCTTTAATCTTTTTGGTTGGTAGGTCGCTCAACTACGAACTGGACAAAATTTAAGGCTCCCTCTCTCCTGCCTGCAAGAATATAACCTGGCCGCCGCTCAACCCAATTAATTTCACTAGATTTGCAAATCTATTTACCACAAAGTCGACCTGCTGTGCATGGACTGTCCTGAGCCGCGTGAAAAGAAGTCGTGGAGGATAAGGATGTAGCTACAGCTAAAATAGTAGGCGTGTTACCTCTTTCAAACGGCCCTGTCCGCGTGAGGAATCAGGTATGGTAAAAAAATAGAGTTACAGGCCAAGGAGAGGTGGAATTACCTTAGCAGGCTGTCCAACTATGTTGTTATCCGTTTAGCATCGAATGTATCTTCAAAATTGGAGCTCGCCTACAAGATTTTTTTGCCTCAAATCGATTCAAGGGACAGTGACAGTGTGAGGGTCACGAGGAGACAGTTGAAATGAAATACCATGATTCTCTACTGAGCTCTTACTTGTCTCACGGTGCAGTCCGCTGGAGAGAGAGGCTCCTAGAGGTGGATCTGTTTCATATCATAATGTTTACAAGCCAGATAGTTCTTTTTGTCATTCTGTTCAGATGGGCGCATTAGTTAAGATTTATTATTTCTGTCAATACTGCAGTAATTCACCTGTATATTTTTTCTTTTTTTACATTCTTTTAAAATATATATAATTGAAGTGTTTTTGTCTTATTTTTCTATCTTTCTCCAACATAGATTTGATTTGCAATGTATTTACGCATCTTTTGGGGTGTGGGGTTGGTTATTTCTCATTGTAGAAACAAAATTTAAACTATAAAACAGTCTACCTGGCAATAATGAGGACGTTTCAGGGCAAAGGCGGTTCCGTTTCACAACAGAATACTCTTGGAGCACCGTTGCTTTGCAAATACATGGTCATGCTGCGTGCATTTTATTATAATCTTACTACACAATGGTTAAAGAGAGGTGTATCATCATTTAGTTATTTTAATTGTTGTATCAGGTATGAATGTAAGATTTTATGAGTATACTAGCACAATTTGATCGGCTGTGGTTCAGATTAATATCCTTTGTTAATATAAAAGGAACATCAATAGTATAATGGTATTAATATGATTTAGTAATAGTAAGCCCATTACTTTTATTACTTATTTTAATATGAAGTATTGTTTAAAATATGTTTAAAGTCTTGCATTACAATTTCCTTCTATACAATTTAATAACATTGTATGGGATTTCAAAATAGGTTGGTTTCTTTTCCCTTATTAATTTGCAATAATTTTGTAATAGATCCATAAATGAAGAAAGAAAAGAAAAAAACTTGATAGATTTCTTAATTGGCATATTCAAAACTATCTAAAACTTAAGTCCTTTTTTCAACAAAGCAAGAGATAATGCACTATTTTTCCAACCTTTCCAATACATCACTTTCAAGTACTCAAACAAAATTTTAATATATTTTCCTTTGTAATTTATTTCCAACATTCCACAAAAGAATTCAACAACATTTCCAGTAATTTTTAGAGTAAGAAATACTATCATTTCTTTATTTCCTTACAATCTTTTCAATAATGTAAACATCTTGCAAGTAAAATTTGCATTCAACCATGTGAACTTTTGGGAAAATATAGATTACAATGTCCTCTATTTTTGGAATGGAAACAAGATGATACAACTTTCTTTCACATACAAAATTTACAACAAAATAATATATATAAAGGAAAGAGGAAGAAGTCTTCACAAGCTCCAAGGTGTTCTTCATCCATGCTCCAAGTTCCAAGTATTTCAAATCACAACCAAGATAGGGGGAGAGGCAACACTCTCCTCCCAACCAAAAACTCAATGGAGGAGAGAAGCAATCTTCTCCATTGACCCCCGAGCCCCAAACACAACACAATGAAGGGTGGTCTCCAACTCAAGGCAACAACACTTGCTTCCACAATACAATTTTCTTCACAACATTCAAGGTTAAAAGAAGAAACAAAAAGGAAACACAAATAACACAATACTTTTCACAACAAGGCTTTCATCCAAGCCAACAAGAGAAGGAACTATGGGAAATTTTTCCTTATGCCTCCCCATTGAGATGAGATGCCCATCCAAACCCTCCACAATAAAACTCAAGCCCCTATGACTCTTATGCCTCCCTCAAGTACCCCTTTTTCCTCCCATACTCTTATGCCTCCCTCCTCTTATGGCTCCCTCAAGGACAAGGTAAGAATGTGAACATTCTTACCCAAGATGGGCATCCCTCTCAAAATCCCTCCACATTATCCTATTCTACTCTTATGCCTCCTCATGAGTTTTCCCATAGAGCTCTCCTACACTGCACATTAAGCATTCTATCCATTTTTCACAATACACAAAAGTAAACATACATTTTCCACAAATTTAAGCATAGAAACAACAACAATAAGAAAGCAAAAAGGAGAAGGTTTCCTACCTCTCCATTGGAGAAGCCTAAACCAAGAACTTTGTCCAAGCTCCCTCCAAAACAATCCCAAGCATGCAAGTCCAAGCTCCTTCTTTTTCTTTCTCCCCAATCTTTTCTCTCCCAAAAGAAAATAACAAAAAGAACTCTCCAACAAAAACCTCCAACCCCCTCAACAAGAGAGGAAGTTTCCATAAATAGACAAAAGGGAAGGGTGAGGGTGATGTGGCTCCATGTAGGATGCCACATCACACATCCTCAAGACCACCTCCCATAGTCAACTCAACTCCCAAAACACAATAAATGGGTGGTTGGATTGAATGACATCTCTCTTCCACATCCATCCCTTCCCATGTGTCTTAAGGCACAATTAAATGCAAAAAGAAGACAAGTGCACTCCAAAGTCACATTTCCCTTCCCAAAACAATAAATAATCCCCTTTTTGGCTTCCCAACCCATAGATATGGTTGGTAAGGGGTTTTGGGAAGTGTGGGACAAGTTCAACTTGTCCCACAAGTCCCCCAAAATTGCCTTAAATCTCAAATTCGAGATTCAAAGGATTTGGAGTGGTCAACACTCAAAACAAACATTCAATACAAGAGGCAAACACAAGGCTCAAGGAGCCAACCATCAAAATTAATTACACCCACTAGACTTCCCTCCAAAACTTAAAATTTAAAACAAGATGTTAAATTAATCTAAACATACTTAGCAAAAGAAATTTAAAAAAACATCACAAATGAAATCACCTACTAAAGTAAGTTAAAACAAGTAATTAAAATTCTTACCCCCTTGGTCACATTAGAAAATTTCCCCCTCATGGAAATTTTTTCTTAACACATAAAAGAACAAAGGTAACACAATACAATTCACTAGTTGCCTTGACGACCAAATGTTGTAACCACCCGACATCCTGTTGTGTTTGGTTCCCAATCCCCCTCATGGTTGTGATCATGTTGTGTTTCCTGCAAAATGCAAAATACCTCCTTCGGCCTTGCGGCCATGTCAAAATGTCCAAAATAACCATATGCATGAAATTTATTAACATCTATACGTAATTCAATTATCCATTATTTCAAGGTTTAAATCACAACTTAATTATGCATTCCATCATTATCCAAAGTTATAGTAATGTAAATTCAACAACTACATTCTACTTATCATGGCGAAGAAATCCAATGTTAGAACACATGCAATATATCCATATAAAAAAATAATATCAGTATCCAATAGTCTGTCCATGAGCCAGTGTAGATCATACTGAAACAAAATCTAATCATAACCCAAATGCATCTACTCACAAAACATCATGCTAATCAACGTAAGTATAAGTCATGTCCATATCCAAAAGTCTGCATAACTCAAAATGATAATCAACTAAGTGTCATAGGGAAGTGGGCATTACAATATCCTTAGTGGCTTAGACAATGGGATATCCTCCAAAAAATTGAAGAATTTTTCCCCTTCCTAAATTTATTCATCAACCAAAAATAATTGTGTTGTGGGACCATTGATTATCTATATTTGATGTGATCTCATCTTAGGAGATGAATTTAGATCAAACCCTTTTAATTAAAACAACATGCCATTTGAATAAAAATGGATGAGATAATCTTGGAAGATCATTTCAACTATGCCAAGGTTGTGAGCCATTATACTCCTCGAGACATATATTTTCTCTACCCATGGGAATAGAGAACATAGGATAATCAAGCTTATAGTCTCTCATTTCAAGTTTGATATTATGGAATTTATTGAAACAATTGATAATGCCCCATTTACAATGATGGCCTAAAATTTGGAGCTAAGAAAATAAATCAATTCAGATGTGTCACCAAGTCTTTATTGATAAAATTATGTGTACTCCTTGAGTCAATCAATATTATTACCTTCTATTACTCTAGAATACCCCTTACTTTAAGTGTTTGGTGGGATAAAAGTTGATATTTCATGAAAAGAGGTAGTTGGTTGGAAATATTCAAAACCTAGTTCATCTTTGACATCATCATTTATGGCCTCAATGTATAATAACTTATATTTAGCACATCTATGTCATTTAATATAGTTACCTTCACAATTGAAACATGATCATATTTTTCATTTATCTTCAATTTGGTAGGCTAACGTGCTAAATTTTTCAAAACCATACTGTCCTAATTAGTTGTGAAATCCCTCTGTTTGATCATCTATCTTTCCTCCACTCAATGAGAAACTATCATGAATTCTAATATCGAACCTAGGTTAAGTAGAAGAACATCATGTTTTATGTTATCCTTGAGACCACCCAAGAAAAAATAATTTAGATGATCATCTGAGATTCCATCCACACATAAGGAAATTTTTGGGTATAGTAGATATAATTCTTGATATTCCGTATTTGGCATAGCTTTGTTATTTAACTAAAATGGTTCCATGTACAACTATTATTGTAGTGTAATTGAAGATCATCTATGAACATTAACTAGGCAACAAGGAGACACTTATTTTCTTCTTCTCATGCATCCATCTATGTCAAATGAACCAACTTAGTTCCATGTACATGGATTCCAATACCACCTTCTCGTCCATTTAGAACTTGATTTACCTCAAAAAAATCCATTTATTCAATCCATGTGACTAGGTCCTTACCATCAAATTTTATCATCTCCATCTCTAGTATCATGTTTGTACACTTTTTATAAGATCAAAAAGTTGGTTTTTGAAAATGATCTACCTTGGTTACATTGATTTGGAATTAAGATTTACTTCTTAAGGAGCCCACGTGTATTGAATTGGAATTCATGACATCCTTCATTCTCAAAATAATTACCATCAACTCCTACCTCATTAATTTCAATCCCATCTTCAACTCATCCTCCATTTCTTGAATTTAATGGTTGATATTACCTTCCAGGTGCTTAAATCTTACCATCTATTCCTTGAAGGTCGCGATTGATGTCATCCTTATCAGTATTATCAAAATTCTCCTAAATTTGGTTGAATTCCTATTATTCCCCAAAATCCGAAGATTCAAAATCCATTATTCCTTATTTAGATTCATTCCTAGAGTGTTTTAGCCCTTCCCGCCTCTTATGAATCTCCTTGTCATGATATAGGGTTTGGGTCTTGGGATACAAGGATTAGGGTAGAAAGTTAAGAGTTTTGGTTTCATATGGTTTTTAGAAAATTAGAGAGTACAAGCCCTAGTTACGTTTTTTGAAGCTTATGAAAATATAAGAAACTTAGAAAAAATCCAAAAATGGCAACCTATGGAGAGAATTTATGAAAAAACCTAAAAATTAACAAAATTTGTTTAAAATAATTACAAATATCTTAAAATTTAGATATAACCTTACTTGTATTATTTCACCACTTTAATTCAAATATTGTACATTACAATTCACCACCATTTTGGAGATATAGACAAAACTTCAAAATTAGAGTTTTGGCCTAATTCTATCCTAGGTCAATGTTGTCATACCACTTATAATGGAAATAATTTGATAAATCTAAATATTAGCAGTACTAGAACACCAAATAATTCCAAAATATAGATAAATCATCATAATATGCAATTATAATGACATAGTCACTTCAAGGAGAAACTTCCAAACCATACAATAAGACCAAAGTGATCAATATGATGATCATCGATTATTTAATAACTCATATATATACCCTACTACTATGTTGTTCAAATCACCAAATCTAACCTAGTAATCATATGAAAGCATAAATAAATGCAATATAACATGATAAGATATCATATTAGCCAAAAATCGAATATACATATCCAATATATAACCTAAAATTAAGAGCGTAACATTGTATCCAATTTTCTCCACAATATTCACCAAAAATGACCAATTAACTTTATATCTCTCGTCACACACTATACTACACAATAATCCATGGAGTCTTACAATCTCCATGAAGAAAAGATTTGCAATCTATGTATATCACTAGACTTCCTGCTAGCAATGAAATGTGCCATCTTTGAAATTCTATCCACCACTAAAAAAATGGAATCAAAAATATTTGTGTCTTAGGAGAACCAAACAAAAACCCATACTTATGTCCTCCCAATGCATTTCTAGAATGGTAAAAGGTTGATAGAACCCTACGTTATGAGATCTTCCCTTAGACAATTGAAAAACATGACATTCAAGCATAATGTTTATCACATTTATACTCATTATTAGCCAAAAAAACTCAAACCTAGTTATGCTAAGGTTTTATCCAAGCTAAAGTGGCATGTAAATCCTCCACAATGAGTTTCTCTTGCTAAGTTCTCACTTATTGATCCATTTACGATGTGCAATCATCTTCGCTTAAATAATAATCTTCTTACACAAAATAGTCCAACCAAGGTCTTATGTCCATATTCATGGGCATTATGCATGCTTCCCAAGCTTTCTTGAAGTATTCATTATGTGCATACAATTCTTTCATATATCCTATAGTGCCCACTTCCCTTTGACACGTTCTGTTACTGATCATGAAACTGTTGACTATACCATGGACATTGTTATAGTTTTGATTTAGTATGATGATTAGATGTTAGAGGATGGATTATTGCTGAATCTAATTCATATATGATGCATGATGATTATTAGAGATATTTTTTTATATTGATGTTGATATACTTTCTGGCATGGTTACATTATAGATAATGTTCGAACATGTGATATTTTGATATTTTGAGTAGACCTAGAAAATTAAAATTGAATTAAAATTGATGATGATATAGTTGTTGATGAAATTTTAAGTGACACTGTTGATTGGCTTGATGATTGTTTTGATTCACATATATATTGATGACTTTGGAAGTATATTATATTCATTTGGATGTTCTGATGTGGCCACGAGGCCGAAGGAGGTATTTGTGTTTTGCAGGTTAAAATATCACAACACACATCGGGGGATTGAGACCAAGCACTTTGGAATTCTAGATGAATTCAACAAGGTCACCATGGCAGCTTTATTTGTTTGTGTGTGTTTGATTGCTATTGGGTATTCCCATAGGCGGATCACCTTGAAATGTGACAAAGGGGTTTTATGTTTCTTTTATTTATTTTCCTTGGTTTAATGTTGCATGTGTTTATTTTGTGTTTCTTTGACCCTTTCCTTATTTATTGAATGGTGTGTTAATTAATGTGAGTAATCATACTGTTAAAAATTAATTAATCAAATTGGGTCATAAGAAAGTAATTATTAGAGTTGTTGGTTATGATTTAAAGTGTTGAAAGAATGTGTAAAGTAATGTGTAAGTGATTTTGTAAGTAATGTGTAAATTGATTTTGGAGTGTGAAACACTTCATCTTCTTGAAATTCGAAATTGTCCTTGGAGACTGATGTTGGAGGCTTTTGGGACAAGTTAGAATTGTCTCATACCTCTTAAATTTATTTACTAACCATACCCATGGTTGGAGGCTTGATTTTAGACCTTCTTTATGCATTTTTGTCAAGTCAGTATGTATTTTTAATTGCACTTTCTTACATGCTTTTAATTTTAGTCCTTTGGAGTGTGAGATTGTTTTGGAGTGTGTCAAGTAATCTATCAAAATATTCACCCACATATTTATTATGCATTGAAGAATGAAGTTGAATTTTGGGGTTGGGATTGAGGATGTGTGATGTGGCATCCTACATGGATCTTCTTCATCCTCTTCCCTTCCCTCTTCTATAAAACTTGAATTCCTTGCCTTGTTTTAGGTTGCTTCATTTTGTAGACTTCATTCTTGGGTGAATTCCTTGTTGTTTTGGGAGCTCTTGCTATTGGAGAAGTTTGAATATTGTTGCTTGTTGTTTGGTGGATTTTTAGATTGTTTTCTTGGAAACAACTACTATTTGAAACTTGGGAAACTCCATCATGGAGAGGTAAGAGCTTGGCTCTTGAAATGCTCTTCTTTTATGAATGTAAATTTTATTGTGTGAATTTTTTGGCATGTTTGTGGGTTGTTGGGTAGATGGCCTAGGTATGGTGTAGGAGAAGACTATGGGGTTCATTTTGTGGGAGGCACAAGTGTTTTGGGGAGGTATAAGTGTGGAGGAGTTGGGATTTGGGTTCCACCTTACAAAGAAATAGCTTGCATTTATTTACTCATTATGGGGTGCCATAAGAGGTTGGGGAGGCATAAGGAAATGTGAGTAATAAGGGGTACTTGGGGAGGCATAAGGAATGTCATGGTTTTGATATACTATATTTTGGTGGTTTGTAATTTAGGTGGTGATACCCATTTTCCCTTCTGGGAGGCATAAGAAGCATCCCCCATAGTTTCTTGATCCTTTGGCTTGCTTGATGAAGACTCAACAATGTTTGTTATTGTTTAATGTAGTTTTAAACTAAATTCTATTTTGGACTGTGTTTTATTGTGAAAATGTTGCTCGAGTGTTTGTGGAAGCCTGTTGTTGTCATGAGTTGGATCACATCTCTTATTGCTTTCTGGTTGGGACTGGGGCCAATGAAGAAGGATGGCTTCTCATTTTCATTGGATGTCTTGGTTGGGTGGAGAGTGTTTCCTTTCCCATGCTCTTGTGGTGATCAAATTAGAAGAATGAGAAATTAGAAAGTTGTTGTTCGGATCTAAGAAAAGATAGTCTAATAGTCTCTTGTGAAATGAAATTTTATTATAGTCATTTCCCACCTTGAAGTGCATGATATGTATATTATTTTTAATGGAAAGATACTTTGTATTGACAATGAAAGTTGAAATTCAAAATGTAAAAGATTTTTACTTTGTTTTCTATTTTTTTTTTTGAAAGAATGTGAAAGAAGGATACGTATTTTGTAGTTGCATTTTGAAATCCATAAATGATGTATTACCTTTCTCAAATTACATTTTTGTATTGAATATGATCTTTTAAATGTAATTGAAATCTCTAATTGAAAGAAAGAAATGTGTATGAAGGAAATGTAATACTTTGTTTTGTGAAGTGCTTGATTTGAAAAGAATAAAAGCTACATTCTTGTTTTAATGTTTGACTAAAGGAAATAAAACTATTTAAGACTAGAATGGGATGAATTCAATGTTTTATTTCATGGCAAAAGAGATAGTTTAATCTATGTTCTGGAAATGTATACACTTCTTTCAATTCACGGTATACCTTGTAAAATTCCTTTATCAAATGTTCAAATAACCTTGCAAATAGATAAGAGGAAAATGAAATAATCAATTGGAATTAATGAGGCCAAAATGATCCCAAATCCATCTAAAATACTTAAGGAAATGTCTTGAAAACCTTCCAATCGAGCCGAGGCAAACCTGTACGCTTTTTGTTGTAAAAAGAAAATCATAATTTTGAAATGTGAATCAATCCAACAATTTTACACTTGAAATCCATCCTAACACTTCTCTAATGGAAACCTCAATGTCTGTTTGACATGTTGAAGGAGAAAGAATGAAAAATATTAACAAATTTTTATAAGTTAAAATTTACCAGCTTAAAATGTAAATACAACGTTGATGATTTCCAAAAGTCCTCATTTGCCCAAAACTATATTTTGTATCAAAATTTATGGCCTCCTGAATTTTTTCTTCATTTGGCATAAAAAAATAATTCTAATTGTCAAAAAAAAAAATTGGAAAAAATTTCCTTGGCGGACCCGCGGTTCCGAATTTTACCTTAGCGCTTCGAAAAAAAAATTTGGGAAAATTTTCTAAATTTTACCCACCAACCCACAGCCAATTAGGAGCTGCCACATGGTGTTGCGGGCATGAGCGGAGGAGTAGGTTCCTTTCTTCCTTTTCCATTTTTGGAAAAAAATTTTGATAATTTTCCTCACTTTGCCCCCACTGCAACCAATCAAATGCTACCTCGTGGCCTCGTGAGGCAACGACGGATGCATCTGAATACATTTTACCTTAGTGGTTTTCAAAATAAATTTGGAAAATTTTCTATGTTTCCTCTGCCTTCCCGCAGCCCGTAACCAATCGTAGGCTACCACATGGTACACGAGGTGTTGGCAGAGGAGCGGATCCCTTTTTAACTTAGCGTTTCATAAAATTTTTGCAATTTTTTCTAGGTTTCCTTCGCCTCCCCGCCCCGCCCGTAACCAATCAGATCTTGACACATGACACCTTGGGCATTGGTAGATATGTGGACCATTTTGAGCCCTAGTGCTTTTCGACCGAAAAGACATAATGTCTTAAATGTCTCCGATGACCTGATTTTCCGCTGGGTGTTGTAAAAGTGACACATGTCCTCTTTAGGCTCGGATTTGCATGGAGGCAAATCGTTCTTTTTCCCCAAGGAAGGAAAATGCACCAAATTTTTCCTCTGCTCTGTCGGCCCGTGCATGGGAAATTTTTCTTCCCTAGGCCAAGAGGCCCGCAGCCCACTCTTGGGAAAATTTTCCTCCCAAATTCCGCTGACCTATAACTTTATAAATATGAGTTAGGATGACTTATTTATATCAATGGAAAGGTGAGGAAATTTCCTATCCAATGGGAATGATTTAGGAAAATTTTTAATGCGCTAACTTTGATAAAAATCAAGTTGAATCTTTTAATCTCAGAGAGTGGGTATGGTGAGGAATTACACTCTTAACCTAATTAAACTTTCTAACCCTAAATTTTGGACCTTGTGACCTCTTATAATTGTTAATAAAAATGAAAGTATATTCTAGTAGATTATAACTGATCTAGAACTTGTTAGTGACAACTGTTGTCTTGTAACCTGGTTGTAGACTCTTTTAAACAAAATAAAAAATTATTCCATAATTTTCCTATCTAATCCTAGGTTGTTCCTTGGTTCTCAAGTGGGTTGTTTTTAGCGGGTTTTATACTTGGTATCAGAGCCATGGGTTCAAAACTTTGACCTTTGGGCACAATAGAAAAACTTGAGACATGAACTGTAAACCTAGCACACTTTTAAATCTAGAAAACAACCTTGTTTGAAAATTGAAAAAAAAGAAATACATGTGAAGAAATATTACATTACTCTATTCATTTGAACTACCAGAATTAAAATCATAATAAAATAACAAGTTTTTTGAGTTGTTGTGCTTGCTTAGTGGCATTTTTCTAAACTCAAGTAACTAAGAATGTCAAATTAAATTGATGTTTGTGAACTTCTAGTGTAGTGGAAACTTGGTTCCCCTTTGAAAATGTGTTGTTTTTACAAGTCCTAAATCTTGATTTAATTGTATGATGCGTTAAGCCCTTTTGAGACCCTTCCTTATTAAATTTGTTGGAATGATAAGTTGTATGGTGTGATTCTTGTGGTTGGAAAATAGTGGTTGTGTTTTGGGTTAGGAAGATTTAATTAGAAGTTGTTTAGAGCTTCCTTCCTTCAGTGGTTAGGAAAGAGGGTCTGGTTGTCAGTTTTCCATTTTGTTACCCGTATGGGAGAGTGGAAATTAAGTCTGGTGTCATTTAGGACCCAATCCTGTGTATGTGTCCTGGAACTAACCTCGAGGCGAGTAACTCTATTAGCGGCCATGAAGGGTTGCAAAGTAACTTTTGTGTTTTACATTCATAATATTGTGTTATTTTATCAAGGAACAACATCTTATTTTATGATTGATTTGAGAAGCTCTGAGGATCTTTTATTTATTCTATTTTTTTGCGAGAATTTTCAAAATTTACAATACGGCTACTTAGCCACTTTCCTTGATTGTCAACATTTCTTAGATTTTATTTTGATTGGTGAATCGGAGCTCATTATGTTGTTGGCTACTTAGCTAAATGTTACGTGGTTTCCTTCTTGCATGATGATGAGTTGGTTCTATGCTTTTTGTATTGTGACATTTCGTTGTATGGGGGTACACCCTGGGTGTCTTGAATGTCCTCTAAGGTGCTTAAAGTTATGCCTTGGTTTTGGATTCATGAAACCTTGAGGGTGTCTAGGATCTGAGAGTGAATTTTTTTTTGCTTGACCTTGCTAGATAGAGAGCTCGTTGTGTTGAGCGTTCTAGTTGACATTATGTTCATGGTGGTGGTGATTCTCTTACAATTTGGTAAGAGCTTGAACCTCATTAGAGTAGAGGTGTTTAATTATGGGCTGATGAATTATGTTAGGATCAGATTGATTTTGGCTAGCTCTAGATGTTGGTAGAAAAGTGTGTCTTGGTAGTGGCTTCTTTTCGATGGCATGCTAAGTTTTATCAGGATTTCCTTATTTCATTATATAAAGTAGTGACTTGAGGATTGTATGCATCTTGATAATTATGGTTAGAATTAATCCCATTTGATTATTGTGTGTGTGAATTAAGTGTGTTTGGTTTCCCTCTTGACCTATAAATAAGTCTACCCTTTCCTTCAATTTTTTTAGTTACTATGAATAACACTCTATGACCTATTAATTTTAAATTATGTGGAGACACTTATGGATGCCTTGATTCTTTTGGACCATGCCACTAGTGATGTTAGTGTAATTAGACCTTGATGAATTAATCTCAATGGTATCTTATAATGGGATTCTTCTTGCAAAACTAGTAACTCTTGGTCGTAAATCCGTATTGAATAGATATTTGATTGGCTGCTTACAATTGATGTTTTCTAGTGAGTATGTGGGGTTCTTATAGTTAAAATATTTCCTTGTCATTTTGATTGCTTGGTTGGTGGTATCCTGTGGTAATATGGGTGTAGATTTGAAAACTTTCATTGTCTTATCATGTGAGTAAAATTGTTTTCGCGAAAACAACAAACATTGTTAAACCCCAGTAGATTAGGAAAAGTAATTATGCTTTCTTAATGGGTATTTCTTGTAACTTCCTTTGAGAACTTGTATAAACCCACTAGGAATGTTTTATGATACTTGTAATTAGTGGAAAACTCTCGAAATATTGTTGTGATCCATGTTGGTTGATTGTTTCCTAGTTCTTACAAATTAGTAATGTGTTTTCTATGTTGAATTTCCTTGCTTCCTTAGATTTAAAAATGTGGTGTATTGATTTACCTCTCTCTCCCATAAAAGTAATAGTGTGATATGTTTACCCTTCCTTTTCATTAAATTTTGTTGGCAAATTGACTCACCCAGACATTATAAAACTATAATTGAGGAGATTTGGCCTTTAAGATTAATAAATAAACTGAAAAATAGAAAGAGAAAATGGTCCTTGCTTCAACCTTGGTAGATTAATAGAAGAAATAAAAACCATGTAGAAGAACAGAAAGGGAAAAACTTTGTCCATATACCTCCCCTAGGAGTAAAATAAATACTTTTTCTCTTTTCTTGCCTTTACAAAATGGTGAGATATCATGCCCCCTTAGTGTTCCTTATAACACAAACTTGTGATGTCATAATAGGAGGAAGTTTAATTAAGAAAACTCGTAAAGGAATGTTCTTAGAAAATGAAACTACAACTTTTGACTTAATGAGTTGATTTATAAATAAGTAAGATTTATGTGTATTGAGTGCAATGTATAGTTGAACTGTACTTATGTCACCTACCTGAAATTGTTAAGCACCTGGTGGATAGTAGTGTGTTCTAGTTGCTTATTACCTTCTTGTTCATAGAGGTATGTTCCTTTTTTTGTGGTATTTTTGGTTCATCATACCCTTATCGTCCCATAGCTCGATGAGTGTGAGTTATGGAATTTTTGGTTTGAGACTTATCTCTTGTTTAAGCAACCTCCTTGCGTGTTGTCTTGTCCTTGGAGACCTAAGTTATTGTAATTTTAAGGAAACATATGTTAAGGATATAAAATAACTTTGGGAAGTCTTCTTTTCTTCTTGTTCTTCTCCCTAGAGACCTTGAGTTCTCTTTGGTGTTACGATTTATGCTTGTGCTCTCTTTGTGGTTATTCCGAGCTTGATCAAGAAATAAGATAAATGAATCCCATTGTGTTATTGTGAATGGTACTTCTTGTATTGATATGTTAGTTGCTAGGGGAGATATATATATATATATATTTTTTTGCTAAATGGTTGACGTCTCTAGATTTGGTTGGTGTGGTGTGTTTGATTCTTAAAACAAAAGTGTAAAAATTAGACTATAGGAAACCTTGTGGTCATGAAATTTCTTAATATTACCATGAAAAGTTAACTATACCCTCTCAAGTTATATAAGTGTTTTCCATAAATAGTTCCTCGATTGTAATTGCTTTTGATTTAGGTGTCCTTCCTTGTTGATTAACCCCATCTTGTGTAACCTCAAATTGTGGGAACTTGAGTAAACATGTCTCTCATACAAAATTGTGGCCTTGCCTAAACAATGAAATATGAAAGCATAATTTAACCCTAGTGGAAACCTTAATTTTTGTTATTGTAGTATATTGTATTCCTTGGGAAACTATGTGGTCTTTCTCAACTCATGGAATTCTACTTATTATTCCTCTACTTGGTGGTTACTCTTAAGACTCTTTTGAACTCTTCATGTTATATTGCTATGTGTTGTATCTTGGTTGATAGCGTAAAGTTACTCTCTAGATTTAAATGTCGTAGCCTTACATGCAGAAATTTTAGAACTCATCCCTTACAATCTCCCTTTTTCTTGCTGAATTGCATTAGACCAAACTTGGGATTCTGTGGACCCACACTTGTTTGAAGCAAGAAATCCCATAATGGGAGTGATCCTTTTTCTGTTGCATTTGTTCCTATCTCTCTTTCCTGTGACTTCCAGGAGGAATTCAAGTCTAAGGGGAGGGGGATGTAGTGCCCACTTCCCTTTGACACCTTTTGATACTGATCATGACACTGTTGACTATACCATGGACATTGTTATAGTTTTGATTTAGTATGATGATTAGATGTTAGAGCATGGATTATTGCTAACTCTGATTCATATATGATGCATGATGATTATTAGAGATATTTTATATATTGATGTTGATATACTATCTGACATGGTTACATTATAGATGTTGTTCGGACATGTGATATTTGGATATTTTGAGTAGACCTAGAAAATGAAAATTGAATTAAAATTGATGATGATATAGTTGTTGATGAAATTTTAAGTGACACTGTTGATTGGCTTGATGATTGTTGTGATTCACATATATATTGATGATATTTTAAGTATATTATATTGATTTAGATGTTCGATGCGCCACAATGCCGAAGGAAGTAGGTTAAAATATCACAACACACGTCGAGGATTAGAGACCGACCACTTTGGAATTCTAGATGAATTCAAAAAGGTCACCATGGTAGATTTTTTTTTTTTTGTGTGTTTGATTTCTGTTAGGTATTCCCATGGGGAGATCACCTTCAAATGTGACCAAGGGGTTTTATGTTTCTTTTATTTAGTTTCCTTGGTTTAATGTTGCATGTGTTTATTTTGTGTTGCTTTGACCCCTTTCCTTATTTATTAAATGGTGTGTTAATTAATGTGAGTAATAATATTGTTAATAATTAATTAATCAAATTGGGTCATAAGAAAATAATTATTAGAGTTGTTGGTTATGATTTAAAGTGTTGAAAGAATGTGTAAAGTAATGTGTAAGTTGATTTTGGAGTGTGAAACACTTCATCTTCTTGGAAATTCGAAATTGTCCTTGGAGGCTGATGTTGGAGGCCTGTGAGACAAGTTAAACTTGTCCCATACCTCTTAAATTAATTTACCAACCATACCTATGGTTGGAGGGTTGATTTTATACCTTCTTTATGCATTTTTGTAAGTCAAGTTGTATGTTTTAATTGCACTTTCTTATATGATTTTAATTTCATTTATTTGGGGTGTGGGCTTTTTTGGAGTGTGTAAGTAATGTCTCATATTATTCACTCACTTATTTATTATGCATTGGAGAATGAAGTTGACTTCTGGGGTTAGGGTTGAGGTTGTGTGATGTGGCATCCTACATGGATCCATTTCATCCTCTTCCCTTCCCTCTTTTATAAAATTCAAATTCTTTGCCTTGTTTTAGGTTGTTTCATTTTGTAGACTTCATTATTGGCTGAATTCCTTGTTGTTTTGGGAGTTCTTGCTATTGGAGAAGTTTGAAGATTGTTGCATGATTTTTGTTTGGTGGATTTTTTGATTTTTTGCTTGGAAACAACTCGTTGTTTGAACTTTGGAAACTCTATCATGGAGATGTAAGATCTTCGCTCTTGAAATGATCTTCTCTTATAAATGTAAATGTTATTTTGTGAATTTTTGGCATGTTTGTGAGCTGTTGGAAAGATGGCAAAGGTATGGTGTATGAGAAAACTATGGGGTTCATTTTGTGGGAGGCACAAGTGTTTTGGGAGGTATAAGTGTGGAGGAGTTGCGATTTGGGTTCCATCTTACAAAGAAACAGCTTGCATTTATTTATTGGTTATGGGGTGCCATAAGAGGTTGGGGAGGAACAAGGAAATGTGAGGAATGAGGGGTACTTTGGGGAGGAATAAGGAATGTCGGGGTTTTGATATATTATATTTTGGTGGTTTGTAACTCGGTGGTGATACACATTTTCACTTTTGGGAGGCATAAGAAGCATCCCCAATATTTTCTTGCTCCTTTGGCTTACTTGATGAAGTCTCATTAATGTTTGTCATGCTTTAATGTAGATGTAAAGTACATTCTATTTTGGACTGTGTTTTAATGTGAAAATGTTGGTTGAGTGTTTTTGGAAGCTGTTGTTGCCATGAGTTGGATCGCATCTCTTATTTATTTATGGTTGGGGTTCAGGGGTCAATGAAGAAGGATGGATTCTCATTTTCATTAGATGTATTGGTTGGGTGGAGAGCGTTGACTTGCCCCTGCTCTTGTGGTGATCAAATTAGAAGAATGTGAAATCTGCATGTTGTTGTTTTGGAGTAGAGAAAAAGATAGTTTGACAGTCCTTTGTGAAATGTAATTTTATTGTAGCCCTTTCCAACCTTAAAGTGGATGATATGTATATTATTTTTAATGGAAATATACTTTTATTGACAATGAAAGTTGAAATGCTAAATGGAAAAGAGTTATACTCTGTTTTCTATATTTTTTTGGAGAGAATGTGAAAGAAGGATACATATTTTGTAAAGTTGCATTTTGAAATCAATAAATTATGTATTAATTTTCTAAAATTACATTGTGGTATTGAATATGATATTTTAAATGTAATTGAAATCTCTGATTGAAAGAAATAAATGCGTATGAAGGAAATGTAATACTCTATTTTGTGAAGTGCATGATTTGAAAAGAATAAAAGTTGCATTCTTGTTTTAATGTTTGATTGAAGGAAATAAAACTATTTAAGACCAACATGGAATGAATTCAATGTTTTATTTCATGGCAAAAGAGATAGTTTAATCTTTGTTCTAGAAATGTATACACTTCTTTCAATTCACGGTATACCTTGTAAAATTCCTTTATCAAATGTTCAAATAACCCTGCAAATAGATAAGAGGCAAATGAAATAATCAATTGGACTTAATGAGGCCAAAATGATCCCAAACCCATCTAAAACACTTAAGGAAATGTCTTGAAAACCTTCCAATCAAGCCGAGGCAAATCTGTAGGCTTTTTGTTGTAAAAAGAAAATTGTAATTTTGAAATGCGAATCAATCCAACAATTTTACACTTGCAATCTATCCTAACACTTCCCTAATGGAAACATCCATGTCTATTTGACATGTTGAAGGAGAAAGAATGAAAAATTTGAAAAAAATTATAAGTTAAAATTTACCAGTTTGCATTGTAAAATCCATCAAAACATATTAAGTAAATTGACCCCTTAAACTTTATCAAAATAAAAATTTAATGATACTTGTGTAAAGACAACGCTGAGAGATTTCCAAAAGTCCTAATTTTCCCAAAATTGAATTATTTATCAAAATTTATGGCCTTCTGAAGTTTTTCTTCATTTGGTGTCAAAAAATAATTTTAACTATCAAAAAAAAAATTCGGAAAATTTTCTTGGCGGACCGACGGGTCCGAATTTTCCTTTAGCACTTCGAATTCTTTTTGGGAATTTTTGTCAAATTTTCTCCACTTCCCCATAGCCAATCAGGAGCTGCCACATGGCGTCATAAGGAATCGGCAGAGGAGCAGGTTCCTCTCTACCTTTTGCATTTTCGGAAAAAAGATTGGAAAATTTTCCTAATTTTCCCCACCATCCCGCTAGCTGGCAGCCAATCAGATGCTGCCACATGGCCTCATAAGGAAATGGAGGACGCATGGAATTCTTTTTACCTTAGTGGTTTTCAAAATAAAATTTGGAAAATTTTCTAAGTTTCCTTCACCTCCCCACTGGCCCATAACCAATCAGAGGCTGCCACGTGGCACACAAGGCATTGGCAGAGGAGTGGATCCCTTTTTAACTTAGCGTTTCAAAAAATTTTGGAAAATTTTCTAGGTTCCTTTGCCTCCCCACTAGCCCTCAACCAATTAGATCTCAACACATGGCACCTTTGGCGTTGACGAGACATGGACCATTTTGAGCCCTAGTGCTTTTCGACCGAAAAGACATAATGTCTTAAATCACTCTAACGACTCGATTTTTCGTCTGGGTGTCAGTAAGCCGACCCATGTCCTCTTCGGGCTTGTGGGCGTCGGAGGAAAATTTTGCTTTTTCTCCGAGGAAGGAAAATGTGCCAAATTTCTCCTCCACTCCGCCGGCTCGTGCATAGGAATATTTTCTTCCCTAGGCCCGCAGGCCCACTTTTGGGAAAATTTTCCTCCCAAGGTCCATCACCTATAACTTTAGAAATATGAGGAGTTAGGAGGACTTATTTATATCATTGGAAAGGTGAGGAAATTTCCTATCCAATGGGAATGATTTAGGGAAATTTTGAATGCATTAATTTTGAGAAAAATTAAGTTGAATCTTTTAATCCTGTTAGAGAGTGGGTATGGTGAGGAATTACCCTCTTAACCTAATTGAACTTTCTAACCCTAAATTTTGGACCTTGTGACCTCTAATAATTGTTAATAAAAAGGAAATTATATTCTAGTAGATTAGAATTGATCTGGAACTTGTTAGTGACAACTGTTGTCTTGTAACCTGGTTGTAGACTCTTTTAAACAAAAAAAAAATAAAAATTATTCCATAATTTTCCTATCTAATCCTAGGTTGTTCCTTGGTTCTCAAGTGGGTTGTTTTTAGCAGGTGTTACATATCCAAAATTGACTATTTTAATTCATATTTATTTCTATAGACAATTACACCTATTGAATGCATCATTAACCTTGTTATATTTTTCACTCTTGTGTTTCAACACAAATGTGTTTCCTTATATGTATTCCTCCTACCTTATATGTGTATGGTTCATCATTCTTTAACTTTTGATGAACTATAATGCCCGATGATCTGTATACAACATGAAATTTTTATGTAAGACACAAAGTGTCTCCACTTCTTCAACACCTATATTATTGCATTAAATTTATCATCATACACTCTATTAACACTCCTTACATCATTCATATTTTCACTAAATTAAAAAAATTATAGGTCTATCCTCCTAGGTCAATATTGTGCTAATGGATATGCCACTAGCATCATAATGAACATGAAATAAATTTGCAAAATATGGAAATGGTAACACTAGTTGTTCCATTATTCTCCTCTTTAATTCTACCAAACTCTTCTTCATGCATGTGTTATAGATGAATGCATTCCATTCTTTCCTATGGCCTCTATGATCGGTGTACATAAACCACTAAAGTTCCTAATGAAATTATAGTAAAATCTATCCAACTTATGAAAACTTTATGCATAAAATGCACTCTTTGGAGATGGATAATCCACTATTGTGCATACCTTTTAGGGTATATCTTCAATCCTTCTTTAGAAATTACAAATTATAGATACATAAATTCTTCTTGCATAAAACTAAAATTCTTGATATTGATCAACAACTTCTCTTCCTTATTATCTATAATAATTTCTCCATCAGTAGGTTTATATATTTTGTTGTATGGTTTTTCATACACATGTATTAATATTTTTAGGTGTTGGTGGGATAGATTGGAATTACACTTATCAAACTTTTTAGGTGGTAGAGTTACCCACTTCCAATTTATATACCTCTTGTAAATATATTTTCATATGCATTTAATATAAAAGCTATCTTTTCTCTAATGTTTGGTTCCTCTCTCTCAAAAATATATTCTCTTTGTGCATTCATATTTTATCCATACTAGCCCTTGGCCCAAATTCTTATATGGTATCATATATTGTGTTGCTAATCAAATACCAAAGTTTTTGTGTTTATTTTATAGGAATATTTATTTTTCCAATCTTTTGATTATATATTACTTGATCTCAGTGTATTCTCTTCTCTTCCATCTTTTGATGATCTGGAAAATTAGAAAGGAACAAAGGAAATAGGTGGTTTTCAAAGACAATCTTCATTTTATACATTCTTTAGAGAAATTAACTATGTAATTAAGTCTATATTCTTTCAAAACCAAAGGATTGTCAGTAAAAATGAGTATGCTTTGAATAAAGCTAGATATGTAATATTTTAGGTTTTATGGTTGTCTCTGGGATATTTGGTGGAAATTTCTACAATGCTAAAGTTCAAGTTCTATGGGGTTTTCTATAAAATTAGGTGAACACATTCAATTTCAAGGTTGGTCATTTTAAATTCCCAAGTGATACTATGAGATATTATACTTGTTTTGATCACTACACATGTGCATTAATTTATGGCTACACTTTTGTATTGAGTTGGTTGTTGGACTATTGTTTTTATAGAGAGAGGAATAAACCTATTTGTGGACATGGGTGCTACTATTATGTTTGTGTGCAAATGTATTTACTCATGGAGACATTTATAGAGTGCTTATTTTTGCATTCCCATAACATCAAAACGTATATGGGTGATCTAATCCTAACCCTATGTGGATATCACTCTTCACATAATAATTTATCACACAAGCATGATAAATGAGTGAGAATTCCTCCCCAAAGGTGACATATTATGTGCACAAGTTTTGAGAAGGGCCCTTCACCATTTTTCCTAACCTTAGCCTCTAGTCATGTGGTTTTATCACCTGGTCACAACTAGCTAAATATGGTTTTAACTCATGGAAGGAAAACATATTTCTTTAAGGCGTTATTAGCAAGAAGTGCTGATTTTTTTGTAAGAGTGAGAAAATTAGAAGAGGCATAAATTTCTACATGAAAATCCTTTTGAGGCACCATATTTTTGAAATTTTATGTTATTTAAAACTCTAGGCATTTTTTCTTCTCTAAATACTTTTTTCATCATGTATCATAGATTTATTTGTCCTTATAAATTGTATACACGTTAAATTATAAAGTTCCAACATTTTGGGGTTATTGATAATAACTATAGGGGATATCTTATGTGCTCTTATAAAATTTCACTTCTACAATATATTTTCCTCCATTATAGATCCAAATGTGGTTCTCACAAAGATTTAAGTGGTTATAATATAACAGAGAATAATGAACTACATTCGATGGATTTATTCAAATATTATAGTTGAATATATACATGTGGAAATGTGGTGTGAGTCCAATAGATGAGAGGTGGAAGGTTTAGGTATATATCACGTGGAGGATTTGAAATGTCCCAACAATGTATTAATTAGTTTTATAACATTCCCCTCCTTAATACATTGTTTTTACAAATGTACCCCAAAACAATTTAAATTTCACCTTTCCAAGAGACTTGGTGAGTATATCTGCAATCTGAGCATCTGTCGAGAAGTACTAGAGCTTGATCTCGGCAGCTTCAAGAATTTTTCTCGAACGTAGTGACATTCAACCTCAATGTGTTTTGTTATCTCATGGAAAACTAGATTTTCACAAGCTTCAATACACATTGATTGCAACCGTGAATGATGGAAGGATTTTCTTTAGGAACTCCCGTATCTACCACAATGCAACGTAACCAAATCACTTTGCACACATATCCTCGTGCGGCATGATACTCTACCTCATTGGATGAGAGAGCAACAATAGTTTTCTTCTTACTTATCCATGAGATAGGTCTAGACCCAAGATGAAAAATATAACCTGAAGTTGATTTCCTGTCATCAATGGATCCAACATAGTCCGAGTCTGTATATCCCTGCAAGAATAATTGAGAGTTATTCTGATACTCTAGACCATAGTCAATTGTACCTCGGACATATCTCAACACATGTTTCGTTGCTACCCAGTGACATTTCTTCATCTCCTGCATGAATCTATAAAGATATCTCATAGAAAAGCACAAATATGGTCTAGTATATGTCAAGTAAATGAGACTCCCAACAAGTTGTCTGTAGAGAGTACCATCTACTTGAGGTGAATCCTGGAACCTATAAAGTTGTAATTTTTTTCCATTGGAGTGGACACATGTTTACAATCTGACATGCCATAATTTTCCAGAGTGTCTTGGCATATTTCATCTAAGAGATAAAAATATGATTCTTCTTTTGCCATATCTCTAAGCCAAGACAATAAAAAGTATCCCCAAATATTTCATGCCAAAGGATTTCTTAAAATCATTCTTCACATCTTCGATGATATTTTCAGAACTCCTATGATCACAAGATCATCTACATACAAAACCAAGATGAAAATCTCTCTTCCTATATTTTTGATATATATATATTTGAGTCAGAGGGGCTACAAGTGAATCCATGTTGCAATAGGTGATCATATATTTTTATGTACCATGCCCTAGGTGCTTGTTTAATTCCATAAAGAGACTTAATTAGATGACATACCTTATGAGGATGTTGTTCATCAAAAATCCTTCTGGATGGGTCATGTATACTTATTCTTTGAGATCACCATTCAAGAAAGCACTTTTTACGTCCATTTGCTGAATTTTCCATCCTTTTTTTGCTGCTAGTGCACAAACAACTCTAATGGTTTTGATCTTTGTATTGGGTGCAAAGGTCTCATCATAGTTAATTCCTTCCTGTTGAGCATATCCCTTTACAACTAGTCATGCTTTTTACTTGTCGATAAATCCATCTCCTATATTTTATTTTTAAAATCCACTTGGAGCAAATGGAATTCTTACCTGCAGCATATCAACAAGTTCCCATGTCCAATTTCGTATCAAGGAGTCATATTATGCATCCATGGCATTCTTCTACTCATCTCGAATTAGTGCCTCACAAACTAAATCAGGTTCAGTGCTTTATGAACCAATGAACTCATGAGTGTTATATTTACCTCGCTTCTCACATGTATTCTCACACAAAATCATGATGAAGTGTTTAGAAGATATTTCAAGTGGGAGTCTCTCATGGTGATTTGGACCCACTTCGAACACCGACGTTGCTTCATTTGTGAAGCATAGTTTTCCAAATTCCCAAGATCAACAAACAACTCTCCTTACAGCTCATCCTTCTTCTCTGAAGAATCCTCATGCTCATCATTTGGATGTGTGAGAAATCTATGAGAGGAGGTTGGTGATGAATCTTCCTTCTGTGGAAATGAGTCAAATGATGACTCATCAAAACAACATCTCTACTCTCATATATCATATTTTTCTCATTATCCATGAGACGATATGATTTTGAGGTTGTACTGTACCCAAAAAATATGCACTGGCATGTTTTTGGATCAAGTTTCTTCCTCTTCTTATCTGAAACATGCATATATGCAGTACATCCAAATACTCTCAAATGAGAAATAGAAGGTTTACGATTACTCCATACCTCTTCTAGTGTCTTGTCCTTCAAGATCTTTGTAGGTTATTAGTTCAAAATATATACAACAGTCTATACTCCTTCCCAAAATATGTTCTCTAACTTCATAGTGGAAAGCATGTAATGAGCCATCTCCATGATAGTCTGATTGTGATGTTCTGTAATTCCATTCTACTGGGAGTATAGGGGTCAATCAAGTGTAGTGTGATGTCGTTCTCCTTCAATAATTCCAAGAATTTATTTAACGTGAATTCTACCCTCAATCTGAGAGGAGGATAAGAATGGGCTTCCTAGTCTACTAAACAAGTCACTTATAGAAGTTTTGGAGATGTTCAAATGCTTCACCCTTCTGTTGAGGAAATAACACCCAAGTCTTGCAAAAATAATCATCAATGAAAAAATGAAAGTACTGAAACCCCTTAAATGAGGTAGGAAAGGGTCCACACATATCAGTATGCATGACCTCAAGATGGTTCTTGGCATGGAATGTACTCAACTCGAACGGATCCCAATGTTGTTTTCCCACTAGACATCCAGACAAAGAGGTAATGACTAAGAGAGAGGAGGAAGTCCTCATACCATCTCCTTCTAACTGAGATGATAGAGAGAGATGACAGAAATATGTCCATACCAATAATGCTAGAGTGCAGTGGATTCCACCATGGAGGTAGATAACACAATTGTAGAGGATGAAACGCATCTAATGCAAATAAATGATCCTTTAAAAATATCTAACAAGTATGATACCTTCTTTATATATCAGACATTATTTTATGCCATTCTGAACCATGAACTCCACCTTAAGCTTGTGATTAAATAAGTAAGAGACTAACATGATATTTGTGGTCAAGCCAAGGACATAGAACACCTTCGTGAGAGTGTATATTCTCGTTAAGAGAGGAATGGTCATGTTGCATATATTAGCATAATTACATTATAAATGGAAGGTTCCTTCTAACTATTATGTAACCATCTTCTATTCTTATTTATTTCTCCCATTTGTGGGTGCTTAAAATATACACGCATTGAATGAATTGGATATACTCTTTCTCCCATCATTGGTATCAGAGCTCTCATATCTCGGCGTGAATATTGGCATTGCATTATTTTGGTCTCTTGTTCCATTCTTGCGTGGAAATCAGAGTGAACATGGTTGCAGCATGGAATTTTTGTCTTGGCATTTTGTTCTCATCTATGTGGAAATAAAAAAATCCTACTGTCAGCACATGAGGAGTTTGGAAATTCACAGATCTTGTTTGGTATTTTTCTCGGCAGTTTTATTGAATGGAATCATTCTCTTCTGCTCTCTTTTGTCTAGCAATTGGTGTAAGCAGGATGTGTCTACACAATTCAAATGCGTAGCATATAGAAAGTTGTGACATCGTATAGGAGACCTGCATTGAAAAATAGAAAAGCGTGGCAGTTTAAGGCGTGGAAGTTTAGTATAAAATCAGTGTGTGTTGTGCGTGGAGGAGCTTGAGTAGCGTGGCAAGGCAGAGGTGCCAACAGAGAAAGTGCCAAAGCACAGCGAAGGGAGGCAAGTGCCATCATTGTGGAACCGCGACAGTGACAGGATTAGTGTGATAGGATTAGCGTGTTTACCTGCATTCTAATTGGATTTCTACTATTTCCATAGCAAGGTAATTTACTTCCTACTTCACCATTTTTTCATTTCTCCAGTAGTTATTATGGACATTTACTTGGAAAAATACTCGGGGTTAAACTTTCATACATGGAAGGTGAAGATCCAAATGCAACTTATGCATAAAAACTTATGGGGAATAGTAGATGGGAAAGAGAAAAAGCCCACAGACGCTGCCAAATTAGCAGAATGGCAGTGTAGAGATGATAAAGCAAAAGCCATCATTGGCCTTACTCTCTTTGATTTTGAACTCCATCATGTTGATCTCAATAAATCTTCCAAGGACATGTGGGATAATTTAAATCAATTATTTGGAGTGAAAGCAGTGAACACAAAGTTTTCCCTAAAACTTTAGTTATATAGATTCAAAATGGAAGAAAGTGTTTCTATGTCTAGTCACATTAATAATCTTTGGTCTCTACTCCGACAACTAGCAGAAGTCAAAGCTATGATAGAAGATGAGGATGCCAAAGCTATCCTATTAAACAGTCTATCTTCCAAATACAACAATGTTGTTTTTACTCTCAGTCAAATTCAGTCTAAATCTCTAGATGACATGATCGCGGCTCTTCTCGCAGAGGAAAACGCATAACTGATGATGCTGCAGAAGGTGATACTCAACAAGTAAGTGCACTTTATTCCACAAACAGAAAATTTCACAGGAGATCAGATAAAAATAAACAAGGGCCTAAACAAGAGATTGAATGCCACTATTGTCAGAAGAAAGGTCATACAATGTGGAACTGTCATATCCGAGCAAGAGATGTTCTACAAGGAAATATAAAACACAATGGAGCTAATACTGCTCATATAGAAGATCCACAAGATTCTGACAAGAGTGAGGAAGTTGTTGATGAGATTGGCTTCACATCATCTCTAGTATTGTAAGCATCAATACAGGAGGATGGAGGATAATGGAGGTTGGAGGAAATCCAGTGACCTCTTGCAAGCCACAAGTGATGAGGCCGACGGATATTGTGGCGAATAAGGTATTTAGGAACTATTCTTCAATTTTTGGCTTGTTTCAGTTTCAGCTTTTGTGTCATGTTCCTGTTGTTTTGTTGTTCAATAAAGTACAGATGATACGGAATTTCCTATGTGGGACCTCCTAACTAAAGAGCATCGTGGGGAATAGAAAAGCATAGAAAGCGGCGAATGGTACTCACCCTGGGTTCGTGGTAATCATGTAAAACCACCGAGGTATCATCCTCTTGGGTTCATGGTATGCCTATAAAACCACCGAGGTAAAATCCTATTGGTTCGTGGTAATCCTATAAAACCACCGAGGTGAATAGTCAAAAAGTGTTCCTATCCCTCTATGTTTCTGGCCAACCTTATAAAAACCATGTGAGACCATGTTGGCACATGCTAGTGTGAAGACCCTCTTTGCAGTGTTATCATTAAGGGGGAGACTCTCTATCTGGAAATGTATGTTTGTACGAACAATGTATTAAGGGGGAAATGTTAGCTTAATTACATTGTAAATGGACGGTTCCTTCTAAATTTTATGTAACCATATTCTATTCCTATTTATTTCTCCCATTCGTGGTGCTTAAAATATACACGCATTGAATGAATTGGATATGCTCTTTCTCCCATCAGCATATTCCTTATGTTGTATACTCCTTATTGTCTTCAATTCAAACATGATCTCTAGTGCGTCAATTATTCAATAAATTAACAAATTTCTATCACTGTCATATGCTTTTGGTTCCTTAATCATTTAGCCAAACATTATCTGATGGATACGATGTTTGGGAGACATGAACCAAATCATCTTTGTGTGCATCGTAATGTGCTGATTCTGGGACATATTCATCTGAGTCATCATCTAGTTGGGTTACAACATGTCCTTTCTTCTTCTTTCCACAAATATGCCACTTAAATTTCTTTAAATCATCTCGAATAGATGTGATTTATTCTCCCAAATTTATTTATGTGTAACCATTGTACCAATAGTTCAAAGTATCATGCATATTCATGGTGTGTATGTGACACCATCGATTCAACTTTTGAGAGTTCTTCTTATTTTTGGATTTTTTGGCTGCTTCCGCATTTTCTTTTCTTGTTGTGCCACGTGAGGCTTCTAATTCTTATTCTTCCTTGAGATTAATGCTTTGTCCTCAAAATCTTCTTACACTGTCTAGAATGGATTCTTCTTGTTGTAGAAAATTCACCAGTTCAACAAATCTCATTTCCTTTTGTGTGATGGTCAACATGGTGATGAATGTATGGAACTAGGAAGGAATATCTCCCAGTGTGAGAGGGAAAAACAAATTACCATTGAAGACTTATCCGAGTGCGCTCATATTTAATCATAACTCCACCACCAATGTAAGAATTCTTCCACTTTTTTACCATTTTGCATACTCATGGTATGAAGCTTTGACTAGAGATGGAAGACTTCTATCAAATTATTTTCTTCATAAATCATGAAAAAATTATCCTTGACCTTATTTGATGTTGTCACATTCTAAATGTGTGGATAAACCTCATTGGATATACGCAAAGTGATCAACATCAAGGATTTTGCATCGATCGTGTCAAACTTCTTTCATTCATATATGTTAGTAAGATAAGTGAGTGTTCCTATGATGATATCTTAGAGATAGTCAAAGAGGATAATGGTTTTCATTTTTGTCTTCCAAAATAAAAGTTTGGCCCTTTAAAGCCCCGAGCATCGAGAGCAATATCTAGAGGTCATACATGATGTCTATTGTATTCCATAGCAAAATCCTTCAACACAGCCTACAAATCTGGTCTCTATGGACACGTCCAAGTTGAATGGAAAATGGTAATGTAAATTTAGTTGAAGAGAAATGGTTTACAATGAACCATAATGGGTCTTGAAATACAACCAACATCATATGTAACTAAGGTTAAGTAGTTTAACAAATCTGATGAGGCCTACAGTCTATCATGTATTTCTATATCTTTAATTTTACTCTTTCACATAGAATCTTCTACCTCCCTCACCGATGTCTAGACCATATTGGAAATAATATTTAGGAAGAAGGATGCAATGGTGGGTCATGAATTAGATAATGATCTCATTATTTTAAATCCAAAAAAATTGATACATTTCTAATAATTATAGGGGTTATCTTATGTGCTCTTCTACACTTTCACTTCTATAATATATTTTCCTGCATTATGGACCAAAACATGGTTCTCACACCATTTAAATATCATGAGTGGAAAATAAAAATGTAAATTTAGTTGAGGAGAAATGGTTTCCACAAAATCATAATGCATCTTGAAATACAACCAACATCATATGCAACTAAGGTTAAGTGGTTTAACAAATCCGATGAGGTCTACGATCTATCATGTCCTGCTATATCTCCTATTTTACTCTTTCACACGAGAATCTTCTAGCTACTCACCGATGTTGTAATGAACCGAAAACCACACACAAACAACACAGTGAAATACAGGATAAATTTATTTTTTTGACTTGCTTGACACATAACACGACGCAACATGTCGTCACCAAGGATACAACTAACACTGTGAACAACTTGATACAAGGATGGCCATAAAGGCAGCACGGAGACGTTCACACCTATCAAGGACAATACATTTTTTTTTCTTCTTTTTGACAAGACAACATGGAAGTCCAACCACATGACACACTTACATTTAAGGCATCCCATGAGGAAATTCTTGTTAAATTTTCTTGTTTACTAAAATGTCTCTTAATTCTTAACTTACGTTCTTATAAAATTTCATGTAATGATTCACACAATTCTTTTCACAAGGGAGAACTTCTTTCTTTTCAACTATTGACTAAATAGCTTAAGGCCAAGCTTTCTAAACTAGGATCATCAATTTTATGTCCAAAGATTTTTATTCATTTGATTTTAGAACATTTTCCATTTCTTACAAGGTTAATTAAACTTACTCAAGCCACTAACACATGTTCCACACCTCTATTGCACAGGTGAAGGCATAAGCTCCGATTGAGTGGAAAGTACCGCTTAGGGTTCATAACAATAACCTTCTTGTTTAAGGATCAAATTTTGACCTTGCTTAAGAAATATCACCATGAATCAAGGCAAGGGTTAACAGAACAGGACAACAGAATTTAGCTTCAGGGTCACATTGTTTACTATCCATCTTTTATTGAGGTTAAGAGTTTATCAAGATTGGTTAAATGTTCCATCTAGACTTTACTTAATTAAGTTTGACAAAGGAAAACATTTCAAACGATAGAGAGAGATTTAAGGTTTTATTAATCAATTTCCCTCCTACTTATTAAATCCTATCATCTTCTAAAATCTAACCATTGATTTCACCATGAGATCATTTAAGATTTCACCATAAAAGGATAATGTTTATTAGTTTGGCTCGGAAAAAAATAAGTAATCATATTTCGTTACAAAAGATAGTTTCCTCTTGATTGTTCCAGGTCTCAAAGGTTATCAAGTAGATCACATCTACATTAATATATTCATAAACATAAATTATCATTTAACTTTTATAAGGACTATCTAGTCCACTTTATAGTGCTTACAAACTCATTTCTACTATGCCTTAGAAGGATTTACATGTCAACATTTTATCTCAAGAGAAAAGTTTTACAATGCTTATGCCAGTGAAGAGATTGAATATTATTTCTCACTAAGAAGAGTTACCAGCCAAAATACAAAAAAAAGACAAAACTACTACTTCACAAATTTTCCGAACAATTCCAGGTAAGAGGTCATATAAACTCTTTGCAAGCAATGTTACACAATTTACAACACATAGAACACTTTTACAAAGAACTTCATAAGTTGCACTGATGAAACCTTTACAACTCTTTCCTTTATTCTACTCGCATAATCCATCTGCACAAATACTAGCTAGAATCAGTTCGCGAGAACTGAGCATGTTAAGGACTACAAAAAAAAACATCATGCTACTATTAACAATATCATGAAAGGAAACTTCTATATTCTAGAAAAGGATTGAGACTCTCACTACAAGTCAAATTCTTAAGACAAAATAAAATTTTCACCATGCCAACTAAGAAGGAGGTCATGGGTTGCAGTTAGGAACAACGTCTCTATAGCAACAAGAGTTCAACAACCAATCAGGTAAGACCATAGGCCTTAAAATTTAGAAACAAAATGTGGAGTGTATTGGGATTTCAATGTAATACTATAGATTACATGATGGAAATATAATACTCAACCCACCGATCTAAAATTCATAAGGAAAATACAAAATTACCAGTTGCGATCATTTCGCACTTATACGATAATAGTTTATTAATTATTCAATAAGGGCCATAAGATATATCGAAAGGTCGAATGTATAGGGATTTTAATCATGTAATCATGATGATTATATGATTGAAATCTAATACTATCAACCTATAATACCCTACCTACCAAGAGGCTCCACAATTAATACTAACAAAATGTTTGAAATAGGCATTGCCTAGTAGTCAAGTGACCTGAGATATCCAAACAAGGAACAACAAAAAGACTTGAAACTACCCAAGTCCGTCATGGAAGTTGGCATTCTAAATATCCATCCAAATTTCATAGTGCTTTAAATCCATCATCCTTCTTATGTAATTTTATAATTTCGATTTATAAAAAAATTAAAAAGAAAATCATTATTTTCTCATCACAATATTTTCTTAATGTAACCATCATTACCATACCCAAGTCACCCTTATATATATTTACATATACCACCAACAATAATTAACAAACTTAACAACAAAATTCCGTCATAACACAACCAGATAATCATGATTACATCTACAAGCCAAAGAAACAAATCCAGATAGCCACGTACCAAACTTGTTCATAATAATAGAGAGTTCTGAGATAATCATCAGCAAGCCATTCTACTGCAAGGTTCATGACCAAGTTACCAAAATTCATATTATAACAACATGAAAACCAAACTTTAATCATAAAGGAATTTAGAACTACTTTTCATTTTTTATTAAAGAGTTTCACATGCTAGCCGCAACAATAAAGTTGTTATTAAAAATAGCTATTTTTAATCAGATCCCTGCCCCAACTTACTTTCCGTCTAACCTAAAGGAAAGGGCAGTCATTATTGTGTATGGTGAATAAGAGCTCAAAGATCCAACTAACTAGCTGTAATAAGCCTGAACCCACAAATATTCGAGAAGCCATAATTGGCTATACATGTAGGTTCGGGTTTCCATTCACAGTAAAATAAAAACAACACTACTCCAATGGTATTTAATTATTAGAATTTGAATTTGATAAGGTAAACGAAATTTACTTTAAAACAATCGAAACATACTAGAGGATTGAATTCCCATGATCACTCACGTTACCATGCAATCCTACTACAGTTCGCATGAATTAAGGTAGATTCTATTTACCTTAATCATCTCTAATCCTCATTAGAAAGAAAACCATGGTTTGAGCTAGAAGATAGATTTCCTGAAATGTAAGCGTAAAATTTCACAAACCCATAGCTGTCTAAAAAAAAAAACCCCAATTAGATTTATGGATTAAAATTCCTTGGTAATGAAACTACAAGTTGACTACCAAGAAGGTCAAGCGACCATCCCCAATAATAGTCTTCTCAAAATAATAAGCTAGAGGAGCTCCCGTAAAAAAAAAAAAAACGTTACATCCCATACTGAAAAACTGAAGTATCTCTGAAAAACTATTACAGTAAGCATCTGGGTGAGACCCGTAGTTTCTTTATAATATATAAAAAGACGGAACCCAAATAAAAATTGTAACCACCTAATTATAAATGGGTATCGATTTATTCGATCCCACTAAAATCAAAGAAGGAGATCTGTCCCCCTTTTTCTATTTTATTTAATCGACTGCAACTAGCAGAGCTCGCAAAGCATTACAAAAGTGTAGTAAGCCCTTCAACACATATTTCATCCATAGAATCCTACTCAAAGGGAGAACATCAAAACCCGAAGGCACTCTTAATTAAAACCCAGTTTAAAACAAGACACACAAGAGGAACCATTGCAGGGATTGCGTTTATACAAGCACAAAGTGGAATAAGTTGTAGAGAGAGCAAAAGGGATGCTCCAAGCAGAGTACCATTCAGAACATGAAAAGATTTCATTTCAGGAAATTTTTAAAACTAGTAGATGTTAGATTAGGTAGTGCTTAACATGCCTGATTTCCAGTCTCTACCAGTGCAAGGACACCTCCTAGAGCAGCAGCAGCTATAACGATCCCCAATCTTGAATCAGAGGATACCTAGAAGCAAACAAGAAACCCAACTGTAGAAAATGGGTGAACTGAGAAGAGGCACAAAAGCATTACCCAGCCTCAAGATTTGATCGGGCTTCTTCCATGTTAAATTCACCACCTGGATGGAAGCGACTTTCCAAAATGAAAAGGCAAGATAGCTCAACTAAAACTTTATCTCGTTCTTCTACTACAGCTGCAAGATTTTGCAACAACTGATCACGACTGTGGTTGCGTGCAACCAAAACATCAGGATCAACACGAACAGTTCCTTGGGATCACCCCGTGGCAGCCTGCACACTTAACTCTCTCTGGAGGCCACTGATTTTCTGGGATAAGTTTACTTCTCTACCCTGTAGCTACTGCATATAGCCAATCACTTCCTCACGACACTTTCCTAGGAGAATTTCGGTTCTACACTCCACTGAAACGCCTGCGGCAAAGACGATTTTGAGAACCCACACCCACCCACGCAACATCAGGGTGATAGACCTTCATTTCACCATCAATGAATCCACTATCCAGAACACACCAATGCAAGCTACGCGGCCACCAAAGTTTCTTTGCATGAGTAGGTCAAAATGAGGTGTCAGGGTTATAAATTAAGGTAGCTTGGTGAACAAGTAGGTATGTTGAACAATGAAGATAGTTGGTGGAGGTGCCCAACCACACACCACTTGCCAAAAGGACAAAACAACAGCAACCCATGGAACAACTTCTCCCTCATGCCAGGCAGGTCACATAGATGGCCATAAAGGATGGCATGAAGGTAGGTGAATGCAACTATTTTCCATTAATTTTAAGCTTGCATGGAGCCAAGGAAAAAAGACTAGAGGTTGCAGTTTTTAAGGCAAAACATTTGAATGGCTAACCAAGGCAACAATAATAGACATCCTCTTCAATTGCGTTAACCTAGGCTCGGTCTACGGGAGTGACCGACAACATAAAAAAACTTAACGATAATAATTAATACTTAAAATTGATAACAATTGAAAATAAAATATGATCACTAATCGACAATAATAATAATAGTAATATTATTATTATTATTATTATTATTATTATTATTATTATTATTACTTTGTAGTTTAAAATAGTTATTAATTATAATCGTAACGGTCAGAAGTCAAGCTCGACAATAGAGAAAAAAATTATTATTATTATTATGGATATTCCTCTTTAACCGAACACATCCTAACACACCAAAATGTCATTCCAGCCCTCTACTAGGATAATAGAACACGATATGCCTTTAACAAGGTATTCATAAAGGACACTACGAGGTCTACAACCAGAGGCAACGACAACAAAAGAGGAGGCAAGACGGAGAAAAAGGATGCTAATCCTTCTCTGTGAAAAGGAAGAAGTCATCTAACGAATAATGAGAGCACTCGCAAATGTTCAATGTTTAGCAACAGGGTCACCGAAACAAGGACTAGGGTACGCCAAATGGGGCATTACGGATGTCCTGACCATATTTGAAGGACTCTTTAGGAATAAGGATGCAATTATGGGTCATGAATTAGATAATGATCTCATTAGTTTGAATCCAAAATCTCGACACGTTGTTAAAAATTATAGGGGATTATCTTATGTGTTCTTCTACACTTTCACTTCTACAATATATTTTCCTGAATTATGGATCAAAATGTGGTTCTCACACCATTTAACTATCATGAATGCAAAATAAAAATGTAAATTTACTTGAGGAGAAATGGTTAACACTAAATCATAATCACCTTGAAATACAACCAAAATCATATTCAACTAAGGTTAAGGGGTTTAACAAATGTGATGAGGCCTAAGGTCTATTATGTTTGTCTATATCTCCTATTTTACTCTTTCACATACAATATTCTTGCTCACTCACTAATTTCTAGACTATATTGGAAGGACTCTTTAGGAAGAGGATGCAATGATGGGCCATGAATTAGATAATGATCTCATTAGTTTGAATCCTAAATTTAACTTCTACACTATACACGAATTCTTCACAAAATTCAAATCACTTATATTATAGTTTATAAAAATTTGGTTAAACAAAAAGGATGAGTATTTGATTCTTTCTATTATTTCCAAGTTCGATCTTGAATATTTATTTTTGGCTCCAGGTTTCCATACCACTAGGAGTTCCCGTAGGGCTGTGTACTCAAGTCTTCTAAGTCGACACCCTATTTTTTAGATAAGACAAATATAAATATTACGAAAACAAGAGTAATTGATCTAAAAATGGGGTGTTTATACCAAACTATTCATTTTCTCCATTTTCTCGATTCTTTAGCAATTTAGTCTCAATTTAATGAATTCAAGATTAAATTTGAATTAAAAATCCCAATTTTATCTAAGATACATTCACTTATCAAATTCCTAATTTTCTGATACTTAATAAAGTGGTTTGAAATTCCCATAAACAATTAAATTCTCTTTAAAAATGTTAAAATAGTAATAAACTGATGAAAATAGAAATTAAAGGGAGGGAAATGTAGAATAATAACACAAATATCTTGTGAATAGAGTTTTCCGAGGTATGATACATCTCCAGCTCAGAAAAGAATTGTGATTGCACTCTATTACAATGAAAACTTTCCTTTTATAATTATAAATTCATTACAACGCTATCTTGGTCACTCAAAAATCACAGCACCAGCTCTAGAAATCTCTCTCGAACCTACCTCCAAAGGATTCTGACACAAAAATCTTCACTTTACACTCAAAAACTCCAAAATTGGGCTGTAAAATTAAAAATTCTCCTTCAAATAATATATTGAGACTTTTGTTATGTTTCATGTCATGTGGGCTTATGGCCAAGGCTTATTATTTTATCCTAATTGGTTGGGGTTCAAATATCCTTTCCATAACATGGATTTTGTTTAATCAATATCCTCCATCGCCCTTGCTATGTTAGGAAGATGGCTCTAACAGCTTAAGTCCCCATGTGGGACACGATGAGAACGTGGTTTGAGTCCCGTGATATTAAATTTATCTTCACTTTTTTGTGGATGAAATCCCACATTTGCTATGATAAGCATTACATTGACCCTTTAAAGGGCTCAGGCATAGTGATGGATATGTGGTTGTGACCACATTTAGCTTGGTTTTATTTCTCCCCATTTTGGGTTGACCACCTAACTCAACATCTATCTCACTTTGGGCTTGGCCACATTTGTGATGAGTCGGTTTCTTGTTAATACTTGGTTGGTTTTTTTAGACAAGACTAATATTGCCGATGGTTCTAAATTAGTTTTGTTAGATCGTTAGAGACTCAAGCTCATTATTATGTGACTTTGAAATCAGTTTCTAAGATCACCGTGATATGGCCGTGGTGAGGTAGACTCATACACGGAAATATAGAGGTCGGCCTACAACTTACCAAGTTAGCTATCTAACTCATTCCTTGGTAGTGTAGATTTCCCAAGATGGCTAGTGATCTTTGACAATTTTGGAACTTAGTCCCACATTTAGGAAAAATTGATCTTCTATATGGATAATAAGGAAAAACACATACAATGTAATGTGAAAAAAGGTGAGAAGTTCCCTCCTAAAATAGAGTGGAATCCACTGGTTATTAGGCCACAACCAACACATCATATGGGCCCCACATCAAGTGTTGAAGACTAGAGGTGAAAACAAATTTTTTTGCACAAGAAAATTCCACAACTTATCACCACCACATTCTTCCACTTTTCAAACTCACATCATGCCAACTCATCTCTACTCAACCTACTACTTTTATTTTTTCCATTTGGATACAAATATCGTGGGCCATATCTTCTAGGTTCAACATCTATTTTACTCCATTGAAAAATGTAAAGACCCAAATAATCACACAAGAACAACACAACGAAAATACAGATAACTTTTTTTTTGACTTGCTTGACACATAACATGACGCAACATGTCGTCACCAAGGATACAACTAACACTGTGAACAACTTGATACAAGGATGGCCATAAAGGCAGCACGGAAACGTTCACACCTATCAAGGACAATTTACTCTTCTTTTGACAAGACAACATGGAAGTCCAACCACATGACACACTTACAGCTAGGGCAAGCCACAGTAAGAAATGATTGGAGGTTATTTATTTTGATAAGACACCCTTTAGCTCATGACTTAAGTTTTCAGAAGGATTCAATATATGATTCGCACAATTTCATCTTACCAACTGAGTTATGTTCTTATACACTGTAGAGTAGTTCACTTAAAGTCTTCTCCTTTATAACCATTATTTGTTTTATATATTTATTTGATAAAGATGGTAATTTAATTCCTTAAGGCCATCTATTCACACTTACGTTACTAGAACTCGTTCATGCCCTTATGACAACATCGGTTCACGTTCAACAAACTTAAGAGAAAATTACAAGGTACCCTGGATAAAGTTAAAGGAAGAAGGTCAAATGAGTTCACCCTTAAGACGACATTAGTTCATTCTGAGGTTTAATTGAAGCTCGAGGTTTTATACGTAGTTATTAGCGCTCTTACTTAGGCTTCACCGAAAGAGCTTATCCAGAGGAAGCCACTTACTTTTAAATAGGCTGAGAGATAAATTGAGTGGTTTCAAAATTTTCTTCTCTTACTTGTTAAATCTTATTATAAACTAACCATTGTTTTCCTTTAAGCTTGTCTTTAGCGTTCACCAAAAAAGAGTAATTTTTACTAGTTCAGTTAGGGATAACACGCTATATAGAATCACTTTGCAAGGATAGTCTCACTCTTGATTACTTAAGGCAATGTTTGTTTTCAAGGGGATCTAAACCACAACATATTTCTTTGAATAAAACTTTTAGGTAACTTCTGTAAGGAAAACCACCCCATTACAACTTACATATAACACATCAATACAGAGTCTCAGAAAGATTTAAATTAACACTTAATTCTCAAGATCCAAGTTTTACAATGCTTATGCCAGTGAAAGTTTGAATAACATTTCCCACAAAGATAAGTTACTAGTTTACTGCAAGGAAAAGATAACATCTTCACGCAAATTCTGAACAACCCAAGGCAAGAGGTCTTCTAATTTCCTTTGCAATCACTATTACAAAATTTACCTCACATTGGACATTTTTACAAGGAATTTCATAAATTGCACTGATGAAACCTTTACAACTCTTTCCTTTAATCTACTCGCACATTCCATCTGCACAAATACTAACTGGAATCGGTTCGTGAGAACTGAGCATGTTAAGACTACCCATTGCAACAGTAAGCTAACATTTTATAATATCATGAAAGTAAAATCCTAAACTCAAGAATGGATCAAATCACAAACCACTAATCAACATGTTTCACAAGATGACGAGATTTATACCAGCCAACAAGGAGGAATCCCAATATTCAAGGGAGAGAAATATTCCAAAGATAATCAAGGTGAGACCTTATTGGTGAAGACAACAAGGCTGAGAGTATTTAGATTTCAGTCAAGTAATCCTATGGATTACGTGATTGAAATCTAACACCCAAACATCATTCTATTATTATTAACCAAAAAGATAAAGATCGGTCAAATGACTTAACATATTCAAAATTACTTGTTAACAAGACTGCATTAACGCACATCCATGTTTTAGGAAGAATATAGGTCCCAACCATATATGAACACAAATCAGTCAAAGATTAAAGTTAACTTCACTCAGCTGAATAAACCAACATACATATAATACTCACAACATTATAACTAACTATCTGAAGGTTCAATATACCAAGCAATTCTCACCGAACCTAATTATTTTTCATCAAGAAGTTAAATAAATTAGATTCTATCCAACTAAAATTACATACAACAACTATAGTTGGATTACACAGGCAAGGATCAAGAAGAAGTCTTTTCACCAAAGGTTGTTATTATCTTACATCACATAATCAGGAATAAACCCGCAATTCACCCCTCGTATGATCATTGTAAGAGTTAAAGACTTAGCTCACTAAAATATGTAATCGAGTCAATTCCTACCTTTTCCATTTTCATACAAGTTTAACCCAATTCGAAGAAAGATAACCATTCTATTTTCACACATGCCTCAGTCAACACTTACTCAGAAAGTCCCTACCTGAATTATTGAAGGTTTGCTAAGCTACAAAATGGATTTAATAGAAACTCATTTCATTCGATACTTGAATTTAAACAAGCAAGGGATAGTCTGTTGAAAATATAAGTGAATCGACACAAGATCTTCTACCATGACCCAACTCGAGTCACCAATCACAAGGTTTACAACCCAGCGGAGGAGTACAAAGAAAAATACTCTTCCTACGAACTAATACTTCTCTTCCGTCTCTAAAAAACATATGAATAGTTTGGGCATACCCCATCTATTTCACGACGTCTACTCGACCTATCCTCATAGTCGCTCCAAAGGAAACATCTCTACTACAGAGTTCAATTAAACTCTTTTATCTTATGATACGGTGACTCACGTCACGTAATCTCTATTGAGCACTCAATATTTCACTCACGTAGGCCCCTAAGAAAACATCATGCTCACTATGCGAGGTCTACACAGAGATTCAGCCCAATAAAAGCTTTTACCAAGACAACACAAACATTTAGCCTAAAACTGGCCATTAGTCGACAAACCTACAAATGTCCACTATCATTATTCATGGCTCAAGTTTATATCTGCTACTGCTGGTTTAGAAATCAAACTCAATGGCCATTGTTCACTATCGTCTCTAAATGTCACCCGAATTTTAAGAATTAAGCAGGAAAGCACCCCGGTTAAAGATCTAACACCCACGGTATAAAACTTCAACCATTATTTTGCTATCACATAGCAATTACTCTTTTATTTCGAAAAGAAAAAAAAAAAAAATGAGGCAGAAAAGAAATGTATACATGCTATCACAGTTGCTATCAGGGTATGAAAAACAAACAACTCCCAACAGTCCTTCCTTTCCTTCAATCTGGGTCGATTCACAAGGAAAGGTAGAAGCCCATTCTAAATGCCATAACAGATAAAAAAACAAATAGAAGGACATTCAATTCATGACATAATAAAAAGGGTAGCAGAAGATTGCTAGGGCAGGTTTAACATGCCTGGTTTAAAACGCCATCTCCATATGCATATGATTGTTTCATTGCCGTTGCTTGCCCTTAACCCAAAGTGCTCTGCGAGCTCGAGCTAGCGCCACATTCACGCAGTGAAAAACAGCTACAAAGCCAACCCCATGATTTGAAGCTCGGACACAAGACATAAGGATTACATCACGCTCCTGGCTCTGAAAGGCATCTACCGTAATGATAAATAACCTTTTCCTCCATCAGGTTGAGGAAACAACTGCATTTGCTGATGTGGGAAAGACATGGTACTGGGTGCAATTCCAGCCATTTGTGATCCTTGAGCTGTAAGAGCTGCAGAGGCTACTCCAACAGAGGTTGCAGTCTCCTGTGATGCTGATACACTTGGACCAGATAATAAAGTAGCATTCCCATTGTACTTGCTCACTGCAGTTGGTCCAACAAATGGAGGGAAGCGAGCATCTCCATCACTGCCAGGTCTGAGAAATGGATTATAAATGCTTGATGAAGGATCATACGTTTGCTGCATCACAATGCTTGGTTGACGAGAAGCATCATGTGGGCTGGTCAAAGCAGGTTCATATGAAGGATAATGGCTACTGATAATCTGAGGCACAAAACCAACACTTGCATAGCTTGGAGCAGTTTCGACAATCGAATACTGAGAGTCCAACTGTACAACTGGATCTTGCTTTGATGGCTCAGTTTGGGAAACTACATTTTGCAAAATAGAATCTCTAACATTAATACCAGAAGCTAAGTTCTCTACCGTACTGGGAGATGCTTGTTCATGGGATTCTGTCGGAGACTCTGACTCCTGATCCGATGTCCTTGAGAATGGTTCTTCATTCGACTCCTCAGTCTTCCCAGATGCCTCGGAAAGGGGCGAAGAACTCTTGTCACCACCACTCTTACCAAACTCCGTGCTAAAAGAAGTCCCAACAAATGCTCCAAAGCTACCAAAACTGAGCCCCATACAAGCAGCTTCGGAGACCTGAAGATTGTCTGAATGATTAGGTGCTGACCGCTCCAGACATTTAGCCGTTCCAGCTTTTCCTGTAATTACCAGCTGCATCATCTGAATTAATATAATTTGACAATGGCACCGGTGATCTGTTAGTTTCAGATGAGCTTGTACTTTCAGTACTGGTGTCAATCACTCCGACGCTGGAAGATGCAGCATTCTAGTTAGTTGGCTTACGTTTCCACTCCATATTAGGTCCAATTGCTTTCTGAGGACCGAAAGTTTGTTGTTGAGGCCTGCTACTGTATTGCTTCCCCAAATTTACCGGATTGTTAGCAGGTACCCCAGACGTAGCGGAAATACTTTCCTGGGACTTTGGTTCAAAAAAGTGATCGGCCTCTGATGTTATGGACTTGCTTGCATAAGGCAAGACAGCTCAACTAAAACTTTATCTCGTTCTTCTACTACACAATGTAAGATTTTGTAACAACCGATCACGATCGTGGTCACGTGTAACTGTAACATCAGGATCAACACCAACGGTTCCTTAGGATCACCCTGCAGCAATGTCACACTTAACTCTCTCTGGAGGCCACCGATTTTCTAAGATAAGTTTACTTCTTTGCCCCGTAGAAATGCTGCATATAGCCAATCACTTCCTCACGGCACTCTAAGGAGAATTTCAGTTCTACGCTCCACTCGAAACCGCTCTGCATAAACATGATTTTGAGAAAAATATCTTGAAGGAGGAACCCGAAATGACCTGTTGCAGGTCGCTACAGTGGATCCCTGACAAGAACACACCTCGCAGCATTCAAGAAGGTGGATGCAACACGCCTGCTCCACTAGCCATCAAGTCAATTCTGTCTGCGTCCAGTGCATTGAATGAAAGGATCAAAACAAAGATTTAGGTGAAGAAAACAGGCCTCCACCGACTCCATCTTTCTCACGCAAAGACAGACATGACAGTCTTAAAAGTTGGCAGGTTGGGTGGTTGGGAGGAGGCCAAGGTGGCAGTAGAGGCAGGTAGAAAAGGAGTCCGATGCCCAGTGGGGCATTACAGTTCCCAGGCTTTCATTAAGACTTTTAGTGTAGGTTTTATGTCTATTCCAGCTATGGAAGATTGAGATTTAGGTAGATGATATCAAATTTTGTGTCAAAGAGAAAACAATCTACGAGAATATATATCAATCTGATTTAATTTTATTGCCTTGCCGTGAGGGCCTCAAATTTCCTTTGGCTGTGTTGTGGAGGGATAAAACTATTCTAACATTGGAGACAAATAGGATGTTAAGAGTATGCATGGATATGCTTAACAACCATAAGAGAATAATACCATAATAGCTTAAAAATTAAAATTACATTCTCAATAATACCATAATAAGCCGATGCTGGCGGGGCATTACAAAAAGGCATTGGAAAGATCTCGATGATATCTTCTATATGAAAATATTTTCATGTATTGTTTAGACTATTTGACTTATAGGTATCCTCCAAATCAAACCTCCCAATTAATGAATTTTTGGAACACCAAAAGTTTTATTTTCATATAATCATTGAAGTTACAACTCGTTCTTTTATGGATTTCTACCATCTTCTATCTAACATTATATATTCCTAGAACTCATCCAAGAATTCAAGAATAAAACTATAAACATCAATAGAATGAAATTTTACTTCTCACCTTGATTCACGATCATCAATAACTATCTCTCTTTATATGATCCTATCTCTCCCAACACATGGTTATACCTCGGAATGTTCTAGCATGTGTTGAATTACTTTGTTTTCTCATTTTTTAGAGATGAACTTTCCCAAACTTGAAATTACAAATCTAGGTGATGTAGAGGCTCCATAACTCTCTCCTATCTCTTCCAATTAAAATTCTTGCACTCATAATGTCTTCATATTTTTCTAGTTTTTTTCCTTAGCCTTTACACTACGTGTAGGCTAGAATGAATTTATTTCATGAGATATGCTTATATTCTCCTTGTTATTCAATATTATCAACAAACGGAAAAAATACATTGTAAGAATAAGTAGTTGATATATATTTATGTATTTCATCATCATCTTTCTTTCATTAAAAACCAATTTTACAAATTTCCCTTTAGTGGGATCTTACAATTAATTAAAACATACATGAGTTGTTGGGTGCTCTTCTATTTACAAACATTGCTTGAATTTTGGTCTTACAATTTTTTCATATAATAAATTATACGTGTATTAAAATTACATTTTGTTTAAATGGAAGGAAAATAATACCAATGTACATTCATAAAACAATAGTGCTCATTATACCTTAAACAACGATTTGGAGAACCTCTTTACCCATATCACCAATTGTTGCAAGAAGTGGTAGGAAATAATGTTAATTTTAATTTGAACATGCATATCAGAATGCATAATAAAAATATACAACTTATCAGTTGCTCATATTGTACTTCTCAATTAAATGTCTACTCCATATTCTACCTCCATATTTTTTCAAAACAATGAGTTAGTTTCATTTGTTTTTAATGGAAACCTAAAAAAAAAATGGAGGTGCAATAATAGGCATAATAAATAAATTTTTGCTATGTAAATATACTATCCATGAAGGAAATCACTTTTTATCAAACCACTCTAATGGATTTTCCTATTTGGGTTATTCCTTCTTACTGGGTTCTTCATTTTATAGGCAGTTTTATTCACAAGATTGGACCATTGGTGTTATTGTCACTTTCTTCTTTCAGGTATTCAAACAAATTCATGGATGGAGGTTATAAAAATTTTGAATCTATTTTCAACTCAATCTATATTGAGTGCAATAATTCTTTCCATTCTACACATCTTGTTTTGGAGAGTAGTGTTTATTTACTTTCCTTTCTAAGGATTTTCTCTTCCAACACATGGCCACACAATGGATATTTAATCCACAAATGCACATGGAAATGTATAACAAAAATTTTGTAATCCCTGACCATTATTTACATAATCAAAGTAAATTTTTGAGTAATTATGTTGTCTATACCTTTAGGAATGTCATTTTTACAAGTATGATGAGGGTAATTATATTATTTCTTCTTTTGAAAGGATTACGTCACTTTGGAGTTGTGCTGCATTCTCTTTGAATGTTTTTTCCCTGATTGGATGGTTTTTCCTTCCTTGATTTCAACTTGCACTTTCTCTCATAATCATTACGAGAGGCTTGCCCATTCTTTAGAGTAGCCACATTCTTGTTAGTATTGACAAAAAAATCTTTCCATTACCTGATATGAGTTCTTTTTATTTGTCTACTGGATTGGGAACTGAAGTTTTCCTTGTTTCAATTATTTTGGAGAATTCTTCAATATCTTATATATCACTACCAAATTTAAATCCTACATAATGATGTCTTTCCTTAACCTATATGGGATTAGTAATTCCTTGGTCGTTGATTCTAATACCATTTCCATTCTAACCCATCTTAGTCAGTATCTTAAATACTATATCAAGAGCATATTTCTCAAATTCGCAAAAGAAAGGATTTAAATTTTTATGGGATGAAAGAGAACATGGTAAATAACTTACAGTGCATACCTTTATGGTATGTGAATGTGTCGTAAACGGTTGCCTCATAGTGGAATTTTCTTTATCCCCCACTTCTTTGCCAATATGATTTTTTTCCAACTTGGCTTGCAATTCATGTTGCAATTCTATAATGATTCCCATGATAAATTATCCATGATATATTAGTAGATTTTGTAGATCTTTCTTCTCGTCCTCCAAGAGAAGCCATTGTTTCCTAGCTCAGATTTTTCATTTTGAATTTGCAAATTTATCTCTTATATCTCTTGAATCCTTTCTCTTCGGATATTTTCCCATTGTTGAAGTTCTACAACCAAGAAACATACACTTCCAAATTAATTGAACAATGGAAAAATATATAATTTAAAGCATAAGGTGTTAGCAAATAGCTCTAATACTAAAATTGATTTGAAAATGGGTTGTTCATACAAAACTATCCATTTTTTCCATTTTCTAATTCTTTATTAACTTAGTCTTAGTTTTCCAAAATCTCATAAAAATTAGCCCAATTTAATGAAATCAGTATTCAATCTGAATAAGAATACCCAAATTGATCCAGGAAACATTCAGTTATTAGAATCCCAATTTTTTTGATACTTAATAAAGTGGTTTTAAATTCTCATAAATGATTAAAATTGGCTTACAAAAAATAAAATAGTAATAAACTAATTAAAATAGCAAGAAAAATGATGTAAATTCTTAGTAATAATGCAAACTACTTGTTAATGTAGTTTACGTGGTGTGGGATACATATCTCTGGGTTTGAAAAATCTTCGTAATTGCACTATTATGATGAAATGGGTTTGAAAAATCTTCGTAACTGCACTATTATGATGAAAATTCACCTTTTAAAAATTACAAATTCATCACAACATTATCTTGGTATATCAAAATCCTCCGCACTAGCTCTAGGAAGCTCTCTAGACCTGTCTCCATAGGATTCCTATAGCAAAAATCTTTAATTTTCTCTCAAACCCGCCAAATTTTGGGCCACAACATTAGAAATTTTCCTTCAAATAAATATTTGAACCTTTTATTAGATTTGATGTCTCACGGGCTTATGTTAAAGGCTTATCATTTTAGACTAATCATCTGGGGTTCAAATCACCTCTCCATTGCATGGATTTTACTTATTTTTATGTTCAACCACTCATAAATAACTTTAAAATCAATATTGTTGATCACCCATAATATGTTAGGTAGATGGCGTAATGGTTAAGTCCCCATAATGGAAGTGACGGGTGTGGCGTTTGAATCCCATGGGATTCACTTTATCTTGACTTAATTTTTTTAGAGGATGAAATCCCCCATTGATCGCATTAAATATCACACCATGGGCATAGTGATTGATATGTGGTTATAGAGACATTTATCTTGGTTTTGCTGCTCCACGACTTAGGTTTTCCATCTAAATTTATAGATAACTCTCCTTGGGATTGGATTCAATTGTGATGATTTTTTTATTATTGATTGGTTGGTCCCAAAATTACCAATAATTGTGTATTGGTTGTGTTGGATCTATAGATGCTTGGAATTAATTTTGTGTGACTATGTAATATGGTGTTGAGCTTGTTATGAACTAGCCACAATGATGTGGAATCGCTAATGTGGCTATGTAACCCATCCTCTTTCTCACCAAGTTGGTTGTGTAGCTTAGTTCTTTGTAGTGTAGCTCACCCGAACCAGTTGGTGATATTTTTAAAATTTTGGAACCTAGCCCTACATGTAGAAAACATTGGTCTTATATAGGTTTTATAATAAAAACCCCATTTAATACAATATGAAGAAAGGTAGTAGGGTTTCCCTCCTAAAAAGAGTGGACCCTACTAACTGTTGGGGCCCCATCCAAAGACATCATATGGGATTCACATTGACCATCAAAGACCATAGGATAAACATATTTTTACATGAGTAAAATCTACCACTTGTCTCCACCATATTCATGCACTTGTCATGCTCACATCATGCTACCTCATCTCTATACAACCTACTATTTTATTTTTTTGGAGTTGGATTATAATTTCACTAAGCATTATCTTCTGGGTATGATGTTTGTTTTACTCCATTAAACAAGTGTCAAAAATATCTTGACAAGAACTTTTGTATGAAAAACATTCTTGGCTTGTGTATGCAATTTGACCTATGAGTATCCTTGGGATCATTAAGAAACATAAAAAACAAGACTATGAGAACATAAGGATCCAAAACTTGCTGCTAGATCCTCATTTTCTGAAGTCAAACCTAATAAAGAGAGGTTTAAATGTTCATATTGTAGGAAACCTAGATGTAATTAACATAAGTGTATGTAAATATATATTGGTCACCTAACACACATTCTATAGAAAAACAAATATCACGGTTCACGATTCGGACACATATAGTTCATCAATACGAAGCACAAAAAGAAAATGATAATAGTAAGAAGAAATCTCAACAAAAATAACTTGTAGTAATTACATCCCAACATACCACATGATTTATTGACTAAATTACTTACACCACATGGATTCATCATAGGTTTTCTACACTTCTTTATATTCACAATCTGTGCTAACTATTATGATGATTGATCACACTTATACTTGAGGCATATGGGAATGGTTAGATATGCACAGTGATGGGACATTTTCTGTATTTTCTTTATGTACCTATGTTGTAAACTAATATCCTATCAATTTATAAAATCACGCATCACAATTAAGAAAATAAGTTTGAGTTCACTATTAAATTTTTAGTTATTAGGAATTTGTATACTTGATTTTATAATGGCATTGGGAAGAGAAAATCACCAGACATGGGTTTATCTCTTCTCACACTTTTCTCTTGATGATGAGTCCTTTGCATATGAGGATATCCCTTCAAGTTTTAATCCTTACACCTCACTTACAATATCTTTTTACTCACCGGTATTGATTATAGCTATGAGGATTTAAATTCATCTAGGTAAACTCATATTGACTCTTCTTCCATTTTTGATGATGGGGATTCATATTTGAATCTAGATGATGATATCAATAATGAGGTATCCCCTCCTTCCTCTCCTAGTCATGTTTTATAGGTTTATTACTCACATTTTGAACTTCCTTAAATCTCTCGTAATCATGCATCAAAGGTTAATGAATCTACTATGGATTATTCATCTTTAGGTCTACTTATTATCTTGTATACCAAAGGACCACTTAATTCTAACAGTTTGACTTATAGTATGGTTTAGACACAACAATATGTACAGGATGTAGATGATTTGGTTAGTGATCCATTTGATGATAGGAAAATGCAATCATAGTCCTAGGATTATCCACTTATTAATTTGACCTCTTCATTCAATTCTCAATATTTTAGTGTAGCATTGGACATTCCTAATTGGGATTAAATCTTCGTTGATTCCTCTTATGACAGAAATATTTTACATCTATGATATTTATTGGGAGTTAATGAGGCATCTTCTTCATAGAGGGATTCATAGTACTCTCTTCTTATTTTCCTTCTCTCTCTCTATTTCTATGGGTCTTCTCTATGTTCTTCTAGGGGGTTTATCTACTAAGGAGATGTTCTTTTCACTTCTCTTTTCTATCTTTTGAGGAGGAGTTTTTCCTACGGGTTTTCTCTTGTTCTCCACTTTATGGATGATTTTATTTTTTCTTGGGTAACTCATCATGCCTTATTTTAGAGACCCATTACTTTTACCCACCTAAACTACTATTAAGAGGGGTGTTAGTGTATGTTTTTATATGTATTCAATATATAATCTATCTTTTGGCTCATGTTCGGTTCCTCTCTCTTGTAACTTTACTCTATTTGTGTTTTTGTATTTTCTTAATGGTTTATTGTAGGCCACACTCTCGCACTTTTTTATATGTAACAAATGTTCCTCATGTATCACATTTAAATTTAGAATATCATCCAGATAAACAATCACAAATTTTCCTTCAAATTATTTTTGGAATTTATTAATCAACCTCATGAAATTGCTTGATATGTCATGCAATCCAAATGACAACACTAGACACTCATATAGTAGTCCTTAAGTATTATATGTTGTCTTCAATTCATCTCCTTTCTTTACATGAATCTAATGATATCTACTTTTCAAATCAATATTTCTAACATAATTTGCTCCACTCAAATAATACTTGATTCCATACATAGAAATGGAAACCTATAATTGATAGCATTTTTATTTATGGATATATAATAGGTACATATATGCCACACACTAACATTATTATGTATTATAAATTTTTAAACTATGTAAAGGATTAGACTTTCTCTAATGAGGCCTCTTTCCAACAACTCTTTAACCTAATTCAATATTTCTGAATTCTCAAATGGTGTCATCTTGTAGGATACCTTTTGTTAGAAAAATTGACTCTATAATGAAATTCATCTACTGATTAATCTCTCTTATCGGTGTTAACCCTTATGGTCACTCACGAGACACAAATTTTGCAAAATATTCTAAGATTCCTTTTACTTACGGAATTACGGTTTTTTCTCTTTTTGCCTCTTCTTCCACAATCTTATTTTACATGATCAACTCTATTAGTAAAATATTAATTATCCTACTTCAGTTGGCTTAGGAACTATTAGTGAAATATTTTGTCAAGGAAAAAATGTGGATTTCATCAACACTCGCATGACTTAGTCCCAACACTTCAAGATGGGGAAATTCCTATTTATTAAAAGTTGGAAAAACCGAACACTAACCTATCTCTTGGTGTGGTCATAGAATAGGAAATGTGTGGAAACACCCTTGTCATAAATGGAATGATATCTAAGAGAGAAAGAGAAAATATAGGCAAGCAAGTAGAGAAGAAGAAGGAGGGGAATTGTATTAGTGATATGACACAATACTTCACTAAATAAATCTCAAAGATATTTCTAGTTACATTATAATAAGACATAGGAAAATATACACAACCTATGTAAAGAAAATGAAATAACGGTAAGGATTGACATAAATTTCAAAGGATGAATTTCATTCCATTATAAACAAGTACAAATCCCTTTGGTCCTTACAAAAATCACATACATCCATCTTAGTGAAAGAGAGATAATGAAGGAAAATTACTATATGCGAGTGGAAGAATATAGTATGCTATAATTTCACTAAATACATCTTATATAGCTTTCTAGTTCCATTAGAATTAGACATAGGAGAATATACACAACTTATGTAAATAACATGAAATAACAATAGGGATTGACATAAAGTTCAAAGGTTGAATTTCATTCCATTATAAATAAGTACAAATCCATTTTTTCCTTACAAAAATCGTATACATCCATTTTAGTGAAAGAGAAAGAATAGAGGAAAATTACCAAATGGGATGGAGGAATTACACTATGCTATAGAAAGAGTAAAAATTGATCATTTACAATAGAGAAGAGGCTTTATTAAATAGCCAAAGATAGATGACCTTTAATATTCCTACGTGTTTTTAACATTACTTTCCGAGAATAAGACACTTTTCCTTGTTTTAAGAAAATTACTTTTACAAAATTGGAAAGGAAGTCACTTAAGTCACATTTTTGAAAAAGCTCATTCCTGAATGAAGAGTTAAAAACCACTTAAGTTACTTTTTTAAAAATATTATTTTTACATGAGATAATGATAGAGGAATAAAGATGAATGGGGAAAAAACATTCAATAAATGGAGCAAGCGAATACAAAGATCCTTAGATATGCCACATTAGAGAGATCCTTTAATTTTCCATTGCTAAATTGAACCGAACACTTCCCACTCATGACGAATGATGGTGTTGATGATAATGTCAATCCAATGATCAGAAACCCTTTGTATTATTTTGTAATGCTAAATCCATTTTGGAATCTTCTCGGGCTACATTGGAAATAGATCCTCTTATTTGAGTTATATTATCCATGATTTTGTCATCATAGGAATATAGATCAGATATTTCTCCTTTCACAATGTTCTAGAAATTCTCCCAAAGTTCATCCAATGACACACACTAAAAGTGAAATATAGGACATCTCATTTTTCCCAAATGGTCGTTAAACTCTTATTTGATCTCTTGAACTCGGCCTACGGTGATATGAGAAATATTTAACTTCCTTAGTGAGGGATCTCATTTTCCACTCAATTGTTCTGATCCATGTTTGGGAACAATTTCCTTCTAGGCTCAAAAGCACTTTCTTGTCAAGTAGTAACTTCATGTCTATAGAGCTCATATCTCTAATGGATGGTAAAATATCATTCCAATGGTCAACTTCTTTCTTGATTGTGAAGAAAATAGCTTGTACCTTATTTACTAATAGAGCAATAATATTTTATATCATGATCACTTTTGTGATAATTTTGCAACCCTTTTGTAAGTTATAGAATCAATTTATGCCTTAGTCATATTTTCCCATTTTTCTAAGATGTCGAATTCTTGAAAAACGTGTAGGTAAATATTTTTAGGGAGTGATTGACTTGGAAGGGAAAAGAGGAGGAGCCTCCACATGGGGTTCACTTATTAAAATTATGGTAAAGTATGTTCATTCGAAGGGTATTAAAGAATATTCTTAATTATATTTTTTTAACTAATTATTCAATTGATAATGCCCCCTCCCGTTATACTATTAGAAAGAAAATACCCCCTATTTTTCCATGTACCTTACTTACCCATTTTTCCATGACAATTTTATTTACCCCTTTTTATTTCTACCCTAATATATTAAAAATAAATATATCATATTTCTCACTCAATTTATTTTAGTATGCATTTTCTCTCGAAAGATAGTTTGAAGCCATTCAAGACCTATTACCAATTTCCTTATAAATGTTAAGCTTTAATCATTTATCAATAGTTTTTCAAATAATTAATATGGTGAAATAATATCACTTGTGTTGAAAAGCATACTCAATCCTAGTTTTCTACCATCTTATTATATATTGGTTAAGGTTATCCTAATTGAGATTTCTTTATTCAAAAAGAGATTATAATTTAACTTTTTGACCACACTCCTTAAATTACAATTTTAAGGTATTTAGTTTTAAAAACTAGGGTTCAAATGTTTTAGTTTTATATTAAAATTAAACCTCCTTTTCCTTTGGCCCACCTCTCTAACCTACCTCTAATACTTGATTCAAAATATTAATAAATTAAACCCTTTCACCCCCTCATGTCTACAAGTATATTGACTTTACTTTTATTAATTTTTATTACCTCAATATGAACTCATGATCTAGGATACTTCCTAACTAATGAACCCCCCGTGGGAGCCTCTAGGTCCAAGAAGGTTTGGACATATGAGGCCAATGCGTGTTCTTGAAGTTTTTAATTGTTCTCAAGTTGATTCCCTATCTCCTTTCTAAGAAGCCAACTTATCATTTGTTTGCTCAAAGTTGTGAATATATCCTTTAGGACCCAACTCTCCAAGAGGGTACTAGGTCATTTTGTAATCAGTTATCCACATTTTAGCTTCATCTTTTTCCACCCTTGGGAAATCAAACTTGATTAACTCATAACTTGAAGCATCACCTTCATGAGCCGAGAATTAATTTCGGCCTTCCGAGGAGTAGGTGTGAGTTTCCGAAACATTAGATATATTTCAACCACTAGAGCCTTCACTTTGTAAATGGTACGTTGATGATTCTTGATGATATATTGAACCCATGAAAACACATGACCAGGAGAGAAAGATGAAACATGCACTTTCGGACAACCTATAGGAGAGAATGAGACCATTGATTGATTCTAAATTGGAGAGGGTTCACGATCTCTCCCATGTGAGATGTTATTAGAGGAACAAGAGACCCATGAGGTGACTACACGAGAAAACTAGGAACTTAGATTTATTCGTTATGGGGAAATGATGATTTCTTCTGGTTCAAGATCACATTGGTCAGTCCTTCTTACTGTTAACTTCTTACGAAGAGACTCAAATTGAGACTCCAAAGATATTTATGGGAAATTTTTCCTCATTTGAGGGGTGTTATCACTCATGGAGCGTCTCTATTATCTAACTTATAATTTTATCCCCGATTTCTCTGACTTTCTGTAAGAAGGTGAAGGAGTATATTTGGGTTCATGCACCTTCTTGAGGAACCAATTTTCTAACCTTTGGAGAACTATCACGGTATGAGTCAAGATGTCAGAATTCTCCACCATTAACCAATCTACAAGAGGGATGGGTGTGAAGAAAATGGTCTCCAGGTATTCTTTAAAAAACAAAATCACTACCATCACCTTCAATATCCTTCATTATCCATTTGAGATGGAATTATTTCATTTGCTACACTTTAATTCTTGAGAAGTATCTTTAGAAAAATTTAATCTCGTCAACAAAATATTTCCAGTACTCCTCTGTTGTTGCTGAGAAATTATGAGATACTTGTGCTCAATTTCCATATATTATTTATTATCATATGACCTCCTAGAAAATTGGGAATATAGTTTGAAGTCTCCATGATAAGATTCTAGATTACATGCATCTTCTGAAGTTCTATAGATACCCTGCTGAATCGGGAAAGTCCCCTTTCTTATTTCTCTCACGGCAGTTGAGATGTAGTTTAAATAATTGCCAACATAGTTTTATGAGAACAAAATTGCGGCTTCGGTACCACGGAAGCCTCATTGCAGTATCATCAAACCCTCAGAAACAGGTATCAGAAAATGTTTTGAAATTCAAAAAGTATCTTCTATACTTCTTGATCAACGTGAATGTTTCTTCATAAAATATGCGATTAATTAATCCTTACATTTTATTGATCAAGGGAATTATAAATACATCGTTGACTCAGGTAGAGTGTCTCTTGTAATCCTTGAAGGTGAACTATGGATAGACTCGATAAATTGGTGTACCCTTTGGGAGATTTATTTTTAGAGATATCCCGCGCCACTTCTGCAAAGATACAGTGACATATATCAAATAAGAAGTCATGGTGAACTTCTTTATCTTCTCAATGTTGACCAATTGTAAATGCAGGTTTTCACTAATGATTTAGCTCCAATCAATTCTTGAGTACCTTTTGTGGTGATCAATATGAATTGAGACATCCACAAGCGAAATTCATTTTTATGTCTCTCCCATGAGTCTGTTGAGAAATATTATGCAATCAAATATTTATTTGATGAATTTAAAGAAGGATAGGGTCCTCAGAAGGTGGGAAATCCTACGATCCACCTTCATCCAGTTACCTATCATCACCGCTTGTAGAAAAGACTCCTTCCTTTCCCACTCAATAAATACATCCTCCTTGCTTACAATCATCATGTTCTTGGGTTTTGAGAAGCAAAAGCATTTTGATATCCCTTCAAGAGATAGTATGACAATGATAGAATTGTCGTGAGCAGTGATAGTTTCGCTTTTTCTTCATAATTCCTGGCATGGGTAAGGACAAAAATGGTGTCTTGGATTGTTAATAAGAACCCAGTAACATGGTACATTCTTCCAAGAAATATTATGTCGACTAGTGTGGTGCGGGTACCTTCTTCCATTCTCCATTTTACGTCACTAAAGTCCATATGTTCAAAATTGTTGTCTCCAATATCAAGATATTTTAAGATAACATTGATATGGGCTCATATATGGAATAATGGAATTTCATCTTACAAATTTGAGCTATAGAAGGACTTGAGAATGATGGTGGAGTTTAGAGAGATAGAAAAAGAGATTTTGTCTTAGTTTATGGAATTTTAGGGTTTTTAATGGTTTTTCAAGATGAAATATTGTTTAGGCCATTGTGGGAAAAAAAATATCCAAATTGATTGAGACTCAATTTTTTAGCAGGGTATTTCCAAGATGAAGAGATGTTCCGATTGTTTTGACGATCTCTCATTAAAAATGGAAGGAAATGATGAAACAATCATTGGCTACACAATGAGCTTGGAAAATGTGTTTTCAAGAAAAAATGTATAAATCACGTGGAACAATTTTCTCATCCACTTAAAATGAGTAATCAAACAAAATGAGGGCATTTTTGGATGAGATTTCATGGGAAAATTTTTACAAGGTTTAATATTGAGGTTTACAAGTTGTGTTTATTTGATGTTTTTGAGGCGAGATTTGAAATAAGGGTTTCTATGATAGTGATATTCAATTGAATGTAAAAACTAAACTACTCCATAACACCTCTTTCCTCATATACCATCTTTAATGTTCTTCTAAGGAGAGGACATTCTCAAACTTTTAATTATTTTTTACAATGGAATCATGAGTTATGAGAAAAATAAGATCTTATAAAACTAGAGCACATAGCTAGTTTGATGGCCATGCGAGGAGAAAAAAATTTTTAACGGAGTTTGGAGCTGTACTTTATCTATTTTTAAGTTTATATCTCAGGAGGGAAAACCATGTTTGAACAAAAAAATTGAATGGAGGAGGGATTTGAGCTATGTTTGTGTAAAAAGGAAAATGCACCTACGTTGTTCTCTTCCTCATTAAAGCAAACTCCAATAAGACTTTGATGCACTTTTAATTTGAAATGGACACACAAAAGTGTGGAAATGTCATGGATTCTTTTAAAATTCGCCTAGGTTGTCATGGGGGGTATTCAAAGACACTATACTAGCTTATTTTTTCATTTCCTTGTTACTTTTTACTTTTTCTCACCAACCAATAAGAGGAGGGCACACCTTTTTTGGAGGGATTTGAAAACACACTTTACATACTTGTTATGCACCTCCAAAAGGACATCAAGCTCCCAAAGTGTTCCAAGTACACTTACTTTTCAAACGCGTTAACAACTCAACATAGAATTAGAACGTGGGATGAACTTTTTAGTCTAAGACCAAATTTCAACCTTTACATGGAATATAATATATGAACATGACTATAAATAGACCAAAACACAAATGAAAACATTTATAAAAATTTAAATGATTTTTCCTTGAGTTTTGAGTCAACTCACCATTTTTCATAAGGAAGTATGACAATGAGCAATGTTACTACATGGGCTTAAGATGGGTATGTGTTGGTTGTAAATTTTGTTAATGTAGATGCCATCACCAATTTAGAGGATGAAATTCCCTCCTCTTTAATGGGGAGGTTACCTTATTGATCCATGGAAATATAAGTAATTTATAAATCTATAGATTAATTAATTCTTAATGAGGATGTTGGTGGACATGAATGGTTCCATGATTATCAATACGATGATAAAAAAACTGAAATAGAATAATTATAGCAAAAAAATTATGGAAAGACAATGTAATTAGAGAAACACAACTACAAATAACTAATCAATCAAGGATATGCAAATCCCCTTTGTTTTACAAGATTACCTACCGAGTATATGAGTCAAGGAAAGATGAAACAACACGATCTTTATCGATAAGAAGAATGATGATCTTTATCATACTTATGCATGCAAATGAAACTAAAGAGCATATGTGTTTGCATGAATTAAACTCCATGGCACATAAAATGCAGATTTTATTCCATGACCGATACTAAAAAGCTTCAGATTTTAGATGAAACAAGCAACATATTAATGAGACCAAGAAAGGGAAATTTAAAAGAATAAGAATTGAGAGAAAGAGGATTCTTCTTATATATTTCCAAAACATATATCTTTACATTCAAAATGCACCAATATCTAACCCCTTTTACAAAGAAAATAAATCCTTATATAGGCTAAGGGGAGGAAGTAACTACCTCAACTAACTAATTGTTCTTAATTAAGTGTTAAAACACTTAATTAATTAATTTACATAAATTGAATTTATTTTACAATTTTACTTTTTATTCCATAAATTCACTTACAAAATAGAACTACTATAAATTAGAGGAAGAAGGAACAAAAGGAATATATAAGATAGGGACTTTTAGCTTGAGAACATGCTTTCAAAACTTAGTGACTGTAGTGGATATATATGAATCTTTGAGAATGATGGTGTTTGAAATATTGGTTAGCCAAATGAAAAGGGTAGACTTTACTTCTTTTATTATTCCACCATACTTGAGAAATTCACTTGGCCTTCAATGATAACACTATTCATTTCTACTAACTCATCCATCCTCTCCTCATTAACCCATTCCTCCTTGAATATATTATCCTTGATGAGTGAATTGAAGCTCCCCTTGATATGGTCAAATAAATTCCTCTAAGATGAATTATTATTGGATAGTTGAGAGTAGAGGGCTTGCATATCTGTAAATATTTCAGCTTTCAGTGATTCACCCCTTTGTACTACATTCTTCAATTTAGTGGTAGCCTTTTCAAGAACCGTGATTTACACTCCTCATTGAAAGTCCATGTTCTAGATAAATTACTCTTAGAATCATCAAATGCTTGTCTAAAAGGATAATTTTTCCATCTATGAGCATCATGATTCTAATATCCTAAAAAACTTCATCCTAAATATTGTGCTCTTTATCAATACCATCAATCCTTGAATTGATTTTATTTTGGGTTGAGATGATATTGTCATAAATCTTGCATGCCTTGTCAATAAATTACATATCTACAACAAGAATTCCTTCAACCCATACCTTTGAAGCCTTTGCAAAGGTGTCATGCTTGTGAATTTTAGTGATTCCCTTTAGATCAAACTCATTAGTATAAGCGGTGAGTGGAAGTGTGGACAATGGAGTAGGATCAAGAGGAGTCTTATCTGATGAGAGGAAATACTTGATGAAACTAGAAAGAAATTACACCTACTCCTCAAGCCGCACTGTTTCTATTTTCCTTAGAAACAATTTCTCTAAGGTTTTGAACTTCACCCTCAGGAGTTTATTCATGTAGCAAGATCTGAATGAGCTCCAAATCTAATATTGATATATATTTTTTCATTTTTTATCCTTTTGGTCTAGTGATTTTCAAGAATTGTCACCATCTTGAGTCAAAAACCAAATGAGAAGTGGTGTTTTATTTTTCGTGAGGAGGAGGAGGAGATGTGCAAACGAGGGAAGCCAATGCATCAAGTTCAATAATTTGTACCCGATATTGAGTCTTCCTCTTCTTACTATCAACTATGGGTTGAACCCAAGTGAAAGAATATTTAGAAGTTTTTGTTAAAGGAGGAAATGCAAGGAAAAATTGAGAACTTGGAACTTAAGAGGAAGATACCTCAATAGTTAAAGTCACGATGGAAGAAGAAGAAGAACTCCAAACATTCATCTTAGGTGTGAAACATTTGTCTTTCCTAAATCTAGTGCACCTATTTCTATCACATCCTCTTCGTATTTATCTTCTCCAGATTATTCTTCTTCTTTTTGTTCAACTTGCTTCTTCTCAACTACTTCATATTTAGTAGATTAGGTGTTTTCTCGGAGATGCTTCACTGGTCAATTCTTGTGTGTTATGTTATTCTTATCCTTTCTTAATTTTTCTACTCTCTTCACAACCTCTTTAGACTTATCTTTCTTCATGTAAACCTTGGTTCCTGAATCCAAGGGAGAGGAAGAAACAACTTGCTGAGTTGGAACATCCTTTTATGAAGTAGATTCCTCTTGAAAAGAAGTCATCTTTTGAGATTCATTGAATTCCCTAACCTTTTTATTGAACAAATATTGTGTTCATAGAAGTAACAAAGTATTTAGCTCATCAAAGTTATATTTTTCCTTCTAGGACCAAGCAATGGTAGGAAATGGATTGTATTAAATAGATCTTATGCACTCTATAAGCAAAATGGCAGGGTCATGTTATCATATAGATTTGCACGCATGAAAATGACATGTAACAGTGTTGGATTGAATTCCCTCCTTAATGAAGGTGAGGCTTCCTTTATTAAAAAACAAAACTTACACTGTACATTCAAAATTGTATGTGGCAGGTGTTTTGGAACATCAATGGAAAGAAAATTGAATGAAGGAGATGGAATGGAATGAAGGAAAAGAATGGAAAGGAATGAATGGAAGGAACATGCAAGAGTTAGGTAAAAGCAAAGCCTAATATTGCATGGAGAAGAACAAACAATAACTAACACAAATAAAATAGAGTTTGAGATAGCTAAACAAGAATGAGTAAAGGGAACACACATGAGAAAGTAAATAACATAGCTTGATCACTATGAACAAGAACAACAGATTAATAGCATTCACAATAAGATCCAAGACAATATTTGCATGCAAGATTTAAACATCTAACATCTAATGAACATAAGAACATCAAATGTTACAAGAGACAATGAATGAGACATAAAGTTCGTATTTCATTAACTACAAAATTTTGTCACAAAAGAACACAAAGTTTCTTCCTGAAACAAAGCTTGCACACAAAATTATTTTCTTCTCCTCTCTCAAAGTCACCCTTAGAAATGAGACCATGTCTTCCTTTTATAGCCCAAAAGTTGGTTACAAATTTGTTAGAGTTCTAAATGCACATTAAATACCGCATTTAAGTGACTTTTGAATTTTTCACCAACTTTATTAAAATCAACTAAAAATAGAAACCACTTAAGTTAAAAATTCATTTAAGGAAAAATACATAAATAAAAGAAATGGGTACATGTTTGGATCCCACTTAAATGACTTAGATGCACACCTAGACATCCTAGTCAACAATGCGCCACCTATACCAAAACATCTAGGGTCAGTGTCTTATCCATTAGGCCAAGAGTCTACCTATCTCGGTCATACGGGAATGAACTCATTCACCGTACTCGTAATCCTCCGGATGACAAGAGAGCCAATCTTGAAACTTGAGCAATTCATCCACCCCTAAGTTTGAGCAACATCTTGGTGTGAGCAAGTTCTTCTTCATTCGTATTCACAGTCACAATTAAACACAATTCTCCACATGCTCTGAATAGCCTTCCATGATGAATTATTCATTTGTCATGAGATTGTAGTAGTTATGCCACCTTGGCTTGTTAGAATCCAACTTCTGATCTTTTGCCATTGAGAAGATCTTCCAAGAGCCAAAATTGTAATTCACTTCCTAGAGTTATGTATTTTGTCTTTGTCACCGAAGTGTTGGCATTCTGATCTGTTCACGATCATCCAATTCGAGAACACTCCAACTTTAAGATCGGCCGTTGAAGTACTATGCATGCTGTAGACTGAGATCTGACATGGACTCACATGAATGATGTGGCCTTACTTGATGGTCTCGCACAATTTTACTTATCATTGGTCTTAGTTTTTTGATAAATAGCTCCGCAAAACAATCAAGTGAAAATAATTTTTGTAGAAAATATTCTCCCATTATTGATCTATGCCGATAATAATGACTTTTGACTCCAAAGAGATCAATGCCAATAGCTACGACTTATACCGCATAATAAGGAAGTTAGAGGTTGTTTTCCCTTTGGAGCCATTGAGTTGATCGTGAAACTATGAAGGTTTCTTGGTGCATCCACGCAAGTGATGACCAATTCGTAAAAAGTGTCGAAAATTGTTACTCACCTTTCATTGATATGAGATCGCAGAAATCAACCTATGTCGAAGTGTCCCAAGTTAGTATCGGCGATGTTCTCATACTTTGAATGGAGCTTCGAGGTGAGTAGAATTCCATGGAATCCATACCGTAATATAATTTTGTTTTAAGATGACATGATTGTGATGTAAGCATGATTTTAGGTTATTACTTTCTTTTACAAAATCGCACAAATCTCCTCTGAAACTACTCGGGAAAAATAGTAAATCTTGTTATGATAAAATCTCACTAGATGAGGAAGTATATTAAGGTATCAAAAGATTGCATGTTGGGGGCTTTTTTCCAATAAAATTCTTCATCAAATGTTAAAGGGCAAATTTGACTCTTAAGACTCTAGGAAAATACAAGTGTAAAATTGTGAAAATCCCGTTTGGTTTTAGCCTGGTAAAAATACCAAACGTCACCCTGAGCATCTAAAACTTGGCAAGTGATCATATGAAGGTGGGGATAATTGAAAAAAAAATTTAATTTCTCTTGATGATTATTTGATTCCAACATAACAACCCTCAAATTGTGTCACCTCGACAGCTAAAAATTGTACCATTGCGAAATCATGCAAACCGCATTTTATTTAACTTCGTGAAAAATACCAAACGAGGTGCTGTGTATTTGAAATTTTGAAAAAGAGTAGATGAAGTTCAAAAGAATTCAAAAAACTAAACCATTTATCTTGAAGATCATCGGGGCTTGAGATACAGATTCTCAAAATAGGCTTTCCGCCAAGTGGAATTGTGACGCTCGGCAAAATCGAGCAAACTAAGTTTTTCTTGGGTTCTTGAAAAATATCAATCAAAGTGTTGTACACTTGAAATTTGGAAAATGAGTAAATAAATATGGGTATAATTCAACTAATTAAACCTTTCTTCCTGACGATCATTAGAATTCTAGATATCAAGCTTCAAAGTTGATTACTTCAATAGTTACAAAACATGATAAAAATAATAAACCTTCCTTTTAAAATATCCACTCAAAATGGCTCCGTGTAGGATCAACTTTAATCTTTTTAATTCGATATTTCTCCATCTTTCTAAATTTTTGTTGCTTCAAAGATGAAGAATTACTTTGATTTTCCGGCAACGCGTGGGTCAGCAATTTGACTCATACATACATACATACATACATACATACATACATACATATATATATATATATATATATATATATATATATATGTATATACATATATATATATATGTATATATATGTATGTATATATATGTATGTATGTATATATAGATATGTATGTATACATACATATGTATATATACATACATATCTATATATACATACATATATATACATACATACATATATATATATATACATACATATATATGTATATATGCATATATATCGATATATATATATGTATATATATGTATGTATATATATATATATATATATGTATATATATGTATGTATATATATATATATATATATGTATATATATGTATGTATATATATATGTATGTATATGTATGTATATATATATATGTATGTATATATATATATGTATATATATATATGTATATATATATATATATATATATATATGTATATATATAGAGTGATGAGTGATCTTTTTCTTCTTTCCGTCGTAATGATCAAATTTCTCCTTCTTACGCATGTGTAGTATCCTTGTTATTCTTTTCTTAAAAAAATAATAATAAAATAAATAAAATAGAATTTTAATGCATGTGTGGGTTCTTGTTTTGGATTTGTGTTCACTTATGCATGCGTGGGTAAAACAGACCAAATTTCTCTTCCTTCAAAACCTGCGTGGATTTTATGGCATGCTGTTTTGTCTTTTCTGCAGTTGTGTGGAATTTGAAAAAGACTTCATTCTTCTTCAAGCATGCGTGGAAATTGTTTGAGCTGCTACGTGGATTTCCCTCTATTTCTCTTTCTTCTCCTAGGCATGGATTCTTTCCTCTTGACCTGCGTTTTCTCCCTCCTCCTTGGCTGTATGGAGAATGATTTTTATTTATTTTGCTATGTGGAATATCTCTTCTGCCCAATGCGTGGGTTGTTGGCTATATCTCCCTCTCTCTGGCTGTGCGTGGAAATGCTTGTTTTCAACCTTCATAGATAAATCTGCAATAAACAACTTCCAGAAACAAATTCATCACGTGATCTTTCACCTTCAGGCAATGAGATTTCAGATCAACTTGGCTATGGTATGCGTGAAAGATCTGGACTGGCTTCTTTTCTTCTGCACAAATCAACAACAAACAAAAACAAACTACCAGCTATGGGAAATTTCACCTTCTTTGTTGCATAAGGGATTCATTTGGGTTTCCAGATCAATCCTTGCACGTGCATGAAATTTCCTTCTCCTGTGCAAGCGTGGATCTCAGAAACTTCCTGCTATTGCTTCCCTCCAATGGAGAAAACTACCTAAAACTATCAAGGTTTCCTGGATCTAGCTAATGCCCGTGTCGGTTTTCATGTGAAATCCAGCAAGGTGTCGTAGAATAATCTTTTCCTTCTCTAGTTTCTGGATATCCGTAATATCTCCTTGTTTCTCCTTCTTCCCAATCTCCTCTTCAGCAACCTCTTGTAACTATCTCCTCATCAATTTTCGGATGACGAAGCAAAATCAAAATTGTCTATGATAATTGGAAGCGTAAGAAAAATTTTCCCTAAGCACTTGCTCATAGCGATTCTGACAATTAATAAAAGAAGAAAATTTCTCCCAAGTTTTTCAAACATCTTCCATCCAATATTAAAATTAATATTTATTAATTAAAAACCCTAAAATTTAATAAATATTAATTTTATTAAATAACAGGGTAAATATTAATTAAATAATTAAAATACGGTTTGTGGTGTAGCGGGAGAAGGGCTTATTCAAAATGGATGAAACGAAAGCCAAAATGACCATGAGAATAAGACGATTGCGATGGAGGAGAAAAATCATACAAGATAATGCTTTTAAACAAAAATTCATGTTTACTAATTTTGCGAAGTATAAATTAGTTGATAACAACCGCTCTTATTGGGGACAAGGACTTTACTGAGATGCAAAGAACGGACCCAAACCCAAATATTCAATGAACACAATCCCAAAAATGATGGAACATAAAAACTGGATGACAAAAGAGAAGAAACTGAAAAACAAGGAAAACAAAACAAACCAAAATCCTAATTACCTATGTACATACAGGGGACAACCTGTTTTCAATTTTGATAGTGCTTGAGATATTTCCCGTTGTAGGGTAAAGGAAAATGAGTTCCATCGGGATATGCCAAGTAATAAGTGCTATCTCCATAGAAATGTCTAATCTTGAACGAGCCTAGCCACAACGAATCAAACTTTCCATGTTTTCCTTTTGGCTCACGTCTTTTGTCCTAGAGAAGAACTAAGTCATTGATTTGAAATTTTCTCTCCCTAGTTTTCCTCTCAAATAATTTCTTTACCTTAGATCGATGTTCCTCAATCATGTTTGGCACCTGACTTCTCTGATCTTCAAGCTTGCTTAGGAACATGATCCTTTTATATAACGCATTGGCGAAGCATTCATCGTCAAATGCCCGAGCTAATTGTAATGCTGGTAACTCCAATGTGATGGGGATTTGAGCATTAGTTCCATATAAAAGTTGAAATGAAGACATCTCGATTTCTCTTTTGCATGAGTTATGTAATCAGCCCACAATGCATCATATAACTTTTTGTGCCAAGTCCTTTAATTTTCTTCTACTAACTTACGCATGATAGTAATGATGTTTTTGTTACTCGATTCTTGCCTAAACTGTTTCCTTGAGGGTAGTAATTTGATGAATGAGACAAAGATATCCCATACCCATAGAAAAAAACCTATCATCTCTGCGAGAAGAGAAATTGGTGGAATTATCCATCACTATCTTTTGTGGAATTTCGTAACAAATCAATATATATTTTATTTGATGAAGTCATAGATTACAACAACAATGAGATGTTTCTATCATCGAGTAGATTCTACCCACTTCATAAAGTAGTCAGTTGTAGTGAGCACATGAGTATGACCAGCACTAGAATTAAGATTCGAACTCGATGAAATCTAAAAGCCATTATTGAAATGGTTCTTCAATGACAACGGCTTCAATAGCAAAGCTACCAATTTTGGTCTTCCAACAAATTATTGACAAGATTTGTATTTTGCTACCCATTTCGAGCATCGAAAAACATAGTGGGCTAGTAATAATGTGCTTGCAAAATTTAATGAGCCATCACTGGACTAGAGAAATGACCAGTGTAAGCATGATTATGAAAGGCTTCCAACAACCTAGGTTGTTGTTCTTTTTTGACACATCCGACGAAGATGCCATCAATTCTTTTCTTGAACAAAGGGTTGTCCCAAATGACGTGCACTGCAACTCTTAGTTTGATAGCTTGTTTTTCCTTAGTGTCAAATTCTCGGGCATTCACCATACGTGAGAAAGTATGTTATATCAGAATACCATTCATCTATGGTACTGACAAAAATTACCAATGGTAAACCTTCTTCAACTAGTTCTTCTTCAGAGTCATCTCGTGGTTCATTCTCTACGATCTGTGGCAGAGTCCTCTTCCTCAAACCAACTTGGTAGGTTTGATATCCAAATAATATTTCTGGATCTTGGAGACCCAATTACCTCTTTTAGATCATGGTTCTTGTTATGTCAACATCGATTTAACTGCGGTGTCCGGAACTAAGAATTTGGTGTAAGAATTCAACACATAGTACCCGAAATGTTTTAAAGCTCTCACCACCACGTGCATATTACTCTCAAGGGGGTGTAATTGAGTTCATGTTTATTGAATCCATTGCTTATGAATGCAATAGGATATTTTATTCCCTCTTGATTATGTTGAGTCAAGATGGTGGAAACTATGTGCGGCGAAGCATAGCAATAGATTATAAAATCCTTTTTAAAATCAGGACACACCAATGTAGGAGCTTTTGCAATAGCACCCTTGATTTTCTTGAATGCTTCTCTACCTTCCTTCAACCATTTGAAGGATTCTTTTCCTTTCATCATATCAATGATTTCTTTGGTTAGCTCAAAAAAATTTGGCATAAACCTTCTCAAAAAATTTACCTTCCCAAAGAATGAGTGAACCCTAGGCTTACTTGTAGGAAAGGAAAGATTCTTGATAGCTTGAACATGCTTAGGATCAATCTTAGTTCCTTCCTTAGAAACAATATGACCTAGGAGTTTCCCTTTTGTAACTCTGAACATAAACTTTTTTGGATTTAGAGAAATCTTATGAAGTCTGCACCTTTGTAATATTTTCTCTAAATCTCTTAGGTGATCTTCTCGTTTCTTTAATAACACTATCAAGTCATCTAGGTATATCACGATGATCTTGTCTTTATAATCTGTGAATGCCAAATCCATAGCCCATGAAAACTAGTGCCAACATTGATCAAACCAAAGGCATTCTTCTATACGTGAATGTACCCTAGGAGGTGTTGAATGCGGTTTTATGTTGATCTTCTCTAGCCACTTCAATCTAATTATAGCCAGAGAAACCATCTAGCATAGATAACATTTTTGATCTAGTTACTACCTACAGAATATGGTCCATGACTGAAAGTGGATAATTATCTTTCAAGGAAGCTTGATTAATATTGCGGAAATCCATGTAAATCATAATTTCTACATTTTCTTATGAACCGGTACAATATTAGCTATCCAAGTCGAATGTCGAATAGGAAACACTATCCATACATGAAACATCTTTTGAACTTCATGGAATATTTTTCCTGCTATCTTGGGATTATACTTGTCTTTATTCTTCGCTCGAATGGAATTACACTAGGATTCAAATGTATGGCATGCTCCATTTCCCTACATTGGAAATACTTTAAGTCTTCATATGAGTAGGCCAAAACATCGAGATATTTGGTAAGCGAGCTTATGAATTTCTTTTGTTCCTCGGTGAGAGACACTTACCGATGTTGACTAGGTGAGGTTTATCCTGGTACGATGTTAACTCGCTCGTAGTCGGTAGAATGTGTAGGTCCTTCCTGCTCTTTCTCTTTGATAAACTGTCATGTTTATCAAAAATTTCTTCAAGTGAAACCAATCCTTTTGGAATTTTATATCCTTTGAGTTGAATGATGCCATCACCAGGGATATTTTTTCTCAACTCCTTATTGAATGGGTGAGGTTGTCAATTTGAAAAATGTAGAATCACTTCCTTCAAAGTACAATTGTTCAAAATTATCCCTTTTTCCAAGAAAGCAATAATTTATTGATTATCATTGAATACTTTTCAATTTTTGCATTGTCGGGAACACTTGGCCTAAAACCATTTCAATGGTGTATTTGTCTTGTTCAAACTCGAATGAGGAATCATTAATAAAGCTGAGACTGCTATGGGAATCTTCTTTGTCATTCTTTTTACAAGGGACAAATTTTATGGAAAAAGCATCGAAGACTTATATCGCATCCCACACTTTATTTCTGTAGTGCCCCAAACAATCATTCATTACTTGGAACTAATTTCTTACTTGTTTCACGATCAATTTTGCATCTCCAAAGACTTCCAAAATTTTTGATCCCTTTCTCCTCTCATGCAACTTGTTATCCAAAATTCACCCTCAAGGTAATTTTGATAACATGCATCAAATTCTTTAGTCCTAGGAAAATAGATTGAGTCAGGGAAAAAAATTCATGTTTCTAGGGTCCCCTCATATTTTTTTAACTCCCCTGTCCAAGTAGAAGAGAGCAAGTTCTGAGAAAATGTGAAAAAATTGCAAAAACAAGCCCGGGCCAGGAAAATCACAAAAATGGCTAAGTCCTAGTCCTAGAAGCATTTGGGACAAGTGGGACAAAAGGCGCGGATCGGCCGAAATGAGCACAAGCGGCCCCAAGCAATTGGGACATCTGGGACAAAAGTACGCGGCGGGCGCGAAAAGCCGATCTGGCCAAAAGAGAAAAAATTGGCTAACTGCTGAGAGGGTCGCCTTTGGGACAAGTGGGACAAAAAGACGCGAACCGGCCGAACCGGGCGAAATGAGTCAAGGCAGCCCGAAACAGTCTGGGACACGCGGGCCAAAAGTACGCGAACCGGCCGAACCGGCCGAAATGAGAACTTTTGTCTGGGCAGCTTGGGACAAAAGGGCGCGAATCGGCCAATTTGTCCCAGGCAGTCTGCGAAACCAAATGGGACATATGAGCTGCGAGTACGCGAACCGGCCGGTTCGGCCGAAATGGGAAATTTCAGCACCGAAACCAAATGGGACAAAGGGACGCGGGACGTGAAAAGCTGAAATGGCCGAAGGCAGGGAAGAAAAGTCAACGTTTGGTCCGGAAACTTCAAACGGCCATAACTTTTGACTCCGAGCTCCGATTTTCATAAAATTGGACTTTCTGGAACGAGCACGACGTCCTCTACGCCACAAAAACTGGATTTCTTAATTTTAATGAGGGTAGATATATTTAAATAAAAGAAACATATTCGGCTACTGATCGATCAATGCTCATTCCCGCAAATGACAAAATGCGCTTTGCGGACCCAAAATTGCTGCCCACACTCAGAAGGCCATAACTTTTGCATTTCTCAATGAAATCACACAAAATTGGTACCGTTGGAATCATGGTTCCGAGCCCGATGCACAGAAATCAAGAAATTCCAGATTTGATTGGAAATTGTTTGGGTTTTTTAAGAAAACGTGGCCGGGTTCAGAACAGTGTTCTATTTGGTAGCTGGGAGTGCAATTAAGAGGCATGGTCATCATTCTTTCTCTGCTGCAGCACATGGGACAGTATGGGGAGCCTTTTGCAAGTAATGGACAACCTTTTCACTCAATTTAATGCCTCTTACAGGTGGTTGAAGGACAGATTTCGGGATTTCCATTTTCCCTTCTCTTTTCCTTCTCATTTTTCTATAAATTGAAGTGTTGGGCTCATTGTAAAGGGGAGAGTTTTTGGGTAACAAAGCTCTGTCAAAATTGCTTTGTGAAGCCAGTGTGTTGCAGGCCCTTGTAGTGGACTCCTTGCATGGTGATCCAGGCCCTTATCTTGTAATAGACTGAACTGTGCATACCAGGAAGCAATAAAATACAAGTTTGTGGATGTATCTTCCCCTGCTGTGTTTTCTTGCATTCTTCTTGCCCATTTTATCTTTCTACAAGAATATTGTGTCTATTATTATGTTCTTACAGGAATTCATTATCATTGTGTGTGCTTGAAATATTACTGTGAATGCATTTTGCTAGATTATGGAGAACTGTCATCACCTCTTCTAGTGTGCACTTTGCCTCTGTATTTCACACATTTGGAGACTACTCTCCCATCCTCCTTTTCTGGTGTATCACCGCTTTAGTGTAAGCTTTCATTTTATGTACTATCTTTCCCTGGTCCCTTGGAAATTTAGATTAGAACAGTTAGCTTATCTTGCATTAGAGTAGATTGTGGCAGGTAGTTTAGGAGCAAGAACCAGCTTTCTCTGGAGGTCTATCTCAAGTAGCAAGTCCCACAACTTGGAGATAGTACCCATGTTATCTAATCACACTGTGAGTTCAAATACATGCACAGGGTGCTTGATTCATTGATAACACACTTAGAGGCCAAGGATTAATGCCTCATATTTTGTAGTGTTGTTAGAATTTAAAAATTCAAGTTTGTAGGAAAAAGGAAATATTTTACCATTTGGAGATATGAGCACCACTCCTACACCAGAACCCGTCGAGCAACAACTTCCATCGAACTCAAGAGTCCAGATCTTATTGGAATCTTGGAAAGTGATCTCAGGGGTATGAATTTTTGCAGTCATCATATAATTACCCATACTTGAGCCTTGGAAAAGGATCTGTGCGCAAGGATCTTTGGTTTTAGTTACCGTGAACTTTTCTTGAGTTTCGGCATTAGCTTCTTCATTTCTCCATTGATAGGGATCATAGCATGAGACCACTCCATTTGAATCTCACCACCCTAATCTCTAAAAAAATCCTTCTCAACAACATACCATATGAAGCAGGGAATGTTAGTAACTAGAATGGTTACCTTACTCGATCAAAGAAACTTGTCTTGTCTCCATTGAGTAATAGGATCCGAATGTTCTTGTACAAGTCAACCCAAGATCATGTGCTACCTTTGTAGTCATCACATTATCTAAGGCTCTGGAATCTATAATGCAATTACTTAATTTTCCCGTTGATCAAAAAGGATACAAAGAAAGGTTCAATATTTTCATTTGAAGGTGTAGTGGCCACCTCAATGTTTTGAGTCTTCCCATATTTAGGATTTTTCATAATTTCTTTGAAGGAATGATCAGTAGAGTCACCTTTGATAAATTGGACCAATTTATCGAGTTAATCCTTATTAGACTTCAAGTACTTTACATGTGACATGGATTTTTTTGTTTTATTGATATGATCAATGATATCAAATTTGGGCAAAGTAGTTATACTTGATGTCTCGTATACTAGTTCTTTTGAACTTGACGATGACAAACTTTTGACCTTTGCTTTGGGCTTGGTTGATATGGACATGGAATAAGAAACTTTCTTCGTAGCTGAATTATCAACTAATTGACTTGATAAAGGCCCTCCTTTCTTTAAGATAGTTTTGACCTTGGAAACCTTAGTCACCTTAGAATCTTTAAGAGTCTCATTTGTCTTGGATTCTCTGGAATTTTCCTTAGTCTTAGATACTTTGGGAAGTTCCTTCAAACCTATTTATCTTCGCCTTAGAGGTATTCTACTCCTTTTTCGAGAGCGTGTGAAGACAATGAAGGATTGACTATTCTTATCTTCTATAATTTCTGGTACTCTTCTTCTTCTTGTGAATGATAATCAAAGAAATGATTATAACTTTCTCCCTTAGGATCTTCAACTTCAAGTTCAGATGTTCCAGAATTCGCCTCTTCGTCACCAACCTCGATGACTTCAACTTCATCATCGCTTTCTTCAATGACTTCACATTTTGAGTTAGTTGTAGGAGCTTCTTCAATAGCAAGTCTCTTCTGAGCACCCACAATCTTGGATTTTTTGGGAATGTAGCCTTTTCTTGGGATGTATTTGTATGGAGCAGGTATACTACTTTGAGCAACTTGCATTTTCAAAGCCAAAGACATCATTAGCCAACTTAGTGAGTATAACTTCTAAAGCATTGGAGGTTTCTTGACTCTTTCCATTGAGGGAAGTTTTCTTGAATTTTCCTACCATGATTAAGTCATCTTCAATTTTTATGGCCAAGGATTGAGCAAGTTCCAAAGTAGCCACTCTAGCCCTTCTCACTGATTGCACACTTCTAGTTTTTGTGTGTTAATAAAAAAACATTTTTGTCCATAAAGGTTTTCACGAATCCTAGCACAAACTTTGTTCACCATTTTTTGAACTTAGCCATGAAATTCCTCATGGGTTATGTTGGCTCTTTCTTCACCTAAGATAGTTGGGCAAGAAGATCATGTTCATCTTCTGCTGTCTTGAATTGATATTCAAACTTATTTTTCATATCATTCCAATTTGTAATACATCCATTTGGAAGATGATGAAATCAATCTGTAGGAACATAATACAATGTTTCGATGAAGAGGTGAATAGAAACATCTTCATATTCTATCGAAAAAAACAACACATGCAACAAAGAAAGCAAAAATGTGGTCATCTAGTGATGTCTTCCCATCGCCAGCAAACTTGGAAAGAATATTCCTTGATTCTCGTGGGAGTTCATGCCAAGATGGTAAGGCCAATGGGCCTATGGAATTTCCCATGGTACGTTAACCCCATCTTGGGAAAGGTAGCATGTAAAGGAAAAAAACATGAGCAAATACAAGTGTTTGACTTGTAGCGATTCCCTCCTTGCTTGCTATTTCGTGGACTTGATGCAAGGCTTACGGATCTACAAGGGTGTTCTTCTTTGGAGGAGATAGCTTGAAACCAAAATTTCCTTGAAAATAAAAATGGGATCAGATTGACCTTTATATTTTTCTCCCCGTGTAAACCTCTTTCCTACCAGTTTGAAATTTTTATTGTTAAGGGATCACTGGCATGTTTTGATTGGCTCTAGCCTTTTCTCTTCGCTCTCTTTCTTGAGATATTTTTTCCTAAATAACTCTAGCCACTCTCATAGATTGATCTTCTTCATTATCTAGTACTCGATGCAGCAAGATGAAAATGATAGTTTCTCATGGACTTTTCCCAAATAGTTTGCCTCAAATCTGATGATATGTCTTCTTGAGTATCTGCAAAAAGAAGATTCAGTTGTAAGATAGGTGGGTTACCTGTAATAGTGATACAAATTATTACCTTAGTGGAAGAGGACCGCATCGGTGAACAACGATCAACACATGTCTAGGAGGTCTTCTGACCACAAGTGCGGGTGCTCTTCTTCTAAGGTCTTCAATGTACATTTCTTTGTTAATGGCTTTATCAACAACCAAAAATTGCTGAAAGATTTTTTTGTTTTCCCAAGTTACTATTCAAGGTATGTAACACAATGTCTCTTTGAAAATATTCGTCGGACACAAGGTTCGGATGAAAAGCGAAGCTTGTGCAGGAGAGGGGATAGTCATAAAGATTTAACCAAGCACTGGTTAACGATTTCTACGAATCCCCAATAGATTCATAGAAAATTCTCGAGCATATGGATTTACACACATGCAAATGACATGGAACAGTGTGGGAACAAAGTCCCTCCTCAATGAAGGTGAGGTTTCCTTTATTGAAAACAAAAATTGTATTTACACTGTACATGGGGGTGTTTTTGGAAAATCGATGGAAAGAAAAGTGAATGAGGGAGATGGAATGGAATGAAGGAAAAGAATGGAAAGGAATGAATGGAAGGAACATGCAAGAGTTAGGTAAAATCAAAGCCTAATATTGCATGGAGAAGAAAAAACAATAACTAACACAAATAAAACGGAGTTTGAGTTAGCTAATCAAGAATGAGTAAAGGTAACACACATGAGCAAGTAAATAACAAAGTTTGATCACTATAAACAAGAACAATAGATTAATAGCATTGACAATAAGATATAAGACAATATTCACATGCAAGATTTAAACATCGAACATCTAATGAACATAAGAACATCAAATGTTACAAGAGACAATGAATGAGACAAAAAGTTCGTATTTCATTAACTTCAAAATGTTTTCACAAAAGAACACAAAGTTTCTTCCTGAAACAAAGCTTGCACAAAAATTATTTTCTTCTCCTCTCTCAAAGTCACCCTTAGAAATGAGCCTCTGACTTCCTGTTATAACCCAAAAGTTGGTCACAAATTAGTTAGAGTTTTAAATGCACATTAAATAGGGCACTTAAGTGACTTCTGAATTTTTCAACCAACTTTATAAAAACAACTAAAAATAGAAACCACTTAAGTGAAAATTTCATTTAAGGAAAAATACATAAATAAAAGAAATGGGTACATGTGGACCCAACTTAAATGACTTGGATACACACCTAGAAATCCTAGTCAACAATGTGCCACCTAGATCAAAACATCAAGGTTCGAGTGCCTTATATATTGGGCCAAAAGTCCACCTATCCCGGTCATACGAGAATAAACTCATTGACCATGCTCCGAAATCCTCCAAATGATAAGAGAGTCAATCTTGAAATTTGAGCAATTCATCCACCCCTCCGTTTGCACAACATCTTGGTGTGAGAAAGTTCATCTTCATTCATTTTCATAGTCACACTTACACATAATTCTTGACATGCTCCGAATAGCTTTCCATGATGAATTATTCATTTGTTGCGGAATGTAGTCATTACGCCACCTTGGCTTGTCAGATTCCAACTTTTGATCTTTATCCATTGAGAAGATCTTCCAAGAGCAAAAATTGCAATTCACTTCCTGGAGTTATGTATTTTTATTTTTCACCATCCCGAAGTATTGGCATTCTGATCCACTCACAATAATCCACCCGAGAACACTCCAACTTTAAGACTAGTCGATGAAGTACTGTGCATGCTGCTAATTGAGAGATGACAGGGACACGCTTGAATGATGTGGCCTTGCTTGATGATGCACATAATTGTACTTATCATTGGTCTTGTTTTTGATGAATACCTCTGCAAAATGATCAAGTGAAAACAATTTTTGTAGACAAGATTCTCCCATTATCGATCTCTGTCGATAATAATGACTTTTGATTCTCGAAGAGATCAATGCCAATAGCTATGACTTATACCGCATAATGAGGAAGTTAGAGGTTTTTTTCACTTCGAAGCCATTGGATTTGAATCACCACACTATGCAGGTTTCGTGGTGCATCCATGCAAGTGATGACCAATTCAGAACAAGCGTCAGGAAAATTGTGACTCGCCTTTGGTTGATATATGATCACAGAATCGACCTATGTGGACGTGTCCCAAGCTAGTATAGGTGATGTTCTCATACTCTGAATGGAGCTTTGAGGTGAGTAGAATTCCCTAGAATCCATACCGTAACATCATTTTGTTTGAAGATGACATGATTGTGACAGAAGCGTGATTTCAGGTTATTACTTCCTTCTTACAAAACTGCACAAATCTCCTCTGAAACTGCCTTGGGAAAAATAGTAAATCTTGTTATGAGAAACTCTCACTGGATGAGGAAGTATATTAAGGTATCAAAATTTTGCGTGTCAGAGGTTTTTTTCCAATCAAATTCTTCAGTCAAATATTAAAGGTCAAAGTTGACTCTTCTGAGACTGCTAGGAAAATGCAAGTGTAAAACTGTGAAAATCCTGTTTGGTTTTAGCCTGGTAAAAATACCAAACGTCACCCTGAGCATCTAAAACTTGGCAAGGGAGCATATGAAGGTGAGGATAATTGAACGAAACAATTCATTTCTCTTGGAAATTATTTGAGTCCAAAATATCAACCCTCAAAGTGAGTCACCTTGACATACTAAAAATTGTGTGCACTACGAAATCATGTAAACCGCATTTTATTTGGGTGCGTGAAAAATATCAAATGAGGTTCTCGTATTTGAAATTTGGCCAAAGAGTAGATGAAATTGAGAAGAATTCAAAAAAACAAATTGTTTCTCTTGAAGATCATCGAGGCTCGAGATACTGATTTTGCAAATAGGCCTTCCACCAAGCTATAATTGTACTCTTGCAGAAAAATTGAGCAAACCGAGTTTCTCTTGGGTTCATGAAAATATCAAAGAAAGTGTTGTACACTCGGAAATTTTTCAAATGAGTAAATTAATATGGGTAGAATTCAACTAACTAATTCTTTCTTCCCGAAGATCATCGACTTCAAGATATCAAGCTTCAAAGTTGATTACTTCAACAGTTACAAAACGCGGCAAAAATAATAACTCTTTTTTTCAAATATCCATTTGAAATGGCTCCACGTAGGATCAAATTTAATCTTTTAATTCACTATTTCTCTGTCTTTCCAATTCTGTTTGCTTGGTGTGAATAATTACTTTGATTTTCGAGCAACGCATGGGTTGCGAGCCTTTATATATATATATATATATATATATATATATATATATATATATATATATATATATATATATATATATATGCGTAGTGCAGTGATCTTGTTTCTTCTTCCTTGGCGCAATGATCAAATTTCTCCTTCTTAAGCCTGCATAGTATCATTGTTATTCTTTTCTTTAAAAAGAATAATTAAATAAATAAAATAGAATTTTAATGCATGCGTGGGTTCTTGTTTTGGATTTGTGTTCACTTATGCATGTGTGGATAAAACAGACCAAATTTGTCTTCCTTCAAAACCTGTGTGGATTTTATGGCATGTTGTTTTGTCTTTTCTACAGGTTGCATGGAATTTGAAAAAGACTTCATTCTTCTTCAACCATGTGTGGAAATTGTTTGAGTTGTTACTTGGATTTCCCTCTATTTCTCTTTCTTCTCCTAGGCATAGATTTTTTCCTCTTGACCTGTGTTTTCTTCCTCCTCCTTGGCTGCATGGAGAGTGATTTTTATTTATTTTGTTGTGTGGGATATCTCTTCTGCCCAATGTGTGCACTGTTGGTTATATCTCCCTTTCTCTGGCTATGCGTGGAAATGATTGTTTTTAACCTTCATAGATAAATCTGCAATAAACAACTTCAAGAAACAAATTCATCATGTGATCTTTCACCTTCAAGCAATGAGATTTTAGATCAACTTACTGCTATGGTATGCATGAAAGATATTGACAAGATTCTTTTCTTCTTCACAAATCAACAACAAACAAAAACAAACTACAAGCTATGGGAAATTTCACCTTCTTTGTTGCATAAGGGATTCATTTATGTTTCCAGATCAATCTTTGCACGTGCATGAAATTTCCTTCTCCTGTGCAAGGATGGATCTCGAAACTTCCTACTATTGCTTCCCTCCAATGAAGAAAACTACCTAGAACTCTCATGGTTGCCTAGATCTAGCTAATGCCCGTGCTAAGTTTCTCGTGTGAAAGCTAGGTAGTGTCTCAGTAGAATAATCTTTTCCTTCTCCAGGCTCTAGATATCTGCTGCAATATCTCCTTGTTTCTCCTTCTTCACAATCTCCTCTACTTCAACAACCTCTTGTAACCGTCTTCTCATCGATTTCTGGATGACAAAAGCAAAATCAAAATTGTCTATGACAATTGAAGGCGTAAGAAGAACTCCCCCTAGCACTTGCTCCCGTGCTTATGACAATTAATAGAAGAAGACAAGTTCTCCCAAGTTTTTCAAACAACTTCCATCCAATATTAAAATTAATATTTATTAATTAAAAACCATAAAATTTAATAAACATTAATTTTATTAAATAACACGGTAAATATTAATTAAATAATTAAAATACAAATTTGTGGTGTAAGCGGGATAAGGGCTTATTCAAAATGGATGAAATAACACCAAAATGACCATGAGAAGAAGATGATTGTGATGGAGGAGAACAATCACACACAATAACACTTTTGATTTTTTTTAAAAAAAATTGTCACATTTACTAATTTTGCGAAGTCAAAATTAGCGATAATAGGTTATCATCAACTATTCCATCACAAATTGTATACAATTTGATGTCCTTGACCTTCTATAATGATAGTCTACCAAACATCCTTTTCCCGACATCATATTCATCGGCACATTCATCCCAATAATCTTCAAATGCAGGAAATGAAAGAGGGATTCGCGAGAACCGATGTCGAAAAGCAATGCACCACAACGAACTTGGACTCCGATGGTAATGTCAAGCCAACGCAATACACAAGATTTGAAACAATGGAAAGAAGATTGCAAGTAAGAAGAATGGGTCTGCTCATACTCATAGATCAAAAAATAGGAAGTACAAATAGGGGTGCTATGTAACCCCCATGCCTAAACATGGAAAGAAACTCAATGATGCCACTGACACATATGACATTGACTGACACATATGACGCCACTAGAAGAGGAGTTACAATTCCAAATAAGGAATGTAACTCCTATGATGCATTGACGCAAATGACAATGTCAGATTCTATGACAGAATCTGACACTTGTCATTTGACTTCCTAAGACCTATGACTCTCGCAAGGCGAGATGAATCACCTAGGTGATGTGGACGATGACTGGACAGTCACACACACCAACACCCCCTTCATCAAAGCTGAGGAAGAGGTCAAGGTAAGCCAGAACAGAAAAAGAAGACTCCCCTAGACAACTAAGAAAGATGTGTCAATGGGCCCCGGCAACTAAAGGCCTGATAAGGTGCCCATGTACAAACAACATCTTTCTGGAAAGAAGAAGAGGACAAGAAGGAGGACTATATAGCCCGAAGAAGATGGGTGGCTGCAGTAAACCTCACCCCAAGAAGAGACCGCAAGTGAAGAAACTTCACCTCAGTGAAGGGCTTGGTGAAAATGTCTGCAACCTGATCAGTTGTCTGAACATACTATATGTCGATGATGTTTTCATGTATCATCTCCCATATGAAGTGCATATGAATCTCAATGTGCTTCGTCCACTGATGCTGAATTGGATTTCTACAAATCGAGATAGTGCTCATGTTGTCATAGTAGATAATGGTAGGCCACCGAAAGTGGATGCCAAACTCTGTCATAATACCCTATAACCAAACAACTTCTGTGGCAGCATTAACTACTCCTCTGTATTCTGCTTCTGTCGATGATATGGCAATGGCGTTCTGTTTCTTGCTGGACCAACTGACAGGACCTGAACCAAGAGTGAAACTGTAGCCTGAGGTAGACTTCCGATGATCTAGATCACCGGCCCAATCTGAGTCTGTAAATCCAACCAAGTCAATCTCAGTCCCTCCTAAGTAATGAATACCATCTGTGTGAGTGCCACGAACATAGTGAAGGATCCACTTTGCTGCTTTTAAGTGCAGCTCATGAGGCTCCTGCATAAATCTGGACACGATCCCGACGGCATACAATAGATCTGGCCGAGTGTGAGTAAGGTAGATCAAGCTTCCCACCAACTGTCGATAAAGGGTACCGTCAACCAAGGGGGAAGAGCAATCAGAAACCAACTTAATCCCAGAAAGAAAAGAAGTAGGTGAGGACTTGCAGTCGGACATGTGAAACCGAGCAAGTAAATTAAGAGAGTACTTAGGCTGCGAGTTCATAATTCCTGAGTCAGATTGTGAAATCTGGATCCCAAGAAAGTAATGAAGCAATCCTAAGTCAGACATGGAGAACTTGTTGGCCAAGGAGATCTTCATAGAATCAATGATAGAGGAAGAGCTACCGGTGATCAACAAGTCATCAACATAGAGAACAAGAATAAGCATGGAGTCATCCTGTCGTAGAATATACACATTTAGGTCAGAGTGACACCGAGTGAACCCTGATACAAGTAAAAAGGAGTCCATCTTGGCATACCAAGCCCAAGGGGCTTGTTTAAGGCCGTAGAGAGACTTCTTTAATTTGTAAACGAGGGATGGATCATGGACATAACCCGAGGTTGTTCCATATAGATCTCCTCCTCTAGGTCCCCATGAAGGAAGGCACTCTTAACGTCCATCTGGTGGACTTCCCATCTATTAGCGCAGCGATGGCAAGGGTCAGTCGAATGGAAGTCATCTTCACAACCGAGCAAAGGTTTCTGAGTAATCAACCCCAGCTACCTGGGAGAAACCCTTAGCTACAAGTCACACTTTATACTTCTCGACTTCTCCATTAGCTCCATACTTTGTTCGATATACCCACCTACACCGAACAATTTTTCTTCCTTTCGAAGAAGGGTAAGATCCCAAGTTTCATTCTTTATGAGTGAGGAATACTCCTCATCCATGGCAAAATCCCACTCAGGAATCCCAGAAGCGGGCGAAGAAGGAGTGAGGTCCAATGAAGTCTGAGCGAGTACGTCTCTCATCCAAAGGATCTCCAACTAAATCTCTAGCACTCTGTAAATTTTTCCTGGCCCAAAGAGGTCCCGATGGCTCAGGCTCCGAGTCGGAAGATTCTTCACTTGAGTGAGAAGGGACATAGTCCTCATCATCACTACTGTTAGAATCAGAAGACTCAGAAGTTTGAGGATCGGGAGGAGCAGGGAGAGGTGGAACTCACTCAACAACATCATCATCCAAGAGTCGAATCAATCAATGGGCAAAAGGACCTCAGTGGAATTTAAATTCAAGGATGACTCATCAAACTTCACACTCCTCTCAATATAAAGCTCACGGGTGGTAGGGTTGAACAATCGATATCCCTTCATGCCATCAAGATACCCAACAAAGATACAAGGTTTGGATTGTGAATCCAATGTCTTGCGTTTCTTTTTGACAATCCGAGCCATAGCCTTGGATCCGAAGACTCGAAAGTGCTCAACATCAGGCTTGTGTCCAAACCAGGCTTCAAAGGGTGTCATCCCTCTTACTGCCTTGTGTGGGACATGGTTCTGAATATAACAAGCACAATTCACTGCTTCAGCCCAATACTGTGGAGGAAGAGATTTCGAGTGAACCATACAAGTAGCCATCTCTTTTAAAGTTCGATTCTTTCTTTCTGTAACTCCATTTTGGGAAGGGATGTAAGCAATCGTACAATGCGTAAAGTAATCCCCTCGAAGTGCGAGAAATCCTCAAACTCGTTGCTCACATACTCGCCTCCATTGTCGGTTCAAGAACCTTGATAGACTGCTTCCGCTTGTTTCTCAAAGAAGAGCCTTAAAGTTTTGAAAATGCTCAAAAACTTCAGACTTAAGCTTAAGAAAATATACCCAAGTATAATGCGAAAATTCATCAATGAAGGTTAGTATATATAGAGCTCTAGTAAAAGAAGGAGACGGAAAAGGGCCAGAAACATCACTATGAACAAGATCCAAGGGACGAGTAGCTCTCCAGGATTTTCCCTTGTCAAAGATTTTTTCAGGGTGCTTTCCAAGGGTATAACCCTCACAAAGACCCTTAGAAAACTTAACTCGGGGTAGCCCATTGACCATTTCATTTTGGCTCAATTGTTCAAGGTAACGATAATTTAGATGCCCAAAATGCTCATGCCATAACTTGCTAACCTCATTTGCATGAGTGAGCAAGGCATTGGGCATTGAATCAGAAGAGAAGTGGGAAAAGGTATACAACCGTGAATGGTGATCTGCCTTTCCCTCAGCCACAGTGCAATCAAAGTTAAGCTCACGAATAATCATCGAGTTAGGACCAAATTCCACTCGCATTCCTTCACCAAGGTGGGTGATTTGGTAAACTGATAGGAGATTGGTAGAGAGATTGGGAACACTCAACACTTGGTTAAATGTTCCTCCTTCAATCTCTACCGATCCACTACTGGAAACCAACACATGAGTGTCATCACCCAACGTGATTTGGGACATGCCACATGGTTCAATGCTAGAGAATTCAACCTCTGAAGAAGCCATGTGGTGCGAGGCACCGGAATCGATAATCCAAGTTGATAATGGAGCTGATCTAGCTACGAGGGCCTTACCTTTCTTCTTTTCATTTTTTGTCTCCTTTGCATTAGAGGACTCGCCTTTCTGAGCATTTTGTTTAACGGATTCAGGAACACTTATTTTATTCTTCTCAAGTAAATGAGTTAAGTGATCAATTTGTTTCCGAAAACAATGCTACTCGTCATGGCCAATATTCTTACAATAGGAGCATTTATACTTTTCCTTCTTTTCTTTAGGCTCAGAAGTTGAAGTATGAGTGATGGGCTTAACTGGGGGTTGGTTGGTCTTGGTTTCTTTCTTAGGTTGGTCCTTAGTTTCTTTCTTCTTTTCATTTTTCTTGCCCTTATTCACCACAAGGGCATGTGACTTGGATTTTAGAGTCCCCATTTGAATGAGTTTGTCCTATTCTTGAATGAGTTGGGACAAAAACTGTCAAAGGAGGGCATAGTCCAAGTACTACCCAAGGCGACTTTCGTGGCATGAAAAGTTGAAATGAAAATAGAGTATTCAGGACCTAACTTAGAAAGAATTGACAAGATCAATTGAGAGTCTTTCTTATCCACTTTACATTCCTTTAGAAGCATTCTAGTGCGGAAATTTTTTGAGAAGAAGGCCTGTAGGTTTTCAAAGTCACTAGGGTTTAACCCTAGTAGTTCGTTCTCCAACTCATGCACTCTCATGTCATCTTGCTTCCCAAACATATCATCGAGTGTTTTCCACACTTGATCGGGTGTTGAGGAAGTTTCGATGTGGAAGAGCAAGTTGGGAGAGACGGACATACAGATAAGACCTAAGGCTTCATCACAACGGTTGAACCATTTAGATTTTTCGGGTTCATCAGTAGGTTCGGTCTCTAACCCCATGGTAACTCGGTATAACCCTTTACTTCACAAAACCAATATAATTTTAGATTTCCATTCGAAGAAATTAAAAGGTGTGAGCACTGGTACTTTAGAGATATCCATAATGAAGAGATAGAACCAAGGAATGCAGAAGGAAGGAGAGAGAAAGGAAACAACCACCCCAGAACAAAATTACACCCCCCGAGTTTGGCACTTTATAATTCAGTGCGTTGATTACAACCAGATGCGACTATGTTCCGAGAACTAGTTTGTCACTCACCTTGCAATTAGTGTAATAACGCGCAATGGTGGAGACAACAATCAAGGTTCGTAGGGCACAATAGATCAACACTGCAAGCAAGCACAGAAAGAGAGAAGAAAGAGGGGGAAGAAAGAGCTTTGTGAGAAACAACGTCTCACGTCACACAAAAGAATCCCTTTGTTGTAAGACTGTGGCAGACGCACTCACAAGTCCACAAAAAAGGAATAGAACAAAGCTCAAGAAAAAATGAGCTGAATTAAGCAATGCAAAGACACCCCCCAGAATGCGGCACTTTATAAAATTAGTGCATTTACAAAACTAATGATCCCATCATCTAGAGTGCAAAAAAACATGCAACTTTGACTAAAGGAGTGCTCAAAACCGAGCAACGAGTCAAAAGTTATAGCAAAAACCAATTCCCGCAACTGATGAGAAAAAGCCAATAAGCCTGCAAACGGATTAAAAAAGTGCCCTAAACGCATGCAAGAGGTGTCGTATGTATGCCCGTTGGAAATGGCATGAAATTTGAGATAGGGTTTGTTTGTATTGTGAGGGGGGATTAGCCACCTGCCAATCCCGGACCTCACCCTTCGTCTTCTGCACTCGATGGAAGGATAATAAAACAAGCCAAAAAACTTACAATGCCAATAAAATGTAATGTTTTTACCTTATACCTTTTAAAAATAATGAAACAACACATTTTTTAGAAGAGTGATAAGATAAAAAGAATGGAACCACGTTTTTTAAGAAAACTCAATAAAAACGTATTTTTAGAGAGATATTACCCAGTAAGCCAATGATCGAGAAAGCCACGTGGGAATGAAAGGCGAGTAAAAATAGATAATGCAATGATGTCCACTATAAGTAAATGCCGAATGTCTAAAAATGTCACTGAAGGAAAAAACGCCTTACCACCCAAAAAAACGCCTCAACACCCAAAAATGCGAACAGTGCAGAAAATCAGCTAGCGGACCGTGAAAGAAAACACCGAGAATAGGGAAAAACGGCGAGAAGCTGGGAAAATGCAAGAAAGGGAAGAAAAATAACTAAGGGCAGTGCAAAAATGCCTGGCAGTTGAAAAAAACATCCAGAGGATAGAAAAAACACACTGAACAAAGTTAAAAACGCCTTGATAGTTGAAAAAACAGCCCGAGAGGATAGAAAAAATGCCCTAACAAAGTTAAAAATGCCTGGAAGTCATAGAAGGTTGATAACGAACGTTGAAGCCGGGAATGCAGCAAGGGTCAAAAAAAACGTGAGTAGACTCCCAAAAACGTGAGAGATCGTGGCAAAAACGTGAGAGGTTTTGTAAAAACGTGAAAGGTTTTCAAAGAGCTCACAAAAACGTTGAGACTAGGTAGAGGTAATTTTGAGACAAAGAAGAAACCACAACGATGAGGAAAAAGATCGGAATAGTCCGAGTATACACCGGTGAAGAAAAAACAATGATTCTAACCAAGAATCACAGTTCACTCCAAAAATGAGCTCCTCTTTTACCCCGCAAAATGAATCAACACAACCAAAGAAGAAATAACCCGAAAAACAACAACCACAAAGATCTAGAAATATCCAAATATGAACTCAACTGATAAGCAAACCAACCAAATACCTTAACTTGCAACTGCTGAAACCTCAATATGAGGTGAGCAATAATTCCAAAATGATAATCGAAAAAACTTGCACACGAGGAAATGAGAAGAAACCAAAAGTAATAAACAACTGAGAAATGAAGAGTGCATGTTTACAAAACCAGCTCTGATACCATGAAAGAGGGATTCGCGAGAACCAATGTCAAAAAGTGATGCACCACAACGAAGTTGCACTCCGATGGTAACGTCAAGCCAACGCAATACGCAAGATTCAAATAATGGAAAGAAGATTACAAGTAAGAAGAATGGGTCTAGCTCATACTCATAGATTGAAAAATAGGAAGTACAAATAGGGGTGTTGTGTAACCCCCATGCCTAAACATGGAAAGAAACTCAATGACGCCACTGATGCATATGACGTTGACTAACGCATATGATGCCACTAGAAGAGGAGTTACAATTCCAAATAAGGAATGTAACTCCTATGACGCATTGACGCAAATGACAATGTCAGATTCTATGACAGAATCTGACACTTGTCATTTGACTTCCTAAGACTTATGACTCTCACAAGGCGAGATGACTCACCTAGGTGATGTGGATGATGACTGGACAGTCACACACACCAACTTCCTTCTTTGTTGCATAAGGGATTCATTTAGGTTTCCGATCAATCTTTGCACGTGCATGAAATTACCTTCTCCCGTGCAAGGATGGATCTCATAAACTTCCTACTATTACTTCCCTCTAATGAAGAAAACTACCTAGAACTCTCATGGCTGCCTAGATCTAGTTAATGCCCGTGCTAGGTTTCGTGTGAAAGCCGTGGTAGTGTCTGTAGAATAATCTTTTCCTTCTCCAGGCTCGGATATCTGCAATATATCCTTGTTTCTCCTTCTTCCCAATCTCCTCTACTTCAACAACCTCTTATAACCATCTTCTCATCAATTTCTTGATGACAAAAGCAAAATCAAAATTTTCTATGACAATTGGAAGCGAGAAGAAGAACTGCCCTAGCACTTGCTCACGGCGATTCTACGACAATTAATAGAAGAAGACAAGTTCTCCCAAGTTTTTCAAACAACTTCCATCCAATATTAAAATTAATATTTATTAATTAAAAACCCTAAAATTTAATAAATATTAATTTTATTAAATAATAGGGTAAATATTAATTAAATAATTAAAATACAGTTTGTGGTGTAGCGGTATAAGGGCTTATTCAAAATGGATGAAATAATAGCCAAAATGACCATGAGAAGAAGACGATTGTGATGGAGGAGAACAATCACACACAACAACACTTTCGATTTTTTTTTTTTAAATTGTCACATTTGCTAATTTTGCGAAGTCAAAATTAGCCGATAATAGGTTATCCTCAACTATTCCATCACAAATTGTATACAATTTGATGTCCTTGACCTTCTATAATGATAGTCCGCCAAACATCCTTTTCCGAGATCATATTCATCGACACAGTCATCCCAATAATCTTCAAATGCAAGAAAATGGTAGTATGCCATCCTTATATGTTTTGTAATGAAGCCTTTACTATAAACAAATTCCTTTTCCTATAGGAATGGAAATTGAACTTAAATATTGTTCATTCAACTTTCGAGCATCTATGGATGATCTACATGTATAATTCCCCAAAGATATGGGAAATATCCAACTACTTGCAAAGCTCTACTAGAACTATTTTATCATCACGGTAGATTGGAATTATGTAAGGCGTTCCTTTGAACACAATCGTTTGAATGTATGAGAACTTCTTGAACTATATAAATAGGTTTCCATATGTGAAAATCATTTGTCTAGCCTCCTGTGATACTCTATCGATCACATTTCTTTGAAGTAATCTAACCAAGAACATGGTGAAGGCATCATTAACTCTCATATGATGACTTTTGTTGTTTTCATAGGTGATTTGAGTATAGAAATCATATATTGTTGAGTTTTTTTGTTCCCTTGACCTATTAATTCAATCCATATTATATATTCTACTATAGTATACATCTGATATGATGTCATATAGAATGTTTTTCTCTGGTGAACATGAGTAAGTTGATGAGTCAGATTCTCACAAATTATCTCTTCCCCTCGGTGTTGTGTTCCTTCAAAATATATTTTGATATACATACACATCCAGTTCTAAAACTCATTAGTTGATGGAAAACCCATTACCCTTGTAAGAAGTGTTATTATATCGAAAGTTCCTCTAAGAATTCAATTCTATAGAGGGTTTTGGGTAATTTGGAAGGCCCTTTTCTTTTAATTTTCAGCCATGTCTTTACAATCATTTTCTTGTATTTTCTTGGGTGAGGTAAACCAATCTTTCAGATTTTTTCCTACTGAAGAACTTGGAATCATCAAAAGTGGGGATTCCCAAGGTTGCATTTATACGGTGGGAATCAAGATGAGCAATGACCTACCCCTAGGGATCCGTCACTTTTTCTATTTCTAGATGTAAACTAGAATCAAAAGCCATAATGGTATCGATGTATTGAACTAAGGTGGGAAAATTAGTATGATAGTATAATCCACTGTCTCTAACACATTGGGCCATTAGGGTGGGGTTATCATCTTTTATCCTCACCCAAAAGTCACCTACATTCATATGTTTAACATCACTCATTACCAATATTAGGAACAAAGGTTTCCAGGGAAGATGTATGTTGTTATCAAGCGTATTCAAACTTTATGATGATAGCTTTGTGAAGAAATCAAGTAAAACAAAGGCTAAATAGTGGATTTTGAAAATATATGAGGGGAGAGGTGAGAACTTAAATAACTACTAAAATGGATTAAAATGGGATGAAACCACTCACCTTTTGGATGAAAAATACAATGCCATTAAAACGATCTTGATGTACTTTGAATTTCTTAATTTGGATGAGAAATGGATAAGTTATGAGAAAAATACTATCTTGACATGCAGAAGAGAGAAATAGACACATAATCGTGACTCAATCTTTTTACAAATGTAAAATAAATTAGATTAGGGATGATTTATAAGAAACGGGTTCAAACTTTTGATTTATCATGTAAAATAATGGATCGGATATTTGAAGTCCCATGGGAACGCAATTCAATACGCCACTCCTTTTCACTTATAAATCACTCATGACGGGTGTGGGAGAACTGGAGAAACACAACACAATTTCCATGCAAAGTGGAAACAGAGGGTGTGAGGAGAACTCAAGGAAAAATGGAATAAATTATATGAGTACCCACATAATATGTATTCACCAATATGAATGATGAGATAAAATATGCATACAAAATGGGGATGTAGAGAACTGATGGTCTGAAGAAAATTGTTCCTTGTGCTCCATTGGTTCCTGTAATTACTGATCCAACCAATGAGAACAATGTAATGTGGTAATGCGGATGATGTGGAGAATCGAGGAACAAGAAGAAATAAAGAATTGTTCCATCGGTTCAAATAGATTTTGACCTACCCGATATATACCAATATTTCAGCTCAAGTGGAAATGCGAGGAATAGGAGGAACAGAGAGGAACTATTATTCCTATTCCAAAGAAGTTCAATTTACTCGATCCAAGCCCAAATTAACTCAAAAGAGACTAATTTTTTAATGTTTCCTCATTTTTTGACATCAACAAGATAAGTACAACTGAGATTAACATATGCCTTAGCCAAAATTTCCAAAAAATTATATTTTTGAGGTCCATGACAATAGTTGGCTCTTTACGGGCCTTGACTTTGATTGAAAAAAAGTGTAAACAAGACAAATAAAATAACTCCATAGTGTCTTGGTTCATAAGATGAGTGCATGTCCATTAGGAAAATTACATTTTAGAATATAGAATAAGACCAAATAGACAAGAAAGGGAAAAATAGACACACACACAAGAAAAATTGAAACAAAGAATATGTACAAGGGAAGTACATCCATTTAAGATTTGAACAATTTGATATATTTTCCACTATATGGTAATGGAAGAGAAGTTCCATCCATATAGTCCAAATAATAATAATTTTCTCCAACAAAATGTTGAATCCGAAATGGACTGAGCCAAAGTGATTCAAACTTACCATAGTTCTCGCGAGGTTCTCCTCTTTTGTCCTAAAGTTAGAAAACATCTCCAACTTTGCAATCACGAGACTTGGCCTTCATATCAAAATTTACTTGACATTCTACCGGTGAGCCAAGATGTGATCAATCACTTTAGTCTTTTTGTCCTCTAACTTCTATAAGTACATGATTCTCTTTTTCATAGCATCTTTGAATTGTCCATCTTCAATTGTTTTGGACATTCTTGCAAAGTTGGTAACTCAAGAGTAATCGAAACGAGAATCCATTCCATAGACCATATGAAAAATTAACATTACAATATCCCTCTTAGGTGTTATCCGATCATCCCAAAGATCATCATAGAGTTTCTTATGTCAATTTCACTATAATTCATCAACTAATTTCCTAACTATGGCTAGTAAGTTCTAATTGGTTGATTCATCTTACCCATTTCCTTGTGGATGTTAGAAAAATATAGGCACTAAGAGGGGGTGAATCAATGCTACTTAAAAATTTTGAAAAGCAATTCAATTTGTTTCACTTTTTTATAAAGAAACAAAAACACTATTCATATGCAATCAACAAAGGAACACATAGGAAGACAAGATTTAATGTGGGAAACCATTGAAGGGAGAAAAACCACACTGAAACCAATGCACTAAGATGAAAATTTTTCCAATGAGAGATTACAAAGATTTCAAACTTGTTGAGAACCCACTCAACTTGAAGCACTAACTCCAAAATCTGATCAAGCACCTACTTGACACTTTTGCAAGATACAAATTACATTGAAGCTCCCACTCCCAAATTTTCTAAGCACCTACTCGACTTGAAAAAAATTGATCACTCTTAATTGACCTATTTTCTTAATCAACAAATTGTGATCACTAAATTATCTCATACACTCTCAGCTAACTTCTTCATGCACCTTCATCTAATTTCACTACTCTTTATACATTATCAGTTCCTCTCTTTAACCAAAAGCTATAATGTGTAATTGGGTATTTATATCTTCAAGGGGACATTTTCACTCAGCTTTTTCACTTCATATTCCATTAAAATTTCATCAATTTTGGTCTACAACTCATGCAAGTGAGAGGATAATGACTTCTTCCAAAACTATCCTCAAGAAATCACTACTTCGACATAGGGTCAGTTACATGTACACTTTTACAGGACTTGTCAAGATTCTCTTAATACAAATGAGGATCAAGGAAATCATTTGAAATCCCTAACCTTTTGACTTCACTTGAAAATATTCCTTTCTAACCCCTACACCTATTGACTTGTAACGGATTACTGAAGCTTTTGTTATATTATGTAACGTAGGAAAGTTATCTTGTAGCAAAAGGAACTCAATGAAAATTTTTAGAATCATTCAAGAACATTACGAGAATCTTCCTCTAGCTCTATAAACTCTTGAACTAATTAATTCCTCACCATTTTATCTTCAAGAAATCATTTGAGCTTACATGCATAGCTAGGTGCTAGTGGATCTATCATTTGTCTTTAACATGTGTATGTTAGAAGCCTTATAACTTTAAGTATTGAATTACATTTGGGTAAAATGAATCTACAATAGCTTTACACCATCACTGTGAGTTTGAAGATCATCAGATCAAGGCATGAAGACCTCATTTTATCTCTCTTTAACTGCTACTTATACAAATTCATGAAGGACTTGAAACTCAGCAAAGAAATACTTCATCCAACTTTATGCACGAGTATTCAAGAATTATCAAGGCTTGGATATGATAGCATATGATTTGAATATAAAATTTAGATGCAAAGAGGCAAGCCTTCCACATTCATTTAGTCAAAAATACATTGATTTAGATAGGTCACTAACAAGATTTCAATCAAGGAATATTATCCTTCATTAAGTAAGTTGTTTCATGCATTCAATCACACATCCATGGCTTCAATCTCACATATATGGAGGGCTCTATGTCTTGAGAAACTACTAATTTCATATCTTGATTAATCTCAAAGCATATATGTCAAACATGCTTGGTTTTCAAGAACACCTCAAACTAGTTATTAGGCTCCAAAAACTAGTCTAGCTTCACCTTGCATCTAACATGTAAAAATAACTTTCATGGAAATTTTTTGGATAGGATATCTAAGAGGAACCTATAATCCATGAATAAACACTCTTCTACATAGGTTGAATGAATAAAATCAATTTTTCATGCCTAAACCACATATCTTCTTGAATGTCCCAAAATGGTAGTTTTGATCCATCAATGTAACAACACAAAAACACTTCATCTCATCATGTCATGGACTTGAATAAGGTATATTATACCTATATCGCCTAGACATTCTCATATAGCACTTGAAAACATTTAATTTCATCAAAACCCTCAAATATTCAATTGATTGGTTTTTGACATGTTTAGCCCTTAGTGGTAGGTGACATAACTTGACAAGGTTCACTTAAATTTTACACTAAACACAAATGGATATTTTCATGGATGCAAATCAAATTTTCAATACATGTTTTGGCATTAATATTTTCATCTGTAACTCTTCCATTCATCACTCGTACACCAAATTTTCTTCACAACATGGCCAAAATTGTACTTGAAAAACTAGCTTGGAGCTTACCACCAATGAAAAACAATGTTAGATGGAGTTATTTACATCCCCGAGTGATCACATTATCTTTCCTAGTTTATTTTATGATCAAAAACTTCATTTTTCTTCCATCATTACAATATGATGGTTTTGGAAGGGATTGGAGTGACTTCTACTATTAATGATTGTTCATAAAGGTTAAGACATAATTTTAACGCATACCACCTCTAGTATGTTCTATATTCAATGCTCCATAAATTTTGAAGAAGTTTGTCACCATCCATAAGTTTTAGATACCTTTGAGCTCATTAAATATGACCCTCTATATGAAAGAGTGCATCAAGGAGCTCCGTAGAGCCAAAAACCTTCAAACCTGAAAAAACCTCTTCAATTTTACATGAAACTTGGTCCATGATATTGAGTACCCTTGTTCACATCTCCAACACCTTATTTTTTATTAAATGATTCTATACCATCTTTCCCATCACCATTTTTACTTGTAATTCTTGTTTATTCTCAAGGATACTCATGAAAAGACCCCCAATCATGCCTTCAAAATTTGATGAGTGAACTGTAGCATCATATAAAGACTCTATACAAGGTCCCTACACCCTTCTCATGCTTTCATTTACATTTAATTTCTTTATTTACTTACTAATCTATTCCAAACTTGCATTAGGTACTTGAACAAGGCCTAAATGGGCTAGTCTACACCATGACCCATAAGACTTGTCTTGATGATCATCCTATAATCCCTTGAAAACTCTTGAGACATCATTGAAGACATTTGAAACACGTGAAGTTTACAATAAGCACCTCCATCCACCAATTTTCATTCTAAGGATTCAACCATGCACCTAGAACTCGTGCACACACCATGACTTTTCCAAATCACTCCAATCAACCTTAACGATGTTGAATATTTGACACCTTATTACTCATTCTTTTCTATCAATGCACCATGTCATCAATGAAAAAATGAAAATTGCATGGTTAAACAATATCCCCTTTTTCATTTATGGCAATAAACAATGGAAATTTTTATGGAAAGTAATCATATCAACACTTTCCAAGATCTCTTTTCTTGTTTCTAAAAACTTCTCCTTCTTTGAAATATATTACAAAGGTTCATTCAACAAACAATATGCAAACAATCATTGAAAAAAGCATAAAAGTATCTCCATAAGCTTGAGCCCCTTGGATTAGGCTTGATATGTTGTCATTTATGGATTGAGAAGATGCATGGACTTCTTCACCAATCAGCCTCAACGAACCCTCTAAACATATTCTCTTCAAAATTAGACTTTTCACACTTTGCACCTGTCTTACTTTGATCTTCTCAACTTACACCTTGATCTAGTGAACTAGGTCCCTTGTGATGACTTCTCTTGAATATTATTGGAGCATATATGGCACTTGAATGCTCCCCCTTGATTTATTGAGTTATTTAGTGATTTTTTGGGGTAGGGATCGCCCCCAATTTATGTCCTAAATGCTCAAAGGATGCTTTTGTATAGGTTTTTTCATGATATCTGATACCTCCTACTTGGTTAATACATGTTTAATTTTGATCCTTTTCTCACTCACTTATTCCCTCAATATATGATACTTGATTGGTATATAATTTTTCTTAGAGTATAATACAGGATTTTTAGGAAAACTTATGGCACTTGTGGTATCACAATACAAAGGAATAGGACCATAATTCTCAACTTTGTAGTCTTCTCAAGTTTACTTCATCCATAATGGTTGAGCTCAACACAAGGAAACTACTACATACTCATCCTCACATGTGGATAGGGCTACAAAGGATTTATTCTTACTTAGCCAAGACAAAAGGCACTTACCTAAAAGGAATGCTCCTCCACTTGTGCTCTTCCTGTCATCAATGCTACCTTCCCAATCTGCATATGTGAAGGATTTTATCTCAAACTCATTACCTTTTGGATACCAAATCCCATATTCCATGGTCCCCATGAGATACCTAAATATTATTTTGACATCTTGAAGATGGATTTCCCTGGGATCTTCTTGAAATATTCCAACTAGACCAACTACTTGCATGAGATTAGGCCTAGATGCAATTGAATACAATAGGCTACCTATCATAGATCTGTATGAGGTTTGATTTAATTTTGGTGAGTTGTCATCCTTGTTGAGTTTACATCCTACAACCATTGGAGTACTTACTAGTTTACAATTCTCCATTTGAAACCTCTTGAGCATTTATTTGATGTACTTTGTGTGTGATATGAATATTCCTTCTTTGGATTGATTGATTTCAAGTCCTATAAAGAATGAATGTTCTCCAAGAATTGATAGTTCAAACTTTGTTGGGCCTCGTAAACATTGGCTAAGTAAAATAAGGTGTGTCGGCTTGTGTGACCTATATGAAGAAGGGCGCATAGGGTGAATGCATGCAGGAAAGGGTTTTAGAAGGGTTTAGCAGAACCCAAGGTGTGTGCACAAGGAAAAGAAAGGGGTTTCAGGACTTAGCCATATTTGGCATCCTAGGAAGCACACGAGAAAAGTGTGACCCGATCAAGTATGTGAAGTGGATAAGGTGCCATCCTGGCAATGCGATGGTCAAGGAAGGAATATTCCATGTGATGGAAGGATCCAGAAATACATCGTTACAAAAAGTGGAGAGCTCAGATCGGAAGAAGAATGCTCCATTGAAGGACCACATGGACACTTGACAACTAATCTATTACTTAAGGAAGGCATGACGGTGGATGCTAAAGCTATATATAGATATGCTTAGGTAGAAGGAAATGAGGACAAATTATTAAAAGGAGTGTGTGGTCACTAGCATCACATAACAATTGAAGAGGCAAAGCTCTAAAGAAATAGTAATGTGTTCTATGGAATCTCATTAGGAGGGTTATAGGAGAGATGCCATAGCTGGAGGGATGGGTATGTGATCATTCTTGTAACATGGGAAGCATGGTTAGGTTTTTTGATGCATGAGCCTTATCTTTATGAGTACATTGGTCTGTTATGGCCTTAAGGAATGTAATGTGGTTACTGAACTAAGATTAATGAGGAGTATATTTTTTCTATTCTAAATATACATTATTCATGGGTGTAAACCCTAGTGCATATTCTTTATATAATGAATCATATTTTTGCTCTATTTGATATTTCTCTTATTGCTTAAATGGATGCATTAATATAATGCCTCATCTTAAGTTCTCATAATGAATGCATGTTTCTTTACCCTTTTTCTAAGTTTTTGTCATTAATCAATGTATTCTCACAAGACTCACATAAAGGAGGGGCTTGGCACCCACGCATGCCTTGGGTGAGTGCCCAATTCCCGCTAGGTGATAGTTCGGTGTGCATGAATTAGAATGTTGTTTTAAGGGCATAAAAATGACTACATCTTGGTTCTGTTTCCAGGACCTCTTTTTGAAGTTGTTTTGATAAATGGATACATCCACATATTGGTTCCATTGATGTGTGATGACTGAGCGCCTGACCTTGGAGAGTGTTGAAGCATGGTTTAGGAGCATAGAGGTTGATTTTTCTCAAAGATTCAAAGGTGCAGGGATCTAAGTTTGATACACGTAGATGGGTAGAAGATAAAATGTACCATGAGTTTTATGAGACATTCTTATGTTGTTTTCGATTAGAACTATATAAATGGATTTAATCATATGTATCTAGAATGATCTGGTACTATAGATCACATGTATGAACCTAAGATGATTACCAGAGGCCGTAGGATGCATATCTAACTTGGAAACATGTTGTTGATCACTAGTGGAAAGGATTCATAACTAGTTATACTCTAGAATATTCCATTTCTATGTATTCTTTCCCAGAGGTTATTGAGTTCAAGTTTATGAGGGAGCCTAGAGGATCATTTTTACGTGTTATCCCTTTAGCTATGAATATCTTGATCATTACCCTAAGTTTAGAGGCATTCCCTATGGCTGGATAATCTTCTCTCGAGTGTTGGGCGAGGAACCTAGGGTGGTGGAAGATGGCAGAGATTGCAGATGAAAAATAAAGATAAGAGATACAACTCAAATATAGTGAAGCTCATGAAAGGGAGATGGCTAGACAACGTGAGGTTGCAGGTGTGATGGATCGATGGAGGCAGATGTTGTGGGAAGGAGTTGAGGTTTATGGAGAGGAAGTGGAACCGAGAAGTTTGTGCTACCCCATATTGGAAGCACATGAGAGAAGCCCCTTAAACTTTTGATGAGAGTTTGTCGTGTGGAGAAAGGAGATCTAGAGGTGCACATTTGAACCCACCTAGTGACCAAACCTTGGAACTTTTTTTTCAAATCAAGTGAGAAGTATTGTTAACCCAATTGGTATCACTGGAAGTAACCAATATACGCCTAGGAGATATAATTTCTCATTTGGGACATCCATGGCTGCCTGCACAAACCATTCCCATATTTGGAAGAATTTTTTTGACAAGGTGCAAATACACAAGGTTTGGGTATCACATTTGGAAGTGGTGTGGGATAGACAACGATAAAATGGACAATATAAGAAACCATCGAGTGAAGTTCGGTGGGACATTGAGGACACTAGGTGTAACCACTTCAAGTCATTTGTCACCTATAAGAGGTGGATCTCGTGGTATAGGATTTGGAGAACCTCGTGGACCTAGTGGATCTAGATGATCCGGTGGGTCGGAGGGACAATACCTAGTATGTCTAGTGGATCTAGAGGTAGAGGAAACACCAAATGGAACCAACGTTACGGATCAAGGGGACAAGGGCATGCAACCACCTCAACAGGTATTCTTTGAGATGTCTTTGCACTTAAAAACTACAGAGACATTGAGGATTCCTAGAACACGTGCATAAATATGAATTGTTGTGGCGTGAAAAGGGAATCACTACCCCATAACAAAAATCAATTCAACTTGCAATCGCATAAAGGGCAAAGCGCTTGTGGTACCATAAGTATGACCCACATTAGATAGTGGTGGATTACAATACGTTGAAGAACACCTTCCTAAAGGAGTTCCATATCCCCGACTTCGAGTATAAGAGAATTAGCACTCAAGAAGGATATCTAGTAAGGAATGACAGAGAGTGTATGGGAGTATGACACATGGTTCAAAACTCTCATGCCAAAACTATCCTATGACATTCACCCTTCTCAACATGCTCAATGGATTGTTGGAGGGTTAATAACATTGTTTAGAAGAGCATTGTCACAAAATACTTTCATATATCCACATGAGGCCTTGGAAGCCGCCTGCCTTACGTGCTGAGGTTGTCAGGAGTGTTGATAATAGTGTTATCCCTTTTCTAGAGGCTCAAATTGCTACAATGGCCAAGCAGTTGGAGAAGCTATCTGTAAATTCTATGCATGAGGTTTGTAGTGGGATTTCGCGCATAGATTGTGAAGTGGAGGGTCATGCAAAGGATAGTTTCCCTCGTAAATCAAAGCGCAACATGGCGATAGAATTTGATATTTTCCATGGGGATCATGATGCAAATAGGTTTCCTCTACTACAACACACAATCTGCAAGAATTTTTCTTACTATTGCAAGATCTATACCTCTATGACCCATGATACCAAGGATTGCAGATTGATTGACCAGATTCATGATGCTATTGATCTTGGTGTGCACTAGACTAGCCTTGCAAGAAGTTCCAAGGATGATGATCACTACTATGAAGGGCATGTAGAAGGGGGAGGGTGCAAAAGATTTTTTCACAAAGGATTTCATTATTGTAGTAATCGCGGTGGAGGAAGAAGTGAGTTTCGTGTGGAACTTGTTATAATTATGGATCAACAGAGCATTACAAACACGAGTGTCCTGACCTATTGCAATGCTCATGGTGTGGAAAAAAACATAAGTACGAGGAGTGTCTTGAGCTATTTGAACACATGAGCCAACAACACCGAAAGGATAAAGGCACTTTGGGATGGTAAGTATAAAGAAGGACGACCCACATTGGATGGGAAGAGTGGCACATGAGTTAGGATTAGAACTTGTACTACGATAACGCAAGAAAAGGTTATGCATGCAATAGAGATGCTAAGATAGAAACTGGTTGTTAGGGAAGAAGTGGTACATGGGAAGTATCTAGACCTTGCTCATCAGAAAGAGGTATATCAAGAGACTATGGATGTGATTTGAGGATTACAAGGAGAGATCCAATGTCTAAGGAGTAGTCAAGGTAGTTAGAGAAAAGGAAGAATGTTGAAGCTCCACGTATGATCTCGTATGAGGTCGGGAAGTGTGCAAAATGTTACGAGAATGAGAACATTATTCCCTTTCTAGGAGAATGGTTACGAGAGAAGGTACCATGCACCGGAGAGAGTGCGAAAGGCAAATTCTACATGATAAAATTTCTCCTCACAACCTTGACTATGATAAAGAGATCACATTAAATAGAGTTGTTGATGGATGGCTTCGAGAAATATCCTCATTAACATAGGAGCGGAGGTCAATGTTCTCACCTTGTATGTATGGCATCAAATGGGAATTCCCGCATTACATCCATCTTCTAATGTGTTATATATGGTGAAAATACAAAGGTAATGCCCATTAGAGTCTTGAAGGATGTAGTTATCACTATTCAATGAGCCAAGTTCACTGGGGGCTTTGAAGTCTTGGTGCTCACCGAGGCGTATAATTTCCCAAAGATTACTTAGGCACCCTTAGTGTTATAAGAATAATGTCAACTTGCAGCTTTAACAAGGGGTATACAAGTTTTGAGAATAAGGAAGAAAGGTTGATCATACCTTTAATAGATGGGAAGTCAACGCCTATACTTGAGCCCTTAGGAGAGGAATTCCTCGAAAGAATCTCAGTGTGCTCCATCGTGATCCCGAGGTAATTCATCCTACAAAAGGAGTCATCTAATTTGAAGAAGTTTAGTCGATAAGTGATACTACTAGCATAGCATGTAACAATTGGGCACACAGACTTACGAGTGTATTGGGTGACAATTGAGAGGATTTATAAAAATTTTGACGAAGGCACACTCGATCAAGCACTAGAAGAAAGAAGAAACCAAGTTACTTCGTAGGATTAAGCTCGATGATTTCTTATAGGAAATGGAGGCTCAAAGGGAAAAATCAGGATGAAAGAAGAAGTATGCTCGCTTATAACTTGCTTGGGACTACAACACATTGGTGGGAAATATATCGTGATAGTTTCCTAGAATGGCACAAGTTAAGAGTTACATTTTATGTAAGTTTCTGCTGCAACGCGCCCATCGTTATCCAAGAATACCATGTCCAACCATGTGATAAGGCCTTGATAGAAGACACAGAGGCTTTACCACCTTCGTTATGGTTCCATAAGTTATATTCCACCTTACAGGGTTGTGTACTTGCATGGTATATTCACTCTGAGACACACCGTCAAGAAGGGAATTAGCATAAACTAATGGCTGATCTCATTCAAGTGTTTTAGTATCGAAGTACCAAGCCATTAGTTGATAAGGCATTTCACGTTGTCAAACACCTTATAATGGGATATATGGCTATGGTAGAACATAGGTTACTAGAGTTGATGGGTGAACCTAGTTTGGAGATGCATCTCAATGAATAAGAATAAGAAGAAATACAACTTGAATGTAGGTACATTGAAAGGGAAAAAGGAAAGATGGTCTATGTAGTAGATGGGGAAGAAATGGAAAGTTTGGATGTTAACCATTCTGAAGGTACATGCAAAGTAATAGATAGCATTGATGAGTGAGCGCGTGCCTACCATGATCCCTTGCAAACAAATAAGGTTAACATTGGGAAAGAGATAGAACCAAAGGAAGCTATCATTAGGGACTATTGGTTAGAGCAATAAGTTTTAAAGATCATTAACTGCTTGCAAAAGTTCAAGGATTTGTTCCCACGCGGGTACCATGAACTCTAAGGCATCCACCATTCCTTAGGTTAGATGAGGATCAAGTTGAAGGAAGGTGTGCACCCAATTTGGAAGAGGCCTTATTAGATGAATCCAAACTTGTGTGTACGGTTCAAGGAGGAAATGTATAAGATGATTGCTTCAAGCGTCATCGAGGCTATGGAGGAATCAGAATGGATAATCCCAATGGTCATCAGTATCAAGAAGGATGGAAGAATAATGATATGTGTTGACTACGGGGACCTGAATGCATTATGTGTCATAGATCCTTTCCTAACCCCCTTATCAAGAAATTCTAGAGGGAGTAGTCGAGCGCGAGGTCTACTCTTTCATGGATGGGTTCTCAGGGTATCACCAAGTCAGGATTGCAAAGGAAGAATAGAGAAAGAAAAAATTTTCCACTGAGTGGGGAATATTTACCTATACGGTCATGCCTTTTGAATGAAAAATGCACCTTTTGTATTCTTGCACATTATGGTACAAGAATTTTAGGACTTCATCCACAAATTTCTTCAAGTCTACCTAGATGACTAGACTGTGTATGGGTTGGTAAAAGACCATTGTGACAATTTGAGGCTGATGTTTGAGAGATGTTGGCAATTGAGGATATCCCTCAACATTAAGAAATGTATCTTTGCCACTCCATTTGGAACCTTTTTGGGGCATATTATATGTAAGGAAGGCTTATTAGTGGATCCGCCAAAGTTGTAGTTATTGTGGGATTAGGGGAGCCTACTAGTCAAAGTGCAATGAATGGATTTTTTTGGCATACGAGGTACTACAAAAAGTTCATCAAAGGATATGCCAAGATCGCCGCGCCCTTGAAGAATTGCTAAAGCAAAAGAGTGCCTTTCATTGGGGAGAGGCACAACAGAAGGAGTTTGAAACTTAGAAGGATATACTTGTCACTTTCACCGCACCAATACTACATTTCACTTCCTAGGATAATCCTTTCTATGTGCATGTTAATACCTAAGGAATAGCCATTGGGGCACTCCTAGCACAACCTAGTGAGGGGATTGTTGATCACCCCTTGTCTTTTGCAAGAAGGAAGTTAACACCAGTAGAATAGAATTACACCACTACTAAGTGTGAGGCATTGTGAATGATCTACGTATTACATAAGTTCAAGCAAAGATCTACTAGCAAAATTATTTATATTCTACATAGATCACATGATACTGAAGTAATTGGTAAACAAACAAGTTTTGCAAGGGTGTATATGTCATTAGGTCCTATAATTTCAAGAGTTTGAGTTCATAGTGGTTGTAAAACAAGGAAAAAGTAATTTAGTGTTTGGCCACTTATTAAGGATTGAATTAGGAGAGGACGCACAAAGTATTGAGGATACCATGCCAGATGTGTAAATATTTAGGTTTTGGCACACTCCTCGGACTTAGAAGATATTGCAATATTCCTTAAAATAGACGTGGCACCAGATGGGATGAAGGCTTTGGAGAGAAAAAAATTAGCAATACGTGTCACACCCTACATGTTGATTAGTGGATATCTATACAAGTTAGGTCATGATGAGGTTCTGTGTCAATGCATATTAGAACATGAGCACGATTGATTATGGAGGAAGCGCATGGTGGGATTGCAGGAGGGCACTATGTAGGAAATGAAATTGCACGAAAAATTCTACTCACAGGGCTCTAGTGGGAAACCATCTACCAGGATTGTATTGAATTTTGTAAGGCCTACGACCATTATCGATTGCCTAAGAAAACGTAAAAAGGGATAAGATGCCATTAATGCCGATAGACAACGCATATAGCCATTTGAAAAGTGTAAAATCAAATTTGTAGGACCCATTTCACTAGTTGCACGAACGAATTGTTCGCGGTATATCATTACTTGTACTGATTACTTGACAAGATGGGAAGAGGCAATCTGTTAGCGTAAATTCACATCACCCCTAGATATTGATCAGATTTCTAGTTTGATCATACTAGCACCCAGTGTGATTGCACAACATTGAATCCTTTCTCCAAGTGTGGGACTTGCAGAAATGAGAAAGGAATCTCCACAGAAGGCTGGTTCCTATTCCTCTGTTCAGATGCACACATAAAAATGCAGAGGGTTTACTCAAAACCTAATCTAACTTTCCAAGGAGACAGGGTAAGAAGATGCATAAAAATAAACCTAAACTAACAAAGGTGATGCACCGAGGAATGAAGAACACCTATCTTGCCAATAAACACAAGCCATTAAAATGTGATGCAAGATCATGCACAAAGAACAAAATTTGCAGCGAAAGATCAGGAGGATGAAAATGAACACAGAGAGGGTTGAGAATCATCCATAGACATGCATTACTTGCTCCAAAGATTTATACAATACACTACAAAATTCCAAAGGCAAAGTTGCATTATAGTTTTAAATGGGAGGTTCGAGCTCCACAAATTCACCTGCCATAGAGAAGAAGGGAGGGGAAAAACAAGAATTTTTAACCTTTAGAAAGAAGCCCCTCCTTACAATTTATATGAAGAATGAGAGAGGGAAGAGAGAGGAAATTCAGATCTACCCCAACCACTTCTAGGTTGCATTTAACTCATCTCATTATGGCGATAGGTGAGAACCCTAGCAAAAGCGCGGCGAATCAGTATTTTGCATTAAAGTTTGGTTTGTTGAAACGTCACTTCGCCATTACCACGCGCGAGACTTTTCTTCATTTTATCTCTCCAAACTGAACCAAAATGCAAGATCAACCCCAGAATTGTGTAGATAATTTCACCAGACTTTCCATTGATATAAAGAACGTGAAAGTCCGAGCTCGGATCGAAAGTTATGACGATCTCAAGATTTAGGGCAATAACAGCCAAAATGGATCGGCGGGAAAATATTTGAATTTTTCCCGTGCTCGCCACTTGGATGACACGTGTCGCCTCGATTCTTCCACGGGTTCATCCTCTAAAAATTCCTTTCGGGCCCTTAAAGTTGTACACGTGGCACTATTTTATTGGTTCGGGCCTGAGGGGCGCATTTTTACCTTACGTCCAAACACTTAGCAACTTTTCATCCTTCTGACATGTGGCACGTTCTGATTCGTCCGCAGGCCTCCTTGTCTCTTTTCACCCATTTCACCTTTTCACATCCCACGTGTCCCTCGCATACTTTTGGCTCGGATGTCCCAAACGAAAGTCCCCTGTTTCGGCTGAATCACCTAGTTCGTGTCCTTGTTGCTGCTTTGAGGTGAAGACACATGGCGAGATTCCATTCACTCGGATCTTTCGGCTCTTCCCATCCCACGCGTACTTTTGGCCTCGGATGTCCCAAACGAAAGTCCCCTGTTCACTTTGAATCACCGGCCGCATCCTCCGCGTACTCTTTGTCCCTTTGTCCCAGGATGAAAACCTCCGAACCGCCCGAAATGGACCTTCCTGTGGCAAACCAGCCGATTCACGTCCTACGCGTACCTTTGTCCCAACTCTCCCAAACCACGCGAAACAAAAGACTTAGGCAATTTTTTTCCTCTTTCGGCCGATTCGGCTTTTCACGTCCCGATGTCCCAACTGTCCCGCAAACCGCCTGGACTAGGACTTAGCCAATTTTCTTCATTTTTTCGGCCCCAAGCTTGGTACAATGAACCTCAGTATGACCCAAACCCTTCAGACCCGAAATGCCTTAACACAGTCCTGCAACCTTATTTTTTGCATTTCTTCCATTTTCTCAACTTTGTTGGGATTTCTTCTTGGGTGGGGAGTTAGAAAAAGGCCGAGGGGACCTCGAAGAACATGATTTTGGGCCTCGAATCAATCTTACTTGCTTGGGACTGAATAATCTGATGCATGTTATCAAAATTACCCTGGGGGTGAATTTTGGATAACAATTTGGTGACTCAGCGGGGTCATCTGCCTGCTAGATGAAGTTACCAGTTTCCTGAAGCATCCATTGGGCATGGAGTCACTTGATTCTCTGTTTAATACCCCAACTGACTAGAACGTTGCAAGGAGGAAGATGGAAAATCACCTGATGGAAGCAAGGGCTGCAAAACATCTCCAGGGACAATGCAAGCCTATGCCAAAGCACTTAGGGAAAGAAAAACAACCTACAGCAAAACAATGTGCACAAGCACTTGGAGGGATGAAAACCTAAACTAATATTTACAAGGTGGAGAATTTCCCTTTAGTAGCAATGCTTTAGATAGATTCCATTGACTGGAATCTGCAGTTCTTTGCCATCCAATGAAGACAATTGGAAGGCATTGTTGTCCTTACACTTTGTGACCATGTATGGGCCACTCCAAATGGCATCAAATTTTGAATGCCTTCCCGGTTTTTCTCTATCTGCATCCCATTTTAATACTAGATCTCCAACTTGGAAAGATCTACTCTTGGCCTTCCTATCAAAGGTCTTCTTGATCAAAGCTTGATCCTTCTCCATTGCTTGGGATGCCTGATCTCTAATCTCTTAGAGCTCCATCAACTCTGCATATCTCACCTCCATGGGCCCAAACTCTAGCAACTCTAATTGCTTCATGAGTTCCAATGTTGGCAACTCAAGTGACATGGGCAAGATTGCCTCTCTTCCATAAACAAGCCTGAATGGAGAATTACCTGTGGATCTCTTGGGAGTTATCCTATCAGCCCATAAGGCTGATTTCAGTTTGGTATGCCAAGACCTCTGATTCTCATCAAGAGTCCTCCTGATGATCCTCAACAAGTTCTTGTTTTTAGATTCATCCTAGCCATTACCCTGAGGGTAGTAGTTTGATGAAGTGCTTAGGTAGGTCCCGTTCTTGATAGCCCATTCAGTCACCTTGGACCCGATGAATGCCAATGCATTATCTGATATTATTGTAGTAGGTACACCAAATCTGGTTGTTATTCCCTCATAGAAGTCTAGGATACTAGACTCATTTGCTTCTTTGAGTGCTACTGCTTCAGTCCACTTAGTGAAGTAATATGTGGCTGTCAAAATCCACTTGTGTCCTTGACTTGAATTGGGATTAATGAATCCAATGAAGTCCAAACCCCATTGCATGAATGGTTGGTCAACTGAAATTGGATGCAAGAGAGGGTAGCAAGCCTCTCTTTACCCGTGAAGAATTCACAATTCTTGCACCTCTTGATCCATGCATAACAATCATTAAAAATCTTGGGCCAATAATAGCCAGCCCTCATGATCTTTAGGGCTGTCACTCTTGGTGTAAAATGACCACCAAATAGTCCACCATGGAACTCTTCCAATACCCTATGAATCTGATTTGTGTTAATGCATCTCAAAGAACACTCCATTCACGTCTTTCTTGAACAAAACACCATCTCTCTTGTGGCATATGGGACAGCCTGAAATCTGAAGTGCCTTCTTTGGGTTTTGTTCATCTCTGGAGGGCATAGGCCTATGCTTAGGAAGTGCATTATACATTGGGTCCAGCAAGGAGTGGGGACATCATTATCCTCTTCGTGATCACTACCTTGTACATGGCTGTCTTGAACTGTCAAAACAGCCTCTTCTTCATTGCATACTCCCTTTTGCTTGCCCAAAATCAACTGCTCACACAATCATTTTCCTCTTACCAGCTTGGTGACCTTGATCTCAATGTCATACTCCATGACACGAGTGATCCAACCTGCTCTTTTCTCATTCAAATCCTTGTTGAGGAGGAAGTCTTTAACTCCCGCATGAGAGACCAACAACTGGACCTTGTTGTTTGAGACTAAATGCTTGAATTTCTTCAAGCTTCTGATTACTACAAGAACATGCTTCTCAATAAAAGAATACCTCACCTCATAGTCCTCCGGAGCTTTGGCTGAAGAAAGCAATTGGCTGCTCATCATTGTCTTTATTCTGCTGTACCAAAATTGCAGAGATAGTATCATCACCCCCAAATGCATAGAGGATGAAATCCTTGGAGAAATCCGGGTTGATGAGAGTTGGTGCTTGGGAGATGGCCTCTTTGATTGCTTCAAAACTCTCCTTGCCTTCTGCTGTCCACTTGAAAGCCATGCTTTTCTTTAATATTTTGGTGATAGGTTTGACAAGGGCTGCAAAATCTGGGACAAACCTCCGAACAAATTTTATTCTCCCCAAGAAACTCTGAAGGGCCTTCTTGTGGCTTGGCAATGGTAGTGCTCTTATGGCTTCAACCCTCTCTGGATCAATTGCTAATCCTTCTTTGGAGACAATATGGCCAAGGAGCTTTCCTTCATGTGCTAGGAAGATACACTTCTTAGGATTCAAAGACACTCCAAATTTCCTGCACCTTTGGAAGACTTGTCTCAAATGAGAGAGATGGTCTACAACATTCTTTGAAAAAATAGTGATATCATCAAGGTATATCAGCACCACGTTGTTAATCAAACCTTTGAACACCATGTCCATTACTCTTTGGAAGGTAGCTCCAGCGTTGGACAGCCCAAATGGCATTTTCCTGTATGCATAAGTTCCCCATTTGGTTGTGAAGGCTGTCTTGAACTGATCTTCTTCCTTCACCATAATCTGATTGTAGCCCGAGTAGCCATCAAGTAGTGAAAACCTCTCAGAGCCAGCCACCACCTACAAAATTTGCTCCATAGAAGGGAGTGGGTAATGGTCCTTGAGAGATGCTCTATTCAAGTCTCTGAAGTCAACACACAATCTGATCTCTCCACTCTTCTTTCTGACTGGAACTAAGTTGGCAACCCAACTAGAATGCTTGATTGGGAATATGATTCTTGACTCAATCAACTTGTTTAATTCCTTCCTCATGAGAGGTTCCATGTGTGGATTGACTGGCCTTTGTTTTTTCCTGATGGGCTTAGTATTTGGATCCAACTCAATGGTGTGTTGAGCTAACTTGGGATTGAAACCTTTCAAATCTTCGTAGCTCCAAGCAAAAACATCAAGGAAATCTTGACACAGCTGTATGAACTCATACCTTTCTTGTTCAATTGTCATCTTTCCAATTTGTAGTGGTTTGTTTTCTTTAACCAAGATGGATACTAAATCTTCTCTCTTGACCTGAATTTTTGCTTTCTCTTTCCTAAACTGATCATTGGGATTGAAAATGGACTCCAAAGTGATAAGTCCCTTGGGTAGCTTGTTAGTTCTCAGCTGTACCACTTGGTCACCATACTGCTTTGTACCAATTTTTCCCGATTTTTAACGAGAACTCAACTTATTCTTGCAAGAAATGGATGATTTGTTGGTCATCCTCAAACACTTGCCAACTTACATTGTTATTCGGCGCTGAAGGCCTCACAATCACATGGATGTTTGGCTGTACCTTGTCCTTTTGAATGCTTTCCACAATATCAAAGGCTTCCCCAACTGCTGCAATCCTATCAGCAGCTTGGTTCTCTTTCCTAGGGACTGATTTGATGCCAAAGCCCTCAAAATTTTCAATGAGGTCCCACACCCTATTCTTGTAGCGTTTGAGTAGATCATTCTTGGCAAGATGCTGCCCTTTGACCCGATTTATAATCAATTCACTGTCACGAAAGACTTGCAAGTTCTTTATCCTTTTCTTTATTGCCCAATGCATCCCTTGCACCAAGGATTCATATTCGATGAGTGTTATTAGAGCATGCGAAATGAAATCTAAAAGCTGAATAGTACTTTACTCCTTGAGGTGAAACTAGCATGGCTCCCCCTCCGGCACCTTGTCTACTCCTTGACCCATCAAAAAACAACTGCCATTCCTCATTGTCATCCTTGTGGTCTAGCTTAGTGATGCTAGGAATAGGCTAATTTTCTTCATGTATGCAATAGACCCCTAGCTCATATTCTTCTACTTCTTGATAAGGATCAAAAGCATGCACCTTGTTTGCCCATTCATCAAGAGTTAGATCCGGGATGCTTCCAACCTTGGTGTTAGCTTCATCAGTGCTTGGGTGATCTTCTTGATCAAATGCTGAACAGTTGGCATTGATCTAACTTGGAATGTAGGGCTCAATGTGGAAGTTTGCAATAGGTTTAGACCTGATTGTAGCTTTGGTTCCATACCTCGTTCTGAACAGCATGTGTGACCAATCCACCGAAAGATAGCCTCCAATCTTGGTCTGTGAAATCTCTTGCCAAACATAGGGCAAAGAGTGGTGGAAGGTCTATTACGAGACATCTTGTAAAACAAAAACATTTGGACATGCATGCAAGGTAAGACTCAAGTTTCTAATCACCCCAACTATTTTTACTGCTGTCCCATCCAACTACACTACTCCTTTGGATATGGTTTCATATTGAAGTCCTAGCTGATCAGCTATTTGCTTGGGCATCACTGAGCTACTTGCCCCGGAATCAATCATGCAACTATGCACCAATTGGTTTCCAATGATTAATGAGACATAAAAAGGAGGGGGCTTCAACATTTTACCTTGCTATCCTCTATGATTCCCCTCAGGCTGGGCAGCATTTGTGAGCACCTTCTCTTTCATTTGGACTTTCGATTCGAAGTTGACCAGTCCTTCATGGCAGCTTGTAGCAAATCTCTTTGGCTTTGGGATGGATAGTGATTCCCACATTGATATTTTTCCATTTGTCTTCTTCATCGATCAATGATACTAAATGGTGATGAAGGATCTCCTTTTTGTCCCTTGGTTTGCATATTCATCCCTTGCACATGGGCAACAGAAACTGGTATTTGAGTTGGTCTAGGAGTTGCTCTTGGCTGCCCTTGTGCATTTACAACTGGATTTTGTTTGCCAACCATTTGTGGAGCCATAAAAGGTTGTGGATTGGTTGGAGCTAACGACTGTTCTTCACCCAATTCCTTCTTTTTGACCTTGTGTTGGATGTAACACTTTGAGAGGGTATTTGATTCACACCACAGAAATCTTCAGCCTGCCAATTGACAAGAGTAGTTTCGTTCGGAGATGTTCCTTGTTGAGGTGCTTCTTGTTGCTGATCCTCTTCGTGGCTGGACTCTTGCGACCCACCAATGGTTTGCACCATAAGAGCCTGATTTAATGCACCGTTAAAGCACATTGATTGGTTATGTGGCTGACTGCACAAGAAACACCAATCATATTCTTGGGCCATGTTATTTTGCACTGTACCAAAACTCTGGATGTGGATGCAACATTGGGGTTATCGGGCTGAAATGGTCTGTTGGCAGGAGGCCTTGCTTGATTCTGATTTGTAGCTAGATTGGGTGGTCTTTGAGGCTGATATGGCTGTCTGTTAGGCTGAGCTCGAGGTTGATAAGAAGGTCTAAAACTTTGGGCTTGCTGCCTCTTGAGTGTAACTAGCTCATTGCCTAGATTTTGCAATTGCTTCATGACTTCTTGAAGCTCATTTGGGGCACTTGGAGATGAAGTAGAAGCTTCATTTGAACTCTGATTTCTAGGAGTGGGAATAGGAGCTAAGATAGGCACTTGACTAGTACTTGGGCTCTCTAAACTTGGAAACAATGGCATGGGAGGTCTAGGGGCTAGTTTTCCAGCTTGGATCAAACAATTTTCAGCCCTAATGGCAATGCTATAAGCCATAGGGATAGTTATGCCTCCCATGGACTGAATCAACATAGAAATATCAGAATTTAGAGCTTTGAGATAATAAAGAAAAGCACCTTCTGCTATTGGCCTGACTGCCACTGGAATTCTTTCCCAAGTCATTTGAAATCTGAAGTTGAAGTCGGTCAGCTGCTCATTGGGAGCTCTTTTGATAGTTGTCAGCTGCTCCAAAAGGGACAAGTTGTCTCCCTTTTCCCCAAACTGCTCATGGAGGGCTATACATAGCTGATTCCAATTTTGAATAGAACCTGAGGCAAGGCTCCTGAACCATTGTAAAGCTTTCCCCTTGAATGAGGATGCCAGCAATTTGACAGCAACTTGCATCTCATTGATTTCATGAATTGCACAAAGGTTGGCAATGTCTTTAACATGATCACCAGGAGTAGTCTGGTTCTCTCCAGTGAAGTATGGAATGTTCTTCAATGCTGCAACTGGGATTGGATGTTGTGCATTGAGAGCAAGTGGGCTGCTGCCAGTGAAATTGACGTACGGATTCGGTGGTTGCGCCATTCTGATTGGCCTGAGAACCCTTGTTGATTGGATGAAAGGCCTACCAGGTGGAGGTGTTGACAAGGTTCTATTTGGTGGAGATGGAGACCTTTGAATCCTTCTTCCTCTTTGCCTTCTTCTTGGAGATAACTGCAGATATTCAAACAACACCTCTTCTTCTCCAGCTCTTGACCTTGTAGTGATTCTTCTCATGAGTTTTCAGGCCTGCACTGCTAAAACCAGCTGATTCTTCCCTTTGGAGTCGCGAGATGTGTAATTTATAGCTCTTTTAAGCAAGAAAATTGCAGCAGATGCACATCAACTTTTCTCTGCAATGAAAATGAGACCTCTAAGGTCCCACCAAAAAGCCAAAACTATTAACGTAAATTCACAACACCCCAGATATTGATCGATTTCTAGTTTGATCATACTAGCACCCAGTGTGATTGCACAACATTGAATCATTTCTCCAAGTGTGGGACTTGCGAGAAATGAGAAAGGAATCTCCACGAAGGCTAGTTCCTATTCCTTTGTTCGGATGCACACGTAAAAATGCGAGAGGTTTACTCAAAACCTAATCTAACTTGCCAAGGAGACGGGTAAGAAGATGTGTAAAAATAAACCTAAACTAACAAAGGTGATGCACCAAGGAATGAAGAACACCTATCTTGCCAAAAACACAAGCCATTAAAATGTGATGCAAGATCATGCACAGATAACAAAATTTGCAGCGAAATATCGGGAGGATGCAAATGAACATAGAGAGGGTTGAGAATCATCCATAGACATGCATTAATTGCTCCAAAGATTGATACAATACACTACAAAATGCCAAGAGGCAAAGCTGCATTACGCTTTTAAATGGGAGGTTCGAGCTCCGAAAATTCACTGCCACAGAGAAGAAGGGAGGGGCAAAACAAGAATGTTCGACCTTTAGAAAGAAACCCCTCCTTACAATTTATAGGAAGAATAAGAGAGGGAAGAGAGAGGAAATCTATATCTACCCCAACCACTTCTAGGTTGCATTTAATTCATCTCATTATGGTGGTAGGTGAGAACCCTAGCAAAAGCGGTGAACTGTATTTTGCATTAAAGCTGGTTGTTGAAACGTCAGTTCTAGCCATTACCACGTGCTAGAGACGTTTCTTGATTTTATCTCTCCAAAATAAACCAAAATGCAAGATTGACCCCAGAATTGTGTAGATAATTTCACCAGCTTTCCATTGATATAAAGAATGCAAAAATCCGAGCTCTGGATCGAAAGTTATGGTGATCTAAAGATTTAGGGCAAAAACAGGCCAAAACGGATCGGTGGGAAAATATTTGAATTTTTCCCGTGCTCTACCACTTGGATGACACGTGTCAGGCTCTGATTCGTCCACGGGTTCATCCTCTGAAAATTCCTTTCGGGCCCTTAAACTTGGACACATGGCACTATTTTATTGGTTCGGGCCTGAGGGGCGCATTTTTACCTTGCGCCAAACACTTAGCAACTTTTCAACCTTCTGACACGTGGCACGTTCTGATTCATCCGCAGGCCTCCTTGTCTCTTTTCAGCCATTTCACCTTTTCACGTCCCACGCGTCCCTCACGTACTTTTGGCCTAGATGTCCCAAACGAAAGTCCCTGTTTGGTGAATCACCCGGTTCGCGTCCTTGTTCTGTTTGAGGTGAAGACACGTAGCGAGATTTCATTTTCTCGACTCTTTCGGCTCTTCACGTCACACACTTACTTTTGGCCCGGATGTCCCAAACAAAAGTGCCTTGTTTCGGGCCTGAATCGACCGGTTTGCGTCCTCTCCGTACTCTTTGTCCCTGTGTCCTAGACGAAAACCTCTGAACCACCCGAAATGGACCTTCCCGTGGCAAACCGGCCGATTCACGTCTTGTGCGTACCTTTTTCCCAGCTGTCCCAAACCACGTGAAATAAAATACTTAGGCAATTTTTTTCCCTTTTCGGCCAATTCGGCTTTTCGGCGTCCGCGTGTCCCAACATCCCAAGCTGTCCCTGAGACCACCTGACTAGGACTTAGCCAATTTTCTTCATTTTTTCGGCCCCAAGCTTGGTACAACGAACCTCAGTATGACTCGAACCCTTCAGACCCGAAATGCCTTAACACAATCCTGCAACCTTATTTTTTGCATTTCTTCCATTTTCTCAACCTGTTGGGATTTCTTCTTGGGTGGGGGAGTTAGAAAAGGTGAGGGGACCCAAGAACATGATTTTGGGCCTTGAATCAATCTTACTTGCTTGGGACTGAATAATCTGATGCATGTTATCAAAATTACCCTGGGGGTGAATTTTGGATAACAACAACACCTACAAAGGATTTCATTGTAATCACAAATGCTAGGTTCTTATGGGAAAACGTAATCGTAGGTATGGATGTATTTTCTGCTTAACAAGTGATAGGGGTACACATTTCCCGAATGAAACAATCACGTTTCTATTAGAAAAATTTATGTTGGCCTATCACAAGATGACCTCTTACCACCCTCAAGCAAATGGAAATGCTGAATTGTTTAATAAGATATTGAGTCATACGTTGACCAAGAATTGTGATGTTGGAAGACATGACTGGGATGAAAAAGTATCCACTTGTTCTATGGGCATACATGATAACCTACAAGAGGTTGAATAAGGTCACGCCATTTCAATTGGTGTTTGGTGTGGAGGCTATTTTTCCAGTTGAATTCATGTTACCATCACTGCGTATAACAGGCATAGGAGGATTAGTTGATGAACAAGAACTCAAAGAAAGGATAGATAATTTGATGCAGTTAGACGAGAGATGATCACTTGCTAGATGAATTCGAGAGGACTAAAAATCCTAGATAAAAGGCATGGTATGATTATCATATTAAGAACAAGTAGTTTGAGGTTGGGCGAGATGGTTCTTTTGTATGATTCTAAGTATCTGCGTCATCTTGGGAAGTTGAAATTCCATTGGTTGGGATCTTACATCATCTCGTATACCCTTGATTTAGGCGCATGTCACTTAGAAGTGATAGATGGGATGAAGTTACTTGGTCATTTCAATGGGAGTAGGTTGAAGCCCTACTATAAATAAGCCTTCCTTGTGTTTTTAAATAAGGTAGTATTGCCAATTAGCTTAGGATTTCCCTTTATGCATTTTTATTTTCTTTGTGTTTTCCTTTATCGTTGATTTTTCCTTTCCATTTTTCTATTTTTCACCTTGTGCACCGGTAACCACATTATTTTCAAAAGGTACTGTATGTGCAAAGGACTGCACATCTTTTTTAGTGTGGGGTGGAGTAGTACGAAGTGAAGTATAAGCTTATAGTAAAGGTTAAATGGCCTAGTCGAAGGATAGAAAGTGCATGGGAAAATGGTAGATAAGAATGATTGGTGTTAGGTGATGAATGTTTTCAATCCTCTCTATTAATAATGTCAATCCAGGGCTGGTGTTTGATGGCTATATGCATTAAAAGAAAAAGCTATTTGGAAAACAACTCATTAAACACCCTCCAAACTTGCATAAAATAAATCACACATGCAAAAATGTAAAGGCACACATGCGGTAGTAAATTTTTCATGAAGAAAACACACTTGCATAAATGAAATTGATAAATTAAAATAAACCAAAGATAAATCAGACACCTACAGGTTCGCAACAAAAATTGTATGGAAAGAAAGATCACATAACATGAAATCTAAAATTTACAACAAAAGGAAAACTACAGAATAAAGAATTGAACATAAAACATTGAAAGAAAAGAACACAAAACATTGATCCTTCTTTCTTGGAATGAGTGCTCAGCTCATTCCTTGGAAGAGGACTTAATTCATACTTTCAAACTTAATTCAAAACCTGTAAAAATTTCACTCAAAAGATTGAGAAAGAATGGATCTATTATTCTTGGTAGGAAAAATTACATATAAAAGTGTGGGAGGTTGCATTTATAATTCATGCATCCAACCAACTCTTTATTTTTGGGAATACAATCCAATCTTATCTTTATTCCAATCTTATTAACTAAGATCTCCCTCTCCAAAAATATGGAGAGAGATATATTATTGAGTCAAAGTCTTATCTCGCTTATTTTAGGAAGATTTTCTACCAAATCTTCTCCTTTATTTTTGTAACAATAATCACATTTATTTTATTCTCCTACCTTATTGGAAGGAGGTATTTGAAAACTTGATACCATATTTACATAATAAACTTCACAAAATAACATCCTTCACACAAACATATTGATGTTCGGATGCCTTACATTCATACAGAATTGCATATGTATATAGGGAAGCTTTTCTCTATAATCATGGAGATATTCTATCCAACAATATACTAACCAAATCCTCACAAAACTATATATGTAAGTTGTGTATTAACAACTTCACATATAAACAAATATAATAATGAACATAAAAATTAATAATATGATTTTTTAACCAACTCATATTATATTACAAATAATGATTAATAATGTTAAACAATTATAGTAATTCTAACATTCACCCCCTTAGTGTGAACATTATTAATTACTAATTTTCACCCCCTTAATGTGAACACATCAAATAACCATATTCGAAGAAATTGAACCACCTCCTGAAAGCACTTCATAGACCAGGTACAGACGCCATAGATTATCTCTTTACCCTCATAAAGGTGTAGTGTCGAGCCAAATTATGTAGGAATGCTCCCTTCCTCTTTGGGTTCATGTGGGACTTTCCCTTCCTCCTTGGGTGCCTGAATTCTGAATCTCCAAGATCCAAAAGCTTCACACTAGCTGGATAACCATCCCTTGAGTCTACCTCGAAATATTCTCCTACTCCCAAAAGTGAGTATTCTGAAAACATGACTCCTCCAAAAATCTTTGAAAAGGGTTTATTCAGCAAACCATCACACTGCAAATAGGAACACTGAAAAATGAATTGAAAATAGAAACCACACTGCACACATGTCACCAAACCATCTGTGCGGCCCCATCATTGGCGACTGATGAGAGGTCGTTGAATGACCTCCATCCTCCTGTGCCTCCATCCTCCGATATCATGTTGCTAGTTCAGCCGGATGTGATCATGAAGCTCAAAAATACATATTTTAAAACCGACTCAAAGATACTTTGACAATGTAGTGACGACAAAGACTCTATGAAAAAAATTTGACTGGCCCACTATAACTTTGCCTTGAAAATTTTAAGTTAATACTAATAAGATGAAATACTAATTTTTGATTTTGATTTTGACAATCTACCAATATAATGAAATATTTTAAAACTACATTGACATGACTTTTCCCTAAGCATGCGATAAGATTAAAGACTTAAATAATGACACTTTTCACCTTAAAAGAACACAAAAATGAAACATATCTACGATGTTACATATCTAGGAAGAAATAGACTTTTACCAGTACATGGACAATACTACACGTTGGATCAGACTGACTGTGAGTAGAATGGGAGTCAGAACTCACAAAAGAACTGATGTACAGACCAAAGACTAAACTAAACAACAAAAAACAACACAATTACTTTTCAATGAATAGACCCAAAGACGTTTTGACTGGTTAACAAACAAGGAGTTACACGTAGGCCATAAGGAGAGAAGGGATTCAATGTATGCAAGATTCAGCATAGTCAACCATTGAGTTGAAGATGATCTCCTGAGAATCATAGGTCCCAAAACGAGCATGTGCTGAGACATTTACAGACAAACAAATCTTCCTATCCTTGAGAGATATTTCCTTTGTCCTTTATGCATATAGAGAGAATCAAACAAAATTGTTGTGAAGACTTGCTACTCGTTCTAGTCATCCTTTCATTGAAACTGCTCCTGGTCTTCAGATTTGTTCGCTCAATTTCTCAGATGAATAATAACAATTTCTCATTGAATATTGGATCAAACGGAGTCCAAAATGTAGATAATAAAGCCATGAATACCAAAAATCCATGACAGAATATCAAGAAAGCTACCACTTGAAGGTTGATGTATGAAACATTGCTCTAATAGTGCAACAAATAAAATTCCAGATCTCTTGCTTGTATCAATGACTCAAATAAAATTGAATAGATCATGAAAAATGGTGAAAACGTCAGTCAGCATAGGTTGATCAGAAATCAAAGCAAAAACTCAAAGCAGAGTGTCTGTGATTAGAAATTAAATCTTTTGTCTCTTCATGAGGGGGCGACCATAAAAGATCAAACTACCCCACACAAAATTTAAACCTCCATCACAAGAAGGAGAAGGATAAATACCTCTCTGATGCCAAATGAAAAATTGAGACCAGATTTACATAATAAACTTCACAAAATAATATCCTTCACACAATATATTGATGTTCGGATGCCTTACATTCATAGGAAATTGCATATGTATATAGGAAATATTTTCCCTATAATCATGGAGATATTCTCTCCAACAATCTACTAACCAAATCCTCACAAAACTATATACGTAAGTTGTGTATTAACAACTTCACATATAAAAAAATATAATAAGAAAAATAACAATTAATAATATGATTTGTTAACCAACTCATATTATATTACAAATAATGATTAATAATGTTTAAACAATAATATTAATCCTAACAAGATTTCCTCGAAACATTTATTTGACAAAATACCTCTCCTAGATTTTTCATTTGACTTTTTGTTTCTAGATGTGGAATTTTCATCGATACACTTTTTCCTTGGACTGCAACTCACTAAAATTTAGATTAATTTTTATTGGTAAAACCTATAGAAAATATGAATGAGGTTGTTTTTAAACACATTTCTATGAACAAAAACCTCTCTTAGATTTTCCATTTGAATTTTTTGTTTCTGTTTTTGGAACATTTAGTGCTCCTCTGATACACTTTTTCCTTGGACTATAGCTCACTAAAAGTTAGATTCCTTTTGCAACATTCCCATTTTAAGACTTTAGAAACAAGGGGAATTTTTTTTATATACATAATGTTCTCTATTCGGATAATCATAATTTAGAACACACATTCCATGCCAATCAATCTCATAACAGATAATCATATGCAGCTGTAAATGACTTCGTGAGCTACCGATCTCTCATGTTAACTTAAGTATTATATACTTGGTTATCTTACCACTGTTCTGCGTATTGAGTGTTACATTTTAAGAAATCTATCGAATATTTTTTACCATATTCATCTAAAATCACATTTCTCAAACTAGGTTACATAGGATAATGTAACTAGCATCTTGTGATACTTTGGCCAAGGATTTCCAACATAGTGTTCATGTTACTATTCCTAGATGACATACCCGTCTACTCGAATACGTCCTTCACCCCACTCATTTATTATCTAGAATGGTCTTTGTTGACTTCTGTCAGTCCACTTGTCCAAGGTTTGACCCTAACCCAGGTTATTGATATAATTTGGTATAGGGAACCATTCATGATGACCTCGGGTATATGGGCATACTGAGTCGACCCATGTCAATTGAATGTGCTTAGTTACTCTAAGTCATTGGGAGTCACTTCCTATGTTAAATCATATCCTTAGCCTGATCTAGAGAGAAACTAAGTTCAAGTCCATATTTGAGTAGATCTAGATGAACCAATGTTGGAGGGTGTTACAACATGTCAACTATAACATTGTATCCTCGTGAAGACCCAAGTCTTCATGAAGGTACAATTATGCAGTATGCGTGTGCTAACATCTAAAATAACTACTTCATCACAATTTACACACCTCAAGAGGTCATTTCCACTTAATTATCTTTGGATTAAGATTCAAATCATAACAACCTTGCATAACCCTAATCCCAACAATCCTTAAGTTTTCAATCCTTATTTGAGTTGATTAAATAATATGAAACCTCATAACCTATGATTGCTTTTATGTTCATTAACTTTTTGCTTAACGTGTAATTAATCAAAAATAGAAACAACATCTATCATAAGATTTAATTAATGTGTCTCAACCATTCAAGGAATGTATAAGAACCAAAATAGGTTTTGTTATGATAGACTTCATAGATATGAAGTCTAAATGGTTATCGAACTCATATACCATTTGTTTATTTTGTATCCTTTTTAGAGGAGGAGAACCTTCCTCATTATGGTTAAGTATTAGGATTTATCATACCCTTATCCAATTCACACATCCTAATATTTTAACTATACGTTCATAACATCATAATAAACCATACAAGATTAGGTAAAGAACAACAATACATGAAACTTAGTAAGTTGCATTCAAGTAAGGGAAATTGTACTAATTCCCATTTATCCAGCCTATTCAATGACAACAGAAATAAGGATCCAATCATATATGAATGACAACATCAAAGATAGGATTACAAATTTCCTTCATATTATGAACAAGAGAATTGACATAATCAATTTAAGTAACTTCGATATTTATAATTCATCATGATAAATACATATTTTACAAGACTATGCATTACTCACATATTTCATGTCAACAACATCAAGATCATTTAAGAATACAACTTTTCTTCCTTCAATACATCTCAATAATAAATCAGAATCCTCTATAAATGGTCCTAACTTTTAAGCAACCAATACATCATAAAATTTATTTCCTTTCTTTATCACTTAGGATGTCCTTCTCTGCAAAAATTTCTAGCACATGTCATTTTATTGAATCTGAGCATGATAAGCACTAAGCATTAAAATGATGTGCTTTCAAATAATTGTTTCATTAAACCAACTCTGCTTTTATGAAACAGTGAGGTCAAGCAGATAAATAAATCATAAGTAGTATCAACCATAAAAGAAGAACAAATAATCAATCTGATTAACATTTAAGGAAAGATCATGATGTAATCAACAATCTACAACATGATATCAAATAAATAATGTTCCAACCAAAACACTTATCTATATCAAATAAAAGTACCTTATAATTATTTCCTTCACAATTCCTCAAAATTTGAAATACAAAATTAACTTCACTATTTAACCCAAAATAGAGTTACTTTTAGAAGTAGGAATCTTCTAGCTCAGCTTACAGAGTTTCAAAAAGAGACAACTACAACCAAGTTCATTCCTTCTTCATTAAGGATTTAGGATGAATCATCTAACAACATAGTTAAATAAGAGTTTCACATTTCAGATGTGACATCCTAAATCCAAATCCAAGACATAGCCTAAGTTCTCAAGTTAGGCCCAACATTAACATGAGGTAGGTATACACTCAATGCACAACATCTCTCAATAATCTACTACTACAATATTAAAAATCCTTTAATACAAATCAAGTGAATAATAAATTATTAATGATGACTACAAAAAGGCATTAAGAAAGTAATGCAACTAAACCAATAAAATATAATACAAGATTTACCCAAAATACGAAGCATGATTTTGATAAAATAGTTAGAACTTCCATTACAATTTGGTTAACCCAAATCCTCATTCACAACTCAGAAAAGAGAACACTACACAAAACCTCTTATAATTTCCAAAGGGCGGTGATTATACTTTACCCTAGAGAATGAAAGAGAAGGAGTCAAATGACATGATCAAAGTGAATTCTTACCCTCTATCAAACAATGTAACATTCCCATTTTAAGACTTTAGAAACAAGGGAATACTTTTTTATACATAATGTGCTCTATTCTAAATAAACATAATTTAGAGCACACATTCCATGTCAATCAATCTCATAACAAAAACCATATGCAACGTGTAATTGACTCATTAAACTACCAATCTGTCATTTCATTACTCGGTGAACTACCAATCTACCATGTTAACTTGAAGTATCAAATACTTAATGTATACCAAGTATACTTGGTTCTCTTACCTTGTTCTGGGTATTGAGTGTTCTTTTTAAGAAACTTATCTGAATATTTGTTACCGATATTCATCATAAATCACATTCCTTAAACTAGGTGACATAGGGAAACACAACAGGTAGCTTGCGATACTTTGGCCAAAGATTTACAACATACTGTTCATGTTACTGTTCCTAGACGACATACTTGTCTAATCAGAATATGTCCTTCACCCCACTCATCTGTTATCTAGAATGGTCTTCACTACCTTCAATCATTCTACTTATCAAAGGTTTGACCCTAACGTAGGTTAGTGACATATTTTAGAATAGGGAATCACTCGTGATGACCTAGGGTATACGGACATACCCAATTGACCTAATTCAATTGGATGTGCCTAGTTACCCTAAGTCATTGTGAGTCACTTCCTATGCTAAATCATAACTCTAATCTGACCTAGAGAGAAACTAAGTTCAAGTCCAAATTTAGGTAGGTCTAGATGAACCAATGTTGAAGGGTGTTGCAACATGTCAACTACAACCCTGTATCCTCGTGAAGACCCAATTCTTCATGAAGGTACAGTTCTACAGTTGGCATGTGCCAACATCTAACAGAACTACTTCATCATGACGTACACACCTCATGAGGTCATTTCCACTTAATTAGTTTAGGATTAAGATTTATATTACATCAACCTTACATAACCCTAATCCCAACAACCTTTAAGGTTTCCATCCTTATTTGATTTGGTTAAATAATATGTAACTTCATAGAATAACGATTTTTTATGTTCAATTAAATTTTTACTTAACATTTCTTTCTAAAAATAGAACCATTAATTAAGTAACTCAACCATTCATAGGATGTGTAAGAACCTAAATAGGTTCGGTAAGACTGGAATTCATAGAGATGAAGTCTAAATGATTTACAAACACAAACACCATTCATTTTTTTACATCCTTTTGAGAGGAGAAGAACCTTCCTCTTTATGGTTAAGTGTTAGGGTTTATTATACCCTTTTACCTTTCACACTTCCTTATAGTTTAATTGTATGTTCATTTAACATCCCTTAATAAACCATACTAGTTTAGGTAAAAGAACATCAATACATGCAGCTTAGCAAGTTGCATTCAAGTAAGGGAAATTGTACTATTTCCCATTCATCCAATTCATTAAATGACAACAGAAATAAGGATCCAATCAGATATGAATGATAACAACAAGATAGGATTACAAATTTCCTTCATATAATGCACAAGAGAATTTACACAAGTTAAAGTAACTTCTAGACTTTTTCCATTCATTATGATAAATACACATTTTACAAGACTAAGCATTTCAGACATATTGCATGTCAAACAACATCAAGATCATTAAAGATTACAACTTTCCTTCCTTCAATACATCTCAATAATGAATCAGAATTCTCTATAAAATATCCAGACTTTAAATCAACCAATACATCATATAATTTATTGCCTTCCTTTATCACTTACGAAGTCCATTTGTAAAAATTGCTAACACGGGTTAGTTCATTGAACTGAGCATGATAAGCACTAAGCATTAAAACAAAGTGCCTTCAAATAATTGTTTCATAAAACCAACTTTTCTTTTATAAAACAAAATGGTTGAGTAGACAATAAATCATAAGTTATAACAACCATAAAAGAAGAACAATTAATCAACCCGAATTAACATTTAAGAAAAGGTCATGATATAATCATTAATCTACAGCATAATATCATATAAGTAATGTTCCAAACAATTACTTATCTATATCAAATAAAAGTAACTAATAATTATTTCCTTCATAATACAATCTGAATTTGAAATATAGAACTAACTTTACTATTTATCCAAATAGAGGTACTTTCGAATAAGGGCCTTCTTACTCAACTTTACAAGTTTCATAAAGAGACATGTACAATCAAGCTCATTCTAGCATCATAAGGATTTTAGGATGAATCATCTAACAAATGAAATAAATAAGAGTTTCACATTTCAGATGTGACATCCTAATTCCAAAACCAAGACATAGCCTAAGTTCTCAAGTTAGGCCTCACATTAACATTAGAAAAGTATTCATTCAATAAACATCATCTCACACCAATCACTATAAGAGATATTAAACACCCTTAATACAAGCTAAGTGAATAATCAAGTAGTAATAACAACTACATATTTGCATTCATAAAAGTAATGCAACTTAGCCAAATAAACCCACTACAAGCTTACAAAAAAGAAGGATGAATGACTGAAAATAAATAGTTTAAAACTTCCTTTCCCATTCGGTTTAACCCAAATTCCCATTCACAACTCATAAAAGGGAATTCAACACTTAACTCTTACAGTTTCACAAGTAAAAAAATTCGAAAGAGGACTGGTATCAACCCAGTCATAACATCCCTTAAATATTAAAAACGTAGACATCATGCTCAGAGCTATTACACTACTCATGTAACTACAAATTCAAGTTAGGATTAAAAATTAAGGCTCACCCATCACCAAACAAAAGTAGTTTAGTATCATTTTCCACATTACAAAATGCAACAACAAAGTAGAAAAACATCATACAAGAAAAATAACAACCTTCAGAAATAATCGAAAAATGTCATAGTTTCAATCAAGAGATAATCAACTGTCCATTCCTACAAGAAGATATCACAACAATATACAAGGAGAACTTACAATCACATCCTCATAGAGTTGAGTGAACACATATTTTGAATGGATGAGATAATGATTCATCAAGAATTGATTCTAGAAGAAGTAAATGAAAGGACTACATGACTTAGCTAAACGTGCCCAGTCAGCTTAAAAGATGATTAAGTTTTCCTTTCATGTTTACCATAGACAATCTCAACTGAATATTCATACGAAATCGAAGAGACATTTGATTTCTTCCAACTTACACAGGAATCAAATAAATCTAACAATTGCACCAATTTGGTTAGCTTCATGAAACATAACTACCAATTCAAAAGTTGAATATCCATTTAACGTATCTTCCGAACTTATAGTAGTCAAACTTTCACAAGTCACTCTAGCAATTTTAACAAGTGGTCTGCCCATATCAAGAATGGGTTGGTTCAAATCAACTACATCTAAGTCCAAAATCAAAATAGACTAGAAGATTTGACCTCAAGTAAGATAAACTGAGCTACGGAATTAAAATCAAATTATCAAATCAGATAAAGCCAGTTCCCAAAATATCTTTTAATGAAAATAATTTTAACTATTTACCTGTAGCTCAATATCCAAAAATCTTAAATGAAGACTCAAACATAATTATTCCAAAGAGAATACTTCATCCACTCCTGTATTCAACAAATAATTCTGAAACCAAATAAACCCAGAACCCATTTCACAGAGTTTATGAAGAGAGAGCAAAAGTCCAAACAAAAAGGTTTTAGAGTCAATACCTCCTTATTGTTTCCACACTGAGACTAGAAAAATAAAAGATAAAATACAAACACCATTACATACTCATCTTCCATCGAATAAAAGGTTTGAAGTAATGAAGGCTTACATAGAACAGGTTAAAAAAAATTACCCATTCACTGTTTTCCACACATGTTCAAAATCACACAATTATGAATCAAAGTATATTGGTACAGTCTCGAAAGGTGTATTAAAACTTAAAGAAAACAATATGCGGCAGAGAGAATGGTAACCTTTGACCTTCTATAAATAATAAGAGATAGGCGGTTCGAAGCTCAAAGCAACAAAAAATTTCCTTAAACCTTTTTCTAGCGGTAAAAAGAATACAAACTTTATCAACATTATTCAAGTCATGACCAGTTCTAAAGTGTGAATCACCATTAACTCACTCAAGGAAACAACCCACTAACAATATTATCATGCAGAAGTTCCTTAATAAAGAACACAAAGATTCTTTCAAGCAAGAAATCAAGTAACCATAGCAAAATAAAAACCAACTTGTTTTACAAGAGCAGAGTTGTTTTAATGAAGACATTTAGAGAAAATTAGAACAACTTAATGGATAGAGCCTATCATGCCTGATAGTGCTTCTTGATTCGAAGAATATTTCTAGCTGAGCCTCCAAAACTCTTTCTTCTCCAAATGAATTCAACAACCAAAAACTTCCTTCTCAAATGCCTCTTATACTTCCATTGGATCGAAAATAGTCCAAGAGAGTTAAAAATAGCAACAAACTGAAAGTAGAACTACTAGTTTGAAGAACCAGATAGCTCCATGTAGAGAAAAAATTGAAATTCTTGAGATACTAAACAACACCCAACAATTCCGCTTGCATGGTTTCCAAGGTGGTTTATTCGCCAAAACCGATGGCCATAAATGTCATTAATTTCCAATCTCTCACATATTTCTTCATGCCATTGTGAGTTAAATTTGGCGAGTCCAATTTCAACTTCTGCATGCATCACTTATCTCTAGTGATGATTCCACATCGGATTCCACCAAATTTTCCGCCTCTACCTAAACTAGCGATACTTTGTCCATTGAATTCAAAAATCAAATTAAATAAATTAGTTAGGAACTATCTCCATGCCTTGAACTTGCCATATGACCCCCTTAGGTTTCCTTCTATACTCGCATTAGTTTAGGATAGATAACATTATCTTAGGGTATGACCTTAGGTTAGTTTAGAAAATATTTAGCTTAGGTTATCTTAATATTTCCGTAGGTAAATTCACCACCTTAAGATAGGTCATTATTCATACCAATATAGTATTAGGTAATAGGTTAGAAATATACCTATCATCACCTTAGGTTAAAATCCTATTAGGATAGATCTTATAGATCTAGGACTTAGGCTTTACCCTCAATAGTCCTGAAGTAGACCTCTTTCCAACTTACGCCATTCAACATTCTAGAGAAGTTGACAAGAAGATCTAAGCACACAACTTAAAGTAGAATGCACAACATGAACTTCCAAGAAGATCAATGAAATTGTAAACCTACAAAGGTTCATTCTTTTATTTCCTTCCACCTCTGAATGTCAGTTTGCCATATAGATCAGGTAAGAAGAATTAAAACATACCTTGGATCAATGGAATTGATCCAAGGTTTTCATTATTATATAGAGATAAATTTGTAAACAACATTACCAGTTTACAACCTTACTTATCTCAAACAAAAATGGATTCCTTGCAAGCAACAAAATTTCCGCAATTGAATCCAAGAAAGAAATAATTTATCCATGGCAAGCATGATTTCAATAGTCAAAAGAATACACCTTCTTAGGACAAATCACATGTTAATGATTGCATTGCAAAGAGGAGAATTTAACAGTTTATCAAAGGTGTTACATACTTCCCTCCTAAAAATAATCATCATCCCGATGATTAACTTATTTAAACAAATTTGCATCAAGGACAATCCATTTATTAACTTTCTTTTCACATGTTCATAACATTTCTAGATTTAAAATTTCCAACATCAACATTTACGTAGTTGTTTATTTTAAACAATGAAATATCTATCTACAACTGGCAGATTTATTTTCATAAAAGAGTAAAACCACAAATTTTATTAGTCAACAGAATCAATTATGTTCAAATAAATATGGAAAAATAGTTTTCATATCTTCCATATTTTCCCAGGTTGCACTTTCCTCATTAAACCTGGTCCCACTTTGGAACTTACATTGACTTATTTCACAATTTCTTAAGTGCAACTGGCGAGTTTCCAGCACTCGGATGGGTTTAACCACAATTATTCTGGGTCTTTGACATACAAGGAATTCCGCTTTTACACATGTGATAAATCAAATGTATTTCTTAAGAAAAGAAATATGGAAAATATAATGCATTCATGAAAAATCGGGGTAATCCTAAACGATAAGCTATAGGGTTGATTAATTCAACAATTTCAAAAGGTTCCACATAATGAGATGATAATTTGGCAGCCTTTCAAAAGTTATAGAACTCTTTGTCGCTTTACCCGAAGAAAGACCTTCTCACCAAGTTCAAATTTTATATCAACCCACTTCAAGTCAGCCTAACTCTTTTACCTATCTGCTACTTCTTTCAAGTGTTCACGAATCATCTTAACTTGTTGTTCCATTTCCGTAAGGATTCCAATTCCAATTACCTCTTTATCCTCATGTTGTCCCAACTAACGGGGTTCTACATTTCCTTCCGTATAATTCTTTGAAAGGTTCCATTTTTAGAGGCATGATATGTGTTATTGTATGAAAATTCAACTAATCGAAGATACTCTTCCCACTTATACTTTTTGTTGATCCACGCAATACATTCATAACATATCCTCTAATACTTGATTAACTCTTTCGGTTTGTCCAATAGTTTCCAGATGATACACATAACTGAAATTTAGCTTAGTTCCTAGAGTTTCATTCAAGTGTTTGCCAAAACTTTGTAGTAATTCTTAGATCTCTATCAGATATGATTAATTCAGGTACTCCATGTAATCTAAAAATCTCATGTACAAACCTTTTTGCTAAAACAGGTGAATCATCCTTAAGATTACTAGCAATAAAATGTGCTACTTTTGTTAGTTTATCAACAACAACCAAAATAACATCATGTTTATTTCTTGACATAGGAAACCCTTGTACAAAATCCATGCTTATCACTTGCCATTTGTACTGTGGTATGCTATGAGGATACAATAAACCAGCTAGATGCATATGTTCATCTTTAACACGTTGACATTTTAAGCAATGTATCACAACTTCAATAACGTCTTTTTCATCCCTTTCCAAAAATATTGTTGTTTTATATCGTAAAAACATCTTTGTAATACCAGGGGTTTCCAGAAAAGGTGAATTGTGAAATTCAACTAATAATTTCTTTCTTAAATCATTTAGCAAAGGTATGTATACCTGTTTTCAAATCATAAGATTCCTTCATTATCAAAGTGAAAACCTTTATATCTCACATCATTTGGATCTGCAACAAGTGCTATTTTTACTTGCTAAAAATAAGAATAAGATTCCATAACACTTTTTACCTCATCCTTAAACTGAGTTCTCAACGTTATAAGAGCATAAATGTGCTTCCTACAACTTAGAGCATCAGCTACCCTATTTTCCTTACCTTTAATGTAACTTATGTCAAAATCATATTGAGACAAAAACTCTAACCATCTTTGTTGTCTTGCATTCAGATTTGGTTGAGTGAAAATATACTTCAGCCCAAGATGATCGTTTTTAGTTCAAAAGGTTTACCAAGCAAATAATGCCTCCAAACTTGAAGTGCATGAACAATGGAAAAAAGCTCTAAATCATGTGGATCATAATTCAACTCATGTAACTTAAGTTTTCTACTTTCGTAAGCTATGACATGATCATTTTGTAATAGAATACCTCCAAGACCTTCCCCGGATGCATCTGTCACAACAGTAAAGTCTCCATTAGGGTTAAGTGCAGCCAAAATAGATGTTGAAGTTAACTGATCCTTCAAAGTTTTAAATGTAGATTCACATTTATCATTCCACACAAATTTCTTATCCTTTTTCTGCAATGAAGTTATTGGTGCAACAAATTTGGAAAAATCTTTAACAAATTTCCTATAGTAACCAGCAAGACCCATGAAGCTTCTAACTTCATGTACATTCTTTGGTGAAGGTCACTCAATTATAGCTAAAATTTTAGAAGGATCTATAGCTATTCCATTCTTTCTTATAACATGACCCAAATAGTGCACTTTTGTGTCATAGAATGAACATTTAGATAACTTACTAAATAACCATCTTTTCCTCAAGATTTCTAAAACTATCTTCAAATGCTCATGGTGTTCCTCAATAATTTTAGAGTATATGAGAATATCATCCAAGAATATAAGAAAATATTTGTCCAAGTATTATTAAAAATAATTTTCATTAAATTCATAAAAGTTGCAGTGTGCATTTGTTAATCCAAAAGGTATAACTGTGAACTCATAATGTCCATACCTTGTTCTAAAATTTGTTTTATAAATGTCCTCATCCTTAATTTGTAACTAATGATATCCTGATTAAAGTTCTATCTTAGAGTATACCGATGCCCCACACATCCGATCAAATATATCATCAATTCTAGGAAGTGGATATTTGTTCTTAATTGTTTCCTTGTTTAGCATTCTCGTAATCAATACACAATATAAGTGTTCCGTCTTTCTTTTCACAAAAATTATCGGTGCTCCTAGGGTGAAACACTCGGTCTAATCAAACCTTTAGAAAAAAATTCTTGCAATCGTGCCTTCACTCTACCAATTCAATTTTAGTCATTCGATAAGATTCCATAGAAATAGGCTCGGTTCCAGGTTTGATTTCAATTGTGAAGTCAAACTTGCTTTTGGGTGGAAGACCCGACAATTCCTTCAAAACGCATTACTGTAATTTCGTAGCAGATAAAGGGTAACATTATACAAAATAACTATTTTCTTCAATAGATTCTAAAATTTTTACTACATATAAGGTATAACCCTTATTTTTAGCCTTTTTAAGTTGCATAGTTGACAATTTCCTAACTAAAATTTCACATTTAACACCTTGAATTTCTATTGTTTTCTGCAGGTCATCTAAACAACTAATATGTTTTTCCAAACAGTCCACTTTAGCTTTATGCTTAATTAGCCAATTAGCACCTATGATTACATCATAAGAAACCCAAAGGAGAAACACAAAGATCAACTTCTTGGAAAAAACTAGGTAAGTCAATGACTGCTCCAAAAAGACACATACTAACTATATGAACAACATTATTCCTATAATGTATAGTCTATGATTTATCCATTTTTCCAACTATTCTTTTTAATTTTGATGCTAATTTACTAGAAATAATTCATTTAGTAGCTCCCGTATCAAAAAAATAATAGTTACATGTATACCAAATAACTTACTCGAAACTTTTATGGGTGTGGCTTGCTTTTCATCTTGTTTGTCGCCTCTCTTCATTAGCATGTATCTTGTGTTGCTAATTAAGGTCATCCTTTTTTAAAGGACATTGGTTTGTGTAATGATATTTTCCATAATTGTAACAACCTCCCATAGGTCCCTTTTTAGGCTCAAATTTATTTCCAGCCTTAAATTTATCATTTTGACCTCCATAGGGATTATGTCCGTTATTATTATTCTTGAAAAACTTATTGCATACGTTAGCAACAGGCTTATTTGTTATTTTTTCTTATTATTATCAGCTGAAAACTTACTTTTCATACCAAAATTTTTCCATGGTCCTTTCTTAGGTGCCAGAGATGATGAAGAGGAGTTGGAAACTTTCTTTCTTATTTCCTCCTCATGAGCAGAAATTGCCTTTAATTTATGTTCCTGTCTTCCATAGTGGTTGGGCTATGAACATGCACCTCTCTTCCTATAATGGGATTCAATCCCATGATAAAATTTTGTATCCTGAAATTCTCTTCAGTTTGATACTGAGGTACATACTTAAGGAGTTTAGTAAACTACTCCCAGTACTCTGTTACTATTAATTTTCCTTGGGTTAAGTTCTAGAATTCATTCATTTTCTGATCATAATAAAATTATGGCAGCCAACCTTGCCTAAAATAACTTTTAAATTTATCCCAAGTAATATTTGTTTCATCAATGTTTAACTCAGCCTTATGGCTATCCCACCATGAAGATGCTTCATGGGAAAGTTGATATGCTCCCCATATTACCTTTGTTTCCTCTGAGAAGTTCCTTATTGCAAATTACTTCTCCATTTCATTGAGCCAATTCTCAGCTCCATCTCCTAATGTGGTGTCATCAAACTTAGGTGGACTTATCATTTTTATATCATTAGTGAGTTCAGCTGCCAGTCTTTCCTTTTTATTTTCTGGCTGATCTCGACATGTTTACATTGTTATTATCAACACCCAAATTAGCATTTTCTGCAAGAGCCGGCTGATTGTTATTATCGGATCTTCTTCCTCCTCATTTCCCATTACTTGTTGTTCAAGTACAAATCAAATGATCTCGTATGTCCAAAAGGGTAGCAAAGGATCTCATTGAGTTTCTAGGCAATTGCCACTTCTCCACTAGGTGGTGGGTTGTTTGTAACATTTCCTCTTGTCTTAACCATTTTCTATTAACAAGAAAATTTATGTTTTATCATATTGTGGAAAAAATAGGTCCAAGAGCTAAAACTTTCAGCTCCGATACCAAGATGTAACATTCTCATTTTAAGACTTTAGAAGAAAGTGAAATATTATTTTTTAAAAATATTTATACATAATTTACTCTTATAAATAAACATAATTTAGAACATACATTCCATACCAATCAATCTCATAACAGAAAACCATATACAACTATAATTGACTCATTGAACTACCGATCCGTCATTTCATGACTTGGTGAACTAGCAATTTGTCATGTTAACTTGAAGTATCGAATAATTAATATATACCAAGTATACTTGGTTCTCTTACCATGTTCTGGGTACTTGAGTGTTATTTATAAGAAACCTATCTTAATATTTGTTATCAATATTCATCAGAAATCACATTCCTTAAACTAGGTGACATAGGAAAATGCAATCAAGTATCTTGCGATACTTTGGCCAAAGATTTCCAACATAATGTTCATGTTATTGTTCCTAGATGACATACTCATCTAATCGAATACATCCTTCACCCCACTCATCTGTTATCTAGAATGGTCTTCATTGACTTCAATTAGTCCACTTGTCCAAGGTTTGACCCTAACGTAGGTTAGTGACATAATTTAGAATAGGGAATCACTCGCGATGACCTAGGGTATATAGACATACCCAATTGACCTAATTAAATTGGATGTTCCTAGTTACCCTAAGTCATTATGAGTCACTTCCTATGCTAAATCATAACTCTAATCTAACCTAGAGAGAAACTAAGTTCAAGTCCAAATTTGGGTAGGTCCAGATGAACCAATGCTGAAGGGTGTTGTAACATGTCAACTATAACCCTGTATCCTCGTGAAGACCCGTGGTAGTCACGAAGGTACACTGAAGTTGGCATGTGCCAACATCCGATGTAACTATTTGATACGACATACAAACCTCATGAGGTCATTTCCACTTAATTAGTTTAGGATTAAGATTTATATTACATAAACCTTACATCACCCTAATCCCAAAAAAATTTAAGGTTTCCATCCTTATTTGATTTGGTTAAATAATATGTAACTTCATAGACTAACGATTGTTTTATGTTCAATTAACTCTTTACTTAACATTTCTTTTTGAAAATAGAACTAACTCCCATCATAAGATTTACTTATGTAACTAAACCATTCATAGGAGGTGTAAGAACCTAAATAGGTTTGGTAAGACTGGAATTCATAGAGATGAAGTCTAAATGATTTACAAACACAAACACCATTCATTTTTTACATCCTTTTGAGAGGAGAAGAACCTTCCTTTTATGGTTGAGTGTTAGGGTTTATTATACCCTTTTACCTTTCACACGTTCTTATAGTTTAATTGTATGTTAATTTAACATCCCTTAATAAACCATACTAGTTTAGGTAAAAGAACATTAATACATGCAGCTTAGCAAGTTCCATTCAAGTAAGGGAAATTTTACTATTTCCCATTCATCCAATTCATTAAATTGCAAGAGAAATAAGGATCCAATCATATTTGAACAATAAAAACAAGATAGGATTACAAATTTCCTTCATATAATGCACAAGAGAATTTACACAACAAGTTAACTTGTAACTTCAAGACTTTTTCCATTCATTATGATAAATACACATTTTACGGACTATGCATTTTAGACATATTGCATATCAAAAACATCAAGATCATTAAATATTACAACTTTTCTTCCTTCAATACATATCAATAGCGAATCTAAATTCTCTATAAAAGATCTAGACTTTAAATTAACCAATACATCATATAATTTATTACCTTCCTTTATCGCTACGAAGTCCATCTCGCAATAATTACTAGCACGAGTCGGTTCATTAAACCGAGCATGATACGTACTAAGCATTAAAACAAGGCACCTTTAACTAACTATTTCATAAAACCAACTTTGCTATTATAAAATAGAATGGCTGAAAGCAGATAATAAATCATAAGTTATAATAACCATAAAAGAAGAACAATTAATCAACCTCGGATTAACTTTTAAGAAAAGGTCATGATATAATCATTAATCTAGAGTATAATGATTAATGACTCGATTCTGATCGACTCGATTACAAATTAAATCATCTCAAAGGTTGTCTCAAAACTGGAACAAAGAGGTCTTTGCTAATATTTTCTAGGAAAAAATTATAGTGGCTGAAGATTTAAGGAATATTGAGGAACTTATCGATTTTGATTGTCTTAATCCATTTTTAAAGGAGCAGGAACAAAATCTATTGGTTGAGTATCATGACATCCTGGCTAAGGAAGAAGTCTATTGGAAGTAGAATTTGAGGGTGAAATGGATTAGGGAGGGGGACAAGAATACCAATTTCTTCCACTTCTCAGCCACCTCCTGGACAAACCCCCTCAAGATAAATGAAATTAAGAATGAGAATGGTGAGATCCTTTTAGAGACCAAGGAAATAAATCAAGTCATCATAAACTATTTCAAGGATATTTTTTTGCAAGGTCGAGGATTGAGGAGAAGATTAAAACAATATCTTGAACATGTTTCGTAAAGTCGTCTCCCACAAAGAAAATCATGAGCTCTTAAGGATCCTTTCTCGGAGGAAATCAGATTTGTGGTCTTTGATACGGAACCTGACAAGTTACGTAGGCCTGATGGTTTTTAGGATTTTTTTACCAGAAATTTTAGGAGCTGATAAAGAAAGAAGTCATTGAAATGGTCCAAGATTTATTCAATAATGGGAAGCTTCTCAGCCATCTTAATAATACTTTCTTGATCATTATTCTGAAAATTGTAGGGGCCAATGAAGTCAAATATTTTACACCGATCAGTCTTTGTAACACGAGTTACAAAATCTTGACTAAAATCTTAGCTGGTAGAATCAAATTAGTTCTCTCCCGCTTATCTCTCGAAAATCAAGGTGCTTTTGTCCCAGGTAGGTAGATTACTAACACTATTGTGGTGATTCAGGAAGACATCCACTCCATTGTTAACTCTGATAGATCGGCTACGTTCCTTAAGTTAGATATGCACAAGGCCTATGATAGGATTACTTGGTCTTTCCTTGGTGCCATCCTGAATAAAGTGGGCTTTGATAATACTCTTGTTAGAATGATTATGACCTGCATATCTACTACTAGTTATTCGAGTCTTGGTTAATGGCAGCCCGGAGGGCTTCTTCAAATCTGGTAGAGGCTTGAGACAAGGTGACCCCCTATCTCCTTTCCTCTATGTTATAATGGTTGAATCTTTGTGTATAATTTGTAAGAGGGCTTCGATTTCTACGAGTATTCAGGGAATCAATATTTCTAATGGTCTCCCTCCGATCTTCCTCAACAAATTTTTTGATGATAACTTCCTGATGGGAAAGGCCTCTGTCTAAGAAGCCACCAACTTCAAACTTGCTCTCAAGGACTATGAGTCGGTCTCGGGGTAGATGGTTAATTTTCTCAAAAGTGTTGTTTACTTTATTAATGTGGATAAACAAGTCAAATTAAGGCTAGATTTCATTCTGGGTTGCAAAATCAAGTGTTTTCCAGACTCTTATTTAGGAATGCCTCTTAACTACAAAAGGCTTGACATCTTTATTTGGAATGTCATGTCGGAAAGAGTTAACAATAAAATTTCCTCTTGGAAAGGTCTCCTTCTCTCACAAGTTGGAAAGATTCAACTCCTTACGATCTCTCTTCAAGGTGTCCCCATTTACATTATGTCTCTCTTTAAACTCCCGGCCGAAATAATTATTGCTCTGGAAAAAATTTAGGAAAGATTTCTCTTAGCTGAGGCCTCGGAAAAGTTTAAACTCCCTTTGGTGGCCTAGGAGAAGGTCACTAGGTGAAAGATGTGTGGCGGTCTGGGTTTTAAAAATATACCTATCATGAACAAAGATTTGGTTGCTAAATCTGGTTGGAGAATTTCTAGAGAGGAAGGACTATGATTGATATAATAAAAGAGAAATACCTATGGAATTTAGGTAGAATTGACTCATTCTTATTTCATGAGAATGTCCCTAGAGGATCCTTCTTCTAGAATTCTCTGTTGGAATAAAAATATATCCTCTCAAATGGATCCTTATGGGAGATTGGAAAGGGGAACATGATCAGATTTTGGTGGGATAGTTGGATTGAAGATTCTCCTTTAGTTGATCAGGATATATGGAAGGAGGTTGCTTAATTATATGAGGAGAATGGTAAAATCTGGATAAGAAATTTATGGAGTTATGATGATAAGGTCCAATGGGAAACCATATCCCCTCCTCCTAATTATGATGGTGATATAAAAACCTTTTCAATATCTCAATAAGAAACTCAGGGAATTCCACATCCCCATATTCCAAACTAAGGAGGATTCCATCATTTGGAAAGAGGAAGACTCTGGAAACTATTCATTAAATCTTCCTATAGCTTACACTTCAAGAAAGATTTTCAAAAAGAGTATTGGGGTAAGTTATGGATCAAGGAATTGATCCCTAAGATCAATATTTTTTATTGGCTGGCTATTCAAAATAGAATCCTATCGGTTGAAAATCTTATAAAAAGAGGAATGCAGATCCCAAATAGGTGCTCTCTTTGTCGAGAGGGGAAGAGAATGTGAATCATCTTTTTTTACATTTCCCTTTCTCTAAAGGTGTCTTCTCACTGATTTCGGAACTTTTCAACATGCAATGGATTATGCCTTCGAATATGGAGGATTGTTATACTCAATGGGAGAGCCCTTTTAGGTTCCCTTATCTGGCCTGGGCCTGGAAGATTACTCTACCTCATCTCTTATGGGGTTTGTGGAAAATAAGGAATGATAGTGTTTTTAGAGATTAGAAACCTCTAATTTTGGTGGTTAAAAGGAAAATCCTAACTGCCATAAAGGAAAATCTCAAACTGTTTAAAGGTAAAACAAAAAATCCTTTCCCAAAATGGGAGCAGGAAGTGCTAGATAAGTTTTCCTATAGTCCGGTCAAGATCAAAAGCCCTGGTAAGAATGTTTACTAGATTAGACCTATGGGAAATATGATCAAGATCAATTTTGATGGGGCTTCAAAGGGGAATCTTGGTCAAGCTGGGGGAGGGGGTATCTTAAGGAATAGTGAGGGTGATTGGTTGTTCATCTATACGGGTCCCTTGGGAAAGCAGACTAATAACATGGCTGAAGCTAGAGCCCTCCTATGGGGTATTTTGGTTGCTAAGGAAAAAGGCCTTAAGGACATCCAGATTGAAGGTGACTCCTTAATTATTATAAATTCACTCCTCAATAGGAGTAAGATCAATTGGTCATTAAAAAACATCATTCAATATATCAAGGAATTACTAAATTATTTTGATAAGATATCTATCAATCATACCTTGAGGCAAGGAAATAAATGTGTGGACAAGATGGCCAATGTGGGAGTCCTTAGTAATGAGTAAAAAATTTGGTGCAAAGGAGAGAGATTACCCTCTAATATTAATGATGAAATCATTAAGGATAGAAGGTGCTAGGATAAATGATGCTTTGGCATGAGTGGGGAAAGTATTCTAGGTACCATGCTAGCTTTTACAAAAATCATTATTTCTGTTCGACCTTTGATAGGGCGAACAACTTGTTGGTTGTGGAAATATTTTTCTAGGATGACAACTTTGGCAACGTGCAGATGGGTGGAGACAGGATTCGAGTGGAACCCGCTAGTCAGAACATGGAGGAGAGTAACCAGGATCTTTGGAACAAGCTTAAAGTTGGAGGATTTAGCAATTATATTGCTAAATTACATGGTCACGACCCATCTCTGTCAAAGGACTTTGGAAAATCCTAGAAAGAGGGGGTTTTTACTGTCTGTGGTGTGGAGGTTGAGGTCTTAGAGTCCAATATTGCCAGGGTGACTGATATGAAGATGGAAGGGTTAAAGATCTACAAGGATAGAACCCGTAGAGACCTCGAGATTGATCGATTTTTTGTTGGCAAGGAGAAATGTTACTTCTTCATGGATGGCATTACATGTTCGTGCATTCTTGGGGTCTGGAAGGATGTTTTCCTTCAAGTTATGAAATATATTACACTGGAGGGTAAGTATAGAAAAATCTATACCCATCACATGACCTTCCTCAACATGTTCCATCACAAGTTTATGGCTAGTATTCCCTTTTTTCTTGCCACCTCTCTTTCGAATTCGCTGATGGATTTCCAGAATGAGAAAGTTGAGCTGCCCCTCCATGAGGGCCTGATTCTTCTTTTGGTTGAGAATGGCAAGCCGGTTCTAGATTATCCTTTGACAACGGTCCTGGAGGAGCAAGCCAAGGAAGATGATATTACTCTTGCGGAGTGTCTAACTAAAATGAAAGTGGGTAAGGGTATCCTCTAGGGGAATGAGAAAGATAAAGACAAAAATGAGGGTGGTGTTGGGGAAGCCAACACTTCGAGGAAGAATGAATGTGTGGGAGATCCCATTGTATTTTAAGAATGGAGCATGAAGATGTTGTATTTAGAAGGAGTCCAGAAAGACATGGAGGACACGAATGAGGGGAAAAGGGAGTCCATTCTAAACATCATCAAAATTTTGAAGAAGATGGTCACAGATCAGGTCTAGATAAAACACAGAATGAAGAAGTTGGAGATTCAGGTTAAAGTTCTACTTGACAAAGTGGAGGGGATTGAAGGGGAAAATAAAAGGAGGAGATTCAACCTTCACATAAGTAGCTCGGAGGAGGAGTAGGTGATGGATGGTTCTGGAATCCAGGATGGTTGTTATTGGCCTAGGGCCTCTGGGGTTTTTTTGGTTTGTTGTGGAGGTTTTTGTTCTCTGAACTGTGTGCGGACTGCTAGCAAACTGTGGTGTCCTATTGTTTTTTGGTCTTTTTGTCCTCTCTGGGGTCCAAATCCTGCAATGTAAGAGTTAATCCTGTTTAACTCATCTTTCTAGGACCCCTTTTTGGTTTTTTTTTCCTGTTTTGTTTCTGGTTGCATTCCTCTCTTTTGTTCTGGCCCCTAGGAGTCGATCCCTATTTTTTCCTATTATAATAAAAAATTATTCTACAAGATAATATCACATAAGTAATGTTCCAACCAATTACTTATCTATATCAAATAAAAGTAACTAATAATTATTTCCTTCATAATTCAATCTGAATTTTAACTATAGAACTAACTTTACTATTATCCAAATAGACTTACTTTCAAAAGCAAGGGCCTTCTTACTCAGCTTTACAAGTTTCATAAAGAGACATGTACAAGCTTATTCCAAAGATCATAATGAGTTTAAGATGAATCATCTAAAAACTGAAATAAATAAGAGTTTCACATTTCAGATGTGACATCCTAATTCCAAAACCAAGACATAGCCTAAGTTCTCAAGTTAGGCCTCACATTAACATTAGAAAAGTATTCAATCAATAAAAACATCTCACACCAATCACTATAAGAGATATTAAACACCCTTAATACAAGTTAAGTGAATAATCAAGTAGTAACAACAACTACATAATTGCATTCATAAAATTAATGCAACTTAGCCAAATAAACCCACTACAAGCTTACACAAAAGAAGGATGAACGATTGAAAATAAACAGTTTAAAACTTCCTTTCCCATTCGGTTTAACCCGAATTCCCATTCACAACTCATAAAAGGGAATTCAACACTTAACTCTTACAGTTTCACAAGTAAATAAATTCAAAAGAGGACTGGTACCAACCCAGTCATAACATCCCTTAAATCTTAAAAATGTAGACATCATGCTCAGAGTTGTTACACTACTCATGCAACTACAAATTCAAGTCAGGATTAAAAATTAAGGCTCACCCATCACCAAACAAAAGTAGTTCAGTATCATTTTCCACATCATGAAATGCAACAACAAAGTAGCAAAACATCATACAGGAAAAATAACAGCCTTCAGCAATCATCCAAAAATGTCAAAGTTTCAATCAAGAGATCATAACTTGTCCATTCCTACAAGACGATAACACAACAATAGATAAGGAGGACTTATAATCACATCCGTATAGAGGTGAGTGAACACATATTTTGAATGGAAAGAGAAGGTTTCATCAAGAATCAATTCCAAAAGAAGCAAACAAGAGGAATACAAGATTTAGCTAAAGGTGCCCAAATACTTTAAAAGATGACTAAGTTTTCCTTCAATTTTACCACAGAAGGCTCAATCGAACACTCCTATGAAATCGATGAGACATTTGATTTCTTCCAACTTACACAGAATCATAACCACCAATTCAAAAGTCAAATATCCATTCAACGTATCTTCCGTGGTTACAATAGTTAGACTTTCACAAGTCACTCTAGAGAGTTTAACAAGTGGTCTACCCAGATCGGGAAATGGGTTGGTTCAAATCAACTACATCTAAGTCCAAAAGTAAAATAGATTGGAAGATTTGACCTCAAGTAAGATAAATTGAGCTACGGAATTAAAATCAAATTATCGAATCGGATAAAGCCAGAGTCCCAAAATATCTTCAAATAAAAAGAACTTAAATTATTTACCTATAGCTCAATCTCCCCAAATCTTAAAGGAAGACTCAAACATAATTATTCAGAAGAGAAGACTTCATCCACTGCTATATTCAACAAATAATTCCGAAACCAAATAAACCTAAAATCCATTTCACAGAGTTTAAGAAGAAAGATCACCAAATCCAAACAATAAGGTTTTTGAGTCAATACCTCATTCATGTTTCCACACAGACTAGAACCATAAAATAGAAAATCCAAATACCATTAAATACTCAGCTTTCATCGAATACAAGGTTTGAAGAAATGAAGGTTTACACATAACATGTTAAAAATAATAACCCATTCACTATTTTCCACACATGTTCGAAATCACACAATTATGAATCAAATTATATTGATACAGTCTCAGAAGGTGTATTAAAAATTCAAAAAATAATATGTGATAGAGAAGGGTAACCTTTTACCTTCTATAAATAATCAGAGATAGGCAGTTTAAAGCTCAAAGCAACAACAAATTTCCTTAAACCCTTTTCGAGCAGGTAAGCAAGAATATAAACTTTATCAACATTATTCAAGTCACGACTAGTTCTAAAGTGTGAATCACCATTAACTCACTTAGGGAAACAACCCACTGACAATATTATCATGCAGAAGTTCCTTAATCAAGAACACAGAGATTCTTTCAAGAAAGAAATCAAGTAACCATAGCAAAATAAAAACCAACTTGTTTTACAAGAGCAGAGTTATTTCAATGAAGACATTTAGAGAAAAGCATAACAACTTAATGGATAGAGCCTATCATGCCTAATAGTGCTTCTATCGATTTGAAGAAGATTTCCAGCCAAGCCTCCAAAACTCTTTCTTCTCCAAACGAAGTCAACAATCAAAAACTTCCTTCTCAAATGCTTCTTATACTTCCATTGGATAAAAAATAGTCCAAGAGATTTAAAAATAACAACAAACTAAAAGTATAACTGCTGGTTTGAAGCTCTAGATAACTCCATGTAGAGAAAAAATTTAAATGCTTGAGAGACTAAACAACCGCCAACAAATCCACTTGCATGGTTTCCAAGGCGCTTTGTTTTCCAAAACTCGATTTCCATAAATGTCATTAATTTCCAATCTCCCACCAATTTCTGCATGCTACCACCAATTAAAGTTGGCATGCAGTCCAATTGCAACTTCTTCATGCATCACTTATCTCTAGTGATGATTCCACATAGGATTCTACCAATTTTTCCTTCGTCTACCTAAACCGGCAGACATTATCAATTGAATTCAAAAATCAAATTAAATAAACGACTTAAGAACTGTCGCCATGCCTTCAACTTTCCATACGACCCACCTTAGGTTGTCTTCTATCCTCACATTAGTTTAGGATAGATAACATTAGCTTACGGTATGACCTTAGGTTAGTTTAGAAAATATTTACCTTAGGTTATCTTAATATTGCCTTAGATAAATTTGCCACCTTAGGATAGGCCATTCTTCATACCAATATAGTATTAGGTAATAGGTTAGAAATATACCTATCATTAGCTTAGGTTAGAATCCCGTTAGGATAGGTCTTATAGATCTAGGACTTACGCTTTACCATCAATAGTCCTGAAGTAGACCTATTTCCAACTTATGTCATTCAACTATTTCTAGAGAAGTTGACAAGAAGATCTGAGCACACAACTTAAAGCAGAATGAACAACATGAACTTCTAAGAAGATCAATGAAATTGTAAACCTACAAAGGTTCAGTCTTTTATTTCCTTCCACCTCTAAATGTTAGTTTGCCATACAGATCAGGTAAGAAGAATTAAAACATACCTTAGATCAAAGGAATTGATCCAAGGTTTTCATTATTATATAGAGATAAATTTTCAAACAACATTACCAGCTTTACAATGTTAGTTATCTCAAAAAAATGGATTCCTTACAAGCAACAATATTTCCACAATTGAATCCAAGAAAGTAAATAATTTATCCATGGAAAGCATGATTTCAATAGTCAAAAGAATACACCTTCTTAGGAAAAATCACATGTCAACGCTTTAATTACAAAGAGGAGAAGTTATCGCTTTATCAAAGGTGTTACAAACATGAAGAATACCACAAAAGTATACATGCAGATCCAATCCCAACATCCTCAACTCTTTATAAAAGAAAACACATATAAGAAGAGATTAAACAAAATGTGCGATTGTTGCATTTGAAACAAATTTCAAGCAAGGTTCCCCATCATGGACAACCATTGACAGTAATATTATACCCATATCAAAAAGGAGATGCATTAAAAAGGTTGTTAATCGCCATACAGGGTAATTACAGTCTTCAACAGTCATTCAAAATCGACAAAGTTACAATCATGCAAACTAAGCTTATTCTTTTCTTCTAGGTGAAGATAAAATAGTAGAATGATCAACTCATAATCATAACCATTCGGAGATGGAAGAAAACATCAATAGAATGTACAGAGAAGAATCCATCAAGATTAGATTTCAAGAAGATGCAAAACAAAAGGTCAACAGGACTTAGCAACAGGTGCTCAAGTCAGCTAAAGAAATGATGAAATTCCTTTTGTTTCAATTCCATGGATAGACTTAATTGTACACATCTAAGAAATCGACAAGACATTATTTTTATTACAACTCACACAGAGATCAAGAAAACCTATCAAACTAAGCTGATTTGGTTAGTTCCATATTAAGTAACCATCAACTCCAAAATTTGAATACCCATTCAACAAATTTCCATGAAATTACAATAGTCATATTTTAACAAGTTTACTCCAACAAGTTACCTAGTGGTTAACCAAGATCAGGAATAGGTATTCAAAATCAACAACTTCTAATTCAACTGGGAAGTAGACAACATGATCGACTTAATGAAAGCTCAAATAGGACTATGAGAATGACCCCTATATCGACTCAGATGAGCCAACTATCACAATGTCCCCAACCAACAGGACCTCATCATTTATCCTTTAGTTTAGTCCTCCAGAACTTAAAGAAAAACATAGTATAAATAAGATCAGAAGTAAAGACTTCACACACAGGTATTCCCAACAAGATAACATCGAAATCCAAGGGTCCAAGAAACAACTATCTCATAGTTTCCATAAAAAAACTTAATTCGAGTGACTCAATTTTTAACTAAATTTTTTATAGGAATAATAAAACATTCACTCTTGTTTCCATACAAGATGAATCCATAAAAAAGAGATTCCAAACACCCAATATCTTCCTAGCTCCCATCAAATACCAAATCCAAAGAACTGATAGATTATATAGTAAGTTCAAGAAGAAGGCACACATTTATTGTTTCTCTATACAAATTTGAGTTCACACAACTCTGAATCCAAGCATGCATAATCATACAGTTCCAATAGGAGTAACAAAACTTCAACTAAACAAAGAAGTGACAATGAAGGGTATTCATTTACCTTCAACAACCCAAACTACAACTCAGTTTGAAACTTGAAGCCACATTTCATTTCCATAAACCCATTTTCGAATAGACAAGAAATATTCATGCATGCACTTCATTACTCAAATCACCACAAGATTTAAGGTGGGATTCAACATCAAATAAACAAGAAAAAAACCCATCTCCAACCTTATCAAGTAGAGATTCCTCAAAAGAAAAATAGAGATTTATCAAGCAAGAAAGCATGGTAATCTTAACAAAATAAAAGACCCAAATATTTCATGAGAGAAAATTTGTTTTAATGAAGACACTTAGAGAAAAGCATAGAAGCTTAATGGATAGAGCCTATCATGCCTAATAGTGCTTCTGTCGATTCGAAGAAGATTTCTAGCCGAGCCTTCATAACTCCTTCTTCTCCAAATGAAATCAACAACCAAAAACTTCCTTCTCAAATGCCTCATATACTTCCATTGGATTGAAAATAGTCTAAGGGAGTTAAAAATAGTAACAAACTGAAAAATAGAACTGCTGGTTTGAAGAACCAGATAGCTCCATGCAAAGAAAAAAATCAGAATGCATGAAAGACCAAACAACTCCCAACAAATCCACTTGCATGGTTTCCAAGGTGGTTTTCTCACCAAAACTGATGACCATAAATGTCATTAATTTCAAATATCCCACCTATATCTCCATGCCACCGCCATCTAAATTTGGTGAGTCCAAATTCAAAGAGAACATGCATTACTTAACTTTAGTGATAGTGCCAACTAGGATTCCCTCTAGTTTCCATGTCTCTATCAAACTGATAGTACTACAATGTTTTAAATTCAAAATCAAATCAAATAAATGGTGTAGAAACTATCACTACCATCTCATACTTGCCATGTGACTCCCCTTAGGATCCTTTCTATCCTTGCATTAGTTTAGGATAGATATAATTATCTTAGGATCTGACCTTAGGTTAGTTTATAAAGTATTTACCTTAGGTTTATAAACATTACCTTAGATAAATTTTCCATCTTAGGATAAACCATACCCCATATTAATTCAGCATTAGGTAAAATGTTAGAAATAAACTTATAGTTACCTTAGGTTATTTCAAAATCCCCCACTTTGTAAACATACAACTTAGGTTAGGATGCAACAAGATTAGTGTAAACATAGACATAGGGTAGGTCTAGTTTACCTTAGGTTAGAATCCCATTAGGATAGATCTTAAAGATACAGGACTTAGGTTATTACCCTTAATAGTCATGAAGTATACCTCCATCCTCTTTACGCCATTCAACATCCTTAAGAAATTAGCAAGAAGATTTGAGCACACTATTTATAGAAAAATGCAAAACAAGAACTTCCAATAAGATCAAAGAAATTTTATAAATACAAGAGTTCAGTCCTTTATTTCCTTCAACCTCTCGAATGCCGGTTACCATGCAGATCGTAAGAATAATTAAAACATACCTTAGATCAATGAAATTGATCAAGGTTTTGTTATTATAAAGAGATAATTTGCAAACAATATTGCTTGTTTACCACCTTTATTATATCAACAGAATGGATTCCTTATGAACAACAACATTTCAACAAAATGAATCAAAGAACAGAAATAAAATATCCATGGCAAGCATGATTTCTAACAGTTAAAAGAATACACCTTCTTAGGAAAAATCCCATGTCAATGCTTGCAATTGCAAAAGAGGAAAAGTTAACAGTTCGTCACAGTGTTACACCTTTTTATTGGTAAAACCTCTAGAAAATCTAAAAGAGGTTTTTTTCTAAACACATTTTTATCAACAAAAACATATCTCGATTTTCCATTTAACTTTGTTGTTTCTAGCTGCATACCTTTTAGTGCTCCTCTGATACATTTTTTCCTTAGACTACAGGTCACTAAAAGTTAGGTTTATCCTTATTGGTAAAACCAGTAGCAAATATGAATGAGGTTTAGTCAAACACATTGCTATGAAAAAAATATCTCTTAGATTTTCTATTGGATTCTTTAATTATTCACAATTCGATATTTTATGTAGATTCCTAAACTAAAACTACAAGTTTTGAAACTAAATCTATAAGTTTTGGAGTTAACTCCAATTATTAGGAGCTAACTCTCATTGTTCTAGAGCTAACTCCCATTGTTTCGGAACTAAATCTGCAAGTTTCGAACTAAATATGCAAGTTCGAGAACTAAACCTCGCAAGTTTCGAGCTAACTCCAATTGTTCTAGAGCTAACTAAAAATATATATAACTTTTGCAAACCATCTCAGATTAAGATGATTTTTTTAAACTTATATAATTTTCAAGAGGAATCTGGATATGAAATCATATTTGAGTTTATATATACAATTCATTATCAATTCCACTTTTCTCAGAACTAGCATTATCTTTCCTTTATGGCCTGTATACACAAGACTTTGCATCTTTCCTAAATAATCAACAGGATTAGTCAACAAAATAGATAAAAAATACTTATAAAGAATGAACAAGATATATATCCTATATTCTATCTTAAGAAAACTATAAGTTCCAATATTACATTTAAATCCACTTTCAAAGGTAGCTTGGAAGGACAAAATAATGGTAATTTATGGCCAATTTATGGTCTCATCATTTCCCCACACCTAATCTTATGCATGTCCTCATGTATTATATTATTATCTCCCCTTCTTAGATTTTTCTCTGCATCGAGGTTATACATATATGCATTCCATAGATAGTTCAAGGACAAGTTCTTTTGGATCTCCTTTTGCTATTTTTAATTTCCTTTCTTTTATAATACGTTCTTGTGTGGATCTCCTTCTACTATTTTTTATTTCTTTTCTTTTATAGTAGGTTCTTGTGTCGATCTCCTTATGTTGTTTTTAATTTTATTTATTTTATAGTAGGTTCTTGTGTGGATCTCCTTCTACTATTTTTTATTTATTTTCTTTTATAGCAGGTTCTTGTGTGGATCTTCTTCTGATGTTTTTGATTTCTTTTCTTTTACAACATGTTCTTATGTAGATCTCCTTCTACTATTTTTTATTTTATTTCTTTTACAGTAGGTTCTTGTATGGATCTCCTTCTAATTGTTTTTGATTTCTTTTCTTTTACATTAGGTTCTTGTGTGGATCTCCTTCTATTTTTTTTATTTCTTTTCTTTTACATCGCTTTCTTGTGTGGATCTCCTTCTGATGTCTTTTATTTCTTTTCTTTTGTAGCAGCTTCTTGTGTTGATCTCCTTTTGCTATTTTAGATTTTGTTTTCTTTTACAACAAGTTCTTGTGTGGATCTCCTTCGTTGTGTCTCATATTTAAAATCAAAATGCATACCTCATACTTCTCCTTCTCTCCCACACCATGTTGTTTATTCATGGTTGCTCATAAATTCAATCTAAAAGTTTGATTGCAAAGAGGTGCATATATTTTCATATTTTTAAGTAAGGGAGATATGAATTTTATCTTTCCTTCCTTGGATATCTTAAAATTGGATCTAACAAGAATAAAAAAATTTTTACAAGAAAGCTTAAAAATAAAATAGTAAAAAATATAACTTGATCATACCTCTACTTTTCCTTGTCATCCTATTGTTAACGTGGTCAAATAGTGCTGAGAAGGAAGCCACCAAGTAATAGTTGATTGCATTTGAAGAAGAGTCGCCCCCCTTTTTCCTTTGATTGGCCAACAAGCAAGTTTTCCAATCAATTTTTTTTTGCCTTTGATTGGCTAGCAAGCTAGTTTTCCAATCAATTTTTTTTTTTCCTTTGATTGGCTAGTAAGATGGTTTTCCAATCAATTTTTTTTAAAAAATGAAATGATAGCATGAGAAAAATTTGATCCATTATTAGACTATATTCATCAAAGTGCAACATATGTAAAATAAGAAGTAATGCATGAGATCTCATAAAAACTTCTTTGCATACTTGGTAACTCCAAGAAGATTTTCAAAAATTGTGTAGACAATTTATAGGTCTTCAAAGTCCAATTAGAATTGTGCATTATTAGAATTAACATAATAGTATTCAAATCCAAAACTAGTGATCTCAGGAAATAGATTGTGTTATGTATCTATGGGTCCCTCCAAACTACTCCTTGGTTGATACTATTGGTGCACAAAAATATGCATGCTAGTACCAAGAACAACTCTAAAAATTCCTATGGATGTTAGCATGAAAAAGTGTTTTCCTTGATATTCACAATAATTACTTCTTAATGTTATACAAGCATATACAAAAATGAAGAAATTGAAAGACATGAAAACAAATTTTTCTAATGGATATGGTTCAAGGATTGAATTTTATTATTGGATAAAAAATAATTTGGATGGGTGGCTTTATTATGAGTTGGTTTTTATTTTGGCTCTAATGAAGCCCCTGAATATGGATGGAGTTAATTAGAAATGAAACCACTTCATTGTTACAAATTGGATAAGTCGGTTTTGACTAAGGTTATGTGCAATAAGATCACCGAGCTCTTAGTCTATATAAGGGGGATGGTGGTGGTTGTTAAAAATGACATTAGATATTTCATCAACGGGATCTACTTTCAGATTCAATATCATATTTCTACTTTTTTTTCATAAATAGAATCTAGATCTGAATTCTTTGTCCCTGCCATTATACCTTCTTGATCAAACATGACAGTTATTTTTCTTATACATAAAGTTAGTTTGTGGGGAGGTAAATATTTACAATCTAACATTCCTGATTGTAGAAATAAAATTTTAATAGATATTGTATGAAATAAATATTAATCTATTTGCAGAAAATAAAAGTTTAAAGAACTACCTCAAAATACTTCCTATCAAAAAAATTTCCAAGAGGTATTTTGCTGTCACTAAAATATTCTCTTAGAAAACTCTGAATATCTTAATAATATCATGTTCCTAGAAATGACGCCAAGATGGTGAGGATTGTAAATCCTCTCCATTAATAATGTAAATCTAGGGTTGGTGTCTGATGGTTGTATGCATTAAAATAAAAAGTTATTTGGAAAAAAACTTCGTTAAACATAATCCAAACTTGCATAAAATAAATCACACATGTGGAAATGTAAAGACACAATTATAGAAATAAATTTTACATGAAGGAAACACAATTGCATAAATGAAATTAATAAATTAAAATAAATGAAAGATAAATCAAACACCTGCAGGATCACAAAAGAAATTGTATGGAAAGAAAGATCACATAACATGAAATCAAAAATTTACAACAAAAGGAAAACTACAGAATAAATAAATGAACATAAAACATTGATCCTTATTCCTTGGAATGAGTGGCCATCTCATTCCTTGGAAGAGGACTTAATTCATACTTTCAAACTTAATTCAAAACTTACAGAACAATTTCACTCAGAAAAATGAGAAAGAACGAATCTATTATTCTTGGTGGAAAAAATTACATATAAGAGTGTGGGAGGTTGCATTTATAATTCATGCATCCAACCAACTCTTTATTTTTTTAAATACAATCCAAACTTATCTTTATTCAAATTCTAACAACTAAGATCTCCATCTCCACAAAATATGGAGAGAGATATATTATTGGAGTCAAAGTCTTATCTCGCTTATTTTAGGAATATTTTCTCCCAAATATTCTTCTTACTTTTTAGTAACAAGAATCACATTAATTTTATTCTCCTACCTTATTGGAAGGAGGTATTTCCTCAAAAAAATTTGACTAAATACCTCTCCTAGATTTTCCATTTGACTTTTCTATTTCTGGCTGTGGAACTTTTGGTGCTCGTCTGATACACTCTTTCCTTGACTACAGACTCACTAAACGTTAGATTCCTTTTTTATTTATAAAACCTGTAGAAAATATGAATGAGGTTTTTGTTAAAAATATTTATATGAAAAAAAACCTCTCTCAAATTTCCATTTGACTTTGTTGTTTCTAGCTGTGGAACTTTTAGTGCTCATCCGATACACTTATTCCTTGACTACAACTCATGAAAAGTTAGATTCATTTTTATTTGTAAATTTTGTAGAAAATATGAATGACATTTTTGTTAAACACATTTCTTCAAAAAAAAAAAAATCTCTCTTATATTTTCCATTTTAGTTTTTGTTTCTGTTTGTGGATTTTTAGTGCTCGTCTGATACATTTTTTCAATTGACTATAGGTCACTAAAAGTTAGATTTCTCCTTATTGTTAAAACTTGTAAAAAATATGAATAAGGTTTTTGTTAAATATATTTCTATGAACAAAAACCTCTCTCAAATTTTCCATTGGATTTTCTCATTATTCACAATTACTCATTTTATGTAGGTTTCAAACTAAAACATCAAGTTCTAGAACTAAATCTGCAAGTTCCGGAACTAAAACTACAAGTTCAAACTAACTCCAATTATTCTGGAGCTAACTCCCAATTTTCTGGAGCTAACCCCATGATTTTGGAACTAAATCTATAAGTTCTGGAACTAAAACTGTAAGTTCCGAAGCTAACTCCAATTATTCTAGAGCTAACTAAAAATAGATATAACATTTACACACAATCTCAGATTGAGATGATTCATTTTTTTGAAATTACATAATTTTCCAAGAGGAATATGGATATGAAATCATATTTGAGATTAGATTTACCTTTTATTATCAATTCCATTTTTCTAACTAGCATTATCTTTCTTTTATGACCTACATACACAAGACTTTGCATCTTTCCTAAATAATCAATAGGATTAGACAACAAAATAAATAAAAAAGAATTCTAAATAATGAAAAATATATATATCCTATATTCTATCTTAAGAAAAGTATAAGTTCCAAGATTACATTTAAATCCACTTTCAAAGGTAACTTGAAAGCACAAAATAATGGTAATTTATGGCCTCATTATCGGGATAAGGCTTTATAAAGACCATGTATAGGGAAGGAAAAGTGCATAAAAACATGAGCTAGGAGAGGGAAAAAATCAAATGCATGTGTAAGAGTATTTGGTCAGTAAGTATTTTTTTTGCGCTAGAAGGTTCTAAAGAGTTTTATGTTCGGGTAAGGGTGCTTAAGGTCAGATTTAGTGGAAAAAGCCACATTTAATGCTAAGTACATTGGTAGGTGGTGTAGCATTTATTTCTAGAAAGGAGGAAAAAGCTATAAGTATGAAGTCGAGCACATTATTATTTACCTTGCGATTATAAAATTGAAGAGATCTTGCAAACTAGGGCATCCACAAAGAGATATTTGTGTGAAGAAGGAATCATAGAGATCTGAGTGCGTGACTAGGGTTGATCTACAAACCAGAGTGGAAGGAGTACATGGGCATAGGGAGGAAGTTTCAGTGGAATACATTGTCTTGTGGAAGAGTTTTTCCAAGTTAGGGTTCTGCAGCTAGGGCATGAAGACAAAAGGATTCTTTTGTGGAGTTGAGCCACATGATTGGGTAGAGTTAGAAAGCGAGCAAGGAAGACAAGTTTAGCATTTGGATGAAAAGTAAAAATGGAACCAAATAAGGAAACCATTTCATCCAACTGATACGAGGACACCTTAGGGAATGTCTATCTACAACGATGAGCTAAAGGTAATGTTTGATAAGGTCGAGTTGCTTGTAACTATATGAGTTTCCTATTTTAGAAATCCCGATTGGTTATACTAGTGGTTAATGTTACGCATACACAAATACCACTACTATTTTGTAAGGTTGTAAAATGCACATAAATCCTCAGCTCATATCAAACTTCATTATCCCGATTTGTGAAGGAGACTTCATAGATAAAAAATTGGATGATAAGGAGGACATAAAGTAAAATGTGGCAGCCTATAAATATAATAAGGGTTTGCACTACTTTGATATCACAAATATCCCCAACCCTGTTATGAGAATGGTCGCGCACTTGGTTACCAAGATGAATGATCAAGAAAGGTGGACACAAGTGAACAAGGCATGGCTGAATGTATGCCAAAATATTTATGAAGGCACCATTTACAACTTATCCACCTATATTGTAGATGAGATCATTAGCAATGTGCAGGAAGGAGAGAAGATATTGTTCGGAAACATTATCCTCACCATCCTCTTCTTGGAGATCGGAGTTCCCAATGGGCTGGAAAAGTTTATATGGGAATACCCAAAAGAGGATCCCTCACCCATGAAGATATTTGAGAAATATACATGTGACACCATGACGGCCACTCACAAGGCATTCTTAGAGAAATGATACAAGAGAATGTACGACACATTTGAGGAAGCATGGAGGATACCTAAGCAACTACCCACACTCGTAGATAAAGAGGTTGAGTTTTCTATATATCAACACTTCTGCATCGGAAGATTCACTTTGACAGATGGGACTACGAGTCCATGGTGCAAGTTTCCATTTTCCTTCACCATGTAATACAAAGAACACTACGAGCTGCGGTGAAAGCTCATATATTCGAAGAAGCATGCATATGTAGAGAAGTATGTCTCCCACGAAGTGCAGATGATGAATCCTTTGAAACTACCAATCACCGAGAGGATTACAACAATGGTATACTTGCGCATCGAGCCAAATTTTGAAAAGGGACTTACCTAGAAAATGATGTCTCCATTCCTAAGGACCCCATAGGAAATAAGAAGTTTGCACTGAAGAAAAAGGAGAGAGAATTACGGGGATAAGGCAGCAGTGTGTGTAGACAACATAATTTGTGGGCACATCAAAGCAATCACTAAGCCAAGCACTTACGCACATAGGAAGAAGTCCCCAGTTAAGGAGAAGAATCTAGAACAAGAGGCGTCAGAGAAAGAGGAGCCTCCCACATAAGAAGAGTCACCAAGGAGTCGCTGCTGAGAGAGAGAGAGAGAGTGAGAGAGAGAGGAAGAGTAACCTATATTGGAATCACCAGTTAGGAAGAAATAGAAGGTGATGAAGAGGTCAAAATATGAGGAAATAGAGGGCTTGGAGGCCTACAGGGGTGAGAAGGATAATAATGAGGATGAAGAAGTTCATAATCATCCCGTGTATGATATACATGATTCAAAAGAAGGAAGCAAAGGGAATGATGGTGAGGAAGAAGTAGATGCTCAAGGAAAAGGGGTGAGTGAAGAAGTGAACACAAGAGATCAGAGGACCCCAAGCCTCACCAAGGAACAAATAGAAGAGGCCATAGAGAGAGAAGTGGCAAGCATTATCGAAAAATTAGTGGATCAAGAGATAGATTGTAACACGGATGAAGTGTCAAGGAGATAAAAGAGGATAACATTGGAAAAGAGTATGGTAGCATGGGCGGAGACCCCATCCTAGTAGTAAGATTTCCAAAGGCTGTGCAAACAGGTGGGAAGAGCATAGTGGCAACACAAGGGCAAGGAATGGGTTACATCAATGATCTAAGCAAGGTGCTATGTGTGTGCTTCTAGAGCACCGTGCCAATAGAAAAAATCATGGCCATGCCCTTATTTGACGTAGAAGGCACATACCTAATAACTAGGAAGATGTTATCTTGGGAGTTTGAGTCCTAGGTCAATTAACTTGAGTTCGAGGTAAGCCAAGGGGTGATAATGAAGATGCCAAAGATAAAAGGGATAAACCCCTTGGTTAATGTTCAATGATTATCAGATGAGAAAGTATGAAATGCACTCAAAAATATTTTAGTTGAGGTTGAGGCCATACATTTTGGAAGAAATGATAGGGTGATATTCCTAGAAGAAGAATTAGAGACAAAGGAGGAGGAGCTTCTTGAGAAAAGAAAGGATTTGAAACAAGAACTAATCAACACATAGATAAGGTGTGAATTGAAAGAGGAGAAGAAAAACGTGCACGAATAACACAAGAAAATTGAGATGATTACAGATGTTATTTTTGTAAAGCATCCTGACCTAGCACCTCCCTAGAAAATATGAATCAACCTTGCAGTTCCTGGAGGATTTTAATCACATCCTCACAATGGAGAGGTGGCCACTCACCTTATAATCCATAGAAGAGGCATTGGTGTGCCAAGAAAGGGAGGAAAAGATGAAGGTGGTAGATATCGTTGCTTAGTATATAAAACTCCTCGCCAACGTAAAGGCCTCCACGCAAGTTATTGAGGCCACTTATGATAATTGTGCTTTGATAGGGATAGGGTAGTAAGAATTTTAGTTGCTACACATGAAGTGGAGCTCAAGGAATTTCAAGATAAGAATAAGGGAAATAGAGCAAAGAGGGATAAGATCCTAACCAAAGTGGAGAAGAAATTTGAAGCTATCAAGATCTTGTGAGGCTCGATCAAAAAATGGTTGAAGGAGCTATCCCCGGATCACCCACAGAATGGACACACTTGATGACCTTGGAAAACAATTGGAGGGTATTGTCAATACAATGAGTGCCAAGGGGGAGGAGCTAAGTTTTTAGGAGGTGAGTGCCCTATTAGGTGACCTCTGTTATAAAGAATAGAGTGAGGTTGATGCCTGGGAGAAGCTCGAGTAAGATATTGGAAAGGATTTCCTACTTCTTCAACAATAAACAAATTCTTCTCCGTCCCCCCATTCTTTAATTCATTCTTTCCTCTTTCTTCATTCCTTCATTCTTTATTCCAACTTTTTAGAGTCTTCCATTATTTATTCATTGAAGGAAGGTGTTCCCGTAGATGGAGAACAAGCTTAGTGTGGGGTGATGTTGGGCCTCATAATATTGGCTAAGTATAAGAAGACCCGTGGGCGCGTTGGGTGAAGTCATGCAGACATGGTTTTAGAAGGTTTTAATAGAACCCAAAGCACACGAGCAAGGAAAAGGAAGGGTTTCAAAATTATACATATTTGGTGTCCTAGGAAGCACACGAGAAAAGTGTGACCCAACTGAGCATGCCAAGTGGATAAGGTGTCAACCTAGAAACTCGATGGTTAAGGAAGGAATATTCCATGCGATGGAAGGATCCAGAAAGACATCATTATAGAAAGTGGAGAGATCAGATGGGAAGAAGAATTATCCATTGAAGGACCACATAAAATCTTGGCAACTGATCTATTACTTAAGGAAGGCATGGCGGTGGATGCTAAAGATATATTTAGAGACGCTTAGGTAGAAGGAAAGGAGGATGGATTATTGAAAGGACTATGTGGTCATTAGATTCACATAGTGATTGAAGAGGTGAATCTCTGCATAAATAGTAATGGATTCTATGGAATCTCATTAGGATGGTTATAGGAGAGATAACATATATGGAGGGATGGGTCTATGATCATTCTTCTAACATAGGAAGCATGGTTACAATTTCTTATGAATGAGGATTTTCTACATGAGTACATTATTCTATTATGGCTTTAAGGAATGTAATGTAGTAACTAAAATAACATTACTTGAGGAGTATATGATTTTGTTCTAAATATACGTTGTTCATGGGTGTAAACCCTAGTGCATATTCTTTATATAATGAATCAGATCTATTATCTGTTTGATATTTCTCTTGTTGTCTGAATGGATGCATTAATATAATGCCTCATCTTAAGTTCTCAAAATGAATGCATGTTTCTTTACCATTTTTATAATTTTTGTCATTAACCAATGTATTCTCATAAAAGTGACATAAAAGAGGGGCTTGGTTCCCAAGCGTGCCTCGAGTGAGTGCCCAACATGCACTTTGGATGACAGGATGGCGCACATGGGATTAGACTGTTATTATAAGGGCATAAAAATGAATACAAAACCCTTCTTCATGAACTATGTAAATCCATATGACATGGTCTCACTATTATTTCCAAATATTATGTCATCAACATAGAAAACAAAAAGTAATAGGTGACCTTCTTCCTCTTTTATGTATATATTGTTGTCATCTACTCCTTTTCTAAAGCCTTGATCAATCAAATATTTGTCTAATTTTTGTACCAAGCCCTAGGGGCTTGCTTAAGACCATATAATGCTTTCTTCAATCTGAAAACATAGTCCTTGTCCTTTGTGAGTGAAAATTCATCAAGTTGTTCAATGTAGACTTCTTCATTTAAGTTCCCATTCAAGAAGGTTGACTTTACATCCATTTGATACACCTTGAATCCTTTGTATATTGTATATGGAAAGAATAGTCTAATGGCCTCCATTCTGGAAAAAAGTGCAAATGTTTACTCAAAATCTACTCCTTCAATCTTAGCATACGCTTTGCAAACTAATATTTCCTTATTCCTTGTGACTTCACTTTTTTCATTGATCTTGTTTCTAAATATTCACTTTGTTCAAATGATGTTCTTACTCTTGGTTCTAGGGATAAGTTCCCAAGTCTCATTTTCATTTATTTTTTCCATTTCTTCATTCATTGCATTAATCCAATTTTTGTCTTTTCTAGCTTCCATAACATTCTTTGGTTCTATCTTGGATAGGAGAGCAATGTTCTCTTGATCTTGAATACTCTTCAACCTTCTTCTTATTTGTATGCCTACTTCCTTGTTCCCTATGATATGATTTGGAGGATGATCTCTCTTAACCTATCTTGAAGGATCTTTTGTATCTAGTATTTCTTCATCTTCATCCTCTTCTTCTTGATTACCTTTTGCAATTTCATCATCATTCTAATTTTTTGTGCTTTGGGAATTTCCTCGGGCTGAGTTTTAGTCTTGCTTGGATATGTCTCATCAACTATGACATTTGTGCTCTCTACTATCTTTTGTTGGCTTTTATTGTAGCACCTATATGCTAAAATTACTATAGAGTAACCCAAGAATATGTCTTCATCACATCTTGAATCAAACTTTTGAAGGTTGTCTTTATCCCTTTTGATGAAACAATTACTTCCAAACACACTTATGTGTTTTACACTTGTAGGTATTCCTCTCCAAAGCTCATAAGGAGTCTTCTTGTTGTTTATTATTATTTGGGATCTATTCAAGATGTAAATTATTGTGTTAATTTCCTCCCTCCAATATCCATCTGATAACTTTGACTCATTCAACATGGTTCTTGCCATTTCTTGCACAGTTTTGTTCTTTCTCTACATCATTCCATTTTTGGGGGTGTTTTTGTTGCTGATAAATTCCTTCTTATCCCATGAACTTCACAAAATTCATCAAATTCATTTGACCAAAATTCACCTCCTCTATCAAATCTCAAGCTCTTGATCTTTGTATTTTTCTCATTCTCAACTAGGGATTTGAATGTCTTGAATATTTCTAGTGCTTCTGATTTCTCCTTAAGAAAAGAAACCCAAGTCATTCTTGTGAAATCATCAATTAGTAGCATGAAATAGATTTCTCCTTGAATGCTCTCAGTCCTTGTTGGTCCAACAAGGTCAGTATGAATCAACTCTAAAGGTCTTGTAGTAGAGTAATCCTTATATTTAAAGTTTCTTCTAGTTTTTTTCCATGTAGACATGTTTTACAAAGTATATCAGCAGGTTTAGTGATCTTGGGCATGTTTCTCACACATCCCTTGGAGTTGATCTTAACAAGATTGTCAAAATTGAGGTGTCCTAACCTCATGTGCCAAAGCCAACTATCATCCACCTTGCTAGTAAATAATTTTTCTTTATTAAAATCTTTTAGGTCATATATGTTGTTCTTAGTTCTTTTAGCTTTTACAACTACCTTGCCTGATTTGTTTTTCCTTATATCACAACCCTTGTCATGAAACATCACTATATACCATTTCTTGCACATCTAGATAACAATCAAAAGGTTGTGTTTAAGACCTAATATATACAAAACATTTTCAGTAAATGTCTTTCCATTTTCAAGACTTAATGTTCCCTTTCCTACAATGCTAGCAGATGTATTATCACCAAATCAAAATTTCCTTGATGTATTTTCTTCTAAACATATGAAATTTCCTTTTTCCCTATCATATTACTTGATAATCCATTTTCTATATACCATTCCATGTATTCATTTAGATTATGAAAGTTAGTTTAAGTTATTATACCTTATTCCTTATTGCTTTTAGGATTTGTTTTTTCTGTGTACACCTTCTTATCTTGCTTTAGAACTCTTTGATAGAATTTTTTTCTATGTGAATAGTCTTTTGACAGTTATAGTAGATTAGTTCATTCTTGTTTCTCATGTGGTATGATTTGATATGTCTTCCATGACCTTTGCATGTCTCCTACACCTTGAGGATTTATGTCCAAACATATTGCAAGAAAATCAATAGCCATAGAAAGAATGAGAATACCTTATTGCATGAGATTTCTTATTTGGGATAGAATTCTTCTTGACATTCTTAACAAAAAGATTCTTTTTTAGGTGGTTCTTGAGTGGTCTTGAATTCATCTTTACTAGTTTTCTTATCATCCTTGTGGTCTGCCTTGAATCCTATACCACCTTTTTCATTGAAGGATCTATGATTTCTTAGAAGTTCTTCTAGGTCCCTTCAGCTCTGTAAAATCTGTTATAAGCATTCAATTTTCTTAAGGTCTGATCTAATTTAGTTTGGAGAAGCTCCATCTCAATTTTGAGTTTTATATATTCTTCCTCCTTGAATTTGAAATATGTTTCAATCATCTTTATCTGTGCTTCAAGTTCCTTGATTACATCTTCATGTTCTTGGTCCTTCTTGCTTAGAATTTTCTCATGAAGACTGATTTTCTCTTCATAATTCTTTAGTATTGACTTCATTTTTTTATTCTTCTTCCTTTGGATCTTTATTTCCTCAAGATCACTAACTAGTTCAGCTTCAATATTTACTCTTGCATCTTGCTTATCTAATATTTCATCTTCAAATTGATTTTTACCTTTTGAGTTGCTTGCAGAGGTTACTTCCATGGCCATGAATAGAGTCTCATCTTGAGTACCTTCATATTCACTTTCAGAATTTTTGGAATCACTAGATTTAGATGAACTTGATTCTTCTTTGGTATAGAAATTCCTTTTATTCTTGAAATACTTTTTCTTACCTTCATGTTTCTTGAATTTCTTCTTGTGCTTATGATATGTTTCTTCATCATGCTCATCTTGATCTCTCTTGTTTTTGTTAGGAAGCTTGGATGAAAAATGACTTGTCCATAATTAAATAACTTGAATGGTGTATTTCCCTTGTGTTTTCCTATCCTCTTTTCCATTTCCTAAAAACATAGCGTCAACCTTCTCATCATCCTCCTTTGTCTCGATTCATATTTTCTTTAATTTTCTTGAGATTCCTTGTTAGCTTTGAATGCATCCTCTTTCTTACATGATTTTATTTATTTATTTCTCATTTCATAGGCAGTTAGAGTGCCATGAATTTCATCTACCTTTAGAGTGGTTAAGTATTTTTCTTCTTCCACATCGAGACTTTGGAGTCATACCTAGGAGTTAAGGATCTTAACACCTTTTGAAAAACCACTGTTTCTTCCACCTTTTCCCCTAGTCCTCTGATGAGATTGATGACTTCATCAATTCTTTGTAAGTAGGATGCAATACTTTCATCTTCTTTCATTTTCATGCTCTCAAATTGACTATGGTAGGTCTATAACTTGGCTTGTTTAACCTTGTCATCTCCTTCATAGATGGTCTTTATCTTCTCCCAAATTTATTTAGTTGTAGTACAATGCATAAATTTCAAAAAAACTGATTTTCGCATACCATACAAGATTGTAATGATATATTTTGAGTTATTCTCACTAGATCTTTTTCCAAATGCATCGGTTGAAAGTGAATTTGGAATGGTATAGAAATCAACTAATGATTTCCATATGTAAAATATTGAGACATGAGATAGGTCTTCATCCTGATACTCCAAAATTCATAATTAGATCTATTGAAGAGAGGTGCCTTGGAAGTGTTGAGTTGTGGAGCTCAATTACTTCAGTTTAGTATGTAATGGAAACTTGCTAGAAAATATAGTAACCAACATCAATCACCCAGGACTAGCATCGGTCAAGAAAGGGAGGAACCAAAAGTGGCGGTTGGGTATAACTAGTGTCGATTACTCATGTGTGAGGATGTTTTAATTAACTCTCGGGAATTATATCTATTTTTAGCATTAAAGTATTTCTATTGATTGTAATTACATGGCTAAGTGCCCTAAGTCTATAAACAACTATATAAGCATAAAATATAGGGTTTAGAAGTAAGGATGATTAACAAGAATTAGAAAGAACTTGAAAAAGTTGGTGAGAGAGAGAATTCTTGGTGATGAATCAAAGATTTAGGAAATAAAGTATTGTACATCTGAGAGGTGTGGAAGATTGTAAATCTTCATTGTATATCTTATCAAAGATTTGGATAGTAGATTGGCTTGTTTCTTGGTGGATGTATCCCATACTAGGTGAACCACATTAAATTTGGTGTTGATTTATGTAACATTCCAATTTTAAGACTTTAGAAACAAGGGAAAAAAAATTTACACAATGTTTTGTGTTCTAAATAAAACATAATTTAGAATGCACATTCCATGTCAATCAATCTCATAACAAATAACCATATGCAGCTATAAATGACTCGATAAACTACCGATCTCTCATGTTTGTCTTTAAGTTTTGAATACTTTAAGTATACTATGTATACTTGGTTTTCTTACCCTATTATGGGTAGTGAGTGATCTGTTTAAATAACCTATCTGAATATTTGTTACCAATATTCATCTGAAATCACGATCTGTAAACTAGGTGACATAGGACAATGCAAACAGTGGCTTGTGATACTTTGGCCAAATATTTCCAACATATTTTTCATGTTACTATTCCTAGATGGAATATTCATCAAATGGAATACGTCCTTCACCTCGCTCTTTTGTTATCTAGAATGGTCTTTACTTCTGTCAATCCACTTGTCCTAGGTTTCACTCTAACCCAGGTTAGTGACATAATTTAGTATAGGGAACCTCTCACGATGACTTAGGGTATATGAGCATGCTCAACCATCCTAATTTGATCGAATGTGCCTAGTTATCCTATGTCATAGAGAGCTACTTCCTATTCCAATTCAAACTGCTAACTTGACTTAGAGAGATACTAAGTTCAAGTACAGATGTGTGTAGATCTAGATGAACTAATTTGGAAGGGTGTTACAACATGTCAACTGTAACAATGTATCCTTATGAAGACCCTAGTCTTCTCAAAGGTATAGTTCTGCAGTTGGCGTGTGCCAACATCCGACCAAACTGCTTCATCATTATGTACATACCTCTAGGAGGTCATTAACCCATAATTAATTTTTGGATTAAGATTCATTATACATAAACCATGCAAAACCCTAAATCCAACAATCCTTAAGTTCTTCATCTAGATTTATTTAATTAAAATTAAAGAACATCATTAAATCATGATTGCTTTTATGTTCATTAACCTTATATTGACAAGTAAATAATTAAGAACAGAACAAAATACATCATACGGTTAATTTAATGTGACTCAACTATTTAAATAAGGTTTATTAACCCAACAAGTTCAGTTATAGTAGACTTTATAGGGATTGAAGTCTAAAATATTAATGATCATAAACACCATTTATTTTCTTTACATTCTTTTGAGAGAAGAAGAATCTTCCTCTTTATGGTTAAGTGTTTAGGGTTTATCATACCCTTTTATCTTTCACACCTTCTATAATTTAATTGTATGTTCATTTTACATCCCATTACTATATTATATTTGTTTAGATAAAGAATGTCATCTTATGCAACTTAGCAAGTTGCATCCTAGTAAGGGAGATTGAACTATTTCCCTTCATCCAACTTATTAAATGACAACAGAAATAAGGATACAAACAAATATAAAAAATATCAACAAGATAGTATTCCAATTTCCTTCATAAAATGTACAAGAGAAATTACACAACAATTTGAAGTAAATCTCCAACTTTTTAATTCATAATGATAGAAATACACAATTTACAAGACTATGCATTTCAGACCTATTGCATGTCAAACAACATCAAGATCATTAAAGAATACAACTTTCTTTTTCATTACAACTCAAGAATGAATCAAAGTACTCTATAAAAGAGCCAGAATTTAAATCAACCAATACATCATAAAATTTATTTCCTTCCTTTATCACTTACAAAGTCCATCTGTAAAAATTGCTAGCACGGGTCAGTTCATTGAACTGAGCATGATAAACACTAAGCATTAAAATGAAGTGCCTTCAAATAATTGTTTCATTAAAACAACTCTAATTTTATGAAACAACAGGTGTAATTATAAAAATAAATCCTAAGTAATAACAACAATAAAAGAAGAAAAAATAATCAATTTGAAATCACTTTTTAGGAAAAGATCATAATATAATCAGCAAACTACTGCATCATATCACATAAGTATTGCCTAAAACAATTACTTGTTCATATCAAATAACAGTTCCTATCAATTAATTATTTCATTATTATTTCCGAATTTTAAATACATAATTAACTTCACTATATAAACAAAAAGAGATACTTTCACAAGTAAATACCTTCTTGTTCATCTTTACAAAGTTTTGAGAAAACATGTACAGTCAAGTTCATTCCAGCATCATAATGTTTTTAGGATGAATCTCCTGACAACTTAAATAAATAAGAGATTCACAATTCAGATGAGACAACCTAATTCTAGGACAAATATATAGCCTAGGTTCTTAGATTAGGCCCCTTATTAACATTAAAAAGGTATTTCCCAATAACAATGTTTCACTTCAAGTAACTGAAACAATTATTATTTTCCTTAAATACAATTTAAATGGAGAATTAATTAGTAACAATTAATACTCAATTAATTTAATAAAAGTAATGCAATTGATTCAATTAAACCTATAACAGGGTTTATATATAGAAAGGAAAAAAATTGAAAGGTAAACAGTTTACAACTTCGTTTATGAAAGGAACACACCTTATCAAAAAAATCACATGTCAACGCTTACAATGCAAAAGAGGAAAGATAACAATTTATCAAAGGTGTTACAATTTATGTCTCTCTCTTTGTATATTTCTTCTAGTAGAATATCTTCTTCATTTGCATGTATGCTTAGATCTAATATATTGGCTATACAACTGGTGTTATAACCCCAACAACTGGTATCGAAGCTTTGTTTGAGGTTTTGTGTGTTGACATATTTACTCACAAAGGGTTTTCTCGATTGAGTGGGAGCTATGGAACTGGTAGAAGAAAACAAATACAAGCTAGAGAAATTTGATGGACAAAATGATCAATTATGGATGATGGAGATTGAGGATTATCTGTATAAAAGATATTTGTATTTACCGTTGGATGAGAAGTCTAGACCTACGAAGATGACTGATGAAGAATGGAAGATTCTTGATAGAAAGGCTTTGGGATCTATAAGATTGAGTCTGGCAGTGTCCATGGCTTCCAATATTATAGAAGTGGCTTCTACTATAGACTTAATGAAATATCTTGCTAATTTATATGAAAAACCTAGTGCTTCAAATAAATTTTATTTGATGAAGAAACTATTTAGTTCTAAGTTGTATGAAGATGGATCTACATCTAGTCATTTGAATGATTTCTAATATATTATAAATCAATTAAAATCAATTGTTATACCATTTGATGATGAAGTAAAATTAATTTTATTCTTATGTTCTTTTCATAATAGTTGGGATAACTTGGTAATGGTTGTTAGTAACACATCATCTACTAATAATATTTTGAAGTTTTATGATATGGTTAGTATAATATTGAATGAATAAATTTGTAGAAAGATTACAGAGGAATCATCGTCTGGAAATTCTTTGAATATAGAAAGAAGGGGTAGGCAAGAGGAAAGATCCAAGACTACGAGTAATAGGAAATCAAATTCAAGGGATAGTAGATCTAAATCCGAGTAAGGGAATTACTTGTTAGAAATGTGGAAAGAAAGGACATGCAAAGAAATATTTTTGGTCAAAGGAAAAAGAGAACCAACACCCAGAAAAAGGTAAAGAAGAAAATCTTGTTGCATCGGAGGTAATGCAATATTCTCTTATTCTTTCTTTACATAGTAGAATTTAATCATGGGTTTTAGATTCGAAGCTTCTTTCCATGCAACCCTAATAAGGGTTATTTCGAAATTATGTCCAAGGTAATTTTGGGAATGTTTATTTGGGGATGATGAACCTTGTAGTATTACGGGTAAAAAGGAAGTTCATCTAAAATTGTAGAATGGAAATATATGGGTATTGAAAGATGTGAGGCATGTACCAAGCCTCATGAAGAATCTTATTTCTGCAGGGGAAACTAGGTGAATCTAGTTACATGGTTACTTTTATAGGAGACTCTTGGAAAGTCACCAAGGGTGATTCTGTTGTGGCAAGAGGTGAGAAGGTAGGAAATTTATATTTATCTACCTATATTATTGATTTCTTTTATGCATTATGTACTTGATTCGATGCATGCATGTGGCATAACCGGTATGGTCATATGAGTCAAAAATCAATATAGATCTTAAAGGCTAAGGGTAAGTTATCAGATTTAAAATATTTAGATCTTGATTTATGTGAGAATTATATCTTTGGAAAGAAAAAGAGAGTGATATTTCTCAAAGTTGGGGCAACTAAGGAGTAGAAATTGGAGCTTGTACACTCAGATGTGTGGGGACCAGCTTAGGTAGCTTCTCATGGAGGATCCTAGTATTATGTTACTTTTATTGATGATGCTACAAGAAAGGTATGGGTTTATTGTATTAAACATAAATATGATGTTTTTGAGACTTTTAAAAGATGGAAATCCCTTATTGAGAATGAATCAAATTCTAAGTTAAAGTTCCTTAGATATGACAATGGTGGTGAATATTGTAGCAAGGATTTCAATAATTATTGTTTAGTGAATGGGATACGTAGAGAAATAATGGTTCCAAGAACACCACATGAGAATGGTGTTGTAGAAAGAATGAACAGGACAATCATGGAACATGCTAGAAGTATGAGGATACATTCTAGATTGCCCTTACAGTTTTAGGTAGAAGTAGTTGATACAACAATTTATTTGATTAACTGTGGGCCTTCAAGTTCACTATATGGAGGAATACCAGAGGAAGCATGGACCGGAAAAGAGGTAGATATCTATTTTCTTAAAGTTTTTGGTTCAAAAGCTTTTGTGCATGTTGATAAGGAAAATAGGAAAAAGTTAGATGCAAAATCCAAGAGATGTACTTTCATTGGTTATGGATCTGGTGATTTTGGTTCTTGCTTTTAGGATTCGAGAGAATTCTAAACTTATTAGGATTCTTGATGTTGAATGGAATGAAAATAGAATGTACAAGGATTAAATTTTGGTACCCAAGGATGAACCGGTTGAGAATTTTGTGAATAAAAATGAACTCTCTTATTTAAAAGAATTACCAACAGAGTTACACAGAATCGATGTAAGTTGACCCCTGAATGGCACCAATCAGACGAACCGGTATCAATTACAGAGGATCCTACTTGACATCGGTTAGTAGATCGACGTCGGTTAGAGGTGACTGGTTAAGGTCACTTTTAGATTTGGATAGGAATGTCCAGGAGGTCTAGATTGATCCTCCGGTATGCCCAAACTCATGTGAGAAGGTTACAAAGGGTATGTAAAATTTCGAAAAGATTTACACCTCTTTTTTATTTATTATTGACTGATAATGGTGAACCAGAGATATTTGAAGAAGTAATGCAGGATAATACTCACGTTCAGTGGGAGCATGGCATGGATGAGGAGATGGACTCCTTGGAACAAAATTAGACTTGGGATTTGGTTAAGTTACCAGCAGGTAAGAGAACATTGTAGAACAAGTGGGTTTACAGGATTAAGGAAGAAGAAAGTGGACAGAAAAGGTACAAGGAAAGGCTTGTATTAAAGGGATTTACACAGAAAGTAGCTATTGAATTTGGTGAAATTTTCTCTCCTGTTGTTAAGATGACTTCTATTCGTACTGTATTGAGTTTAGTTGCAGTAGAAGATTTGCATTTAGAGAAACTAGATGTGAAGATGACTTTTCTTCATGGTGATTTGGATGAAGATATTTATATGCAGTAACCACTTGGGTATGAAGTCAAGGGTAAGGAGAAACTAGTGTGCAGGTTGAAAAAGAGCCTATATGGGCTCAAGAAAGCTCCAAAGAAATGGTACATGAGGTTTGATAGTTTTATGCATGAGCATGGTTACTTGAGATGTGTATTTGACCATTTTGTTTATTTCAAGAAGCTTGAAAATGAGAACTATATTATATTGTTATTGTATATGGATGATATGATTATTACGGGATCTAGTACGTAGGACATTGGTGAAATTAAGGAAATCTAGCTCACACATTTGCTATGAAGGATTTAGGAGCTGCAAAAATAATCCTTGGCATGCAAATACACGAGACAAGAAAAATAATAAATTGTATTTGTCTCGGGAGGATTATATCTACAAGGTGTTAGAAATGTTCAATATGTAGTATGCAAAACTTGTTAGCACACCTATGGATGGACACTCCAAATTACGCAAAGATCAGTTTCCATCATCACATGAGGAGGTCAAATACATAACACGAGTACCATATGCTTCAGCAGTTGGGAGTCTCATGTATGTTATGGTTTGTACAAGACTAGACATTACACAGTAGTGGGAGTTGTGAGTAGATATATGGCCAATCTAGGTAAAGAGCATTGGAAAGCAATCCAATGGATACTCAGGTATTTGAAAGGGACATCTAGCATGCATTTATGTTATGGAGGTTTGGATATTTCATTACGTGGCTATGTTGATTTGGATATGGTTGGAGATCTAGATGGTAGGAGGAGCACTCTGGATATATTTTCATAGTAGGTGGAATGGCAGTTAGCTAGATTTCAAGATTGCAGAAGTTTGTGGCTTTGTCTACTACAAAGGTAGATTATGTTGCAGCTACAAAGGCTAGCAAGGAAATGATATGGATGAGTTGTTTCATGGAAGATTTGGGAAAGGAGCAAGGTGATTGTAAATTGTTCGGTGACATTGAGTACAATTCATTTGGAAAAGAACTCAGCATTTCATTTGCGAATGAAACACATTCATTGAGGTATCACTTCATACAAGCAAGAACCCTATGGATATGCTAATGAATCCATTAACAAAGGAGAAGTTGGAGATACACTCCAATTCTATTGTTCTTTGCGTTTGAGACTTGAAGAGGAAGAAAAAAATAAGGATCCAAGAATGATGTTGTATGCGGTATGGTGCAGTAATTAATCTCCAAGTGGGAGATTGTTGAGTTATGGATCTCAATTACTTCAGTTTAGCATGCAATGGAAACTTGCTGGAAAATATAGTAACCGGAATTGGTCACTAGGGTGACATCGGTCGTGTGTGGCCGACATCGGTTAGGAAATGGAGGAACCGAAAGTAGTTGGGTCTAACTAAAGATCGTTTACTGTGTGAGAATGTTTTAATTAACTCTCGGAATCGAGATCTATTTTTAGCATTAAATTATTTTTATTGATTATAATTGCATGGCTAAGTTCCCTAAGTCTAGAAATGACTATATAATCATAAAATATAGGGTGTAGAAATAAGGATGATTAACAATAATTAGAAAGAACTTGAAAAAGTTGGTGAGAGAGATAATTCTTGGTGATGAAGGAAAATATTGAGGAAAGAAAGTATTGTACATTTGAGAGGTTTGGAAGACTATAAATCTTCATTATATATCTTGTCAAAGATTTAGATAATAGATTGGCTTGTTTCTTTATGGATGTAGTCCACACTTTGGGTGAACCACGTTAAATATGGTGTTGATTTATGTCTCTTTTTGTATATTTATTCGTAGAATATCCACTGTTTTTTACATGTATGCTTAGATCTGATATATTGTGCTGTACAAGTGGTGTTCTAACCCCAACAGAAGTAGAGAAACCACTTTGTACTTGGTTGGTCATGCTTATGCTATCTGGATCTCTATTGAGTTGTTAAAATCACTTCAAAAAGACCTTGTTGTGATACATATTATTTGAAAATATAGGCACCGAGAGGGTCGTGAATCAATGTTACTTCAAAATTTTAAAAATACTTCAATTTGATTCACATTGTTATGAAGAAACAACAACACTATTCATATGTAATCAACAAATGAACACATAGGAAGACAATATTTAATGTGGGAAACCATTGAAGGGAGAAAACCCCACTGAAACCAATGTACTAAGATGTAAAATTTTATCGATTGAGAGATTAAAAATTATTTTAAACTTATTTAGAACCCACTCAACTTTATGCACGAACTCCAAAATATGATCAAGCACCTACTTGACACTTTTGCAAGCTACAACTTGCATGGAAGCTCCTACTCCCAAATTTTCTAAGCACCTAGTTAGACTTGAAAAAATCTTGATCACTCTTACTCAACCTAGTTGCTTAGTCAATAGATTATGATCACTAAATTAGCTCATATAATCTCAGCTAACATCTCCATACAACTTCACCTAATTTCACTAGACTTCAAACATCATCAGTTATCTCTCTTCACCCACAAGCTATAATGTGGAATAGGGTACTTATACCTTGAAGGGGACATTCTCACACATATTTTTCACTTCCTTTTCCATCAACCTTTCACCTACTTATATCTACAACTCGTACAAGTGAAAGAAGAATTAATTCATAGAAAAATTTCCTCAAGCAATCATTACTTCGACATAGGGTTAGTTACATCTACTGTCTTTGCAGGACCTGAAAATATGCTCCTGATATAAATGACAATGAAATTAATGCTATGAACTCCTTGACCTTTTTAATTCTCTAGAAAATATTCCTTTCTAACCCTTTCACATACTGACTTGTAACAGTTATACAAGATTTTTTATTATCATCCAACATAGGAAAATTATCTTGTAGCTAAAATAACTCAATGACAAGTGTTATTTTCAGGCAATAACATTACTAGAATCCTCCTCTAGCTCTAAAACCTCTTGAATACTTCATTCCTCTCCATAATATCTTCAATACATCATTTGAACTTACATGCATAACTAGGTGTTAGTGCATCACACATTAGTCTTGAAATTATGTATATTAGAAGCCTTATAAATTTAAGTATTGCATTATATTTGGTTTAAATCAATCTATAGGGAGCTATGAACCATCACTATGAATTTGAAGATCATCATATCAAAGCATGAAGACATCATTTCAAATTTTTGCACAACTACTTACACGTGGTCATGGAGGACCTAAAACTCAAGATAAGAAATGTTTCATCTAACTTCACGAATGAGTCTTTAATACTTCTCAAGGATTAAATATGATAGTATATGATATGTAGATCACATTAATATGAAAAGAGGTAATCCTTACACCTTAATTTAGTCAAAAATACATTGATTTGGGTAGGTCACTAACAAGCTTTCAAGCAAGGAACATTAGCCTTCATAGAGTAAGTTGTTTCATGAATTCAATAACACATCCATGGATTCAAGCTCACATATATGGAGGGTTATATGTCTTGAGAAACTAACATGTTTGTATCTTACTTCATCTCAGAGCATAGAGGTCAAGCATGTTTGTTTTTCAAGAACACCTCAAATTGGTTATTAGGATACAAAAAAAGTCCACTTCACCTTGCATCTTACATGTCAACACTTGCTTTCATGGAAAATTGTTGTATAGTAACTCCAATAGGAACCTCTACTCCATGAAAAAACATTATTCTTCATAAGTTGAATGAATAAAATCAATGTTACATGCCTATACAAAAGACCTTCTTGACTGTCCCAAAATGGTAATTTTGAGCCATCATTGCAACAACAAAAGAACAATGCATCATGTCACGGACTTGAAAAATTTGTATTAGAGATATACCATATTTACATTCTCATATAGCACTTGAAAACATGCCATTTCATCAAAACCATCTCATACTCGGTTGATTGGTTTTGTAATGTTTATCCCTTAGCATTAGGTGTCATAGATTAACAAGGTTCACTCAAATTTTACACTAAACATAGCTAGATATTTTCATGGATGCAAAGAAAAATTTCAGTACATGCTTTCACATCTATATTTTCATCTACAACTCTTCCATTCATGAATTTACACCTAAGTTTCTTCAAAATAGGGCAAAAATTGTACTTGAACAACTTACCTAGACCATACCAGCAATGCAAAAATTTTCTAGAAGGAGTTATTTACATCCCTAAGTGATCACATTATCTTTCCTAGTTGATTTCATGATCACAAAATTTATTTTTCTTCCATCACTTCATTATGAGGGTTTTGGGAGGGTTTGGAGTGACTTCCACTGTTAAGGATCATTCATAAAGGTTAAGACATAATTTTAATTCATTCCACCTCTAGAATGTTCTAGATTCAATGCTCCATCACTGGTTAAGATGTATAGGAACTATGCATATTCTTTACATACCTTTTATCTCTTCAAAGATGACCCTCGAGCTAGGAGAGTGCATTATGGGAGCTTTGTTGAGCCAAAATCCTTCTAACTTGAAAATTCCACTTCACTTTTGTAGGAAACTTGATATAGAACATTGGAGTACCCTTGTTTACATGTTAGACACCTTTTTCTATCATAAATGAGCCTATACCATCTTTTCCAACACCATTTTCACCAACAATTCTTGTTTATCCTCAAGGACAATCATGAAAAGACCCCCAATCATGCATTCAAAAGTTTATGAGTGACTTGTAGCATCATCTAAAGAATCTATACAAGGTCCTTACACCCTTCTCAAGCTTGAATTGGCTTGTTATTGCTTTATTTTATCCATATTCTCTCCCACACTTTCATTAGGTCCTTGAACAAGGCCTACATGGGATATTCTACACCGTGAATTATAAGTCTTGAGCTAATGATCATCCTAGAATCCATTGTAAACTCTTAAGATATCATTATAGACCTGTAAAACACCTATTAAGTTTACATCAAGCACCTCCTTGCACCAAGTTACTTTCTAAGGCATCAACCATACACCTAGACCTTATGCACACACCATGAATTCTCAAGAACCTTAACCAAATCACTCCAATCAACCTTCATGCTCCTGAATATTTGAAAGCTTATTACTCACTCTTTTCCATCAGTGCCCCATGTCATCAATGACAATACCAACAAGATAGGGTTTAACGGTGGGAATAGTCAAAAGAATGAGAAAGGGAAATCACATAACCATCACACAAATATATGAGTTCATATGAAGAAAATTTTGAAGCATTATCTTTTACGATATTATTGGGAACTCTGAATCGAACCAAAATATTCTCTTTAATAAAATTATAGACAACCTCAGAAGTGGTTTTCTTGACTGGAATGGCTTCCACCCACTTCATGAAATACTCTGTTATAGTTAGAACATGAGCATGTCGTACCTTGGAGTTTGGATTGAGGGTTACAATGAATTATAATACACACTTATTAAAATATTCTTCAATCACCACGGGATTCAATGGAAGAGTGTCTAACTTAGGTCTTCCAACAAAATTTTGACAAGCTTCACACTTTGAGACCCATTTAGTTACATCTTGGAACAAAGTTGCCCAATAATAACCTCTTAAAAGTATGTTGTGAGTTGTTATAGAGGAAGAGAAGATACCTCCAAAAGATTTATCATGTGATAATGATGTAGATAAAATTTAATTTCATGAATATAATCAACTTCCCAAGAGTTTACAAACACAACTTCATTCAGTCTTTGCATAAGAGGATCCAAAATAATCCTACATTAGCTAGAAACTTGCAAGAATCATAAAATTGATACCTAAAGGAACCTTATAACCTCCATGATTTGGCTTAAACTAATTCAAATTCTTCCCACAATATTATTCAACCCATGGAATATCTCATTCATCCTTCAAATTGTCTTGGCTTTCACCTCCCTTAGCTTAGTCTTTCCTTTGGTTTCAATATGATTTTCAATAACAAGTTTTTGTAGCTCATTTAATCTTTAAAATTATTTATCATCTTTTTCTCCTATACACCATCTAAAATCACTATTAGATGATTTAATAAAATGCATCAAAAATACTACTAACTCTATCTTTTAATGACTTGTTTTTACTTGTTCCTCCATGCTCTCAAGAACACACATCTTGCATACACCTAGGTTAAGAAGTTATAGAGCTATCCACAATTACTTATCACCTCCTTTATTTTCCTTTCAATACCCATGATATGATTTCAAATTTTTATAACTTAACTCCTTGCAACTCCTACTATTCCACTTTTTTAATTTTTGATTTAAAAGAGCTAACTAACCCAAGACATTCTTGCAACCCCTCTAAATTTTCATGAAAAAACTTACAAGACATAAAATGAATCATTATTAGGACCCATTATTGATTTATAGATGCCTGATAAATTTCAAGTTTAATCTCAAAAGTTATGGTATACTTCCTTTGTAAAACCCACTTTACTAGCTTTTGGGTGTGTTTCAGGACCTCCTCCCAAATTGTCAAGAAAATATAAAAAATTAACCATGGAAAAGAAATTTTTTTTTTTAATATCTCAATGGACTCTCCTAACATGATTACATCCAAATATTAGAAAAAATAACTTGGTTTTCTCCCTCAAATTTCAGGCCTTAGCTCAAACTAATGAAACCCTCTCAATACACCATATAAGGATTATTTGGTTGTATATTCTTCAAATATGTGATTCAAACCATGAAATATTAACTAAAGTTTTACGTCATCATAATGCAAGATATTTTATTATCATCAAGGATAAAGGAACACGTGAAATAATTTTCAAGCATTTTTCTCACTTTCTTGCCCTAGGTAAAACACGCTTTCACATAAATTTAATATGCATTCTTCAAATAATATAAACATAGCCTCTTCCAATGCATCAAAATTATTGGTACATTAATAATACTCTGAATTCTACCTATGGAGACCTCCATAATTCATTAACTTTGGTGATATCCTATGCATAATTTAACATAACACTTCATAGTTACACACACAGTCTATTATTTTCTACATGCATGTAAGTTTCACAAAAACCATTACTCAGCATCCATGCTCTATATTTTGTTAATAAATCAATCATAAAAATCATCTCACACACTTTTCACCATGTGCATCAACTGATAATTTTTTCAATGCATTACCTAGGTGTTATTACGATCATATATGTTCACCCAAAACAGTATGAGAACAAACATCAATCTAATCCACACACACACACACACACACACAAGGTTTCGTTAGTACTTACACCTTTGAATATTTACTATAATATGAGGAGAAGCTATTTTTATCAATTCAAAGCCAAAAATGATTCCCAAGAGGAAAGCTAAACTTGAAATCGATCTTCCACACACACACAGAGATATGTGTGTGTGTGTGTCTAAGCTTCTCCATACAATATCACTGATTCTTCTCTACTACCTCCTCCAACATGAGGAATTGACTTTAAAAAAATCCTACTTCACTTCTAAACTTGAGCTCTAACATGCATGTACCTACTCCAATAATTTAACTGAATTTTTCCTTGTGACTCTTGAGCTTCCATCCATGAGGATCATACCTGTAATTTGTACATTAATTCAAGCATTTAGATGATTCTCCTTCACCTAAATATTCAACACACATCCTACAAATTAATAATACACTTTAAAACCTCAATAAACCCCATACTCCTAACAATGAACTTTAAAAACACATAATCAAATACTTAACATCATTAGTTATGCCCTTGTAGGTGCATTACATATTTTTAAGGAAAATTCCCATTTGAATTTTAAATTTTCTCAATCTTGACTCTCTCTTTCCCATGAATTCACATGACTGTATAGATAGGAAAAATGATACTTGAATGTCCCTTGATTATGCTCCTGCATCATACTCCCATAATGAAGAAAAAGTGTTCCTACACTTTATTCCTACTTGTACATGTTTCCATTTTCATTGCTTTTCTTTTGTCTTCTCTTCATGCTCCCAACGTCATTTGTTTTCTCATATCCACCAGGGTCCCATGTAGTATTCCTTTGTCTTGCACTTGCTTTGACATTATGTTAGGAATTAGAGAAAAAATATGTAGAAATAATTCCTCAAATCATAGTAGTAGGAAACTATTTAGTAGAATTGTACTTGCAGAAATATAACAACACACAAAATAAGACAAGACAATATTTAATGTGGTTTATCCAATTTGGGCTACATCCACCAAAAACCTTTCTCATATTTTATTATCAATAATATTAAAACCAACTCTTGCAATCTTCTCTTAGTTAAAATTGCACAACTATCACTCATGAACTCACAACATAATTCATAAATATGTTAAACCACATCTAAGACGCATTGACACCCAATTGGTCAACCTTGATCACTCTTGATCACCTCTTAATGTTATAAGACTCATGAGCTCTTGATCACTCAAGATACATTAGGATGCCACTAACACCTCTGTTTATAAGATTACAATCCTTCTAGGAAGTTCTATAGCCAACCCTAAAATTTTCAAATTCGTGACCTTTCAACTTCCCATGCAAGAAAATTCGTCACCGTGTGATTTGCCAAAGTACAACCAATTTGTAGTAAAACTGCAGTAAACATGCAACATGAAAATAACACATGACCATATAATGCTCCCTGTAGTCTCCAAAATTAACCATTCAAAATCCAACGTTTCAATATTGACTCCGGAAGATAAAAAAATATGCTCCACACCCCAACAATCTCCCACTTAGAGAATGTCCCCACGATAAAAGTTCTCAACCTTTCATTATCATCCATGAAGGTCAACCAAAGTTGAACACAACTTTAAATTCTCCTTGTGACTACCTTGGTCATCATAACTACATGATTATGGCTAGTATGAATATTTTCCATCCTCAACTTATCTTTTTCTAAAGCTACCCTGATGAAATTATATCTCAGTTGAATGTGCTTCATCCTAGAGTGGAAAGCAGATTTATTTGCCAAATGAATAACACTTTAACTATCACTTGTGTATTTTCCCAACTTCATGCTTATGCCCCAACTCATCAAGAAAGTATTATAGCCAAATCATCTCCTTGCTTTCCTTTGTGGTTGAAAAATCCACAACCTTTTATCATGTGAAATCTAGCTCATAGCTATATCACTTACCGTACATACATAAGCTATCATGTTCCTCATGTTGTCCAAATATCTTGCCATGTATGAATCTACATAGCCATGCAATGTAGTGTCCAATCCACCAAAACACAATGTTGCTCCCATGGTCCCTCTCAAATACCAAAGGATCCACTTCACTTGCTTCCCGCCTTCTCTCTGCCCGGATCACTTATAAACGTACTCACTTATCCTATTGCATGGGAAATATTAGGCCTAGTGCATACCATAGCATACATCAAGATTCCAACCGTTGATGAGTACTGTACCCTAGACATCTAGATTTTATCCTCCTTAGTCTTGGGACTATTCTCCTTTGATAATTTAAGGTGACTCTGCCAAATGAGTACCAACTAGTTTAGCATCCTGTATACTAAACCTCTCCAATACCTTCTTTATGTACTCTTCTTGAGATAATAGCAGCTTCCTCTCCTTCTTGTTCCAACTTATTCTCATACGAATGGTTTTATTTGCTTCCCCTAAATCCTTTATAGCAAAGGAGTCACCTAGATGCTTCTTAATTACCTTTATTTCCTACATGTTATTCCTATGCAATAAACATATCATCCACATCTAAGCACAAAATGATATAAATACCATTAAGAAACTTCTTTATGTACACGCAATGGTCCGAGTGACACCGGAGTGACCACTGGTCATGCATAAATCTGTGAAAACTCTTATACCACTATCGTGGATCTTGTTTCAGCCCATACAAGCTCTTGTTCAATTTTCACACTAAGCTCTCCTTCTCTTTTACCTCATAACCTTGTGGCTTCGCATATACAATTCCTCTAACTCACCATCAAGAAATGTAGTCTTCACATCCAAATTTTCTAAGTGCAATTCTTCTACTACTACTAAACAAAGAAAAGTCCTAATAGAAGTCATTTTAACAACATGAAAAAAAAATCATCAAAGTCTATACATTTGTTCTGTGTAAATCCCTTGACAACCAACTAGGGATTGTACCTTTTTGGCTCTATAGTCCTCTTTTTGATTTTGTACACTCATTTTTCTACAATTCTCTCTTTTCCTTAGGTAGCTTCACCATATCCCAAGTCTGGTTCTCCATAAGAGATCTATTCTCTTCATCCATGGCTTTCTCCCACTTCTTGCTAACATTAACCTGCATTGCTTCCTCAAATCACTCTAGCTCACCACTATTAGTGAGAAATAATTAATTCAAAGACAAAGTAAAATGTTCAGTTCCCTTCTTACTCTAGAATACCTTCTCACCTTAGGAGTTTGGACTTCCCGATGAGTAGGTTCTGAATCAGCTATGACGAAGCATGTTGCACTTTTTGAACCAGCCCCTTCAAAACCTTGTCATCCACAATATCCTCTAACACTATGTATTCTTTCTTTGATTCTTGTTTTTTTCCTAATCTTTGTTCTTTATACATGAATTATTTATTAAAGTCAATATCTCTAGACCAAAATATTTTCTTGTTCTTAAGACTCCAAACACGGAAACCAAAGTCATCCTCACTATATCCAATAAAGGTTTATTTCTTAGACTTAGCCTCTAAAATGGTCCTATCATCTTTATCAATGTGAACAAGTACCTCACATCCAAATACTCTAAGAAATGAGTAATCAATTTGCTTACCCAGACCAATCCTCTTGTAAAACTCCATCCAAATCCATAGAGGTTCCTCTATTAATCGGATAAACAATTGTTTTCACCACTTCTCCCCAAAACATGAGTGACAACCCTAGATGTAAGCTCATGCACCTAGCATGCTCCATGATTGTTCTATTCACTCTCTCTGACACTCCATTTTCCTATGGATCCCATTTATTGAAATGTGATCAAGAAATTCATTTCTTGCAATACTCTCCTCCATTATCGGCTTTGAGACATTTCAGCTTGAGACATGTTTCATTCTCAACCAAGGCTTTCCGTATTTTGAAAGTTTTAAACACATCATATTTTTTCAAATGTCATATACCAAAACTTTTCTATTCTTATCATCAATGAAAGTGACATAATAACATGAACCACCAATAAAGTTTACCTTAGCTGCCCCCATACAACCGTATGCACCAACTCCAACTTACCCTCCTTCCTAGGAGGTCTAACCCTCAAGAATCTCACCCAATTCTATTTCCCGTCAACACGCCCTCACAAAATTCCAAATCTAACTCCTTTAATATGGGAAACCTAATTTTCATGCCCTTTTACTCATATGACCGAGTCTTTGGTGCCATAAAGTTACATCTCCATATGGAATAACTAAATTACAATAATTAGCACCACTTGTTAAGTACAAAGTACGCATCTTCTTACCTCTTGCAACCTCAATAGATACCTTGGTAACCTTCCAAGAATCTCAGTAAAAATGACTGTATAGCCATCACTACCTAGATGACCCATTGATATCAAGTTCTTCCTCAACTTAGGAACATGCCTGACGTCCTTAAGTAGCAATGTGTTCCCATTCTACATTTTCACCTAAACATAACCTTTCCCTACTATGTTTCATGGTTCATTATCACAAATGTATACATGTCTAAAATAACCTTTAAAAACTCAAGTAAAGTAATGTCTATGTGGGGTCACATGGAAATAAACCCCAAATCTAACACCCAAGAATCTACAATATTATATAAAGAAAGAATTAAGGAATCCTTAAAAACATCACTTACTGCCACATTCACCTCCTTAGTTTCCTCCTTCTTGTTCTTCTTATCCTGAAGAGCCCAACAATCTTTCTTAGCATGACCAACCTTCCCACAGTGCCAACATTCCAACTTTCTCTTGGAATTTGACCTTCTGTGATCATTTGACTTCCCATGGTTACCTTTCCCTCTGTTCTTTTTTCACCCTCTGCTCTCCACAATCAAAGTGTTTACAAAAATAGAAGAATCCCTAAAGCTCTTCCTTCATATTTCCTCACTCAGGATCACACCTATCACATCTTCAAACTTAAACTTTGATTTATTAAAGACCAAATTACTTACATCCATAACCAATTTGTCCCAGTTATCTGACAAGGAGCACAAAACCAACAAATCCCTGACCTCATCATCAAAGTCAATTTTCACCGAGTTTAACATACTCGCAACCATATTAAATTCATTCAAATGATCGAAAAGAATCATTCTTAAAAATATTCATATTAAATAAAATTTTCATCAAAAATATTTTACTAGAGGCGTGATTGTTTTTCATATAACTTCCCATGCATTCATGATACATTTTGTTATCTTCTCTGCGATATGTTGAAAGTGACTGAACATGAAAGACATAACCAAATTTCCCTTAGCACCTTTCTATCTAGCAACTCCTAATCCTCATCCAACATGTTTATAGGTTTCTCTGCTTTTTCTAGCCCAAGGAACACGGAGGTCCATCTAATATAAATAATCCTCTATCTGTATCTTCCATAAACCAAAAATATGCCCATTGAAATTTTCAACCCTCGATCTACCCTCATCTTCCATAGCTCCCACTCAAGCTAAACTTTTCCTACAATTCAATACTTTAGAAAAAAACCAAAAATCTCTTATACCAATTGTTAGGAATTAGAGAACAAATATGCAAAAAAATTACTCAAATCACAGCAGTAGGAAACTATTTACCAAAATTATACTTGTAGAAATATAACAACATATATAAACAATGCACAAAATAATATGAGATAAGATTTAATGTAGTTCTCCCAATGTAGACTACATCCACAAAGAACTTTCTCATATTTTATTATCAACAAGGGTAAAACCTACTCTCACAAGATATTCTCTCAGTTACAATTTCACAACTATCACTCATGAACTCACAACAGAATTCCCAAAGATGTTAAACCACATATAAGACATAATTTACACCCAATTGCTCAACATTGATCACTCTTGATCACCTCTTGATGTTCTAAGACCCAAGATCTCTTGGTCACTCGAATACATTAGGATGCCCCTAATACCTCTATTTATAATATTACAATTCTTCTAGGAAGTTCTATAGCTGACCCTAAAATTTTGAAATTCGTGACCTTTTAACTTCCCATGGATGAAAATTTGTCACTACAATAACCGCCAAACAACTACCAATGTTCAGCAAACACACAACATGAAAATGACACATGACTACAAAATGCTTCTCAAGTCTCCAAACTTAACCTTTCAAACTCAAACACTTCAATGTTGATTCCAGAAGACCAAAACAAACATACTTCACACCCCAAAATCTCCACTTGAAAATTTTACCGTGGATCAAAGTTATCAACCCTTCATTATCATCCATGAAGGCCAACCAAAGTTGAATACCAACTTCAACTTCTCCTTGTTACCACCGATGTAGCCTAGAATTTACTAGATAACACCCTAGATGCGTTAGCACCTCACTCAGCTTAGGCCGAGCACTCACCTAAAGTGCGCAGGGTACCAGTCCCTCTTTAGGGTTTTGTAGTAGGATGTTAGCGTGATGAAGGAAAAAGCATATATGTCCATATCTAATCCACCATTCTACAATGCATACTACATTCATATCTATGAAAGAACAAGCTTAAACAGTAATCATGATTGAATCAATAACATGCACTACTCAATTACACACATGAATGAGACTTAGATTCAACCAATATCTTCCATCTATTAGTAAACATAGAAGCTCCTTACAATAATGTCAATCTATACCAATGTGTGAATGGATCTGATACAGTAATTCAGTCATATGCGTATATCTCTATACCTTTATGTAGATCAAGAATTTCGCGCTTGTTACCTGTCTAAGTTAATGCACCAAACTAAACCCAAAAACCCTGAAAAACTCCAATGAAATCGATACCTGATGGACAAGATCCGAAGATGTAGAAGGATAAGGAGGTCGATGTAGATAAGACGGGTGCACACGAGAAATTTGCACAATAGATCCGAGTAACCTGCAAGACACCGATGCTTGACAGAAAAAGACCACGTTAAAAGGTATTTAGGTGGACCGCTGAGAAGCGGGTCCGGGAAGCGATAAGCTTCCTTGGCGGATGTCAGTCCATGTTTTCAATTAAGTAAAGAAGCATACATGATAAAATATGTACATAAGGACTAGATTTTCTGATTACAGTAATGAAACAGAATCTAAACAGCAGACAGAAAGCTATAGAAAATAGGAAACTATGAAATAAAGCTGGATTTGTGTTACCTGTGTCCTTTTACCTGTCTGCAGGATGATCGGCGTCGATTATGTAGAATCGGCGTCGACTGATGTGATCGGCGTCGGTTATGAAAAATCGGCGTCGACTGAATAAGATCGGCATCGACCGGGGATAGTGCGAAAGATTTGGAAATCGGAAAGTGAAGGCCAGATCGTCAATGTCTGCTGGATGTGCCGAAGTCGGTGAGATACTGGAATAGAGTCACCAGAAGATCGATGGATACGTGCGATGTTGATGTGATAGGAGCAGAGTAACGGTGCTCCTCTCAGGGATTGATTCGAGACAGGATCCACTCTCATTTGATACACTTGATGCTAAAAGATCTCTCTTTCTTACAACCTGTGTCTCTTTCGCGATCTGTCTCTTTCTCTCTCTCTCTCTCGTTCGTGCGTGTGTTCTTCCTCCTTTTTTTGTCCCTAGAACTGAGTTCTGGGCTTCTATTTATAATCGGCGCCGCTCCTAAAAAATCAGCGCCGACCGTACCAGATCGGCGCCGATCGCGGAATAGACTCCCGAGATGGCCAAAATGAACGATTTCTAGAAAGATAAGAGTTACCCCAAATACGGGAAATATCCCGCTTGGGGAAGAGGAAAAATAGGGGTGATACATAGATAGAATAAATTTGGGGTAGATAAGTGGTTAAGATACATGTGAAGAGGCGTAATTAAATAGTTAATATTTAATTACTCACGGGTAAGATACAATGGGGTGAATTAAACTTAGAATAGGTGTTTAAATCACAAATCGGATAATATCCCAAGGGGATAGTGGTGACGTAAACGTGCCCCAGGTTATCTGAGCAGGTAAACGAATGTGAGGGACACTAAATTGAGTAACCAATTTTAAGTGTCTACATTTTGCCCCTTTTTGTCAAGTAACTTGCGATAAGCAAGGTTATGAGACAAAAACAAGGAGATGGAAGAAGGGAAGAAAAAGTGATGATGTGATCCCCCTCAAACTAGGGATGGGATGGGTGATAGAACAGACGATCCCAAGTTTGAAAGAGGTAGATGAAAACGCAGGATGCCCCAGTCGGATGTCTGGAGTAGATCTGATCATTAACGATGTACAAAAATAAATAAAAAGGCAGCAACCTAAGGAACTCACATTGGTAGGGCAAACTAGACGGTCTCCTCATGAGACGACGTTAGTACCTACAGACCCATGAGTGTAAGGAGGGCTGCAAAATAGTACGAGTGTCCCACGCAAAGGGAACAAACCCGAAATAGACGGTGATATCGAAAAGATGCGCCGAAAGGCAATATTCAGCACATAATAATGATCAGATAGATAAGTAAGCCAAGCATCAACGCTATGGCAAACAGATACGTAAAATCGGTGGTGATCAGAGCAATCGGCGACGACCAAGCTAAATGGCATCGATCAAAAAATCGGCGCCGACCAATCGTAGCGCATATAAATATGCGAACGGAAAACGTAAATGATTTATTTTCATCGTGACGATTGATTCAGAGAGAGTCAGAATTTGGATTTGAGCACCATGGAAGCCTCTGGGAGCGGTCAGAAGCGCAGGAGGACACGACCTGGGGTAAGTGGTTCTTCTTGAACCCGTTGTATTTCATTTTTTTTTTTGATTTTGATTTTTTTTTTTTGTGGGAGGCCAGGGTCCGATTTATGTCCGGACAGTCAATCGGCGTCGATTGGTATAATCGGCGTCGATTGTTGTTTGAGCGGCGTCGATTGGTATTAATCGGCGTCGACTAGAAATAAACGACGCCGATTTTATTAAATCGACGCCGATTGGAATAGATGAAATTTTTTTTTGTTTTGGATGTTCTGATTTGGGTAAATACGAGACTAATATTGCTCTTGATGTCGTGGGTGCAGGCACGAGAGGCTCTACACATGAGGGATGCTATTCCCGAGTTACTGGAGACTATTCTCCCTGATGTGACTGATGCAGATTGGCGGCATTTAGAGTTAGCCGGGCTCGGGGGCTTTAGATACTACAGACGAGTGCCGCGAGATGTGGAGCTGATGCGGGCACTAGTGCGACGGTGGGATAGCCATACGTGCACTTTTTGGTTCAGGACGGGTGAGATGACCATCACCCATGAGGACATATATAGGATTTTGAGACTGCCGATCACTGGGGACCCGATCGAGATTACACCGCGAGAGCAGCAGCAGAGGGCCCTAGTTCGATTATATAGAGATAGGGCAGATGATTCAGAGATAGTGTCTGGGGCAGTGCGGATAGCCTCACAGTATAGACAGGATAGCCCCCGGAGCAGACGGATAGTTCTGATTCAGATGGCGATATCCTATTTTGCTCTGCCAGATTCAGGAGGTGGGAGATTCCCACTATTATTATTAGACTGCGTTTGCGACATTCTGCAGTTCAGGCAGGTATTTGCCTTTGCTGATGCCTTGATAGCTCAGATATATTACGAGCTATGGATGTACACCACCGGCCGGAGGACAGGTATTGATGTCAGTTTTGTGCTCCATTGCTGGGCATATGAGCATATAGCGGTGATCAGGCCATCCGGGCTTCCTTGGATGCCAGCAGCAGTGGGAGGTATTGATTATGGATTCCGGTGATGGCGGGCTGACATGGCCGCTGGGGATACAGGGAGATCGGCCGATTGGTACACTGAGCGTTTCAGGACGCTGACACCGGATCAGGTCATCTGGAGGCCATATCGGTATTTCCGACATGGGCTGGTCAGGATGCTCACTTGGTGGCATTGAGACGGAGCAGGGTGGTTAGGGGCCGCAGGCCTGATATGTGGGAGCGAGTCCCGTTTGTGCGAGTATTGAGACAGTTCGGCCTAGTGCAGACAGTGCCGACCACTTACACGCCTTATAGGCGAGATAGCAGGGAGACTGATCTGCCGATTTTGATCCCGGCAGATCCATTGAGAGAGGCCCCACCCTCCACAGACAGTGATGATGATGCAGGGGTAGATGAGGGTTATGCAGCATGGTATGATACAGAGCTACCACGACATCTCCCGGCATCTATAGATGCCGACGAGGAGGACATAGCTACGATGCTGGATAGACTGGAGGGAGAGCATGCCACCTTGACACAGACACATCAGGTAGCTCTTGAGGAGATCAGGGCTCTGACAGAGGAGAGGGATGCCCTAATTTTGGAGAGAGACACCGCTCGCCAGGAGCGAGATACAGCGATCCAGCAGAGGGATCGCTATTATCGACATAGGGAGGCCCTCAGGGCCAAATATGGGGAGACAGGTACCATGTCGGAGTCTGGTACACAGGGTACGACCCTAGGAGGAGCACCACCAGCAGCGCCCCAAGAACACCAAGCAGCACCATTACGAGCACCGGGTACCGTGAGCTTGAGCACATATCAGTCTCTCCTCGCTGAGGTGAGATACTATGAGGATGCCTTAGCGCAGCATGCCCCAGATGTGCCTCGGTACGGGGCGAGGAGGAGATCAGCGACGGCCACAGCGAGCGGGGCCTCAGGTGGAGGGAGCACCGGGAGAGACCGAGGTGGGCAGAGACCTCCAGCAGCAGGTGCGTCTAGCTCGATAGGTGGCGGCCAGGAGAGACAGCCTGGTCCAGAGGAGGGTGGAGGAGATAGTGTCCTCCATGCATCGGATTTTACTATATAGGGATTGATAGATTTTGTATCCATGTAGTGATGTAGCCTCGATTGGAAGGCATTGTATAGATGGCTTGATTGAAAGCCTCCCATTTTTGTTGTACAGACACACATGTATATATAGATTCATCATTTCATTTGTCATATAATTGTTCTCATGCTTTTGATTTTGATATACATGGATAGATGTAGCGTAATTGTGATGGATATAGATATAGACTGATAGAGGATAGAGATAGATGTGATTTGATGTGATTGATATGTGGATATAATTTTGATGAAAAATAGAGATAGATAGATGTAATGTAACTTGGATGTACATATTTTTCGATATTTTGATGGATAGATAGATAGATGTGATTGATGTATGGATTTTATTTTGATGAAAAATGGATATAGATAGATGTAGTGTAACTTGGATGCACCAGTTTTTAGATATTTTGATGGATAGATGGATAGATGTGATTGATGTACTCGGCATGTTTGAGATGTTAATTTAATTTTGATGAAAATAGATAGCCAGATCCACATGTGTTGACAATACATGCTTTGATAGATAAGATGAAATTGGATAGAAGATAAATTTTGATTAAATTAACATGTGAAATGTCAATTTGACTGGATGAAAAACAAAGAATAATGGGGAATACTCTTTGCGAGAGCCCAGGATGTAATGAAAACGACCTTGACTAAAAATGAAGAAAATAAATCCGGATAAGAAAGAAAATGATAAGTTGGACTTCCAACCGACCATAGATAGAATCCGGATAGGAAATCCCAATATCATGCATGTAAGGCCCTATATGAGGTTAAAATAAACCTGACACTAACTAGCCGCAAAACAGATTTAGGAGGGAAACGAAAGGAGCAGTAAGTAAGTATCTTGTCGAATTTACAAGGGACATAATACATGTCCATACTTGGGAAAATAGGATTCTCCATATGATCGTCAAAAGGTCTTAAATCTTAGCTTCATGATTTTGGCAGAAAAGCAAACTGATCAATGTGGGAAGTTTGCTTGATATGGAAAGACTGATCAATACGGAAGTCTTTCAAAGATGCTAAAAGTGTATAAACTGACTGAAAGGTTGATCAATTACAAGAAGCCTTGAATATTTCTTTGAGAAACATTGTCCTTCAAGGGAGCAAATATATTTTGAATTTTAATGATAGCCATCCTTCGAGGGTATGGTCTATATTTTTTCTTTTTGATTCATTTGATAATGTATGCATAGCTGTCCTTCAAGGGATCAGTCTATCTTTTTGGATAGCATCTTTTTTTTTTTTTTTTTTTTTTTTTTTTTTTTTTTTTGAAAATATTTTTGGAAGAAGCTGAGTTTAGACCTAGATAGATCAGATGGAGGGGAAGAGAACATAAAATAACATGCACTCATGCCCCGAGTAGATCCGATTAAGATAAGTACTTGGGACAGATGAAGTGGTGATTAAGGTATTCCTACCATGAGGAGGAACATATCCAAAAGAAACATGCAATGAGTAGAGCCGCGATACTCATATTTAAGGTAAAAGAGGCAATAGGTGGAGAACCACATAGTTTCGAATCACCATGAAAGTAGATGACTGGTTGTTTAGACGGATGAAAGATCTGTGTTGCGACTAGATTTGTGTAAGATAGATTTTAACAGTAGAAGGGCCATAGATGCAAGGCATTAAGAGGTTCCGCTTCAGGTATACCATCCATGGAAGATAAACGATAAGCCCCAGATCCATATTTATGAGTGATAATGTACGGGCCCATCCAGTTGGGAGCAAACTTACCACGTTGACTTCTTTCGAGTGTAGTGACATTTTGGTTTTCTTTAAGAACAAGATCACCAATTTTGAAGTCACGGTGCTGCAAGTGCTTGTTATAAGCACGTTTGACACACTCAAGATAGACTTGATGATGTTCAAGAGCATTGAGACGCCGCTCATCTAATAATTCAAGTTGTGCTAGACGATTTTGACGATAGTCCTCATCGGAGACAAATTCTCTAAGAGAAACATGGAGAGATGGGATTTGGACTTCCAAAGGAAGAACAGCCTCAGACCCATAGACGAGAGAGAAGGGAGTAGCACCAGTAGGAGTACGAATGCTAGTCCGATAGGCCCAGAGAGCAAAAGGGATATGTAAATGCCAATCCCTACCAGCTCGACTAGTTACCTTTGCGAGGATATTACGCAAAGTTTTATTGGAAGCTTCGGCCTGACCATTAGCTTGAGGATAGTATGGAGAAGAAAAACTGAGTTTGATATTGAAAGCGTTGCAGAGGTTCTGCAAATCAACATTCTTGAAAGACTTACCATTATCTGTGATGAGTTTGTGTGGGACACCAAAGCGACAAATGATGTGCTGATAGACAAAATCAACTATGGGTTTAGCTTTTGTTGAAGAAAGAGGGATAGCTTCCACCCACTTAGTAAAGTACTCAGTGGCAGTAATGATAGAATGATGACGCTGTGAAGAACGGGGATTGATAAGACCAATAAGATCAAGACCCCATTGCGAAAAAGGCCACAAATCTGCTGTAGGTTGTAAAGCTTGACTAGGGATATGTGTGAGATTGGAATGTTGTTGACACTTGACACATTTCTTAGTGTATTCACAACAATCTTGATTAAGAGAAGGCCAATAATATCCCAAACGTAAGATGCGTTTAGCTACAGCTAAGCCACTAAAATGTCCACCACAGATACCGTCATGGACCTCCTGGATAGCTTTAGATGATTCATGGGTTTTGAGGCACCGAAGCAAAATACCATCAAAGCCGCGTTTGTAAAGAATCCCGCCTAGAATAGTATAGCGATTAGCGCGTTGGATAAAAGATCTTCTACCATTGGAAGTCAGATCTGGAGGAAGCACCGAATGAGATAGATAATCAACAATCTGTTGATACCACTCATCCTGAGTATGGGTTGTGATAGCATGGATTGAAGTTAGTTGCCTAAGATGAGATGGTTGATCTAATCATTGTACAGCCACATAAAGTCGTGAGTCTTCGGTAAAAGGTGGGATAAGTGAGGCTAAGGAAGCCATTGTATCTGCGAATCGATTTGCAGTGCGAGGAATAGCTTGGATAGTGAATTTATCGAAAGATTGGAGTTGAGCAAGAACGATGTCATGATATTTTTGAAGGATATCATTCTTGCATTGATAGACACCCGTGACTTGATTAACGATGAGTTCAGAATCACCAAAGATGTCAATATGACGAGCGCCGAGATTAATGGCATTTTGAAGACCCAAGACAAGAGCTTCATATTCAGCCATATTATTGGTGCACTCAAAGTTCAATTTGTGTGCGACTGGGATAGGCGTACCCCAAGGAGGAATCATCACGAAACCCACACCTCCCCCTTGCTGGCATTTGGATCCATCAAAGAAGAGCTTTATTTTAAATGGAGACAGACCAAAATCAATTTGTTGGATATATTCATCGGGGAATTGAGCAAGGGGGTTTTGAGTGTCCGGAAGAGGAGCATCAGCTAATTGATCTGCAATAACCTGACCCTTGATAGACTTTTGCGGGATAAACTCGAGATCAAATTCTGTCATAAGCATGAGCCAACGAGTGATACGATCATTGTGATAAGGTTTTGCATGAATTGTCTTGAGTGGATTGACACTTGTGACGATGTAAGTTTTGTGATTAAGGAGGTAATGACGAAGCTTAGAAGTTGCGAAGAAGAGAGCACAACACAGCTTTTCAGCTTCGAATAACGTGTTTCATACTCATGGAGGGTGCGACTGATGTAATAGACAGCTTGTTCTTTACCGCAAGTGTCCCGATGTGAGATCATGGCTCCCAGAGCATGGTCAGTCACAGAGATATAAAGATAGAAAGGCTCCCCCTCGCGTGGAGGTGTAAGCACAGGTGGAGAAAGAAGATAAGCTTTGAGATCATCAAAGGCCTTTTGGCAATGTTCATCCCATTCAAAATGAACATTCTTACGGAGGAGATGGTGAAAAGGTTGACAACGGTCCGACAATTGTGAGATAAAACGACGCACTGATTGAAGACGTCCTTGGAGACTGCGGAGTTGCTTTAAGTTAGAAGGGGGAGGCATCTCAAGGATAGCTTTTATTTTTGTGGGGTCCACTTCAATACCCCTAATGGAAATGATAAAACCTAAAAGTTTACCAGTGAGAACGCCAAACACGCACTTAGATGGATTTAGACGAAGACAAAAGCGGATAAGCCTCTCAAAGAGAGGTGCAAGGATGAAAAGATGATCCTGACGACGTTTGGATTTACCGAGGAGATCGTCAACGTAATCTTCCACAGTTTTGTGTAAGAGATCATGGAAGATGTAGGTCATTGCTCGCTGATAGGTTGCTCCTGCGTTCTTAAGACCGAAAGGCATGACGCGATAACAAAAGGTCCCCCAAGGAGTTATGAAAGAAGTCTTATGTTGGTCTTCTGGTGCGATGAGAATTTGATTATATCCAGAGAAACCATCCATAAGAGAAAGCATCTCATGACCCGCAGTTAAATCCACGAGTTGGTCGATATTAGGTAGAGGAAAATCATCTTTTGGACAAGCAAGATTAAGATCCCGGAAGTCGGTACAAATTCAAATTTTCCCAGTAGCTTTAGTTACTGGTACTACATTGGAAACCCATTGTGGATAATCGATGGGTTGGATGAAGTTAGCCGAGAGCAAGCGCTGCAATTCTTCTTTAACAAGAAGGGCTACTCTAGGGTGCATTTTACGTAATTTTTGTTTAACTGGTTTGATGTTGGGAAGAGTAACGATATTGTGGACCACAATATCGGGATCGAGTCCTGGCATATCCTCATATGACCAAGCAAAGGCTTGTCGATGGTTGGAAAGAAAAGTGGTAAAATCTCCTAACTCCTGTGGATTAAGAGACTGGCCGACCTTAATGATGCGAGGGTCTTCAGAAGTCCCTATATTAAGGTCGACAGTGGCTTCGTTGAGAAGCGTAGATGTGTCAGAAGGAATAGTCTTGGGAAGATATGAATCCTCTGCCCCCAGATAGGTGAGGACAGAATCATCATCCGCACAGTGGATAGTGTTGATAGTAGGAGAGTCGTCTCCAACTATTTCAGGGTAGATTAACGGTATGGAAGTGGACCTGTTGTTAGTCTTATAGGCTAGCGGCCCTAAGGAAATGGTATTGATCAAAAAAAAAAGTTAGGTGGGATGGAAATGTCATCGTCCACATCGAGTGATGCTTCTGACTTAGCGGGAGAAGATGGTTCCTCAATAGGAAGAGGCTCATCGAGAATAGTGACAGTGGCTTTTGAAAGAGGTTTAAATCCTAAACCAAATTTTTGATGTGGCATGAGAGTAGGAATGGATGTGAGGTCATGCACACCTTGTTCATATTTTCCCAGGCCAAAACCCTTCCACGCGCATCGATATAAATAAGTTTTTGCAAACGTGGGATTCTGTAGACAATCGAACCCTGTTAAGTAAGGTTTGGTCCTAGGAGGAGAATCTCGGGTGATAGTGAGGTGTATCAAGACCACCGTAGATGAAATTAGTCTGTTGATTGGGCAGACCAATGGTGACAATGCGACCGAGACCTGGTTGATATTCAGGTTGTTTGTCTGGTCTACCATACTCACTAGGTTTGAGATGGGCGTCGAAAGAAAAGAGAGGAAGCTCTCCCAGTGAGAAACGCTGCAATGTCTCTTCTAGATTTTGTAAATCCGGTAGTTTGGTTGCAGGTATGGAAGAAGATGAGGCCCCGTCAGGAGAGCAAGCATTTTCCTTTAGAGGGGCAGACCTTGTGGTCATGTCGCATTGTGTGGAAGGAAAAGGATCTCCTGGATGAGTATATATTTTTCCCTCATATTGATATTTTAAGCATCGATGGAGGGTGGATGGGACACAATGCATCGCGTGAATCCAGGAGCGTCCGAGGATCATATTATAGTGGAATTTTCCTTCGACAATGTAGAAGAGTTCGTGAAGCAGCTTCTTACCTACTCGAATGGGTAAGACCACAGTTCCTAAAGTAACTGCTAGCTGATCGTTAAATGATCGAAGGGCGAAAGGCGGGGGTGACACTACGTTCTTTGGTAACTTAAGTTGCTCGAATGTGTGTGAGGAGATGACGTTGAGTGCAGCTCCACTGTCGATCATAACGCGTTTTAATGTAGTGTTGTCGATTTGGACTGTGATAAAGAGGGGAGCCTCCAAATCCTCTGAAGAAAGAGGAGGAATTTCTGAATCTTCAAAAGAAATGGCGGTTGATGGTCTATTCAAACCAACAACCAACTCGAAGGGCTAGGGCTCTTCTAAATTTACTGCGATGCGATGCAGATTATCAATCAGAGCCTGATGATGTTGTGGAGAGGATTGAATGAGGTCAAAAAGGGACATTTTGATCGGAGCCTGGGTGAGTTGTTTCATAACACTCTCCTCAACTGACACGGGAATTTGAGCCCGAGGTGCAGCACGAATAGAGACCCGAGGTCATGGGGCTAATGAGGAAGGAGGAACTCCTTCGGGGGCTGCAGAAATGACAACCCGTGGTCGAGATGCTGTAGATGAAGATGGATTATCATAGTGTTGGGTTCTAGTGGCGATATGGATTGTGTCAATTTGAGAAGGTGGAAGATCAATTGGAGTGGAATCACTAGAGGTCTGAGTGGATCGTTGGGGCTCAGATGGAGCTAAGATGACAGGAGATACTTGTTTCTCCTCCTCCAGCAAAAGATCACTTTCTTCCAAAAGGTTGTTGACGACAGATTGAAGAGCTTTACATCCCTCAGTATCATGACCCGGGGTACGATGGTAAGCACAAATCAGATCAGAGTTAAACCAGGTAGGTTTAACTCCTTTAGGGTTATAGGGTTTAATCGGAGGAAGAGATATGGATGAAGATTGGATAAGTTGGCGGAGGATTTCGGTGTAGAACCCGGTAGACGAAGATGAGGACAGAGATGATGAAGGCGCCTCTTTTACTTTAACAGACTGCCGAGGTAAAAGAACCTGCATGTTAGGTTTGACAGTCTTTTTAGGGATCATCTTATTTTTTTGGACATCTGGAGGAGCAGTCTTGGGCACTTGAGATGGAAGTAAGTGAGACATGATTGATTTTGGTGGAGGGGGAGCCCCTAAAATAGATTTTGAAGATGATGGAGATGTGACAGGTGTTGTGGTCTTCCGAGGTAAAAGAGGCTGTTTAGTCGAAACTGCTGATGATTTAGATAATGTCGATTTAGATGAGGAAGAAGCTCCCAAAGTAGGCGTAATCGGAGGAACATAGGGCGCCCTGGCTTTTGGTAATGAAGATGATGATCCTGATAGAAGAGGTGACGTCCTTTTAGTAGGTAAGTCCACTTTTCGGGGTGTTGGTGAAGAATGTGTTGTAGAAGAAGATGATGGTTTCGATAAATGTGTAGAAGAAGATGCCTTCTCAGCGGACAAATCCAACCTTTTATGGGGCGTAGAGAGAGATTTTTGTGGGAGAGCACCAAGGGTCTTGATGGTTCGAAATATGGGCTTTCCTTTTTCAGGGATGGTGACAACTTCAACGGCATAAGGTGATTGTAACCTTTTCGGGGAAGCAAGTGGGGAGGTACTGATGGCGCAACGTTAGATTTTGGTTGTCTCGGTTTAAGTTCGGGAACCGAGTGTATAGGTGTCGGTGCTACTTCTTTTGATTTTCCTTTAATGGGCGAAGCAACATTAGTGGTGGAAGAAGTGAGTGATGAAGAAGCAGTTCCTTGCGAAGGGACTACTTCTGGTGCAGTAATTATGGGTGGAACTACTGTAGGAAAAGAGACAGGAAGAGTCAAAATCGAAGACGCTTCCATCGGAGTCGGCACAATTATAGGTACATTCACCAGGGGCATAGTTGCAGTGAGAATGGGAGCAACAGAAGTAGATGTATCTGCAGTGGAAACTCGAAGGGATGTAATTACCTCGAGCATTAAAAGAATGTTTGACGCTGAGACAGATGAGGATGACACTGTCTCGGGTATGGATGGAAGGTCGGACAAGGGAGCGGAGAGAGATGAACCCGTATCTAGCAATGTAGGAATATTCAAAGACGGGCTATCTGAAGATGGTGGAATTCCAGTGATTGACGAAGTGGAAGGAGGTTCGATGTGTTCGCAGATGGCTTGGTTTCAGAAGAAGATTCTTCAGTAGAGATGAAGTTGATAGTATGAGTGTTTGGTTTTTGAGACTCTGAAGCATTATGGTTCGGGGAATGATTAGGAAAAGGTTGTTTAAAAACATCCAGTGCCTGATTTGGGGGAGCATTTGGGTTATCCAGAATGAGCTCGCCTTTATCAATGAATTTCTGGACAAGATTTTTGAAAGTCTGACATCGTTCGATGTCATGACCTTTGGTTCTATGATAATGACAGAAATCATTTTCCCTATACCAGAATGGACGTTCTTGGCTTTCATCAATATTCCTAATGGGGGGAAGTTCGATCATGCGAACTTCCAACATTTTCTCTAAGATAGAGGCATATGATTCCCCCAATGAAGCGAAGGATCGAGATGATGAAGTCCCTTTTCGAGAAGATGAGGAGTCTCTCCGTGGTGTTTGATTAGAAGTATTATCGGCTCGTGATGTTTTTAATACGATAGCGTTGGTGGATCCCTGATTCTTGTCTTTAGAAGGGGAAGAATTTGGTTTGGTAAACCGAGAAAAATCTGGTTTAGATTTAGAGCGAAGTTTTAGCTTCCCTTGTTCAATGGCGCGAGATTCAAGTTTGCGTGCCATCGTAAAGGCTTCTTCAAAGGTGTGAAAAGTCTGGATCCTTAAAGTGGAAGAAATGTGATTAGCACAAGATCGAGTAAACAACTCGATTTGTTGGGATTGAGGAAGAGAGAAAGACAATTGGTTGATTATCCCTCTCCAACGAGCGACAAAGTCTGCAATAGACTCATCATCGAATTGACGAATGTTATAAAGATCTGTAATCGAGATCTTATGCGCGATATTTATTGAAAAGTTTTCAACAAACATCTGGGCCAATTGAGAGAAAGAAAACAAGGAATGTTGAGGAATGTTATTGTACCAGTCTAAAGCAGGACCTGCTAGAGACATAGGAAAAGTACGGAGCATAAGCTCCTGATCCTGGACTATGAGGTAGCAAGCATGTTTGAATGCTCGCAAATGTTGTTGAGGGTCCTCTCGACTATGAAATTTTGAAAATTTAGGAAGTTCCCATTGGGGAGGATAAGGCTTAAAAGCCACTGAGGGATGAATGGGTTCATTACACACTTCTTCAAAGGAGTATGAAGGATGAGCCCCTTTTGTGGAGGCTTCCAAGTCTGTGATTTTCTTGAAAAGAATTTGAACCACGTCAGATTGAGGAGGAGGCACACTGGCATGTCCTACATAAGAAGCAAATGGTGGATGTTGTTGAGGTGTCAACGGGGGATTCATCTGTTGATTGATAGGATGATAAGAGGAGTAACCAGGGGTTCTGGGTGACACTTGGTGGGGTATTTGTTGTGAAGTAGCTTGTGTATAGGCAGGCTGTGGGATAATAAGTGGTTGAGAAAATGAAGGTTGGATGACGGATGGAGCCTGTGATTGGTGGACTCCTATGCTTGTTGATTGAATCGGGACAGATTGAGGAACATGAGTGCCGATTTGATTGGACATATTGGGGAACAAGACCTGAAAGAGGCTTTCTACTGCCGGATTAGGCATTAAGGGTGCCGATGCTAGAGGATGGGCGAAGGTCACTGTTGCTGGAACATTGGAAGAAAGACCCACTGGAGGACGAGAAGTAGGAACCAACTGACTATTCGGAGGGGGTTGGCTCATGAAGGGTACTGACCTTGGGACACGATGGAGGGCATAGATGAATTAACAGCAATATGCGGGTGCGCAGATGCACTCGTTATAGCCAGAGCAGAGGACCTTTCAGAAGTAGGTTGTGGAATATTCGAGGTAACTGCAGTGTTAGGAATAGGTAAGACTATTTGAGAACTAGTCAATATGGTCGGTGGAAGAGAAAAAGGAGGCACAGGGGCCCCGCCCTTCTCCGTGACTCGAGGCGAGAGAGATGATGCAAATTGTTCTACAAAGGCCTGGGATGGTTCACGAGAATAATCATACACTTGCTGGATTGGTGGTCCTTGATCAGATATTTGAATAGACTTGTGTACTAGGTAGTCCATGAGGGCTACCGGATTGCGATCGAGGAACGCCTGAAATTCAGGATCCCCACGCGGAACATACTCTGAGTCAGAAGTAGATGATATTTCTGAAGGACTAGGGGAAGCTGGACGTGATGGGGTTGCTTTGGCTTGATAGAAAGGATTATATGACCAGGATGGGGAACCAACTAACAGCGGTCCCGAGGAAGATTTGGGGGGTGCCGAAACATCCACACTAGTGGTAATCTCGGAAGAAGAAGGGGCCAGTTGAGCCATTCTTCTAGATTGTAACCGAGTGATGACCGTCATAAACACGCAGAAAAGAAGATTGACCTAACTAATGCACAGACAATTCAAGCAGCGTAGGTGATTATCTCCTTTAAGTTTTGATGCTTTTAAGAAAGAAAATATTAGGGAAGGCTTTTTAGAACAGGAACTACTCAGATAGCCAAACTAAGGATGGTTTGGGGAATGTTTGGTGAGGAGTCCCGAAGGCACTTCAGTAAAAGACCGGTACGTGGCTTGATATAGGGGCCTACCCCCGCACTTCACACACCGCTGCGATAAGGGAGTCGGGTGCTTTGCCAATATATACCATAACTTCCGTGAATTTATAGCGCGGCTTGAGTACCGCGTAGGATCTTCCTCTTGGATGTCACTTCCAAGTAGGCGAGGCCAGGGAAGGAATTTTTGTTTAAATGCTTTATACCTAGTGATTTTGGCTTTGTGTGCAAGGGTGAAAAATAAAAATCAAATAGTGTCACTACCGATTTTGATTAATTTTCCAGCCTAATTAAAACTAGGTGAGAAACATGCAACAGCAATGATAAAGAAAAAGTTCTTTTTAAGCACTTAAAAATGAAGTGTTTGATTTCGATGAAGACAAGTCAAACAGATTCTTTCCCAAATGTGATTAAATTCTTTTTAAGCACCAAAAATTGAAATGTTTGGATGTGATAGACAACAAACAAAGAAATCTTTTTTTTTTTTTTTTTTAGTTCCTAAAAAGGAGAAAACACCGTAAAAGAGAAATACCTGTAGATTTAGCTCTCCAAGGTGTGTGGACTTCAAAAAGCGCGTTGTTGAGCTCTTCCCCTCGAACAATCCCACGAACAAGCAAAGTGCTCCGCAAGAAGAGGTTAAGCAAACACCAAACAAAACCCAGAAAGATATATCCAGATAATGGTGAAATGGAAATTTCTATTTCAAGGAACTAGGAAAATTTCAAGGAAATAAAAATTTCACAAAAAGAGCAAGATTAAAACGATGAAAGGAAATGCTCAAGCAGAACTGATAGAAATCAGTGAAGAAAAAGAACAAAGCTCAAAACTAGAAAAGAAATGAACTTGCCAATAAGGGACTTTGGTTAGGTCCCACCGGGCGTGCCAGAATGTAGATCAAGAATTTCACGCTTGTTACCTGTCCAAGTTAATGCACCAAACTAAACACAAAAACCCTGAAAAACTCCAATGAAATCGATACCTGATGGACAAGATCCGAAGATGTAGAAGGATAAGGAGGTCGATGTAGATAAGACGGGCGCACACGAGCAATTCGCACAATAGATCCGAGTAACCTGCAAGACACCGATGCTTGACAGAAAAAGACCACGTTAAAAGGTATTTAGGTGGACTGCCCGAGAAGCGGGTCCGGGAAGCGATAAGCTTCCTTGGCGGATGTCAGTCCACGTTTTCAATTAAGTAAAGAAACATACATGATAAAAGATGTACATAAGGACTAGATTTTCTGATTACAGTAATGAAACAGAATCTAAACAGCAGACAGAAAACTACAGAAAACAGGAAACTATGAAATAAAGCTGGATTTGTGTTACCTGTGTCCTTTTACCTGTCTGCAGGATGATCGGCGTCGATTATGTAGAATCGGCGTCGACTGATGTGATCGGCGTCGGTTATGAAAAATCAGCGTCGACTGAATAAGATCGGCGTCGACCGGGGACAGTGCGAAAAGATTTGGAAATCGGAAAGTGAAGGCCGGATCGTCAATGTCTGCTGGATGTGCCGAAGTCGGTGAGATACTGGAACAGAGTCACCAGAAGATCGATGGATACGTGCGATGTTGATGTGATAGGAGCAGAGTAACGGTGCTCCTCTCAGGGATTGATTCGGACAGGATCCGCTCTCATTTGATACACTTGATGCTAAAAGATCTCTCTTTCTTACAACCTGTGTCTCTTTCGCGATCTGTCTCTTTCTCTCTCTCTCTGTTCGTGCGTGTGTTCTTCCTCCTTTTTTTCGTCCCTAGAACTGAGTTCTGGGCTTCTATTTATAATCGGCGCCGCTCCTAAAAAATCGGCGCCGACCGTACCGGTCGGCGCCGATCGCGGAACAGACTCCCGAGATGGCCAAAATGAACGATTTCTAGAAAGATAAGAGTTACCCCAAATACGGGAAATATCCCGCTTGGGGAAGAGGAAAAATAGGGGTGATACATAGATAGAATAAATTTGGGGTAGATAAGTGGTTAAGATACATGTGAAGAGGCGTAATTAAATAGTTAATATTTAATTACTCATGGGTAAGATACAATGGGGTGAATTAAACTTAGAATAGGTGTTTAAATCACAAATCGGATAATATCCCAAGGGGATAGTGGTGACGTAAACGTGCCCCAGGTTATCTGAGCAGGTAAACGAATGCGAGGGACACTAAATTGAGTAACCAATTTTAAGTGTCTACACTTTATACATCCATCTCTCTTTGTGTATATATATATTCTACTATGTGTTTCACATCATATATATAGGTTGGGGACTTTTCCTTCACCACTTATCTATTCTAAAACTAGGCCACATGCTATTAATAACCACACGTCGTTTACACGCATAGCCATACATGCAAGTGTGCTATCTATAGACCTCTTGCAGTTAACTAAAGTGACAACCCTATTCTTAGTTCATCTCCTTGCAAAATGCTTTGATCCAATCCTCCAAAGATAGAAAATGTGTGGCACACACATCTTTGCATCGTTGGTGTGTTCTGCACGCCATCTTCTAAAAGTAGGTTTTCATGCTCAAAATTGGCTAAATCCTGAAATCTGATCTTGCCTTCTATGCACGGGTCGTTCTTGTCCCTTCGCACCCTTGATCATGGCCTTCTCTCCCACGTGGAATTCTTTTGTGATCTCTAACAAGTATTCTCTGATCAACATTACCCCACACTAATCTCATTATCATCCCGAAAATGGCTATCTCCAAAAATTGAAGTAAAGAAAGAAAGAATGGAAAGAATAAGAATGAAAGAATGTAGATAAATAAATAAGTTTTATGAGGCTATGAGGTAGCCTCCTCTGCATCAGTTTGAAGTATCAAATCTGGATACTCCTCCTTTATTTCAGCCTCTAAGGCCTACCATTCAGCGAGTGCTTGTTCTACTTTCTCTGGAATGTCCATAGCAATGGATTCCAACTCATCCCTCACAATATTCCAATTTTCATTTCGCAGAACCAACACAACACTTTGGATAATGATGTCATTCTTCCTTCTAGAAGATCCATCTTCTATGTAATTAGCTTCCCAAGCTCTTGTTATCTCTCGAAAGTGCACCTTGTAGAGAGATGGATGCAGGTTTTCTAATCTTGCAAAATTTGATCTTTCTCTTTCGTAGATACAATGGAAACACCTCAAGTCTGTGGGTATACCTATTTTTAGGTGAGTCTCAGTATCAAGGCCGGTTCCTTGTTGATGTATCCTAAATTGATTCTAGGGTTTAGGGCTAAAAGATGACCTAAAAATTATTAAGACTAAGGTGATACACCAAATTTGTATGAGGGCTTTGACTGAGTATATGCATAATTGATATGTGAAGGATTTTTGGTGCACGAACCAACAGTTCTTCTGACAGAATATTAAGGGAAAAACACTTGGAGGTATTGAGGGAGATTATCACAACAATACTGCTAAGCTAAACATGCACATTAATATCATGTAGAAACTACTGAATTTTGCAACATGGTAAGATGATTAATCAGGAATTTACATTCACAAGACTAATAGAAACATACACAAACTATAAATAATTAGGAAGGAAGAAATTCTTCACACTTAGAAGGCAAACTGGCAAAAATTGCTTTAGTACTCCTATATCCAAAAAGTCCTCCAGAAGTTCTCCTTTGTGCTTTGCAAAGGCACACAATATATAGCAAAAATAAAATTCACCCTCTTCCTAAAAATAGCCTAAGGCTTGTACTCACCCATGCATCCTATTTTTATCCTTTATTTAATAATCCATAAAGGGATACAAATACAACATGCGATTACAAATAGGCATTAATAGCCTTTAGTTACAAATAGTCAACCGCAATCGAATGATCTATTTTAAGAAAATCTTGTCTATTTTTAAGAAAAACATGAGTGGATGATTTGCTAAAAATAAGCTTTTCTTGCTGAGCAAGTCTAGTACCTTTCATGAGCATGACTCTTTCTTTTGTTCATCTATCCTTTTCTATATTTTTCGAAGGCATGCAACTTTACTCTTTTTGAGTGAGAAAAATTAATTATTTTCTAACCATGATTGAATCTAGTGAACTCAGGGCTTGGATTTAGATGCAAAAATATTGTAGACTTAGTCATTTTTTGGTTAATAAATTATTGAGCTCCATTCAAGCTAGCCAAGCTCTGTAAAAAAAAATTGTGGCCGCCATTAATAACTGCTCAAGCTTCCTCTGTGAGAAAATAAATTCCACCATTGTTACAGACCTCGAGCTTGACTGAAGGCTTTCTGAAGAACTTTATAATTCATTACTTCAAAAAAGACCATCCACGTAGGAAAAAATTGATCCAAAAAGGTCCTGAAAATGTTTCTTATCGCTTTCAAAAAAATTATGCATTTTAAAATATTCCTCCTGCACATTCACTTTTAATCTAGGCCCTGCACATGTTTGAATCTCACTTCAATGGAAGTGCGGCTAAAAACAAAAAAATCCCCTTTTTGAAAAAATCTCAAAACTAGAAAAATCCCCGACGTCCCGCGCCTCCGATCCTTGTTCTTTGGTGAACTTTTGGGACCACGGGTCAATGTAGAGCTTTAAATACATTTGTGGGCCTTCGGGCTTATTTGAACTTTAAGCTTCTGCGGGCTCTTAAAGGGCTTATGTAAGAATTTAGAATTTTGTTTGTGAGCCTTAAAGGAAAAATTCCTCCTGCCTTCTTCCCAGGGGAAATACGGGCACACAGAATAACCTGAGACTTTTAAGCCTGTTTGTATAAAGTCTCAAAACCTTGAGAAAGCCTGCCACTCCACCGATACTATGTGGAATCGATGTATTGACTTTTCCTTTGATATTGAATTTGTCCTTGCAGGGCTAGGGCTTTGCGGGAAACTTTGGAACTTTTAACTTTTTACATTTTTAAGGTTTGAAAACCTAAGTGACTCCTAACCTCCATTATTTTGCCATTCTATTGATTTTATGCCACGTATACTTTGAGGGGCTTGCGGGTCTGCGAATGAAAGTTTGGAAATTTTAACTTTTCACAAAATTTTAAGATTTAAAGTACCGACCTCCACTTTTCCGATTTTGTTGTGGTGATGACATGTATCCGTGTCAAATACATGAAAATTTTGGAAATTTGACTAAGTTTGACCGCCATTCCAACCTGACAACTTTTGCCTCAATTTTGATGACTCGTTTGTGATCATCGATCTTTGTACTTATTGATTTTCAACCATTGATCTCCAAGGTTTAGGGTTTTGGCATGTCATAAATGCATTTTTAAACATGGGTTGCATTGATCACAGAGCTTGATCTTTGTCCTTTGATCTGTGTACTTGTGATTTTTGATCATTGATCTTTTGACTGTGGTTGAATTCTACTAATTCATGTCTCGATTTTTCATTTTAAAGGGTAACTTCAACCCTAATAATCATTTCATTTGGATTTTTTGTTCTTCAGGTGAAGCCCTAGAAAATATTTCGAAACCATTGTTTGAGTATGAAGCTCATATTTTCACTTGTATACTTGTCTCTGAGAGTTCTTTAAAGGATTCTGCCATTGTTACTCCTTCTGTATTTGGTTCAACCTCAAACCTTCTTTCTGAGGAAGATTCAAGTTCAGTTTTGTATTGGCTGCCATCATTTGAAGCTTCTGAGCTCAGCCATGATCATTTCGACTATTTTGAGCTTTGAACTATGCGAGTTGTATTGATGTTCAATGAGCATGGTAAGTTCTCGACCTATGAATTATGTTGTTACTGGTCTTTGTCATTTCAAGTCCAAAACTGATACTCATTTTTCTCTTGCATTTATTTGTGTTTCTTTGGCTTGGTCATGGTTGTTTGAGTTGAAACCATTTTGGGTACTCATTTTTAGCTCTAATTCAAATTCGTGACTCTGAGTTCCATCTTGATTCACTGACATCTACTGAAGAAGGTAAACTTGTGGTTTCTCCTTAAACACTTGCCACTGTTTATTGATTATTGACTCAAAAAATGTAGATCTGTGCATTTTGAGACATGGGTATTTTCGTTCTCATTCTATAAATTTCATTTGTTTTCCTATAGCCACTTGGTTTGGTCTATGAATAATTTATGTTGTGAGATCTTGAGTTGTATAGCTGATCAACTGTTGTATTGTAAACATGTTGTATTTTTCTGAAACTTGGTTGTAGTCTAAATGAATCCTCTTCTGGGTATTTGTAAAAAATGAAAATAAAGTCTATGTTGAACCGGATCTGTGCCTTCTTGTTTGAATTGACACATTTCTTGATAGTTCCTTTTGAAATACTTGTTGCATTCTAAACTCTATAAGCTCTAGAAATATATCAGCTTTGTGCATAATTGTAAACTAGGTGATCAACCTTGTAGGCCATAGAACATTTGTGCTTTCTAAAATTGAAAAACTCCTTCTTTTTGAAATTTCTGAATATCTCTTTGACTTGGATATGAGAGCTATTTGTGTGGGTCTTTACTTTGTATTCTGAAGATGATGCTTGTCACTTGTTAGAATATTGCAATCTTGTTTGTATCTCAACGACTAATAATAATCTGATGCACAACTTATTTCTTCTACTCTTGCAAGTAGTTTTTAGAAATTCGAAATTTTCAAACATTTCTTCATCTGTTTATGATACTATTTTCAGGCATAAGCCTTGATTCAATTGCTTTGTTTAAATATTGTAACTTTTTTCTTTTACTTAGATGCTTTATTTCCTTGATAGTAGTATTTCTGGCATGCTGGAAAATTTAAGAAGTTGATTTTCATGGCGAACCCCTGGAATTTTTTTCCAAAATTATTTCTTCCTTCAATTTCCAACATAGTAGTTGTATTTTTCTGATTCAGAATATAGAAAATAACACTTATGTTGAAGCTGATTTGGTAATTGAAATTTGAAACATCATAACTGTTCATTCCTAATCATGCAATGCTTTTCTACTTTTCTATATCACTTTACTTAATTTACATAATCCTTTTAAAGCATGTGATAGTTGAAAACAACATGATGAAGAGTTGTAAATGTCCATTTTACATGGCGAAGCCCTGTCAAAATTTTCCCAGAATCTTCTTTTCATTCCTTTTCAGCTGTAATCTTTTCTTTCCAGTTAACTTCAGCTTCTTGAAATCTGATTCTTCTTCTTTAGTTGCAAACTAAAACATGTGCTTCTATCTTCCAGTCTCTCTTCTTTCTGTAACTTCTTCCACTTCAGAACAGTTACTTGAAACTTTGAGTTACATTCTTCCTTCTTTCCATCATGTACTTATGACTTGTCTATTTCTTCCTGGCTGTAACTTGTACCTACACACTTAAGAAAACAGTTAGAAAATACTTAGGCTTTTGGCCTCTCTTATGTCCATGGTTTTCTTTTCTTTTTTCTCTTCTTTCTGAGTGAATAAAATATGTATGCATTTTTGACCTTCAAGTAGACTATATCTCCTATTATTAAGAGATTCATATGCACGAAATAGGACAGTGTAGGAATATGAATCGATCCTTGAGCTCACAACTGATAGTTAATCTCTTCTCTTCTTTTCAGGTATAGTGACTTCTACAATGGAAATGAAGAAGGAACAAAAGCTAGAAATGGAGATGCTTCAATCGAAGAAAGAAACCCCCAAGGAAATGATGGGTTCACTCATACTCCTTTACTTTCTCTTTCATGCATGTGTACCTCTTATTTCAATAGTTATACTTTAGTTTTTAGTTACATCCCATGGCTTGTGTGGGAAACATTTGAAAATTCCTTATGAATGAAACATTGAATTCTATAAATGAGTTGTTTATTTCTTTTTGCATTTCTGATTTCTATATGGATTGTATGATGAACTAAACAACTCAGCATATAATTGAATGTTTTAATCATGAAGGAAAGAATTTAGAAAACCTGTAACATCCAGTAATGAACTCAAATTTCTGCAATATGTACTTATGTTTGTTGTTCCAAAACTTAACATTTCACATATTTTGTAATTGGATGTCTTCATCAAGACAACACAACTGTCCTTCAGGGCTTGTGTTCTTTTGCTGAGGATAGTCATGAAATTATAGACTATGTGATCTGTTACATTTTGTAATAGCACACATAGCTATAGATTTCATGTAATCTTTTAAATAAATCAGCAATAACGACATAATCTGAAAAATCTCCCCTAGCTTAGGTATACTTCACCAATGCTATCCATCGTAACGAATTTTGAGTTTCCCATTTCTACACAAGTGTAGAAATTATCAAAATTTTGGTGATCCTGTGGGTAAAGTTTCTGCTAGCTTATAGACTAGTGCCTGCTCTTTTCCATTGGGTATGGGGTCCAAACATGTAACAAAAATTTTCCTTTTCTGAAAGATCCAACCCTTCCAAAATGGAACTAAAACTAGGAAAGATCTCACAAACCGATCACGTGCATGAATGCACTTATTGAATTGAAAACGATGCAATGTACAGAAACTATATTTATTGAAGGCAAAATCCTACTCTAACAATCACTATAAGATTTTCAATAACATTGTTTGAGAAACATACCATTCATAGGAATGGGAAGTTCCTCTCCATTCAACTTTGAAAGTTGAAAAGCATTGTGTTCCTTGTAAGCTGAAATCATGTAAGGACCACTCTAGATTGTATCAAACTTTGAGTGTCTTCTTGGATTTACACGATCATCATCCCACTTTAACACAATATCTCCTTCATTGAAGACTTTGAATTTAGATTTCTTCTCAAAAGTCTTCTTCATTTGTTTCTGATTCTTTTCCATATTCAAATGAGCTTTATCTCTTAGCTCTTGTAATTCCATTAACTCTGCATAAGAAACCTATAATGGTTCATTCTCAAGTAACTCCATTTGATGTAGCAAATCCAATGTAGGTAACTCAACTAAAATAGGCATTCTTACTTCCTTTATGTACATAAGTTTGTATGGTGAATTACCAACTGATCTTTTAGGAGTCACTATGTCAGCCCAAAGTACTGAATTTAACATCATATGCCAAGATCTTTGATTATCTTTGAGTGTTCTTCTAATGATCCTTAACATATTCTTGTTAGTACTTTCAGCTAAGCCATTACCTTGTGGGTAATAATTAGATGAAGAACTTAGATATATTCCATGGTTTACATCCCAATCTCTTATGTATGATAATTACTAGAGCATCGAATCAGTAAACTATTCCTTCATAAAAGGATAGTATCGAAGCTTCATTAGCATCCTTCAAGGCTATTGCTTTAGTCCATCTTGTGAAGTAATCTATAGCAGTTAAGATCCACTTGTGTCCTTGTGATGATGGTGGGTTTATCATGCCAATAAATTCAAGACCCCACTGCATAAAAGGTTGATCAACTATAATAGGTTGTAAGGTAGTGAATCTAGACGTTCTTTATTAGCAAAAGAAAGCACACTTTTTACAATTCCTTATCTAATCAAAATAGTCCTTGAATATGCTAGGCCAATAGTAACCATCTTTCATAATTTTTAAGGTTGTGGTATGTGCTGAGAAGTGACCTCCTGCAGGTCCTTCATGGAATTTTGAATAATATTTTCTGAATTTTATCATAATCAACACACCACAACAAGATTCCATTTATATCTCTTTTGAACAACACATTATCAATGAAGATATAAGGTATAGCTTGTAATCTGAAATACCTTCATTTATTTATGTCCATACCTTATAGATAGGTTCCATGGTATAGATAATTAACAAAATCAGTCATCCATTTTGATTCTTGAATATCATGAGTGAGCTCAGGCTATTGATTTCTTGGTTGAACCATTATTTTTTATTGTTGATACGTAATTTCAGCATGCTATTTTGAATCATCTAGTTCTGTAACTTGTTGTTTTTCTATATTAGTAATTAGATGCCCACATAAACCTTTCCCATGAACCATCTTAGCAACCCAAATATCAACATCATACTCCATGAACTTTGTTATCCAGTTTGCTCTTTTATCATTCAACTCCTTATTTAGTAAGAATGATTTCACACTTAGATGAGAAACAAGAAATGTATTTTATTATTCAAAATCATATACTAGAAATTCTTTAGTCCTCTCGACTACTGAAAGTAATTTCTTTTCAATAAATGTGTACCTTGTTTCATAATTGTGCAAGCTTTGTCCAGAGAAAGCAATAGGTTGTTCAATATTTTCATCATTGAATTAAGTCAAGATAGCTAAGATTGTTTCAGCTCCTGTGAGTGAATACATTGTAAATTTCTATCGAAATTTGAATTTACAAGAGTAGGAGCTTGAGAGATAGTTTCTTTGATTGATTCAAATCCTTTTCTCCCTTCACTAGTCCAAGAGAAAGTTTTCTCTCTCTTTAACATAGTTGTGAGTGGTTTAACCAATGCTATAAAATATGGAACAAATATTCTAACAAAGTTTATTTTTCCCGAAAACTTTGTAATGCCTTCTTATGATGGGGTAATGATAGATATGATATGGCTTCGATCCTAAAAGGATCAATTACTAAACCTTTCTTAGAAACAATATGACCAAGCAACTTGCCTTGATGTACTGAAAAGATAGACTTTAGTGGATTCAAAGATATTCCAAATTGCCTACACAATTGAAAATTCAGCCTTAAATGCATTAGATGTTCTTCAGAATCTTTTGAAAATACAGTAACATCATCTAAATAAACAAGGATGCATTTATTTAATAAGCTATGAAAATCCATGTCCATTGCACGTTGAAACATTGCACCGGCATTTGAAAGACCAAAAGGCATCCTTTTGTAAGTATAAGTACCCCACTTGGTGGTAAAGGTTGTTTTATATCTATCCTCTTCCCGGACTAAATTCTGATTATATCCACCGTAATTATCTAGAAGGGATAGTCTATCTAAACTCTAGACTGCGTTCTCAAAATCTGATCCATATTTGGGAGTGGGTAATGATCTTTTAATGAAGCTTTGTTAAGGTCTCTAAAATCCACACATAATCCTTGATTTCTCCGTTCTTCTTCCTAACAGGAACAAGATTGGTTACCCAACTTGAATGCTTAACTGGAAAGATAATACTTGATTAAATCAACTTATATAATTCTTTTCTCATCGAGGCTATATTTTGGGATTTATAGGCCTCTATTTCTGTCTAACAAGTTTAGAATTTGGCAGCAAATCAATTGTATGATGTGTGCTAAACTAGGATCAAATCCTTTCGGTCTTGATATTTCCAAGTGAAAACATCCTTGTATTCTTTGAAAAGATCAATAAATGACTATTTTTCATTGAGGAACATACCTTTCCAATAAATAATTTTTTCCCTTCATTAACCGAGATCTCTTCATAATTATCAGCGTGGGTTGACATTTTAGTCTTGACCTTTTTTAAATGTTTATTAGTGTTGAAGATGTCTTCTAATGTGACCAGACCTCGAGGTAGTTTATTTTTCTTCAACTGAACAATCTCGTCACCATAAAAGTGTTGTAATTTATCTTGATTAATTGTAGAAAACTCAGCTTCTTGCTACAAAAACATGCAGATTTGATTATCACTTTCAAAAACTTGCCAATTTCAATCATTATCAAGTATTGAGGGCCTGACAATTAACTTTATATGAGGCTGGATTTTGCTATTTTCAATCTGTTCTAGCACTTCAAAACTAGCCCCAACTCCAAGTCTATTTGTATGCTTGTTTTCAGCTCTAGGAATAGACTAATCTTAATAAATCGAAATCTTCCATTAAGTTTGAAACTCTATGTCTGTAAGACTTCATTAATGGATTCTTATAAACATTGAAATTTCTTACTTGATTGATAACCAACTCAAAGTCACCAAAAATCTATAGCATGTTGATACCTCTCTTTCTGGCCCAAATCAAGCCATGAATTAAAGCTTCGTATTCAGCTACATTGCAAGTACATGAAAATTGGAGACTCAAAGCTGAAAAATACCTTTCGTTCGTTGGGGAAGTGAGCATTAGACCTGCTCCCTCTCCCTTATTGTTCTTAGCTCCATCAAAATGAAGCTTCGAAATCCCTTCTACTGAATCTTTTGTTTTGGACAATAAGGGAAGTGGTTTATTTTCTTTATGTATACAATACACACCAAAATGGTGCTCTTCAAATACCTTACAAGGATCATAAGCATGTTCTTCCACTGTCTTTTCATCCATGAACATGTTAGAAACACCACTAATGCTTGAAACATGAGCTACCTCATCAAAGTCAAACTAATCTAGGGTTGAATAATTAGCCACCGCATTTGAAGAGTGAGGCTCAATGTAAAATCTGGCCAATGGCTCTTAATTGATAGTAACTTTGGTACCATAATGAGTAGTGAAAAATAAGGACCAATCTAAAGAGAGATAACCTCCTATTTTTGCCGTGAAATCTCTAGATAATCATAAGGTAAAGTATGGAGGTAAATCCACAACAATAACATCTTATAGAATATAAACATTTGGGCAAGCATGTAATGTCACTTCTAAATTTTTGATTATACCAACTGTATTAGTTGTAGTTCCATCAAGTTGTAAGATGCTCCTTTCTATAGGCTCATACTGCAAACCCAATTTTTCTACGTAATTATTTTTGGCATAACTGTGTTACTTGAACCACTGTCCACCATGCAATTATAAACTAGATGTTCTCCAATAATCAATGAAAATAAAATGGTGGTGGCTTCTTGATATCATGAGCATTCAGAACTTTCTGGACCATCCACTTAACTTATTTAATGCGGTCTTGTTCAAACATTCCAAGGACCATGTCTATCTTCTAAAATTCCTTTTCATTGTATTTTAAGAAATCTACAACTTAGCTAGTTCATGAGAAAGTAAATCTTGTTGTCTAGGAATACTTAGAGCATCCCACATTGAGATATTAACATTATGTTTTTTCATTACATCAACAATGTTAAAAGAAGCAACTATTTTAGAGATGGATTCAACTGTCTTAGAGTAGGCCTTAGGAAAAATTGATTCGTCTTCAGTTGCCTTAGATATCCGAGGTATAAACAGTCTTCTTAGATTAGGATGTAGCTATTTTTGATGGCCTTTATCAACTGGAACACTTGTTATTTTTTTAGGAACAACAGGGTTGTTGGTTGAATTTGGAACTGTAGATGTTGTCTTATTAGTGACAGTAGGTAGGATAGGCCTATTTTGTTGTTTTTGACTTTCAACAACTTTTCCTTGAGCCCTAGTAGTGACTACAATGAAATCATCCTCATTAAAACTGACTAAATTTTGTTTAGGTGCTTTCTAGATATGAGTTCATTGCTGCCCACCCTCCATCTGAGGCATGAACAATGTTTTAGGTTTAGGTTGTGTAATAAGATTAAGATTTAGAAAAGCATTTCGGAAAGTTGCGGTTGAATAAGGTTGCTTGCAAGGTTGATGCCACTCTTTTGTAGCCATATTAATCGGGACTAAGGCATTAGATGAACTAGGAGCCTTCGGGTCAAATTGCTTTTGTTGGTAAGGCTACCTATAATTTTGATTGTGTTGATAGGGCTACCTATTTTTCTGATTTTGTTGATTTTGCTGATAAGGAGCATGATAGGGTCTGCTAGGTAATGCAATTCGGTTTTCAATCGAAGTCAATTTATTTCCCATAGTCTACAAAGCTTTAAATACATCATCTAATGGAGCTACAACAATAGCTTCCATGATTGTAATAGGCTAAGGAATAGGTGTTAAATCTACAAAAATGGCATTGAAGGCCTTGGTGCCAATTTTCCATCTTGAATAAGACTATTTTCAGCTCGGATAGTGATATCGTAGGCTATTGGGAGTGTCTCTCCCCCCATTGATTGAATCATAGTTGAAATATCACTGTTCAATGCCCTAAGATAATAAAGGAAAGCATGATTAGCTTGAGGCTTGAAACTTGCTGGAATTCTTTCCCAGGTTCTGGAAAAATGGATATTGAAACTAGACATAAAATCATTGGGAGCTCTTTTAATAGTAGACAATTGTTCAATGAGAGACAAATGATCTGAATTATCCTGGAATTGTTTCAGACAATTTTTCACCTAAGTTATCCCAAGTTTTTATGCTTCCAATTTCTAGGTTACTATACCATTGTAAGGCATGACCTTTAAAATATGTAGCTAAAAGTCTTAAAGATACGTCTTCATGAGTGATATTATGGACTGCACATAGGGCTGCAACATCTTTGATATGTTCAGCAGGTGTAGCCTGATTTTCACCCGTGAATGATGGAAAACTTTTCATAGCAGCATTAGGAATGTCATGGTAGAATGGGATTACTAATGGATTGCCATTAGTAAAGGTCACAAAATTCCTTGGTGGTTGAATAGCCATTTGAAAAATTAGGATGTTAATAGAGAAATTGATACGTGGTGAAGGAACATTAGGAGGGTTATTAAAACTAGGTCTATTATAAGGTAAAGTATTACCAACTCTTCTCCTTCTAGCAGAATTCAAGGGTAAAGAAACAAACTCAGGAGGAATTCCTCTTACCAATGATCTTATAGTCACTTTAGGCATGGAACATGTTATAATACTGATCGAAATCAGCTCAGGAGTCGCCAAAAGATCTTCAAATCTTTAAAATAAATTGTTGCAACTTGCTCCCGAAAGTGACTTTGTATATATCTTGTAGAATTTGTAACTTTATAAATGCATGATTTGATTATTGGTCCCACCAGTGTGCAAAAATGTTATCTCTCGAAAGTGTACCCTATAGAGAGATGGCTGTAGGTTTTCTAAGCTTACAAAATTTGATCTCTCTCTTTTGTAGATACAATGGAAACACCTCAGGTCTGTGGGTATACCTATTTTTAGGTGAGTCTCTGGTATCAAGGTCGGTTCCTTGTTGATGTATCCTAAATTTATTATGGGGTTTAGGGGTAAAAGATGACCTAAAAATGATTAAAACTATGGTGATACACCAAATTTGTATGAGGGCTTTAACTGAGTATATGCACAATTGATATGTGAAGGATTTTTGGTGCACAAACCAATAGTTCTTTTTCATAATATTAAGGGAAAACACTTGAAGGTATTGAGGGAGATTATAACAACCATAATGCTAAGCTAAACATGCATATTAATATCATGCAGAAACTACTGAATTTTGTAACATGGTAAGATGATTAATAAGGGAATTTACATTCATAAGACTAATAGAAACATACACAAGACTATAAATAATTGGGAAGGCAGAAATTCTTCACACTCAGAAGGAAAAATGGAAAAAATTACTTCAATACTCCTATATCCAAAAATTCCTCCAGAATTTCTCCTTTGTGCTTTACAAAGGCACACAATATATAGCAAAGATAAAATTCACCCCTTCCTAAAAATAGCCTAAGGCTTATACTCGCCCATGCATCCTATTTTTATCCTTTATTTAATAATAGATAAAGGGATAAAAATAGAACATGCAATTACAAATAGGAATTAATAGCCTTTGGTTACAACTAGTCAACTGCAGTTGACTGATCTATTTTAAGAAAAGCATGTCTATTTTTAAGAAAAGCATGAGTGGATGATTTGCTAAAAATAAGCTTTTCTTGTTGAGCAAGTCTTCTTCCTGTGCATGCAGACTCTGTCTTTTTGCTGATCTATCCTTTTCTGAATTTTGTGAAGGCATGCAAATTTACTCTTTGTGAGTGAGCAAAATTAATTATTTTCTGACCATGATTGAATCTGGTGAACTCAAGGCTCGGATTTAGATGCAAAAATATTGTAGACTTAGTCATTTTTTGGTAATAAATTATTGAGCTCCATTCGAGCTAGCCAAGCTCTAAAAAAAAATTGTGGCCACCATTAATAACTACTCAAGCTTCTTGTGAGAAAAGAAATTCCGCCATTGTTGCAGACCTTGAGCTCAACTGAAGGCTTTTTGAAGAACTCTGTAATTCATTACTTCAAAAAATACCATCCACGTAGGAAAAAATTGATCCAAAAACGGGCTTGGAAAATATTTCCTTATCATTTTTGATAAAAATTTTGCATTTTAAAATATTCCGCCCATTCACTTTTAATCTGGGCCTTGCACGTGTTCAAATCTCACTTCAGTGGAAGCGTAGCTAAAAAACAAGCAATTTGCCCCTTTTTTGAAAAAACCTCAAAACCGAAAAATCCTCGGTGGCCCGCTCCTCCAATCCTTGTTCTTTGGTGAACTTTTGGGACTATGGGTCAGTTTAGAGCTTTAATTCCATTTTTAGGCCTTTGGGCTTATTTTAACTTTAAGCTTCTTGGGCTCTTATCATGCTTATGTAAGAATTCAAAATTTTATTTGTGAGCCTTAAAGGAAAGAATTCTCCTGGTCTTCCACCCAGGGAAATGTGGGAACACAGAATAACCTGACATTTTTAAGCTTGTTTGTATAAAGTCTCAAAACTCTGAGAAAACCTGCCGCTCCACCGATATTATGTGGAACCCATGTATTGATTTTTCCTTTCTTATTGACTTTGTCCTTGCGGGGCTAAGGCTTCACGGGAAACTTTAGAACTTTTAACTTTTTGAATTTTTAAGGTTTGAAAACCTCGTGATTCCCGACCTCCATTATTTTTCCATTGTATTTATTTTATGCAATGTATACTTTGAGGAGGCTTGCGGATCTGCAGACAAAAGTTTAGATATTTTAACTTTTCACAAAAGTTTAAGATTGAAAGTATCGTCCTCCTCTTTTTTTGCATTGTGATGATGACACATATCCTTGAGCGTGCCTATAGGCCTGTGGGCATGCAGACGAAATTTTTACAATTTGAAAATTTTGGAAGTTTGACTAAGTTCAACTGCCATTCCAACTTGACGACTCATTTGTGATCATCAATCTCTGTACTTATTGATTTTCAACCATTGATCTCCTAGGGCTAATTTTAGGGTTTCTACCATGTCATAAATGCATTTTAACCATGGTTTGCATTGATCACGGAGCTTGATCTTTGGCCTTTGATCTATGTATTTTTCATTTTCAATCATTGATCTTTTAATTGTGGTTCAATTCTTCTAATTCATCGCTCAAGTTTACATTATAAAGGGTAACTTCGACCCTAATAATCATTTCATTTGGATTTTTGGTTCTTTAGAGAAGTCCTGCCAAGTTTTGAAACCATTATTTGATCTCATCAGAAGCTCATATTTTGCACCTATATACTTGTCTCTGTGAGTGTTTTTGAGGATTCTGCCATTTTTACTCCTTTTGTATTGGGTTCAAGCTTGACCTTCTTTTTCGAGGAAGATTCAAGATCAGTTTTTATTGGCCGCCATCATTTGAAGCTTCTGAACTCGATCGTGATCATTTCTAATTGTTTTGAGCTTTGAACTATGCGAGTGGTATCGATGTTTGATGAGCATGGTAAGTTCTCAACCTCTAAATTTTGTTGTTACCTGGTCTTTGTCATTTCAAAATCTAAAACTGATACTCATTTTTCTCTTGCATTTATTTGTGTTTATGTGGCTCGGTCATGGTTGTTTCGAGTTGAAACCATTTTGGGTACTCATTTTTAGCTTTGATTCAAATTCATGACTCTGAGTTCCATCTTGATTCACTGACATCTACTAAAGAAGGTAAACTCATGGTTTCTCCTTAAACACTTGCCACTGTTTATTGATTATTAACTCAAAAAATGTAGATCTGTGCATTTTGAGACATGGGTATTCTGGTTCTCATTATGTAAATTTCATTTGTTTTCCTACAACCACTTGGTTTGGTCTGTGAATAATTTATGTTCTAAGATCTTGAGTTTTATAGCTGATCAACTATTGTATTGTAAACATGTTCTCTTTTTCTGAAACTTGGTTGTAGTCTGAATGAATCCTCTTCTGGGTATTTGTAAAAAATAAAAAGAAAGCCTATGTTGAACCGGATCTGTGCCTTCTTGTTTGAATTGATGGATTTCTTGATAGTTCCTTTTAAAATACTTATTGCATTCTGAACTTTGTAAGCTTTGGAAATATATCAGTTTTGTGTATAATTGTAAACTGGGTGATCAACCTTGTAGGCCATAGAACATTTATGCTTTTGAAAATTGAAAAACTCCCTTCTATTTGAAATTTTTGAATATCTCTTTCACTTGGATATGAGAGCTATTTGTGTCGGTCTTTACTTTTTATTCTGAAGATGATGCATGTCACTTGTTAGAATACTACAATCTTGTTTGTATCTCAGCACTGAATAATAATTTGATGCACAACTTATTTCTTCTACTCTTGTAAGTAATTTTTCTTGAAATTTCAAGCAGTTCTTCATCTGTTTATGATACTATTTTTAGGCATAAGCCTTGATTCAGATGCTTTGTTGAAATACTATAACTTGTTTCTTTTACTTAGATGTTTTATTTCCTTGATAGTAGTATTTCTGGCATGCTGGAAAATTTAAAAAGTTGATTTTCATGGCGAAGCCCTAGTAAATTTTTCCAGAATTCTTTCTTCCTTCCATTTCCAACATAGTAGTTGTATTTTTCTGATTCAGAATACAAAAATAACACTTCATTGAAGTTGATTTGGTAATTGAAAGCTGAAACATCATAACTATTCATTCTGATCATGTAATGCTTTTCTACTTTTCTGTATCACTTTACTTAATTTACATAATCCTTTTAAAGGATGTGATAGTTGAAAACAACATGATGAAGAGTTTTAAATGTCCATTTTACATGGCAAAGCCCTATCAAAATTTTCCTAGAATCTTCTTTTCATTCCTTTTCAACTATAATATTTTCTTTCTAGTTAACTTCAGCTTCTTCAAATTTGATTCTTCTTCTTTAGTTTCAAACTAAAACATGTGCTTCTATCTTCTAGTCTCTCTCTTTTTTCTATAACTTATTCCAATTCATAAAAGTTATAGAAACTTTGAGTCACATTCTTCCTTCTTCCATCATGTACTTATGACTTGTCTATTTCTTCCTAGTTGCAACTTGTACCTGCACACTTAAGAAAACAGTTAGAAAATATTTAGGCTTTGTGGCCTCTCTTATGTCCATGGTTTTCTTTTCTTTTTTCTCTCTTCTTTCTGAGTGAATAAAACATGTATGCAATTTTGACCTTCAAGTAGACTATATATCCTTTTATTAAGATATTCATATGCATGAAATAGGACAGTGTAGGAATATGAATCGATCCTCGAGATCACAACTAATAGTTAATATCTTCTCTTCTTTTCACGTACAATGAATTCTACTGATGGAAATGAAGAAGGAACAAAAGATTGAAATGGAGATGTTTTAATCAAAGAAAGAAACCCCAAGGCAATGATGGGTTCACTCATACTCCTTTACTTTCTCTTTCATGCATGTGTACCTCTTATTTTAGTAGTTGTATGTTACTTTTCGATTACATGCCACGGCTTGTGTGGGAAACATTTAAAATTTCCGTATGAATGAAACATTGAATTCTATAAATGAGTTGTATATTTATTTTTACATTTTTGATTTCGTATGAATTTTTAGATGAACTAAACAACTCGGTGATACAATTGAATGTTTTAGTCATGAAGGAAATAATTTAGAAAACTGTAACATCTAGTAATGAACTTAGATTTTTGCAATCTGTACTTATTTTTGGTATTCCAAAACTTAACATTTTGCATATTCTGTAGTTGGATGTCTTCATCAAGACAACAGAGCTGTCCTTTAGGGCCTGTGTTCTTTTTCTAAGGATAGTCATGAAATTGCATACTATGTGATCTCGTTACATTTTATAATAGCACACATAGCTACATTTCATGTAATCTTTTAAATAAATCAGCAAAAGAATGACATAATCCAAAAAATCTCCCGTAGCTTAGGTATACTTCACTAATGCTATCCATCGTAACGAAGTTTTGAGTTGCCCATTTTTACACAAGTGCAGAAATTATCAACATTTCTTCCAAATGAGTCTAGTGTGGTTCTTGTAATGTTGTCTAGGCCTTGTGCTTCTACTTAACTATTGACAATCGTTCTTTGTGGCCTAATGTCTCATCCTTCATTGTCTTCCTGACCTCATTGTTTTATTTTAAGGTCTTAATGTTGATAAGAGCCTCTTGAGTTGTGCGTGTATTCAAATCCTGGTCTGTTTTCTTCAATACTTCTTGTAGCACTTGCAGAAGCCCTCCATAGGATGTAATATTTCGCATCACTGAGGCTTTCTATCATTCTTCCTCTTGCTATGAATTACTTGGCACTATCATGTGTAGAGGTTCATCTTCAAGTACCAAGTCCACCAACTTTCCTACATAATGTATCACTGAGGGAAACGTCTGTGATACCTTTGTCACCAAGTGTGGCCTTACTCTGATGAAATTGTCCCCAATCTCCTCTACGATGTTGATAAATACTTCATTCTTCTTCTATGTGAAGTCCCTCTCTTGTGTTATGCATGCTATCTCAACATCCTTTATATTTAGCTCCTCATGTAGTGCTCTGATTGTTGCAGCTTTATCCATGTTTCTTATAGCAACTTTAGCACAAAATTTCACTAATGTGTTCTTTGACATGCTCATCCGACATGACAAAGAGGCTTTCTTGTCATGTCTCTAGCTTGGGGTGCCTTCTTCAGCCATCTCGAAATGTGTGACTCTTCACATACATCAAATTTAGACTCATCCATGTGGGTGTGCATTGACCATGATAGTTGCTTTTGAGTGTGCACAGCCACCATATTATCATCTATTAGCTCCCAAATGAATAAATCCTTCTATGATATCATGCTCTAGAAGTGGACGTGGAAAATTTTACCTGTGTCATCTCCATACCCCATGGTTGGTGGAATGTGCTCTCCACTCACCCTCTTTGATCTAGGAACCTTGGGAATTATAGCCTCAATTTTAGGAGCCTATCTCATTACATCTTGAGTAGTCGCATACACGGCTCTAGAGGTTTCATTTTCTTCTTCTTCTCCATCTTTCATCTCTTTTTGGCTTGTATTATTTCTTGAGTGGGGTAGGAGATGCACGCTCGCTCTCTTCTTATTCCTCCGCTTCTTTATCCAACTTCAAATTTCTTCTCTTCTTCAGTTTAGTAGTTTCCTTTTGTGGAGAGAGACTAGGTGATTTATGTACCATTTGTGGGGTTCCACTTTGATTCCTTGTGTGTCTAAACACTTTCTTAAACCTATGCTCCCCGATAAACCCGTGTATCATCCTATTCATCCTATCCTTGAGGTGGAGTGGCCACTCGTTGTGACTCTTATCTTTCATAAGGTTGCTTTTTTCTCGTGCTCTAAGCCTCCATTATCGTCACGCTCCTCCTCTTCACCCTCTACTTCAACAAATTTTGTGGGCCTTTTCACTTGGGTATGTTTTCTATTGTGTGCTTACCCTTCAGTGGCCATGGGAGCGCGAATTCATTCAACACATACTTGTTGTTCTCCATCTTGGGATTCAACTGAAGATACACCAATGTTTCCCCTACATTTTCTACAACTAGACTTATTGGCTTGATATTCAACACCTCCGAAATGATACTCTCGGTGTTGGAACTTCTTCCAGGATACACATGCTTCTTCCTCAACATATGGTAGTCACATTCTACCTTATCTGCATTGAATACTAGTCGGTGTGTGTCTATAAATATGTGAACAAATGCTTAGAAATACCTTATAGTGAATGCATAAGGAAATTTACACTAAGGGCTCCAGACTCCATCTCTCATTAGGAAGCGTGCGATGCAGAAATGCTGATATACAACAAACTGGACTTGTTTCCCTACTACTAATGGTAGGTCCTTTGGGATGCACCACTCTTCTCTAAATGCCATGTGAAGCCTGTCATACCATTTCTCTACCCTTTGCTTGACATCATCTATCATGGCCCCTTTACATAGGTACTTTCTAAACCTTTTAGCTGGTGACTTATTCTCCATGGGGTATTCTCACATCTTGTCCTTTGGCTCATGCCTAGTACTCTAATTTCCATGAGTACTAGTGACATCGAATAGCTCTAAATTTGATCTTCCTCCTATGTATGCTTCCTATACTATTTGTTCTGTAATGTAGCATGTAAAATTTTAGATTGCCCCTTCTAATATCTTACGTGCAACATGTAACCACATAGTATTTACCTATGACCACCGCTCTTAATCATTCAACTTTGTAACAAGGTGTGTTCTTTCTTGCATAATTAGATAGTTCTTCAATTTGTCTATATGCATACCGTGCAGACCCTTTAGGTACTGTCGACACTAAAATTTCCTCCATAATTTCTATTTCATTAATGTATGTATTAGGAATAGGATGTTGTTAAGTGTAATTAGTAGTAGCGTCCGATAGAAGATAACGGTGTCATCAGTATGGTGCCGCCAATAATGTAGAGTACGGTAATAGTCAAAGTACAATAGGAATGTTGTAAAAGTAAATATTTGTTGTAAGTGGTCTCGGTAATGTTAAAATGTCAAAGTTGGGATAAGTAGAGAAGTAGGGTCTACATGATTAGGAATTAGAAATATTATATTTGTAATAAGGACAAAGAGTGATGTCATAAATATTTTGTGTATTTTATTTTTGGAAAAGTCTAAAAAGGTGGAACCCATGTGAGATGATAAGGTTTATCTTATCTTAGAAGATAAGCCTACATGTAAAGGCAAGAGTTTAGGCATGAAATATGATTGGCCGGAAGAGATTTCCTATCCTATCTTAGAGATAAGATGGATAAGCCTAAATTCCTATAAATAAAGAGGCCACCCCCCTCATTTAGCATATAGAAGGAAGTAGTGAGAAATATTGTATGAGTAAGTGTGTAAAGGAAGCCATCATTTTGAAGGTGTGTTAAAGAAGCCATTAAGAAGTGTAATTGTGAAGTTTCTCCCATAGTTATTATTGGAAGGCAAGTGAAGTCAGTAACACTTGAAGTACCTCATGGGTGAGATTGTAACAATTTCATGTTGATATTATAATTTACACTTATATTTCAGATTTATCGTCATTCCTTCTTATCATAGTCTATGGTATTCTTGTGTTATGTTTGTTGTTGTGTTTCCAGATTCCATCCACCAAACTAAAATTTGTGCATTAGTAAATAATCATAGCATGAGGAATTCCCGGTGAAGAATTATCATAGTGCCGGATTGGTGATGACATTTTCGTTCCGTTGCCGAGACCATTCCTCGTTGGTGGATTTTCTGGAGAGATATTCCCACTTAGTCAGAAATCATTTGGAGAGTAACCTTGTTTTTACTGTGCATAGTAGTTACCATGGTAAAGTCACTTTTTATCGTGAATAGTATTTACCGTAGTAACTTCACTTTTTATCGTGAATAGTATTTACCGCATGCAGTAACTTCACTTTTTACCGTGAATAGTGTTTACCATAGTAAAGTCAGTTTTTACCGCAGTAAGTCAAGTTTTACCATAGTTTACCATGGTCATTTCTATTTTACTGTAGAAAAGTGTAAAGTCACTTTCTATTATAGTGATTCCAATTATTTGTGCACATAAGTCTTGTTGATTGTACTTGTGGGTTGGTATTTCACGGTGGTTACTTTTGAAAATGGGGAAGATTCCTATTTTTTTAGCCCAATCTAATGAAGATGCTTCCTCTTTCATTCAAGAGTTTAAACAATCTTGTATTTGTAATGGCCTTATAAGAAGGGAACAATGGACTGAATTTTTTCCTACCTTTTTGAATGGTTCAGCACTTAGGTGGTTTGAAACACTAGGTGAAAATGTAAAAAACTCATGGGATTTATTAATCGAAAATTTTCTTGAAGAATTTGGTGAACAACAGAAATATGTAGATCTCATGATCGAGATCACAAAGTTAGCCCAACGAGAGAAGGAGAAGATAAGAGATTATCATGCTCATGTTCTAGAGCTAAGGAGGAAACTCGATGCCTAGATCCGGAAGGAAGGATTAGCGCATGGATTGATGAATGATGTGGATAATCTCTTATGTAAGCACTTCATTCTTTGGATGAAGCCGAGAGATCGATAACGAGTGAAGTATGACCACCCAAATTTTACCATTGAACAAGCAAAGGATATTGCAAGAAGGTAAGAAGAAAGCATGGAAGAGGAGCCCAAAGAAATTATTGCTAAAGTAGAGCCTACACTAGCACCTTTGGTTCAGAATCCACAACCACTTTCGGTGAGCACAAATCTTTCTCCTAGTACATCTACTGAGTATGAAGATCTGCTCAAGAAGATAGGACAGTTAACTATTAATATTCTTCAAGGAAAAGAATTTAGTTCTCAGGGAGGAGATAGAGGTCCAAAAAGAAATATTTCTGAAGTTATTTGTTATGGTTGTTGTAAAAAGGTTAATTATAAGTATAATTGTCCAGATAGAGCTTCTACATCTGGTACAAGAGATAATGATAAAGGAAAATCACCTGTGAATTCTTTTGATGTAGTAGATAAGAGCATAAATAATGAAGTAGATGTGTTTGTAACAAAAAGAAAGAAAGAAAAATATAACCAAGATGGAAATGATCCTAAGAAGATGAAAGGAGAAACTAGTAAGAAACATAGGAGAAGAAATTTGGGTGTGTAGGATTTTCTGATTTCACAGGGACAAGGACCATACTCCATCTTAGAAGATCTGTCCAAAAGGCCTGCAAATATTACATATGGTCAACTCTTGGCTATGTCTTCTGAGAAGAGGTGGGAGCTGCGAAGTGGACTCAATGCTCGACGAAGGAAGGAGGTTGAGGTCCTTGTTTTGGAGGCGAGTCAGATCCCTATGCTCCACAAGCTGAGGTACTATGTAATGGTATTTCAATTCATGATGTCTTAGTTGATGGAGGTGCTGCAGTTAATGTAATGACCGAGTCTCAGAATGAATATGTTGGGTTTAAAATTGATCACCCTCAACACTTATGTTAGGTCATTAAATAAGGGAAAAACTAAACCAGAAGGTGTAGTTTCAAATGTGGCAATATCTGTTATGGGTGTTGTATGTGTGGTATAATTTTAGGTGATGAAAAATGATATTGTTGCATATCCAATGTTGTTGGGAAGACCATGGCTAAGGAGAGTTCATGCAAGAAACTACTGGAATGAAGGCTTCATGACACTTGGACGTGGTAGAGAGAGGGTGAAAATAAATGTGATCCCTCGGCATCATAAGGCAGAACCTGTCAATTCAAGTGATGAAACTGATGATTGGACATCCTCTGATTACTCTAGTACCAATGAAGTGGACACAAAAGATGAAGAAAGTGAGGTTGATGTTTCAGTCATGGATATCCTTCCAGTCACACCGACTCATGACCCCATAAAATTATCTGAAGAAGAAATTGATGATCGTCTCTAGCAAATAAAGATTGGTGATGTTGTGATGGAGAGTGAGAAGGAATCCTACCTCCAGCTCTTTTGAAGGTACATACACATATTCACTTTTGATTACAAGGAACTCCATCAAGTAAGTTGTGTAGAACATTCTATTGAGCTGGTAGATGGTGCTAGGCCCATAAAGTAAATGCCATATAGAATGAATCCTAATTTTTCCAAGACTATAGAAGAAGAAATAGATAAGTTTCTTGATGCGGGATTCATATTTACTGTGGATAATTTAGAATGGGTTTCTCCCATTGTGATCTCAATAAAAAGAATGGGAAGCTACGCATTTGTGTTGATTACAGAAGCTCAATAAGGAAACAAAGAAGGATCATTACCCTCTTCCATTCTCGGATCAGATCTTGGATGAAGTAGCCGGCCGGAGTGTTATAGTTTTGCTTTGATGGATATAGTGGCTACAACCAAATTCATATAGCAGAGAAAGATAGGTTGAAGACCACGTTCACCACTCCTTGGGGAACGTTTGCTTATAGAGTTATGCCTTTTGGGTTGTGTAATGTGTATACACCAAATTTGTGTCTTACGACCCCTTGTGACCCGCATCTCATTTCGCAACCTAACCTCACCACGTAAACCTTACACAATTATTTATTAATTATCTTATAATTAATAAATCCACATCGCCTTACCTGCCACCTCATTTTGCCACCTCATCATGACCTAGGCCTAACCCTAAACTAATCTAATTAAGACCTATAACTTGGTCTACATCCACACCCATGACTAATGACCCCTTTCTCACACCCAAAACCGACCTTCTAGTCACTTGACCAAGCCCGTAACTAATCCCTCGGGAGAAAAGGAGGGAAAGTTGTCTATTTTACTAAAAATAGCCCACTTTGACCTGACCAATACCGGTTCCTACTCGACCGCCGTCAGTTACGTAACCGCCATTGGTTCCCTGTAAATGGGCTCCCATAACCAGAAACAAAGGTCGAAGGATTTTTGGATCAATCAGGATCATCAAAAGTGATAAAAAGAATCCGGATTTGCTGAGCCAAGCAAGAGACAAGCGAAGAGACAAGAAGAGTTTGCAACAAGGAGACCAAGCCCAAGACCGCAATCAATAATCGAGCCCCGTGATACTCAATCAATCATTGGGAGGAGGTATCTCATCTCCATGTGCCGTGCCATCCTACCTGAGTTCTACCTTTGTCATTACACTTCTCGGACCTACATCCTTGTCAATAACAAGTAATTAATATCTTGCATGTTCTCTTCAATAACATTTCTTAGACTTTTGAATCACAAACCGTTATAAATCTATTCCCATATCTACCACCCAGCAACACATTATATCTAACTATCATTCATTTACCTCTCATCACCCTGTTACCTAATCCCACTCATATACTAGCCTTACAAACAACACAACCACCCTACAACCGACCCTCACCAAAAGTCCCTAAAACATAGCCCCCACCGATATCGGTTAGCAGTAACTGGTATCGGTTATTGTGATTCAAAACCAGAAACCAGCCTTTCCCCCTACCTGTTTCAATGAAGCAATTAAATTGTTATTTTACAATATTTCGTGTTAATTCATATTAGCAGGGGAACTGACCACCTTCGAAAGGAAGTGTTATATTTCCTGGGCCCAAGGTAGTTCCCTCATTTATTGTCTAATCAAAATCTTGTGGTCTTGTATTCTTATTTGCAGGTAGTCCTTCCAAGACAAAAAGGAGTTCTTCGCAATCAACCTGATCTCTCTCTACGGTACGCGCACACCATCTCGACATTCAACAGGTATTCCTCCTAGCCCTAACCCTTATCTATTTCTAAAAGGAATGAAAGGATAGAAGCAACTCTATTCCCAAAAAGCTGAAACATTCCGAGCGAAACATTTTGGCACGCAACTCCGTCAATTTCACCATTCTCGAGGTCAAGCTGCTCCCGATAGATTGAAGCCCTACTGTATACTCTTGTCCATGGTTGTTATCACTCGAAGCAAGCCGCTGCCATGGTTTCACATGCCTGCTCTGTGCCTTTTCCTGAATCACCCCCTTCACATTCTATAGGGAACCCTACAGACACCAGTGATATCCCCAAAATTCCTGTAGGAGATAAGGAATTTGCCAAATTTCTGGATGCTAATCCTAGTGCCGTACAATACTATTTGTCTCATGCCCCTGACCGTACGCCCGATGGTCAACTCCTTGTTGGCATGCCTATTAGTATAGTAGCTCACTTAGCTCCCACTCCGCCTGATAACACCGCCTTGCTTCCTGCATCTTTAGCCCCATCTCCCAATCTGACGGCTTCAGAGGTTCATACGACATAGATTGGCTTTCCGTTGGTTAATCTTGGACCCCACATATCGTTACCGCCGACTGCCCCTACCTCATCTCTCTTGCAGACTGCTCCGTTCATGACTTGCTCTCTGCCACCTATCCACACGAGCTTTCCTTCTCAAGCTCCGCCTACCTTTTCATTCCCATACATGCATCCAGTGACCTCAACATCTTATATGGGACATCCCTATTTGGTCACCTCAACATATTCATCCTCCATACCTTATCAACACTTAATCCCACCACTGTCTAGCGGAGGCCCTTGGCCCAATTTGCCTCCGTTTACCACAACCACGCCATCATCTCATCCAACCACGGATTTCATCAAACAAATGATGGAAAAAATGCAAAATCTGGAGGCTTCTGCTTGGGAAGCCGTAGTGCCTTGACATACGAGCAAGTTTGTTGGGAGCCTATTCACCCTTCTGTCCCCCTTCATTCATATCCTCCTTAATGGGAATTACCAAAATTTACCCGTTTTAATAGTAAGGAGGACCCTCAACAACACTTACAATCATTTAGACATGCCTGCTATCTGATTGCTCACGACGACGCTTTACTACTTCGCACCTTTCCCATGTCCTTATCGGACCCACCTTAGAGTGGTACATGTGCTTTAACCCAAAGACTCAATCTTCTCTTTAACCAGCTAGCCCAATCTTTTGGATCATTTCTCCATTAACATTGCCAAGAAAGTATCTATCACCGACCTCTATGCCATCTGAAAATTTGAAGACGAATCTATCGCAGATTTCGTTGGACGATGGCGAGGCCTTATCAACCAACTTATGTATGCCTTGCCTCAGACCGAACTTATCGAACTGTTTACGCGGGCCTGCGCTAAACACATCTCTCCTACCCTCCAAATTCAAACTTTCCATACATTTGACGAGGCCTTTACTATGGCTCGAAAACTAGAGATTCAAGCCTTAGAGGAAGAGAAATTACGGTTGCTCAACAAAAACCCCACTTTTCGAACCCAAGGTTCCACCAACAAACCTAACACCACCAATCCTCACCCATCGACTGCTTCGAAATCAAAAGGAGTCATGCACGCGGTGATGGTCAAATCCCAACCACCGTCTAATACCCCACCAAAAACCACCTATAAGTATAAAGCAAAGCCCATCAACTACACTCCCTTGGGAGAAACATATGGTGTAATATTGGAAAATTTTCTTAAAGCCGGAGCTATCACCTTGCCTCTTGTTAAACCTCACTCCGGGTTTGACTCCACCCGCGCTATACCTTCTTGGTACAAAGAAAATGACTTCTGTAACTTTCACCGCGTAAAGGGACATAGTCACGAAAACTGCAAGATGTTGAAAAACATAGTGCAGGAAATGGTTGATGTAGGGGATATAACCCTCGATAATCCTAATGCCCCTACCAACTGAAATTTGAAAATATTCAACAAACCATTCCTGAATCACTCTTCCAATAGTAACATAAACCAGGATATCTTAGCCGAGGAGAGTGTTCATGAGATCCATGCAGTCTTCGACTCCCAGCCAAAAGCCTCTATCGAGAACATTTTGAATCAAGTATCTTCATTGAGGCAGGGGCCCGAACCTCCTTCACCACCATCAAGCCAAAGCGAAATCATTCCTTTACCCATAAAGGAGTTAACTGCCCAGAGTTCTCTTCTAATAGATGAGTCTTCTTACACCACATCCCTACAAGACTGTGAACGGATGTTATCTAACTTATCTATTTCCCAAACGTCTCCTTCTACCACTCTTGTTGCACAAGAGGAAGGCTCGCTACTCCTTTTGTCATCCTTAGACGAGAAACCTCTTGCACCGACATCACCAGATTCTGTAACCATGCCGGATCCTCTCAAACATGCCCTCCTACCTATTAGTTCTTCATCGCCTAAATATTTTTAGCGACCGGTTGACCTCTTAACACCTATTGATACAATGCCTCGTCTACCCCCTGCATCACACCCACAGTGGACCGGAATCACAACCCACCTTTCTTCCATACAAAAATTCCAATTCACACCTGAAGACTGTTACTCTCCGGAAGATAGACGAGTCCTATGGGAACGTTTGAGTACCCCTTATTCTACTCAAATGCAGATGACCGATACAGACACCTCTACCATATACCCGAAGTGTTTACAGAAACTCAAAATGCCTATGTCCTCATCTCCATCCCCCGCATCTCTACCAAGTATCTCATCCACCTCTATTAGCCTAACCAAATCTTCCCCTACACTTGGGACCTCGCCAATACCCAGTCTAACACACCCACCTAAGCGGCTAGATTTATCCAAAAATAAAGCCGCCCCTCCACTTATAAGACAAATTCAATCCGTGACTCTATCACAATTAAAACCATCATCATCACACCTACCTTCCATATTGGGACCTCATCCCTCCACCTTGCATCAATATATCATACCTCCTACGTTTTCTTTAAAATGACCTATGCCTTCTGCACCCATACAGAGATCTAAGGGTATATCAACATTGTCACCTCACGTATCCTATCCACCCATCAACCCTAAACAAATTTCATCATCAAAGGACTTGTTTGCCGTCACTCCTCTTTTGTCGCCATTGTCTCTGGATACCACGTTATCTGGAGCCTCATCATCTAACCAGCTAAACGTAGCTCCTGCGCCAAAGAAACCACGTTTAGTTAAAACCACGTGTCAACACCCCTTGGCTAAACCACCACCCGTACGAACCAACCATGCCCGAACATTACCGAAACCTGCTCAATCAATACCCTCATCCTCCTCCGATTTTGACCCACTCAAAGGATCTTACGCCAAAATCCTTGCTATGTTGGTGGAGAATGCGACCATTTCTCTACCCCCACTTAGACCTTATGACCCGTCTAAACCTTGACCTATAGGTTATGATGAGTCTAAAATCTGCGCTTATCACCGCACACCAGGACATGATGTGGAGGGATGCAAAGCTTTAAAAGCCATCCTTCGTCAGTCACCTCTCTCAGATAGAAAGGTTAAGAAAGACAACTTACGAAGGGAGAGACCTTTAGCTTCAATTCCCTCTCCTATACCACCTATCCCACCTCACCAATATCTATCATTATTACAACCCCACCTCTCGAAGACCATGATTTATCCCGACCATCTTCATCTCGGTCCACGAGATTAATATGATTAGTGTTGTTACTCGAGGGCGTAAAAAACAATGGGAAAGTGAAAGAAAACACACTGCGGCATATCTTTCTCTGTCCACCATCCCGATTGCACCACCACCCAAAGTGGTTATTCGTCAAACCCGCCTACCCGTCTCTAATGGAATTGCCCACCGAACCATGATCAAACAGCTTCACCAATCGCCTGTAAAAATGACACTGTATGATCTCATTCAGACTTCTGAATCTCATCGACAAGCTCTCGTTGAAATCCTTCAAGGGATCGAGGTCTTACCTAATGAAACCCTTCCTGTTACCTCCATTCTAACACCCAATCACGTTGCTTCCCTCACCAAACAACCTACCACCCCAACCACTTTTGTCTCTACGACAAGCTACCGTAATCGGTTTCTCGAGAGGAAATTATTGACTTTGGTACATGTAAGATCCCGACCCTGCTCTTTTCATCTCAGCTTACGTCTGGGACATTCAGGTACGTCATGTTATGATCGACGGGGGTGCTAGCCTAAACATCATCTCTTCAAACACCTTCCAACAAATGAATATCCCTTCTAGCTATATGTGTGCCAACCCCATCATGTTGCGGTCATTCAATGATGCTATTACCTCTACCTTAGGCACCGTGATCCTTAACATTCGTGTAGGACCACGTACTTTAGCCAAACTCTTCTATGTCCTTGAGGGAGAGTTCCAATACAATATATTTCTAGGTTGCCCTTGGATCCGGGCTATGGGATGTGTTCCCTCAACCTTACATAGATGCATAAAATTTGAGTACGAGGGGAAGTCTTACACCGTAAAAGCTGATCCTCCCCTTCAAAACTGCGTAATATGTTATATTGCCCTAATGATGTGCTTGTACCAATCAAGACACCCATTCATCCAACCCAACCATCCACTTCAACCACACCTCTACCATTCACTTCAACAGACCCTACACCTTCAACCCAAGAAATCACCGTCAAAAAACACTTCCCTTCCCGCAGCTAACATCCCAACCGCACCCTTTAGTAGATTTTTTCAACGCCTTACACTTTGGGGAGTATTTCCTATATAACGTTAGTTCTTTCCATACCCCACAGGAGTACGGACAGGTACATGCACATCCTACCTATGACCGTCGTGTGGGGGAAGTAATCCCCTACGGACCACCTCACTTTGCGCCGCACTAACCTAACATATGGGGGTGTCGACGCATCTTCCGTTGCCCCCGAGCCTCCTCTTGGTGTGGTTCCTTCCACTCGATTTCTAATACCGACAAATCTTTGTTTCGCCCTTACCTTCTTGACTCGCTGTGCTTGGAAAGGCTTTGGTTTTGGTCTTTATGAACAAGGCCAACATACGATCATCCCCATCACTACTCGAAAGCACAATGATCGTAGTGGTCTCGGATTTCCGAGAACACTTACACCAAAGGAACCTCGTGTCAGTTGTCTTCTGGAAGATGACGACATCACCCCTCTTGAACCATCATCACCCATTTTGCCTTCGTCACCTTACGCAGTCGATAGATCACGAATCTATCCCTCCTAAATTTTTTTTTTCATAAATGCTATCTTCCTAGGTCCTCTCACTTATCAACACGATAATGAGGACCCCTCTTCTATCCCCCTTCTGTATCTAGACATGATTGAAGAGGACTCACCTTCAATTAACGTTGTTGAGTGCCAGGATGATGACTCAATCCTCACTTACCTTGGTGCGGACGACTCTTATATTCAACGCACCTTACCATCTGAAACTCAAACCATGTTGACGAGTCTACTATAGAAATCAACATCCACACGGAGGAGGATCCTCACATTGTGAAGATCGGACAATCCCTTAGCGCATCGTAACAGGTCGCCTTACTACCTTTCTCCGTACTCGCAACCAAGCTTTTGCTTGGTCCTCGCCGACATGCCAGAATTGATCCCCGACATTGCTTTCCATAACATTACCACAAAACCCAATTCCAAACCAATTAAACAAAAATTGAGAAAAATGCATCCACGCATTGCCCTCTCCAGTCAAAGAGGAGCTTCAACGACTCCTTTCTTTTCCTTCATCCCCTTTATTGACTATCCTCAATGGATTTCTAACATCGTACCTATCACTAAAGCGATGGGGGGACTTCGGATATGCACTAATTTCCGAGATCTTAACCTCGCTTGCCCTAAGGATGACTTCCCCCTACCTAGTATTGACCAACTTATTGATCTCACTGCGGGCCATGAGATGCTCTCTCTCATGGATGGCTTTTCAGGATACAACCAAATTTTGGTTGCCCCTGCCGATCAACATAAAACTACCTTCATAACTCCTTGGGGAACCTTCTGTTATCGTGTAATGCCATTTGGCCTTAAGAATGCTGGTGCAACCTATCAGTGGGATATGACCTACATTTTTCATGACATTATGCACACTATCCTTGAAGATTATGTCGATGATCTTCTTGGCAAATCTAAACATCGTAGTGAACATCTCAATGTTTTAACCATTATTTTTGATCGCCTGTTACAATATTTTGTCCGTCTTCAACCAAAGAAATGTGTCTTTGGTGTCCTTTCAGAAAACTTCTTGGTTTTATCATCTCTTTGCGTGGCATTGAGGTCAACCCATATAAAGTCAAAGCTATCTTAGAAATGCCCCACCTACTAAACTCAAACAATTGCGTAGTTTACAAGCTAAGCTCCAATCTATCCGGCGTTTCATCTCCCAACTCTTGGATCAATGTCAACCTTTTCATCACCTCCTTAAAAAAGACATTGACTTTCAATGGAGCGAAGAGTGCCACCAAGCCTTTGAGGCTCTCAAAGCTTATCTCTTGCAGCCACCCATGCTTATCCCACCTCGGGATGACCGCCCTTTCTACCTTTACCTTTCCACCACCGACCATGCCAGTAGGGGCCATGCTTGCACATCGTGACTCCGAGAATCATGAACAAGCCATTTATTATATAAGTCATACTTTGGTGGACTATGAGACTAGGTATACACATGTAGAAAATTTGTGCCTAGCCCTATCATTTGTGGCCACCAAACTCCGACACTACCTCCTGAATCACAAAACTTTCGTCATCACCAACACGGACCCCATCCATTATATGTATGCCAAACCCCATCTAAACCAATGCATCGCCCGATGGCTCATGCTCCTCGCCGACCTCGACCTTGAGTTTGTCCACCAGAAATCAATCAAAGGACAAACCATCATAGATCAACTCGCGGAAGCCCCTCTACCCGGCGCAATTTACCAATTTTAATTTCCCCGACGAACTCATCACCACTCTTTCACTCAGGGAGGAGTCGTATCTAATGACCCTCTTCTTCGATGGATCCAAATGCCAACGCAGCGGAGGAGCCGGCGTTGTTCTCATTCCTCTCAACACTGAGCCTATGCCTCTCTCATTCCGACTCGATTTTCCCTGCACTAATAATATTGCGGAATACGAGGCCCTTGTTCTGGGTCTCCAGGTTGCGTTACACTTAGGTGTCAAATCTATCAATATTTTTGGTGACTCTCAATTGGTAGTCAATCAAGTTATGGGCATCTACCAATGTAAAAATGAGGAACTTCAAAAGTACAAACACTACATGGATTCACTTCTAGCCTTATTTACTCACTATTCTATCCAAACCATTCCTCGCTCCACTAACAAATTTACGAGATACTATGGCTTGCTTAGCCTCGCAAATTCCAGCTTCATCAACTGACTCTGACATTTTCATCTTGGTCCAACAACTCTTTGCCCCATCTTACTCAGCCCCGGTTGTTTGTATGATAAATAATGTGTCTGCTAATTCACAGGATACCTGGTATCACCAATTTCACGACTACCTTACAACCTCTGTTCTCCCACCTACCCTTACTAGTACCGCAAACGCACTTTTCTTAAACGCGTTTCTCGTTATGTCGTTACGGGGACTCCTTTATAAACGTGGCTTTGATGGCATCCTCCTTCGATGTCTCACCGGCGCGGAGGTCACCTATACCATCCAACAGGTCCATGACGGTATTTGTGGTGGACATTTTAGCGGCCTTGCCGTGGCCAAACGAATCCTTCGCCTAGGTTATTATTGGCCTACTCTCAATAACGATTGCTACGAATATGTTAAGCGTTGTGTTATGTGTCAACAACATGCCAACCTTCAACATACTCCTAGCCACCCGCTACAGGTCGCCCGAGATCTTTGGCCTTTCTCACAATGGGGTTTAGACCTTATTGGTGAGATTCATCCGTCCTCTTCAACGTCACCGATGGATAATCACAAAGAACCGAATATTACACAAAATGGGTGGAGGCTATTCCGCTTATTTCAACTAAAAAAGAAAAATGTAGAGTTCATTAACCACCACATTATCTGTCGTTTTGGTGTTCCTCATCGCCTGATAACAGATAATGGAAAATCTTTCAAAAATAGGTTGTTGCAAGACCTTTGTGACAACTTTGGTATCAAACTTAGTTTCTCATCACCCTATTATCCACAAGCGAATGGACAAGCCGAATCTTCTAATAAAACCCTAACCAAAATCCTCATGAAAGTTGTCAATGAGTCCGGAAGAAACTCGGCATGATCACATTCCTTTGCCCTTTGGGCTTATCGTACTAGCATTCGTACTCTCCACTAATGCCACACCATTTTCTTTGGTATATGGTACTGAGGCTGTCTTGCCTCTCGAAATACAAATACCCTCCCTCAAAATATCTCTTCAGGATATTCTTACCAATGATGATTTCCGCCAAGAGCGGTTAGCCCAATTAGAGCTTCTTGACGAGCATCGTCTTACGGCTCTTGATAAACCTTAAAATCTACCAAAAACACATCAAGCATGCTTATGATAAACGACTTCATGAGCGTACCTTTAAGGTTGGTGATCTTGTCCTCAAAGAGAATCGACATGTAACCAAAATAGAAAAGAGCAAACATGGAAAATTTTCTCCCAATTGGATTGGGCCTTACATAATCACTCACACTTATGGATCGGCACTTATCGTTTAGCTTAAGCTTAATGGTAAACCCGAGCCCAACCCCTTGATACCTTACATCTTCGACCTTTCTACCGTTGAATTTAGTGTTATATCACTTCTTATCTACCTACCGCTCGTCCTTGAGCTCATTTACCGCTTACATACACTTTATTTCCTACATCTTACAATCAAATCAAGCTCACATAGTTTGATTCCCACCTCCCCTTAACAATGCCTTCCTTTTTAGTCTAGTCCATGACTTCAAAGTATTAAAATGACACATTCTTAATTATATGCTTATGGGATTTTCTTGAGTCAAACTTTCTACCAAACTAGATGCTTTACGCCAAAAGGACATCTGGCTCTCTAAATTATATATAGACTGCTCCCTCGAAGGACAACTATATGCCAAACTATTGCTGCTATTATATATATAGATGCTCCCCGAAGGATAGCTATGCACTAAAATCACATCTGCTACTATATATAGACTGCTCCTTGAAGGACAGCTATACATAGTCAGCCTTTATCAGAAGCTTCTTGCATTGATCAGCTTCGTGAAGACCTCAAGAATAATACAATCAATATCCCTTGTAGACTTCCCACATCGATCAGTCTATATTCAGTAAAATAAAGCCACCTTCAAAAGAACTTTTGAGTCATGGACTTGTCTATTTAGGGTAGGTTCACTTTTGTCAGAACACTCACTTTGTAACAAGTTCTCCGTACCTCAGCTATACCATCCACCTCACCTCACCATTTTTTTAAACTCAAGGGATGTAACGTACACCCGGTATATTGTGATCATACAACTCTTTTCACCTATTGACTTCTCGTCTATGCACGGTACCTAGGGGTTCAAGCTCATCCTGCATTAATATGTGGTTTGTTTAGCTCTTTTCAACTACAGAGTAACTTTTTCCTCTTTGACTCGAATCTAGGATTATGTGTTGATCTTAATCGGACACATGGTTCCCTACCACTTGGGTAGGCTAACTTTCGCTTCACTTATACCTATTCCAAAATCACCAATTCATTACCAACACCAACAACATTACCCTACCAATATCAATATCAATATTTTTACCAACCAACAAATTACCTGAATTCACCTCTCCCTGGTCTTAAGGGAGAACTACATCGGTCTGAGGCCCCTCCTTGCTTTGTGCAATGGGCTATGTAGGCAGCACTTTGGAGACATGGGGTCTCCCAAGGTTAGCTCGACCATCTCCTACCATAACCTATCATGTGTGGTAAATATAAATATTTTTGTGTATTTCTATTTTAATCACATTCCTCTTTATCCTTTTTCAAAACACCGAAATTCAAAACACAAACATTCTTATTATTATCATAACTCAAATCAACATACATATTCAGTTTTATTTAGATGTTAAACAAATACATCTTCTCTATCATTGACACGTAGGTCGGCATCCTTATTTATTCTTATACCTCGATAACATTTATTTAGACCCTCACGCCTCATCCCGAACCAGGTGATGATCGTGATCGTCGACGCCTCTCGCCGGGCCTCTCTATCCTCAAAGGTACCACGGCTATTGGTACCACCCACTGATCTACCAATCTCTCCTGTAACATATGAATACGCTCCCTCACATGGAGGTATCTCGCCTCTAGTCCCTCTGCCCGTGACTCCGCAACCGCTAACAATCCTCTTGCCTCATTCACCTGCGTTTGGAGCTGATGAACTAAACTCTGCAGACGATCTCTCTCCACTGTAATCACAGCTATGTCAGGACGATCACGTACCCCTCATAGCTCTGTTACCCACCATAATCTATAGGCCTCTGTCGTTCCTGCATCCATTACCCTGCGATCGGCTGCTATCTCCTCTGGTCCTTCTGGAGGTGTTGGCCGGGGAGGTGAGAATGCTGCCTCGGCGTCGATCCTCATATATGGTCTATAAGCTAGGGGTATATCCTACACAAATCCAAATTGTCGCCGCACGTGATCTAGAGGAATCCTCTCATACTCACCTGGCCTGTGCCCCGCGATCCACCTCAATCGCTCTACACCCCTCAACTCCTCAGCTATGTTCTCTGTTACCATATAGTTCCCGTAAGGCCTCCAACAGATATCCACCATCGTCACCATCTCCCATACCTGCCTATAATACTCAATGTCACCCGTCACGGCCTGGGATCTTGCCTCTTGTTCTGTCTGGACCCATCGTCTGAATCCCAACCTCTGCACTCCGGTCTCTCCTGACTGGATGGGTCGGCCTATTGGTCGCACACAAACAATGTGCTCATAGGCCCAACAATGTAATAAAAATGAACAATCCAGTGTCGTCCTGTGATTTCGTCTACACGCCCATAAACCCCTGTATAGCTCCGCCAAATATGTAGGTGCCCATGCAAAAGTCACGTTCCTTTCTATCATTTCCCAAATAACACACATCAATGCTTTTGGAAATCTTCCCCCATCCGCCCTCGCAATGCATAATATCCAACCGCTATCATTAATATCACTGCTAACCTTGTTTCCTCAGGGTGCGCTGCATACATTATACCATACGTGAATGTCAAACCTCGCTGTGTCAAATCTCATGCATATGGACCAAATACTGTTGTTATCACTCCCCGTGCTACGCTAGGTAATGCCTGATATACTGGTCTTCCTGTAATTGGGAGTCTCAAAATATGGAACACATCTTCCAATGTCACTGTCATCTCCCCTGTTGGTAGATAGAAGGTATTCCTGTCTGGATTCCATCTCTCAATCAACGCCTGTAACATAGCATGGTTACGTATAATTCATGAATAATAGCGGATTCCACTTAACCCCAAACTATTTATCAATGTCCATTCAAATGGTGTTACATCCGCCGGATTCGTGGAAAACAATACTGCACGCGATCGTTCATCCCAACCCTTCCTCTCGCCTGCACACATCAAAACGACACACAGCCAATCAATAAATCAAATTCCCAAGGGTTCTTTCTCACATTCTTGAAATTCCAGCAGTAACCGGCATCGGTTTTAGATAACCGCTATCGGTTCCACAACCCATACCGGTTATCTTAAGCCGATATCGGTCCAATATCGACTTTACACACCCCCGCCTAAAAACACCACCTATGACAATAATTTGATAGTTTATCCCTCTCTCGTACATACAAACATAACCGACACTCCCGACTACCTTCCCCATCACATTCACCCTATCCCGAATCATTGCCTATCACCTTTTCTTTCTCATCTCTATCTACTTAATCTCCATCATACTATTCACACAACATGCAAGAATCAAATTACAACCACGACGTTTACCTCTTGGGCTGCAGCAGCTTGAGATGGCACTTGTCTTCCTTCTCGTCCCTGCCTGCTGGACGCTTCTCCTCATTCTGCCATGTTCACCACCCTCTTCAAATCTAACTTACCATTTTGCCTTCTGAATCTCAGCTCACATTGATTTTCCCTGTCTCTTTTCTCCTTATCACTCAATTCTCTCATGCAATTACCTGTCTCAGTAGTCAAAAAGTGTCGCAGTCACGTATTTAACTTGTTGCATGACTCTAAAAATAAGAATGCTTAAAATAAGAACTTAAGTTGCCAACCCAGCAATTCTATTTTTAGGGAAATAATTCTTCCATAACCGATATCGGTTATGTAACCGATATCGGTCATATAGATACCGACATCGGTTAGACAACCGATGTCAGTCATATACCCCTTGTTGCTTAAACCTAAGCCGTTTCTTCGTTTTTGCAAATTTTTGTGGCACCGTCCCTTTTTCCTGCATCACAACACCATTATCTATAATTTTTCATCAAATCCACATCTCATTACAATTTCATCACCATCATCTATCTATATTACAAAAATAACCAAGCCATCAACAAATGATATCAAAAACCATCAATCTATATACCATTTGGATCCAACTCAACAGCTACATACATTCAATTTCACAACCCAGCGACAAAACATACAACATTTCATAATACAACATGTCAATTAAACTCATCATTTATATATACATACATACATCCCATCAACAAAAGACATCAACATCATTAATATATAACACCATGTAAATCAAACTCATCATACATTAAATATCACAAACCATTTTTCAAAACACTTAACACATTTTTACGCACAACATGTGGGTCAAATCATCATATCTATATATATACAAAGTTTCAAATATACAATGTGCTCTGCAAAGGGACCTCTGTGAGCTCATACTAATACAAAGCCGGCATGCAGGCCACAATAACTGTCAATAATCTCGACTCGGCTTGCAGGCCGGTCTCTCATATCAAAAACATACTCGGCTCGCAGGCCGGTATCAATCAGTATAATCCGTACTCAGCTCGTAGGCTAGTATATACAATAAATGAATGAATGAATAAATGAATACATAATATCTAGGCACGCAGGCCTCTATAAACATAGCCGGTTCACAGACCGGTGCCCATATCCAATGAACCAATACAAAAATATGCAGGGACCCCTCAGCTCTCTCCACCGCCTCTCTGCTGTCTTCTGCTGGTCCTCGTGCCGCCTCACCTCTCCTACTGTGCACCCACTTTGGTTGTGGCCGCACTCCACGAGATCTCTGCCCGAGAGGTCTCTGCTCTATGTGCCGCATATGGCTGATAATCAGCCCCGGTACCATCAAGAATATCCTGATAGTACCGGGCCTCCGCTCTAGCCTCCATATAATGATCTCGAGCCACCGTAGGTGCTGGGGCTGGTCCCCTGACACCTAATACCAATGCCCCCTGTGCCTGTGTTGGTGCCTATGCTGGTGGTGCCTGTGGCTGGGGTGGTACCTGTACCTGTGCCGGTGCCGCTGGTGGTGCCTACGCCCCGTGCTGTACTGAGCTCAAGCTAGCTACCCCTGTAAGACACCTATTTGTGCCTGTGTGGCAGCAAGCTGCCCTCGAGATGGTCCCTCTCTGCTCTAACAGCCGCCAAGTTTGGCTGTGCGGGCTGTGCTATCCTCGCAGCTCTCTCTCCTGCCCACCATACTAAAAATGATCCCGTACAGCCGGCGTCGTCCACGGTATCGTCTGCCTGCCTCTCTGCTGCCCAATCTGGGTCCATAGGATGTGGTGCAGGCAGTGGAGCCTCTACATCATCCCTCCGGTACTGAGGGAAGGGAGGTGGCTCATCCTGCGTAGCCTGGTGTCGTCGTGCCCTCTCTCCAGGGGTATCCACTCGTACTCTCCTGGCCTCCGTCCCGCTATCCAGAATGTATACTGGATCCACTGCAGCTGTGATCGGGCTCCTCCATGGGGGTGATGACCTCTATACGGTCTCCATACAATATCTACCGCTGTCAGCCCTCTAACATATGTCTGTAATAAGTGACGTCCCGCCCTACAAGCACTGCTCGTGGCTGGCCCACGACCCCCAACCACCTCTGAAAGCCGTATCTATAGATGACCTGTGGCCCTGGCTGCTGGGGCAGCCCTACTGGTCTAATGCATATGATATGCTCATATGCCCAACAGTGTAGTAAAAACGTCGAGCAAATCCCGAATCACCTCATCCGGCGATAGCCCCACAGCTCTCGGTATAACTGCACCAGGTATACTGGTGCCCAAGCATAACATGTGTGCTCCTCCACCATCTCATGTAGCACCCCCATAAGCACCCATGGAAAGTGGCCTCCCTCTGAGTCTGGGAGGGCGAAGCAGGTGATCCCGATCATCATCAGCATGGCAAGCCGTGTCTCATGGCGGTGGGCTCGGTACATATCCCCATACGCGATACTCACGCTGTGATATGTCAGTAGCGCAGCTGCATCCCCGAATACGTGTAGGATGTTGTCCATGGCTATCTCAGCGTCAACCTGAAAGACTGCCTCTCCATCAATCGGTAATCGAAGGATGTGATACACATCCTCCAATGTGATGGTCATCTCTCCAGTCAGAGATATGGAACACATTGGTCGCGATCCCATCTCTCGATGAGGGCGACCATCAAACTGTGATCCTCATCGGGTCCACTTCAGACGCTAGACTCTGCTGAGTCCCACCTCGCGCATGATACCCCACTGCGCTGCGGACATGTGTGGTCGCATCCGTCTCAACAGCGGGGGCATCCTATCCCGCATCGTCAGCTGCTGACGTGCCTGCAAAACCAACTCACTACATTAGCCCTACTTTTATGACAACATCTACTTATACACTCTACACCCACCTATCTTACCTTAAAAACCTCTACGATATCCCCCCCTCTTCTTCACACCCAAACAACAACCTAAACCATACCAAAACACTCAAACAATACCAAAACACCTCCACCACAACCCAAACCATATCAACACACCCAAACAATACCAAAACACCTAAACAATACCAAAACACCTCCACCACAACCCAAACCATATCAACACACCCAAACAATACCAAAACACCTAAACAATACCAAAACACTCAAACAATACCAAAACACCCCCACCACAACCCAAACCATACCAACACACCCAAACAATACCACAACACCCAAACAAACAACCCATATAATACCAAAACACCCAAACAACAACTAAAAATTCAAACCAACAACAAAACCCAAACCAACAAAATAAAAATACCTAAGGACCGGTACCGGTCACTTATGACCGACACCGGTCCTCTTCACCGACGCCGGTCACTATACGACCGACACCGGTCACTCACAAAACTCCGTCGACCAAAAATTCATGACCGATGCCGGTCGCTTAGCGACCGACATCGGTCACTGTAAAATTCTGGAGCCGAACCCCGCGCGCCCCCCCCCAAATCCATTTTTTCCTATTTCTTCCTCTATACCCGCCCAAACACCCTAAAAACCTACCCACCCAACCGCCTTGGCCTATTTAACCTATCTACCCTCTCCTTTTTTCAAATCATTTCCATTTATTAATTATTTTATCAAAATCTAACATTCCTACCCAAAACCCAAATACAACATAATATACTCAAATCCACACAATGAGGGGTTTCGAACCTACCGGTATGACGACACGCTGTCGTGGGTGGGATGGTGGTGGTGGTCCAAATGGTCCAAGACCTCCTACTCCTCCCCGGCTATGCCATGGCTCTAACTCCCCCGTTGGGTCCTCCACCAATCAATCGCCGCCTCCTACTCACTCGGGCCCACTACTCACTCACTCCACTCAAATAGCGCCACCTCAACCAACAAATGCTCCAATCTCAATAATCCACCTCAGACAACTCAAATCGGTTTTCAAATTGCAAATGTGACAATGACAGTACGTATTTTTCTTTTTATAGGTTTTTGACCTATAACCGATATCGATTTTATTATGCCCTACGGAACCAAAGATTATCGGTCCCTAACCGATATCGGTCATAGATAATCGACATCAGTTTTATTCCAACTTTTCCCCAATTTCTGCCCCTATTTACTAATCGCCCTTTCTCACAAACATCGCCTATATCAACCTTTGCTGCAACCCCTTTGTTAACCCATTTGGCCTGACCCAAGGCCGTAACCAACCAATTTGGCCCGACCCAAGGCCTCACCCCAACCATTTGGCCCAACCCAAGGCCACAACCCAACCATTTGGCCCGACCCAAGGCCTCACCCCAACCATTTGGCCCAACCCAAGGCCTCACCCCAACCATTTGGCCCGACCCAAGGCCACAACCCACCAACTTGGCCCGACCCACGGCCCTCACTCATCAATCAGCCCGACCCAAGGCCGTACCACTTAAATACCTCGCCCAACATCAACAACATACACTTTTATCCACCCATCATGTAACTTTTGTTCACTCGAGCTCACCTGTTCATGTTTTAGCATGATTAGGGTCCTTGACTTGATCTGTCGACCAACTTTGCCTAGACTTAGACCGTGACGTTTATCTCAACCAAACCAACCATTTGGTACTGCCGAACATGCCCAAACGTTCCTGTACCTTACCCGTTATATACCCTGGAGCTACTTCCTATGCCTTGGATACCAGGATTATATCACCCTTGTTTGGATAAACTATCAACCTTTGCCTATGCATTGCTGGTTTGCTCGTCAAATCATGTACCCTAGTCGCACTAATGCATTTCCACGTGTGTCTGCTTCTTTGGACCTACCTCACCACCTCACCATCATCTCCACACCATTTACCCTTTATCAACCCTATCCCTGATTTCACGCTATCTCAATCTGTGATAGATTTGAGGGGGATTACCTATACCCTTAACAGGGGAAACCACTTCATATTATTGTCCGTGCAGCTTTACAAAACAAACTACACGACAATAAGGGGCTAATGTAGACACCAAATTTGTGTCTTACGACCCCTTGTGACCCGCATCTCATTTCGCAACCTAACCTCACCACCTAAACCTTACACAATTATTTATTAATTATCTTATAATTAATAAATCCACATCGCCTTACCTGCCACCTCATCATGACCTAGGCCTAACCCTAAACTAATCTAATTAAGACCTATAACTTGGTCTACATCCACACCCATGACTAATGACCCCTTTCTCGCACCCAAAACCGACCTTCTAGTCACTTGACCAAGCCCGCAACTAATCCCTCGGGAGAAAAGGAGGGAAAGTTGGCTATTTTACTAAAAATAGCCCACTTTGACCTAACCGATACTGGTTCCTACTCGACCGATGTCGGTTACGTAACTACCATCGGTTCCCTGTAAATGGGCTCCCCTAACCAGAAACAAAGGTCGAAGGATTTTTGGATCAATCAGGATCATCAGAAGCGATAAAAAGAATCCGGATTTGCTGAGCCAAGCAAGAGACAAGTGAAGAGACAAGAAGAGTTTGCAGCGAAGGAGACCAAGCCCAAGACTGCAACTGAATAATCAGAGCCCTGTGATACTCAGCTGATCATCGGGAGGGAGGTATCTCATCTCCTGAGTGCCAGGCCATCCTACCTGAGTTCTACCTTTGTCATTACACTTCTCGGACCTGCATCCTCGTCAATAACCAGTAAGTAATATCTTGCATGTTCTCTTCGATAACATTTCTTAGACTTTTGAATCACAGCCGTTATAAATCTATTCCCAGATCTACCACCCAGCAACACATTATATCTAACTATCATTCATTTACCTCTCATCACCCCGTTACCTAATCCCGCTCATATACTAGCCTTACAAACAACACAACCACCCTACAACCGACCCTCACCAAAAGTCCCTAAAACATAGCCCCCACCAATATCGGTTAGCAGTAACCGGTATCGGTTATTGTGATTCAAAACCAGAAACCATCCTTTCCCCCTACCTGTTTCAACGAAGCAATTAAATTGTTATTTTACAATATTTCGTGTTAATTCATATTAGCAGGGGAACTAACCACCTTCGAAAGGAAGTGTTATATTTCCTAGGCCCAAGGCAGTTCCCTCATTTATTGTCTAATCAAAATCTTGTGGTCTTGTATTCTTATTTGCAGGTAGTCCTTCCAAGACAAAAATGAGTTCTTCGCAATCAACTTGATCTCTCTCTATGGTATGCGCACACCATCTCGACATTCAACAAGTATTCCTCCTAGCCCTAACCCTTATCTGTTTCTAAAAGGAATGAAAGGATAGAAGCAACTCTATTCCCAAAAAGCTGAAACATTCCGAGCGAAACATAATGCTCTAGCAACATTCCAACGTTTGATGAATAGGGTGTTCGAACCCTACATTGGGAAATTTATCAGAGTATTTCTGGATTATTTTTGCATCTATGGGAGCAAGATGGACCACATGCACTAGATGGAGACAACATTTCAAAGGTTTTTTTGAAGCAAAAGCCTCACTAAACCCTACAAAGTGTGTCTTTGGATGTTATAAAGGCATTTTGTTAGGGCATGTTGTATCTAGAGATGGTATTGGTAATCGATCCCGATAAACATTCAAAAATCAAAGAGTTACCATTTCCTATGAATAGAAGTAAGTTGAGATCATTTTTAGGCCATGTGGGTTACTATAGAAGGTTCATCAAGAATTTCTCAAAGATTGCATAGCCACTAACCCAATTCTTGAAGAAGGATGTTACTTATGAACCAGAAATAAGGCAGATGAAGCTTTTCAACAATCAAGGAAGCCCCGTGTCTTCACCTATTTTAAAGAATCCAGATTGGAGCAAGCCATTCATTGTGTATACTGATGCCTCAGATGCAGCACTAGGAAGTACTCTGAGCCAAAAGGATGAAAATGGGAATGATCATCTAGTTTACTTTGGGAGCAGACAAATGAGTAGTGTTGAGGTAAATTATACTCAGAATCGAAAAGAGGCTCTGCTATCATTTTTGCTTTGTAAAGAAGTTTAGGAATTACTTGCTAGGGAGAAAATTCCTAGTTGTAACAGATCATCGTGCTCTAAAATATATTGTAAATAAGCCTAACCCATCGGGAAGGATAGCAAGATGGATAATTTTTCTACAAGAATTTGAATTTGATATTATAGATAGGCCGGAAAAGAAGCATGTCAATGCAGGATGCACTCTCTCGAGCCTATGATGGTTTAGGTTCATCTTGTGATGATGATGATTTCCCGTATGCAACATTGTTATCCCTTAACACAATCCCTAGTGAATACATAGATATTTGGAATTATCTGAATGAATTCAAGTTTCCTGATGGTGCCAATGCAAAGACTAAGAGAAAGATTACTCAAGCCAGTTGTCCATATTCTATTCTACATGGAGTATTATTTCGAATAGGACCTGATGGATAGTACAAGAGGGCAGTTAGACGTGATCAAGGGAAGGAACTGCTAGAAGAATTCCACAATGGTACATGTGGAGGGCACTTCTCTGGACAACTTACAGCAAGAAGGATCTTGGATGCAGGTTATCACTGGCCCACTCTTTTTAAAGATTGTTATAATTATTGTAAGACATGTGATATTTTTCAAACACATGGTAACCGTAAGACTTCATCAACTCCATTATGCCCTATTCTTCCACTTGGTCCCTTTCAAAAGTGGGGAATAGACATTTTAGGTCCACTTCCAACTACCTCACGCCAAAATAAGTATATTGTAGTTGCCACAGATTATTTAACCAAGTGAGTTGAAGCTAGGCCATTAAAATCAGCTTCCATGGATGAGGTGGTAAGGTTCATATATGAACGCATTGTCACTAGATTTGGTTGTCCATTAGAAATTATAATAGATCAAGGAAGCCACTTCATTAATGAGGTGGTAGAAGCCCTAGTCAATAAGTTTTCTACTAAGCACAGGAAGGCAACAACATACAAGCCAAGCACAAATGGACAGTGGAACGAACAAATTTTGTGTTGTGTCAAATTCTAGCAAAAGATGCAGCCTTGCGAGCTACATAAGTGGGATAAAAAGATTCATGCAGCATTGTGGGCATATAGGGCAACATCAAAGTCAACAACAAGATACTCCCCATTTCAGGTTGGCTATGGCATTGATCCAGCTTCTTCCTATTGAGTTTGATATTCCCACTATGAGAGTTATGAAAATGAAAGGATGGATGAAAGTGATTCAAAAAAGAAAGGTTGGTACATCTTCATTTGCTAGAGGAAATGAGAGAAATAGCAAAGGATATAAGATATAAGAAGAAAATGAAGCCGAAGGAATACTTTGATCAAAAGATCCATTGGTCTCCATTTCATGTGAATGACTTGGTTCTAGTATATGATTCTAGATACAAAAAAATAAGATAGAGAAAATTTCTTCCAAAATGGATGGGGCCCTACAAAATAGCAAAAGTGCATAAAAATGGTACGTGCGTCTTGATGAAGGAATTGGATGGCACTCCCATTACAAAATGGGTCAACCATGACAAGTTAAATATTTTCCAAACACCAAAATAGTCTACTTCGTGACGGAGTAGAAAGCTAGGAAGGGGGAAGATGTCAACACTAAAATTTTCCTCCATAATTTCTATTTCATTAATGTATGTATTAGGAATAGGATGTTGTTAAGTGTAATTAGTAGTAGCGTTCGATAGAAGATAACAGTGCCACCAATAATGTAGAGTACGGTAATAGTCAAAGTACAATAGGAATGTTGTAAAAAGTAAATATTTGTTGTAAGTGGTCTGGTAATGTTAAAATGTCAAAGTTGGGATAAGTAGAGAAGTAGGGTCTACATGATTAGGAATTAGAAATATTATATTTGTAATAAGGACAAAGAGTGATGTCATAAATATTTTGTGTATTTTATTTGTGGAAAAGTTTAAAAAGGTGGAACCCATGTGAGATGATAAGGTTTATCTTATCTTAGAAGATAAGCCTACATGTAAAGGCAAGAGTTTAGGCATAAAATATGATTGGCCGGAAGATATTTCCTATCCTATCTTAGAGATAAGATGGATAAGCCTAAATTCCTATAAATAAAGCATATAGAAGGAAGTAGTGAGAAATATTGTATGAGTAAGTGTGTAAAGGAAGCCATCATTTTGAAAGTGTGTTAAAGAAGCCATTAAGTGTAATTGTGAAGTTTCTCCCATAGTTATTGTTGAAAGGCAAGTGAAGTCGATCACTTGAAGTATCTCATGGGTGAGATTGTAAAATTTCATGTTGATATTATAATCTACACTTATATTTCAGATTTATCGTCATTCCTTCTTATCATAGTCTATGGTATTCTTGTGTTATGATTGTTGTTGTGTTTCTAGATTCCATCCACCAAACTAAAAGTTGTGCATTAGTAAATAATCATAGCACGAGGAGTTCCCGGTGAAGAATTATCATAGTGCCAGATTGGTGATGACAGTACCCCAACTCCTATTGGCTCTGTAAGATTACAACTTTATCTGTGAGATCATTTTATACGTCCTCTCATGTGGCCTTCAAACCTATAACTAATGAGATAAACGCAGATGAAATTCTAACTCGCATCCTACAAAGTAGAAGTCCTCATGCACTATGCTCATGAGACACTAATACAAGGGCTCATACTTCCTAAAATAAGGAAGCTCATATAATTGATAGGCCCCACTTCTCTTCGAGGCTCCATGCCTACATCATAATAAACTAACATGTCATCCGATGTACGCTTGTTCATCCTAAGCAAAGTGAGTAGGGAATCAAGATGTTTCTTGTTCTCCATGGTCATGTGATTGTATTCTCTCACTTTGATCTTTCTGATAGGTGAGTACCATTCTGGCTGATGATGATTCCTTCGGATATTGAATTTCTATAAAATCACTTTCGGGTGCCATTTCTTCTTCCTCGACAACCACCTTCTTCTTTCCTTTTTCTCCTACTGCAGCTTGCCTTCTTAAGTGCCATTTTTACCTTGCAAACATCTCCTCCTTTTAACTCTCTGTAATTTTCAAATCAAACCCTAGCTTGATACAATCATGCCCTAGGTGGAAACTTTGTGCCCTAATTCCTCTCTCGTCTCCTACTTCGCTCAAACCCTTCACCACCAAATACGTAAGATTCTTTTTGTACAAATCTATTTATCAAGCTTGGTTTCACACCCTTCGCACCTAAACTTGATCACTTGGATCTTCGCACTTAGCTCTTTTCTCAAATTCTCTTAGTCGCAATGGTAAAAATGAATTTGCATCCCATCCTTATATAGATTTTTCAAATTTTGATGCATTTATTTCTCCTTCACCTACCAAATATCCTCTCATTCATTGACCAAATTCATTCGTTCCATGTAATACATCTCCATGCCCCAGCTATAACCTTCTGACGTGTCTTCCTACCCACTAGTCACAAACTTCTCTTCAGCACACGCCCTTGCGCCTAAGTACCTCATCATTGTACCTTATCTTGGTAGTTATCATGGCCTCTTCTTACCTTGCATTATATTTTCCTTTCATTCATCTCCATCCTTAGTCAATTTTAAGAATCAATCTTCTTTTGACTTAAAGCACACCCGTAGCAGCTTATTCCTTTCACCTTTCAATTCCCACAATATTTTACTTGGATAACTATAACCACCCCACACTAAAAGTATGTGCAGTCCTTTGCGCATAAACATTCTTCACATAGTAATTAGATTCATGTGTGCAAGAGTGCTTATTTCACAAAAACAACAATTAAATTGACAAAGCATAATGACAATGAAGGAAATACATAATTGAAAACCTAATCTAAATGGCAATAATACCTTATTACAAACACTAAGAAGACTTATTTATAGTAGGGCTTTAGCCTACTCCTGTTAAAATAATTGGGTAGTTGTGTTCCATCAAGTGCTTCTAACTAGAAAGAACCTAAGTCAAGTATGTAAGTGATGACATACGGCCATGGCCAATGTACATTGAGCTTTCCTAGATGGCGCAAAAACTTAGAGTCATAAAGAAGTACCATTTTCCCAATCTCAAACTTCTTATACCTTATGTTTTTTTTTATGCCAAGCTTTCGCTTGGATTTTTCATGCTTTTGACTCTATTATGTTATGGCTCGTCACTCATCCAGTTGTATCATCTTCTCGATACACTCTTCTAAATCATGCTCATCAGCTAGACCTCCATCACATCCAATGTGTAAAGAAGGTAACATAAATTCTATAGGGAGAACAGATTTTGTGCCAAACACTAGCTGAAATGGTGTGGTTGTGTTCAATCTCTTGTCGATTGATCTATATGCCCAAAGAACATCTAAAACTTTGTAATCCCAATCCTTTCTTCCAACATAACAAATTTTTGTCAAAGTTTGGCTCAAAATCTTGTTGAAAGCCTCAGCAGTTCCATTTTCCTGAGGATGGTAGGGTGTAGTTTTATGGTGTGTAACCATAAACTCATCTAATAGGATCCTAATTGTCTCATTCAAAAAGTGTGTACCCCTATCACTTGTCAAGCTTAAAGGACATCCATATCTTATAAGAACATTCTCCCATAGAAACCTAGCTATTATAGCTATTGTACAGTCCTTCGTAGGTGTTGCTTCTGCCCACCATGTGAGATAATCTGTGTAAGTAATAATATAGCATGACCCAGTCCTACGTGTGGCTGGTGAAATAGGTCCTACAAATTCAATGGCCCATTTCTCAAATGGTTCAGCACTAGTAATTGGTCTCAAAGGAATCTCATCTCTTTGCCCTGGTTTTCCTAGGTGCTGACAATGATCACACACCTTACAATATTCTTTATAGTCTTTATACAATGTCTCCCACCATAATCCAGCAAGTAGGATCTTCTAGGCAGTCGCATCACCTGCATAATGGCCTCCTACAATACCACCATGAGCTTCTTCCATAATATCCTTGCACTCATGCTCTAATACACAACGGTGTAATACTTCATCTCTGCCTAACTTGTATAGGTCACCACTGATTAACATAAACGGTGTCGCACGTATAGTAAGTTGTTTCTTTTCTAATGCCTTCATTCCTTTTGGTGCCACACTAGTTCGTAGAAAGACAAAAAAATCTTCTAGTTCTGATGATGCATGTTGTAACCTATATAACTATGTGTTTGTCATGGTTTCTTAAATTTTCTTGGCTTCCTCTCTTGATTTGATTCTAGATAAATGGTTTAACCTAGAATTGATTTTCTCTGCTTCACCATAACCATGAAATCAAACTCTTGAAATAGGAGTACCCATCTACATATGTGCCCCGTAAGATGGGATTTTTACCAAGTACTTTAATGCCATGTGATCTGTATAAAACACAAATGGTGTTGTTAACAAATACTGTCGAAACTTGTGCAATGCATAGATCATTGACAAAGCTTCGCGCTCTGTAGTTGTATAATTTCGTTCAAACAGAGTCAACTTCCTACTAGGAAAAAAATTGGATGATCTATAATACCTTCTTCAAAGTTGAGTTAACACCATGCCGGTGGCCATGCTAGAGGTGTCCACATGCACATGAAATGGTTTATCCCATGAGGGAAAATGTAGAATGGGCGTGGTAGTAAGTTTCTCCTTTAATATCTCAAACGTGTATTGTTGTGGTTCTCCCCAATAAAATGTACCTTTCCCATTCAATAACTCTTCCAAAGGTGCAACAACTTTGGCATACCCTTTGATGAATTTTCTATAATATCCTATATGACCTAAAAAAAATTGCACCTCAATTTAACTAGTAGGCACTTCTAAGCCTAGAATGAATGCAACCTTGGATGGATCAACCAACAAACATTCCTTGCATATTATATTTCCTAATAGTATTACAAATGGTGTAGCAAATATGTACTTCTTGATGTTCAAAGTGATACTCAATTATCTGCACCATTCAAACATTAAGTGCATATTGTCACAATGATATTTCACAAGCCCATATACTATCCAATTGTTTAGGTAGAACTGTAAGAAGTTGTGAATAAAATCTTTGAATTCCTAAACAACTATGCGCAAGAATACAACAGTGCATTTTTAGTCCAAAAGGCATCATATTATATGCAAAACTACCCCATTAAGTAGTAAATGTTGTCTTTTCTTGATCCTCATGAGCAATCCTCTCCTAATGATACCTTAAAACCCATCTCAGAAAGAATATATTTCGCGCCTGTAACTCCCTCTAGTATTTCCTCACCGAATGGTATAGGGAATGGATCTGTGACACTTGCAAGATTCAACTCCCTGTAGTATACACATATTCTAATTTGTCCATACTTCTTGATATTGATCACCATTGGGCTAACCCATTGTAAATCATCAAGGGGTTTGATATTTCCATATTTCAACATTTTATCAATTTGCTCTTTTACCTTTTCATGAAAATTAGGATTCATTTTGTAAGGTATCTTTTACACTCAAGTTGTGCACCATCCTTAAGTTTTATCTTCATTTCCCCAAGTGATTCATGCACACCTTTAAGTTCATGATACCCTTGAGGGAATAATTCTTGATAATCCCTAAGTAACTCAATGATCTTTGCCACCTCCGAGTTTGACCAAAGGTAGTCTCTAATGATGACCTCTTTTGGCTCATCCTCTCAACCTATTTTAACCTTATTTGTCTTCATGGGTTCATGATAGGTGCGTGTATCCTTGTTTGCACTATCCAAGACCTTGCGTACCCCTTGTGAATGCTCAATATCCAGGTTCTCAACTTCCTCATCATCCATGATGTAAACCATCTTTCCTTTCTCTTTCTCAAGGAAAGCATGTTCAAGTAGTATAGAGTCCATTTCTTCTTCCCTTTCAAAATGCGATTCGACTCTACCTCACCAAATAATTCCTGAATATGCTCTTTGGCTTTTGCACTATCTCCCATAGTTAAGCTCTTGAAATTTTTAATGCCTCTTTTATTGGAGGTTGGGAAGAAAAGTAGTCAAAGGTTTGGATCATTCTGTAGTCATATTTTGCCATTTCCCGATCTCTTGATGTAGTTATATGTATACATACTAGGAATGTGTGCATCCTTGTAGTTTATAGTAAAATTTATGCACCCAGAGTGAAGGTTGTAATGCTTCATGTCCTATTTTCCGTCTCTCTCACATTGTTGAATGTGATGTTGAACAAGTTGATCACCATGATAATTCCATATCTAGTGTAGGTGCATTATTCCTTACAAACCTAATAGATAAGGTGACTCCAATCTCTTCCCATTCTATAAGATTATCTCTATGGACTACCCACCAAGTGCCTATTGTCTGTGAAAGATATATACTAACATATCTCTCCTCTTAATCTGATTTATCCGCTATATTTCCATGGATTTTAAAAATACAAGAAGATCTTTCCGCTTCGCATACTAAGGTACTATGCCACCTATCCGTCGAACCAAACAAAGTCCATTCTTGCACGCAACCATGCTTTTTACCTTGCACCCTACTAATTCATATGTACCATGAGCCCAATTGTCACAAGAAATACTCGTAGTATCACTAATAGAATGAGAATCCTCCCACTGTAGGATGCCTTCTTTTGATAGCTCATTGACCTCTGGGTCCTGAATAACGCATACATAAATTCTGTTTAAGTCTTCCTCACTTAGAGGCTCAACATATGGTGTAGAATTCCCATATGTTAGAGGTCTTTCCTCCTTTTTCTCAAACATGATATACCCATTATTGAATCTCAAGTTAGAATTATTCACATAACACCAAGGGCTTCCAAGAAAGGCTGGAAAATTGTCTACTTCTTCAAGTGCTAGTACTTCAAAATCCTTAGTGAGCTTTTCCCCTTGTATGGTTATAGATACATCCTTCAAAACTCCTATGGGAGTGGCCTTAGTCCATTTTTTCATAAACAACACATTAGATGATGGCTGCAATGGGGTCTCCCCATATGTACCCATGCATCTAATGTAAGCACATTTACTTCCGTACCTATATCAATCAAAATATTACTCAATAACCATCCATCGATAACAGATTCGAGTAATTTATTTATCATAGTTAATGCTATCATGGGAAGATTCACATGAAAAATATGTCGTCTGGTCTCAATACTTGTGCGTGGAGTGTTCCCTTTTAACCAACTTCCTAATAGTTGAATAATGTTCTCCTGGCACAACATTTTACACACTTCTCTCGAGATGATTGATATTAGTTTGACTGTCTTTGATTCTTTCTTCTACTCTTTGAGGTCTTATCTCACCCTAAATATTCCTTAGCACTTTCATGGTATCCTGTAAACTTCCTTCTGATGAGTAGGATCTCGGTACCTTACATGCAAAACCTCCTCCTTGGTGATCGTAGGCTTCTGGTGTAATGCATCTCTTGCACGTGTCACTTCAGCTCATTTAGTAATCTTCACATGCTAATGCCTCACGTCCTTCTACTATCATGGGCACCCACAAATCTTCTACCGCATGCTGGATTCTAACAATCCCGATGTGTTTGTTTTCTTGCTTATGCTGCTTACTCATATGCTCATATAAGTCCGGCACTCTTCATAGCTATGGTTCTTTCTGCAGAAAGAACATGCAATATTATGAGGAAATTCACGCCTATAGTGGTTAGGAGATCCACATGTATAACATGTTCCACAAGGGAACTCACCTCTTCCTCCACCATGGCCTCGTCCTCCATATCCACCACAATATACATACCCCCTTCTTCGACCTCCTTCAAAATGTCCCTCATTCCTATCATAACGTGTTTGATTATGATCCCGATCTTGGGGCTCATTTTTACCTTTGGAATTATCTATTACACTTTTCTGTCATACCCCAATGTCTATAGCATCCTGGATCTGACCAATCAACCAACAATCTTCAGTATCATGGGTCGTGGACCAGAAAATTTTGCAAAAGCAGGATACATTCTTCCTTATCATGTGCTGTAACAAAGGACAGTGACTAGCATCATGATTCAAATGATAGATATCATAATCCAACAGTAATGAGCATACATATCTCCAAGGGAAACTATCATTGGTGTGACCTTTTACTTTATAATCTTTACACTAAATTCCTAAGCATGTTTCATGGGCTGAATTTGCTGATAGTTTCTCTAACTTCTTTTCCATAGCTATAATTTGTGCCTCCAATAATGGACTAACACTAATGTAATGCTCCCAACTTCCTCGGCATGAAAAGATGCTTTTAGTGCTTTGCGTGGATTAGTGTATGTCTTATGTGATAGTGCTCTTCTAAATGGTGTAATCAATCCTCCAACAAACCATTGTGCATGCTAGCTTGCATGAATATCATAAGATAGCTTAGATAGAAGTGTCTTAAAATGGGCATCATACTCATGTACACTCTCAGTAGTGCCTTTTTGATATCCTTGAGTGCACTTATACTCTTCTACTCAAACTCAAGGATATGGAACTCTTTCAAGAAAGCATCCTTTAATGCTGCATAATCCACGCAAGTTTGATCAGGGTCAAAATTCCTATACCAGCTATGTGCACGTCCCTATAATGTAGTAGAAAATTGACTTTCCTTACGCTCAGAATCCGTGATACCTTTAGTGCACCACAATATTTCACACATATGCACATGCTTAGCAGCATCCTCTATGCCTCTATACTCCGGAAGATGAAGAGACATTTCCATATAAATGTTTTGTGGTTGTTGTGGACCTTAACCACCTGATATAGAACCTCCTATGTTCCCTCTACCTCCAAAAAAACTAGATCCACTAGAAATAGAACCACCTATACCTCTTTACCCTCCACCTATAGCTGGAATAGGACATATAGATGTACTTCCATGTGCTCCAATAATAGTACTATACTAAACCCCTACAGTTTGTGAGGTAGTTCCACTTCCAGAGGTGAATCAAATATTCTATGTACTCACATTCTATGTAGATGATGTGCCTAAGAATGTTCCTCCAAATATCATTGAAGCCATATATCCCGCCATTAACGTACTTGTTCCCTGACTCAATCCTCCTCTCTTACTTCCCAAGTTAGCTTCTTTGGTTACTTGGCGCGTACTAGATCTTTGAAAACCAATAACAAGGGCTAGGTCACCAAGTGGATTAAGATGCAAACCCGCAGCCCAGTAATCTCTCTTGGCACACTTCTATGTGAGGCCAAGGGGGATCTCTCATGTTCTCCAAGATGGGGAGTTCTGATACTCTAGCTCTATGTCTTCTACATGAGTTGTAAATCCTTCACAAGCCATCTCTCTCTATACGCCATACTTGTGTGTAATGGAGCACGGATTCTCTATCTCCCTCTCACGCTCCTCATTATACTTAATCTACCTTTCCTCTCTCTACCTCTCTCTCGCCACTAGGTCTTCCATATTTCACCAAACCTATTCCTTCCCTCGTGCATGGTGAAATTTAGTTAGGCATCGGTTTACTCTTCAGTTCAAAGTTACCATCAAGTTCTTAATCACCAGTGGAATACCTTGCAAATATTATCCTCTTGGATACCACAAAAACTAGAATTCAGCTACCTCTAGGCAAGAATACATCAAAATTGAATATCCTAGAATATAACTGTTTAGAACACCATGAAACCTCATATTCACAAAGACAATTCCGGATAAAATCAGCATCATAAAGGGCCTAAAATTATTCGTGTGTCCAAACAATTGCACAATACCTCCAATTCCACCGAGATGCGTAAGTACTAAGCCACTCGTATAATTCTACCGAGAAAGATAGCGAAAAAAATCACATATAGCCTTTCATACATTCTATTCTACCCAAGTGCATGCATTAAACTCATATCTACTTCGAACCGCCATGTATATTCTTCCTCTAGATCATGTATCCATTCCTCGGTACCTACTAGAGTTAACCACTACATCTTCATCGCAAACCATCCTGAAAATAACTGAAAAAGAGGTCCTAGCAATGGAACCAATGATGCAGCCTAGAATTTACCGGATAATACCGTAGACGCGTTGACACATCACTCGGCTTAGGCGAGTGCTACCCCGAATCATGTAAAGTTACCAGGTCCCTTTTTAGGATTTTTGTAGTAGGATGTTAGCGTGATGAAGGAAAAAACATATATGCCCATAACTAATCCACCATTCTACAATGCATGCTACATTTAGATCTATGAAAGAACAAGCTTAAACAATAATCATGATTGAATCAATAACATGCACTACTCAATTACACATAGGAATGACACTTATATTCAGTCAATATCTTCCATTTATTAGTAAACATAGAAGCTCCTTACAATAATTTCAATCTATACCAATGCGTACATGGATTTGATACAGTAATTTAGTCATATGTGTATATCTTTATACCTTTCTACATCTATCTGTGTGTGTGTGTGTGTGTGTGTGTGTGTGTGTGTGTGTGTGTGTATTCTACTATGTGCTTCACATCATATATATAGGGTGGGGACTTTCCCTTCACCTCTTATCTATTCCTAAAATAGGCCGCATGCTATTAATAGCCACACACTTTGTTTATAGGCATAGCCACACATGCAAGTGTGCTATCTATAGACCTCTTACAGTTAACTAAAGTGACAACCCTATTCTTAGCTCATCTCCATGAAAAACACTTTAATCAAATCCTCCAAAGATAGACAATGTGTGGTGCGCATGTATCTTCATTGTTGGTGTGTTCGGCATGCCATATTCTAAAAATAGGTCAAGCATGCTCAAAATCGGCTATGTCTGAAAGCCGATCTTACCTTCGCAGTGTGTCCTTCCTATCCCTCTGTGCCCTTGATCCTGGCCTTCTTTCCCATGTGGAATTCTTGTGTGATCTCTAACAAGTATTCTCTGATCAAAAACCACTTTGGTCATCAAATCTTCAAGATTATGAATGGTATGAAGCTTTTCCACTTCAACTTATCTTCTTCTAAAGTTGCCACGATGAAATGATATCTTAGCTAAATGTGCTTCATCCTAGAGTGGAAAATGAAGTTCTTCACCAAATTTATAACACTATGACTATCACAAAAAGTGTAGCCTCCTAACTTCCTACTTATGCCCCAACTCACGAAGCAAATGTTTTAGCCAAATCATCTCTTTGCTTTCCTCTATGGCATTGACATACTCAAATTTTCCATTTGAATTTAAAATTTTCTCAATCTTGACTCTCTCTTTCCCATTTGAATTTCAAATTTTATCAATCTTGACTCTCTTTTTCCATGACTTCACATGACCACATAGATAGGAAAAATAATACGTGAATTCCCCTTGATGATTCTCCTACATCATACTCCCATAGTGGAGAAAAATTGTTCGTACACTTTATTGGTACTTGTACAGGTTTCCATCTTCATTAATTTTCTTTTGTCTTCTCTTCATGTTACAAACGTCATTTTTTTCTCATATCCACTAAGGTCCCATGTAGCAATTCTTTGTCTTGCATTTTCTTTAAAATTACTCTCTTGTTCATTGATCTTCATCCTTTCTTAGATCATCTTCAAGTTTTCATGTTTTGTTCCTACACACACATAAACAAAAATGACATAAATACATTGTTCTTTCCTCCTTATGTTGTTGTTGATCCACATACAATCCATGTAATCATCATTTCCTCTCTCAAAAAATTCATATTCTTTCTTATTCACTTGCTCATCCTAAATCTTCATCACTTCAAGCTTCCTCAACCCTTCATTTTCATCCTCATTGTGTTCATATTGACCATTACATGCCCATGAAATCACTTCATTCTTAGTTTTACCTACATTTTCCACCTTTCCATCCAACTCATCTAACAAATTTTGTAAAATATCATCAACATCATCCATAAAATCTTCATTCCATTCTTTCTTAATAATTTCAAATGCACAACTGAAGTCATTTTGGAAAATTTCAAGGAATTCACTCACATCATCCTCAATACCAAGTAATAATTCATCAATTTTTCTTACCTTGCATTCATCTTTGAATTTATTTTCTTCTTCAACCTTTGATATTTACTTGTTTCTCATGAGTTCATGTTATTTTTTTGCATTTCATCTTCATTCTTCTTCTTGTCAACCTTATCCTCTATCTCTTCTTCTTTTCTTAGTTTCTTTTCTTCATTATTGATCCTCTTCTTCAAATGCAAATTCTGATTTATTTTTGTAATTTGCAACAGATGCCATTTAGCTTTCTTCTTCATAAAAACTCAAGTCCATACCTTGGTTGCTACATCATTAACTTTTTTAACTTCTCTATGTCTTCTCTCAGCTTCTTCATCTCTACTTCCATCCATTCTTCATGCTTCCTCTACTTCTCTTTCTTTTCTTCATCTCTCTTATTTTTCTTTAACTCTTCTTGTTTGTTCTTTTGGCTAAATAACTTTACTATCTCTCTTACCATCTCTTCTTTTTCCATATCTGATATGTTTTTTAAACCTTTCCTTTCTCTTATCAGGTTCTCACACATCTATTCACTTCACTCTTCACACGTCACTTCATTTATCACACAAAAGTTCCACAACATTGTTAGCCACAAAAGAACACATTCAATATTCAAAACCAAACCATCAAAAAAATCCATGCTTTGATACCTAATGATGTAGATATAAAAATCATCATGCATATATTTGATTTTTCAAGAGTTTGTAAACCATAACTTATCTCATTATTTTCATAAGAGGATACACAATAAGTCTACAATGGCTAGAAACTTACAAGAATGCTAAAATTTATACCTAAAGGAACCTTATCACCTCCATGATATGGTTTAAATTGCTTCAAATTATTCCCAAATCTTATTCCATCCATGGAATAGCTCATTCATCCTTCAAACTATCTTGGATCTCACCTCCCTTAACTTACTCTTTCCTTTGGTTTCACTAGCTTTTGCAATAACAAGGAATTGTAGTTCATTTAATATTCACAATGATTTATCATCATTATCCCCTATACAACATCTCAAATCACTATTATAATCTTCAATAAAATGCATCAAAAAGACTCCAAACTCTACCTTTTCTTGACTTGTCTTTACTTGCTTCTCCATGCTCTCAAGAATACACATTTTGTTCACACATAGGTTAAGAATATATATATGTGCCAAAAATATCTTATCACCTCCTTTAGTTACATATAAATACCCATGATATTCTTGCAAAATTTTAGAACCTAACTCCTTACACAACTCGTACTATTCCACTTTTTTGAAATTTTTTCTTTATAAGAGCTAACTAGCATGGGGAAGTCTTGTAACCCCTCTAAATTTTCATGAAAACACTTAAAATATAGAATTATAAGCACCCATTATTTAATTCTAGAGGCTTTAAAAATTTTCAAGTTTTATCCTAAAATTTATGGTATACTTCCTTTGTAAAACAACCCACTTTACTAGCTTTTGGACTATGTGTCAAGGCCTCTTCCCGAATTGCCAAGAAAATATAAAAAATTAAACATGGAAAAGCCATAATTAGTTTTTCATCTCTCAAGGGAATTTATTAACATGATTAATTCCAAATATTAGATTAAAATAACTCGTTTTTCTTCCCCAAAGTTCATGCCCTAGCTCAAACTAATGAAACCCTATTAATACACGTGGTAAGGATTATTTGGTTATAATTTCTTCAAATATTTACTTCAAACCAAGAAATTTTAACTAAAGGTTTGTGTCATACTAATGAAATATATTTTATTACGAGTAAGGATAAAGGACATGTGAAATCCCTTTTCAATAATTTATCTTATAGTTTTTCCCCAGGTAAAACACACAGTTTCACATAACTTTAACATGCATTCTTCCAACAATATAAATGAAATATATTCCAATTCATCAACATTCTTGGTACATAAATAATATTATGATTTATACCTATGGATCACTCTAAGAATTCATTAACATGGGTAAGATCCTATGCACATTCAACATAACACTTCATAATTGCACACACAATCTATTCTTTTCAACATGCATGTAAGTTTCACAAAAACCATTAATTAGAGTCCAATCACAATATTTTGTTAAGAAATAAATCATAAAAACTCATCTCACACACTTCTCACTATGTGCATCATCCAATAATTTCATCAATGAGTTACTTAGGAGTTATTATAGTCATCTATGTTCACCAAAAACATAATATGAGAACAAACATCAATCTAATGCACACACACACAAGGTTTCATTAGTACTTACACCATTGAATATTTCCTATACTGTGAGGAAAATCTATTATTTATTAATTCAAACTCAAAAAGGATTCCCAAGAGGAAATCTAAACCTACAACTGAGCTTCCATATATACATATAAGCTTCTCCATACAATATAACTAAGTTATTCTCTACTACCTTCTCCTACACGAGGAATGAACATAAAAAAACCTCCTACTTCCTTTTTAAACTAGATATTTAACATACATATACCTACTCCAATAATGTAACTTCCTTTTTCCTTGTGACTCTTGAGCTTCCATCCATGATGGCTTATAATTTTCTTATGTACATTAATTCAAGAATTTAAATGATTCTCTTCCACCTAACGACTCAACACACATCCTACAACTTAATAAGACAATTTCAACCCTCAATAAACCCCATACTCATAATAAGGCACTATAAAAACACCTAATAAAATATTTAACATCCTTGGCTATGCCCTTGTAGGTGTATTACATATTTTGGAGGAAAAATCCCATTTGAATTTTAAATTTTCTCAATCTTGACTCTCTCTTTCTGTGACTTAAAATTACCTCATAGATAGGAAAAATGATACTTGAATTCCCCTAGGTTATGCTCATGCATCGATAAGATATTAAGATTATTTTTCTGTTTTTCTTTATCCACACATCTTAGGAAATGACCATCAATTCCTTTCTTGAAAATGGAGTTCTCCCGAATGTACTTAGGAGCTAGGATTTTAATGGATATTTTCTCTTTAGCATTAAGGTGCATGGTGAATTCTCCATATATAAAAAAGTAAGAAATTTTGTAATACTATTCATTAATGGAGCTTAGGAATAAAATAGTGGGTATGTCGGTAGTTTCATCTTTTCCCGAATCTCCTTTTCAACTCTCTGTAATTAATTGACATAAACCCCAACCTCGAACTAAAGTGGTTTCCTTGATATCTAGATCACACTCTTGAAATTTTGTAACCCAATTACCCCTCTTGGATCCAAACTCTTGCTGAGTTAGAATGGATTTTATAGTTGTATGAGGAAAAAAAAGCAAGAGAATAAGAATTGAGAAGATAGAATGTGAAATGTTTCACATCCTTAACTATAGAAAACACATGCTTCTCAAGCTGAGAATACTTTAAGTCATGATATTTTCAAACATAACTCATAAAAGCAATTGGAACTTCACAACCCTGAAAATTATTTTGAACGAGGATGGAAGACAAGGTGTTTTTCAAGGCATAATTGTAGATGATAAAATTATTTTCAAATTTTGGGAAAACCGAATGAGTGTTCTTGTAATAGCCTTTTTTATTTCTTGAAATCCTTCTTCCGTTATAAACTCTAGTGAAAAGATAACTTCTTGTTCATCATGTTTGTTATGCTTTGATTCAGCTCAACAAAATCTGGAATGAACCGTGTTTTAAGGAAATTGATTTTTCTAAAGAAAGAATGAACACATTTCTTACTTATAGGAGAATTTTTTTTTGAATATCACATATTCTATCTAGATCTATCTTGATTCCATCACTTGAGACAATATTTCTAAGTAATTTTCCCTCATTCACTCCAAAAATAGGTTTCTTGGGATTAAGTGAAATACCATGATATCTACATCGTTAGAGAACCAACTTGAGATGTTGAAAGTGATCCTCCCTATTCTTAAAAAAAAGTGAGATCATCACAGTAAACTACAATGCATTAATTTTTTAAATCCCCAAAGGCCAAATCCATCTCTTTGAAAATTTTGACCCACATTTATTAGACCAAAAGGCATCATTCGATAGAAAAATATGCCTCATAGAGTTGTAAAAATAGTCTTGTTCTAATCTTGAACATCCACTTTAATTTGGTTATTACCTGAAAAAGCATCCAACATTTATAACATCTATGAATCAATCACAACCTGTAGAATATGATCTATCATGGGAAGAGGGTAATTATCCTTTAAGGAATTATGACTTAGATTGCGGAAGTCTACATAGATCCTTATTTCCCCATTATAATTTCATACACGAACAATATTTGAAATATAATATGAATGATGAATGGGAAAGATAATATTTACATTTAGCAAATTTTGAATTTCTTGATAGATCATTTCTATGATCTTAGCATTATGTTTCCTCTACTTTTGTCTAAAAGGTTGGATTCCTAGCTTCAAATGGATATAGTGTTGCATTTCTCTAGGCGTAAATGTATTTAAATATTCATATGAATAAGGAATAATATCAATGTATTTTCTCAACAATTCAACCAGTTTCTTCCTTTCTTCAATAGAAAAACACTTCCCTATATTAAAAAACTTAGGCTCCTCATCATTTCCCAAGTTCACCTTTTCATACTTAGATGAATGATTTGTGATTTGTGAAATTTTTAATTTGATTTAAGGATCATTCTTATCAAATAAATATTCTAATATTACAATATCCTTAGGTATTTTATTACCTTTCAACTTGATACATCCATCTTGGTCGATTCAGATTCAATTCCTTCATCAGTTGTGGATGAAGTTGACTCCTGATAACCAACTTCACTACCTTCAAAATATAATTAGCTAAAATTTTCAATCAATTTAAGAAAATAATTGAGATGTTGGTCATCATTGAATACTTTCCAATTATCCACATTGTCTAGGACACTAGGTCCGAGATTCATCTAGATCGTTAATTTGTCCTCGGTGAATTCTAGATGAGGCATAAGTAGAGAACAAGAAATTGCTAGGGAATCCACTCTATAATTATTGTCTCTCATTAATGCATTAATTGAGAAGAAATCAAAAATTTCAATTGAATCCCATACCTTGTTTTGGTAATGCTTCAATATTTCATTCTAGACCTGAAGTGAGCCTTATACTCATTTAACAATGAGTTCTACATCACCCTCAGCATGGAGATTATTACTTCCCATTTATTTTGTTGCTTCTAAACAAAGAAGGAGGAACTAATACTTAGTAGTATTATTGGTATTAGAAAATTGTAATTTATATGAGAATGGGTGAATTTCGTTGACGGGTGACACAAGGTATACTCCATCTCGAGAACCAACCATAAAACAACTTCCATTAAACTCAAGGGTCCATATATCATTTGAATAATATTGGATAACCTCATAGGTATTCAATTATGTTGTAGACATTACCATGTAATTACCATGTCCAATGTATTCATACAAAACATGAGCTTTAAGATCATCGGTCTTCTAGATTATGTACTTTGCTTGTCTTTCAAGTAACAATTTCTTCATCTCTCCTTTAATAGGGATCAAAGTGTGTGACCAATCCATTTGGATTTATCCTCCTACATCTTTGCAAAAATTTATGCTTAAAAAAATTCTATAAGAATGGGGAATATCAACAACCAAAATATTAGCCTTAACTCTCTTTTTAGGGAAAATTACGAAGGATACTTGAACATATTTTATTCTTCCTACCAAAGGAGCCTCTTTAGTTTCCATGGAGTAGCATGAACAAAATGTTAAAGTTAGGATAAGGCCTAATTTATGAGCTACCTATTAAGGAATTACGTTATCCGATGCCCCTTAATCAATTAAACAATTGCTTAGCTTATTCCCGCTATCAACAAAGTCACCTAAAAAAGGTTGAATTTTATTCAGATATGGGAGGAGTAGACACCATCAAATTTTGTAGAGAGGGAGCTTTGGGAGTTGGAAAGAGTCCTTTATAAGAAGAAGTGGTGTGAGTAGGCTTGGAATTTACAAACTTGAAAACTTGGGTAAAATCCTCTAGATGGGTTTGGTATTACACAACTTCGTAGATTTGAATCTTTGTTTTATTTATTTGATCTATTATAGAAAATGATTCAAAAGATGAATGTGTTTCTTAAATAGATACAAATGGAGTCTTGGGCTTATCAAAATTAAGATTTGAATTTATTTTAGACACGCTTGTTGAAGTTGAAGGTATGTTTACATGTGTAGTAGTACTTACCTTCTTAGTCACTAAGGGAATGGGTGATCCTCCTTTTGCAACAACCAGAATGATAGTGGGATATTTCTTAGTCTTCTCTTTCTTGTGAGGCTAAATAATATATTTCTTTTTATTTAGTTTCTCTCTAGTCATGAATGTATATGACTCGTTATTCATCCCAACAACCATTTCTTCATAATCATCCTCTTCAGAGTCGTACAAAACATAACTAATCTAAGAGTCTTCAACCTCTTAGTTGGTCTCTTCAAGTTCTATATCTAATTATTCAATTTCTTCCATAATGATTTCATCCTATACCTCTTGCACTTCAAAGGTTGTATTTACAAAAACCTTCACAAGAGGAGCTTGATGGAAAGCTTAGGTTGAGCAATTTGCAAATGATTTCTTGGCTGAAATTTCTTCTTGGGTTCTTGGGAATATCCTTGTAGGGGATCTCATGAGATATCTGATTTTTAATAGAAATCAGCTCATTAGAAATTTTTGAAATAATTGATCGAAATTGTGTGGACGTAAAGTGGAAGCCTTTGATTTAGAATGTTATTTTTGTTGGTGCTCAAAATTGTCTCACCCCATTTGTGCCCTTGAAAATTTATTGATTTACGGCCTCTGTCATTTTATCCTTCCCCATGTTGTGCTTGGCTAGTCTTTGTTGCCATTTTTAGTCTACCCTCAGGGTCAAAGATCATGTATGGGTCCATATTTGTCTCCTAGTTTCTTTGTTCCTCTGGAAAGGTCTATATTTTGAGTCCCTCGTGCTCTGTCCTTTCAAAAACTCATATTTTCCCATTCCCTCTATTACCACAATTGGAATTTTTCATTCTTGTCATTTCTTCCTTAAATACTTGAAGAAGAATGAGTTGATATGTCCCTGAGGAATGTATTTGAGCCTTGTAACTTTCTAAACTCTCTGTCCTTGAAGGAAATTTCATTTCCAGGCTCAAATGGTCATTTTTCTATATTTTACAGTTTGACGGTGTTTCTCCCAGTCAAATTTACATCCTTGCATCTATAGGGACATGGCACCTTTTGGTTAGATGTGGCTCAGCTAAACACTTCAAAAATTCTATAAAAAGCCTCAACTCAGAAATCTGTCCACGTGGGTGAACGACGCTCATTTGAAGATTTACTTTTTGGTTTGGCCTTGGAGTAGCACTGGGAGGACACGTGGAGACTTTCACTACTTGGACCTAACTTTGGTAAACAAATTTTTTATGCAGTTGGAGCAGTTTGGCGAACAGGACACGTGGCGAGCTTGCACTCATTCAGGGTCTCTACTTTGGGCACCATCTTAAAGAAGTTCCAGGATGACACGTGGAGGCATCTCACTTACTTTGCATTTTACTTAGACTTTTCAATGGCCAAAAGGATACTTCCTTGAGTATGACACGTGGTGCCTTCCACTAAGCTTCAAGCATTCAGACAAATCTCACCGGAACAGGACACATGGTGAGCCCGCGCTCGTTCAAGGTATCAAATTTTTGGGACCGCCTCAAGGTGTGCCATGGTGACACGTGGTAGTTTGAAAATTCAAAGAGGCGGGAGGCGGACCATCGAGGGCAACTTGGAAATTTTTCCTCTTGTATTCAAATGACTCAAAGTATCAAACTAACCCACGAGCCCAAGGGTAAAAAGTCAAAATTCATCTGAGAAGTCAATAGCGGAGGTGCGGGCTAGCGGAGGAAATGTTAAAAATTTTATTTTGTGAAATATGATTAAAATATGAAATGAGAGCATTACCCCTCAACCAATCATATGAGGACACATGTCCTATGGGAGGGCAGAGCCATGGAGGAAAAATGAAATTTTTTCCTTTTTCCAAAAAGATGCAAAATGTGTAAAATTGAGCCGTGACTCCATATCCAGTCATATTGCACCACGTGTCAAGCCCAAATCTCATCGGCGGAGTAGCGGAGGAAATCAAGAAATTGTGTAAATTTTCCAAAAGTAGTAAAAAGGTAAAAATATGTCCCAAGGCCCATTTTTACCCGGATCTACCATGTGGAGGGCTCAAATTTGAATTTGAGGAACATATCGATGGTAGTTATGCATTTCACCAATTTGGCTACCATTTGAGCTCTAAGAAGTTTGGAGATGTGTTTTTGCATCAATCTTCATCATTTTTTACCAATTCATGTCTTTTAGCCTGTAAGGTCCGAATTAATCAATTTGGGGGTTCAATTTGTGAATCCAAGACATTTTTCAAATGAATTTTTACTCTAGTTCATGAAAACGTGAATTACCATATCCAAAGTTATAGAGTAAGAATTGGGAAGGGAAAAGTTGAAATGATGAAATGAAAGGGATCTACATGCGTGGGAAATGAAAAATGTGCTTCCACTTTGAAGAATGATGAAAGTTTTGTGATGATTCACCTTTTGAAAGAACAATGGCAAATTTTTGAGTTTGTTAAATGTCATTTTAAGAAATATTGCAAAGTAAAGGTGCTTCGAATATTCCACTTTTGGAGGGAATATTTGAGGGGAAAAGTGAGTGAGTGAGTGAAAGTTATATATTGCATAAATTTTTCATGCAAATGGTTAGAGAAACTTACAATTTTCACGGGAAAATCTAGGAAGAATTCCATTCTCTCGAGAAACCACCCGAGAAGCATTTTAACTCCTTTTGTATCAAATTTGTATCATGTTAGGTTGGTTGCAGATGTATAGTGACTAACAAGCTCTGAGATTGTTCTTATAACATTCCCCTACCGATAAATTTGGTCATTCTAGATTATTTTTGTTGTCTCTTGGTAAAATTTGCATTTACTTATGTTTCGAATATTTTCAATTTGTGTTTCTTTCTCTGTTGCAATCTGGTATTTAGAATTTCCTTTTGGTTATGTAAATCTAATTCTAGTAACATTTTAGTGGCATTTGCAATTCCAGAATTAGAAGAAATTTCATCGATCAAGGGATAAACAAATTTAAATTCTCTCTTCTTTCCTTGATATAGATTTGATTGTAAACCTTTGTGGTACCTTAGGTCGATAGAATAGAAAATTTCTAAATGCTTTGCTGATTCATTTAACTCAAGATTTTGTGATAAATCATCGAGATTGTGTGGAAGAGTGCATATTTGGGCTTCCATTTGATGCACATATCTCCGGTTGAAGGAACAAATTAACCTCTTTTAAGAATTTATTTTGTCTCGAGTCTTTAAAGTTTTGCAAAGGTCCTCAAAGAAGTTGGAAAATTCTGGTTAGTCTTGTCTCGAATATCTCCCACCCAAAAATTCATTTCATATTAACTCATCCTACCTATAATACCCCTGCATTGTATTGTGTGTCAACAAAAGAATACAATCCATTTAAAAAAATGCACAAAGCAAATCATGATCATACCATGTCTTTAGTAGCCTTATCCTTGTCTTGAAAGTATTTCCATCATTTAGTAGTGACAACTCTGTTGAGTTTGAATAATGGGAAATTGATCATGTTTTCTCAAGGCCATCTCCATACAATCTGCAAGATAAAGGATATTTTCACCTCCTTCACAAAACATAGGCTAAAATATAGGTTATCTTACCTTGGTTGATTAGCACAACCTAAAATAGTGAGGATTAGATCAAATCCTTCCAAGGTACTACCCACTTCTTCCAAGCTTGAGTGCTAACAAGTCGATAAATTGCTTCCCTAGATACAAAATGACATATAAAACACTTATCTACCTCTAAGTGTCTTATAAAATCCATGATGCATCGTGAGTTGTGAAGGAGATTAAATGCAGGTACCAACACCCAAATGGTGCCATTGTCGGGGATGAAGAATGCAATATCCACACTAATTTGTTAATCTTGCTTGCAAGTTTGTATCCATTTGGCCTCACAACCCAAATGGTGCCATTCCCGGGGATGAAGAATGTAATATCCAGACCAATTTTTCAATCTACTTCTAGTTCATATTCTTTTGATCCCATCAACATGAATGACACCGTTGCTAGGGACATTTTTCAGTATTTCAATTTTTCAAAATCTCTGGTAATACTTCTCACGTATTTTATGTGCAACTACATTGTTGAGCATCAGTTTCTGATCAGATTTATACTGAGGAATGAGAGTAGAATTATGAGTTTGATATGTTCAAGTGTCTCCAATTTTTTGTTTCAAAATTTGCACAAAAGTTGATAAATTGAGTGAAAGAAAATTAGATCTGTTCAAGCTTTGCATAGCGCTAATATTTGCAATCATTTGATAGATCTTCATTGTGCATTTCCAAAAACTAGGGTGAAAGTCCTTAATCTCAACTCCTGGCTGTTATATTTTGATAAATACTAGTACCTTATCATACATTAAGTGAAGTGTGTCATATAAATCTATAAACTGGAAGGAAGAAGATCTCTCTTCAGGAGGGACCCAAGTAGAAAGCTATTTCAAGAATTTGGAAAGACAATTTTAGAGGAGAGAAAAGTTTGGAAGGTTGTTGAAGGATAGACATCAAGAAAAGGTATATCCATTGGTGAGAGAGATCAGCCTTTAATAGAGGATTATCACTCTTCTTCCAATGATTCTGATTCAAGAAATCTTCTCATAAACTTGTTTACTTCAACTAGTGAAGGTCCTTCTTGTACCTAGTGAGTTCCTTCTTTAATCACTTATGTTTTTCAATTCTAGTAAAACTTTCCAAGAAAATTAGCACCTAGAGAATACCAATCTTTTGAACCACATTCTTGAGCCCCAAAGACCTCGCACTCCTCATCAGCTTGTGTCACCCCCAAGATCACCTCCACCAAACAACATGGCTCAGCCTCCACCTAGGCCTCCATTTGTGGTCAATACCTTTGGCCCAATAAATTTTAGGGGAATGGCTGGTTATCCTAATGTTGTGCCTTAGGATGTTAGAAGTAGATTTCCAAAGTTCCAAGGGAACAATGCCATAATAGGTGATCAACATTTGAAACTCTTTATTAATATGATGGAGGATTTTGAAATTAGATTTGAGGATGTGTACATTAAATTGTTTGTCCACACTTTAGAGGAGGATGCTAGGGATTAGTACAAGGCCTTGCTAAATAATTCAATTGATTCATGGATTGAAATGTAGAATGCATTCAGATTGCAATATGGTGACAAAACTGATCCCAAATTCCTCTTATCAGAGTTTGAGAATATCAAGAAAAACCCAAGTGAATTGGTCCATGACTTCAACACAAGGTTCAATAAAACTTTGAGGATATTTCCGGTAAATTTAAGACCATGTGATGAATCTTTTTGATAAAATATTCTAATGCATTTGACAAGAAGGCTACATATTACTTGAGGGAAAAAAATCTTGGCAATTTAAGGCAGGCCTTCACCATGGCACTTCAAATTGAGAACAATATCAAGGATGTTGGGAAAGCTCCTAAGGGAGATGGAGTTAAATTGGTAAACCCTGACAAGCCTTAAGAAAACAAGAGTGTAGACTTGGAGGAAGTGGTGAAAACTTTGGTAGGGGATGTCAAAGAGTTTTCCTACAAGTTGCCAAGAGCTGAGAAGGGAATTAGAAAAACTTCACAAGGTCACCCTAGGCAGCAAAGCACAAGATAGATTTGCAATCACCATAGGAAAGAGTAGAGATTTTATGACAAAGGTAAAGGACCTATGGGATTTGGAAATAGACAATCTCAAGAAAAAGAATGTAAGGTTGTGCCTGATCTGTTAAATGCTAGAGTGGCTATTGTTGATGATGCAAATCAGATTGGCTGGTGTGACAGATGTTTCTTACCCCATCTGCCATGTGAAACATATCAAAAAATTAAAGAGGAGGTTAATGATTATAATATGGGTGATGATGCTTGTATGATGGACTGCCTTACACACTCATGTCAAGGAGAAAAATCTACTAAAGTGATAAGTGTAAGGACTACTGCCAGCTTTTGGGATTGCATCCAATGGGTACATCTTTTTCCTCCTCATGTTTTAGAAATTGATAATGTACAAGCCTTTGAGCTTCCTAATAATGATTTTGAATACTTGAGGGTGTTTATGATCAAGAAGTATGATGGAGATATACCCTTAGAAGAGGATAGGAAGTTTCTTATGAATGTTGTGGTGGCCCAAGAGAAGGAGTATAACACAAGAAGTAAGGTTTTCAAGGGATCTGGGCCTCAGGCTAACAATAAAACCCCATTGCTTTCTAATATCCCAAAATAGGTTCCTAAGAAAGAAACATCTGCTAAGAGCCCTGTTATCCCAAGCAAAATTTATGCTTCACCCCATGCTCAAAATGTTAAAAACCTTGTGCCATATGATAAAATTTCCAGCCCTCCTTCCACTTTTGTTTTTCCTAAATATATTCCCTATGACATTGCTCAAGTTTTGAGCCAAATCAAGGTCAATGTTCTAATTTTTGAGTTGCTTAGAATCCCTGAGCACAAGAAGAGAGCACTTGAGTATTTGGGATTGAAGGAGGAGAAGGCTGCCATGAAAAGGAATGTGAATGTTGTAGAGGCTCCACTTGTTATTGCAGAGGTAGGAAAGACATCAACATTGGAAGAATTTGGTGAACCACCGGAGGTATATTTGGGAACATCCTTGGTTGAATCTTAGCTGATTGTTGACCCTTTATTCACAACTTTGATCATTAAGGACAGTTGCTACATAATTATATGTTTGACTCTGGGTCATGTAATGTCATGCCTTTAGAATTTGTGAATGAGTTAGATATCAAAGTAACAGTAGCATATGGAAACTGTACTTCCATGGATTCCAAGGAAGTGCTAGTTGTTGGAGGTGTCAAAGGTTTGGTTGTGTAACTTGCAACCTATCTGGTAAAAATTTGAAACTTGATGTTGTAATTGTTGATTTCCCTACCAAATGGGGTATGTTATTGTCAAGAAAGTGGGCTGCAAGTGTTGGAGGGAGTGTCCAAATGGATATGTATTTTTCCACCATTCCCATTGAAGGTAGCCTTGTAAAATTATATGGAGAGAAGAAGATGATGTATCTGATTGAAGACCCAAACAATGCATCTTATGAAGTTTTGCAAGCAGATGTTGATCTTAACAACTTTGTGAGTTTTTTGGACTTCAGGGAATATGAAAGTGTTGAAAATAGAGCTCCTGAGTATGCTGTATTTTCTGGGAATTTGGTCTATGATTCAACCTTGAAAAATTTTGAAGAATGTGACTTAGGCACAATGGAAGAGCTTCAGAGAAAATGGATGGTTTACAAACAAAACAGAGAAGAAAAAGAGGTATATTTCTAGTTGAGGAAAACATATCAAAACCTCTTGGCATGGTCATATCTAGGATGGCAGGCACTTGAAATTTTTCCTTGATTGTTCTCTCTGAATCAAGGTAAACATCTTTTGTACAGTGTATAGTCGGTTGTTTGTTTCCTATTTTGTGTTTTGGTTCATCGTGGTCCTTGGTGACCTATTTTTGCTGGTTTCTCTATTTGTTTTTGGAGATGGATTTGTTTCTCTACCCTGCAAAGATGACTCCACTACCCAATGGATAATATTTTGGCACTTGGTCTACTTTTGTTCTTGTGGCACTCACAGGGAGTGCCCATCCCCGAGTCGGAGCCTATGTTGGTGCTCAAAATTATCTCACCCCATTTTTGCCCTTGAAAATTTATTGATTTATGGCCTCTGTCATTTTATCCTTCCCCATGTTGTGCTTGGCTGGTCTTTGTTGCCATTTTTAGTCTGCCCCTGGGTCAAAGATCATGTATGGGTCCATATTTGTCTCCTAGTTTCTTTGTTCCTCTGGAAAGGTCTGTATTTTGAGTCCCCATGCTTTGTCCTTTCAAAAAATCACATTTTCCCGTTCCCTCTATTTCCATAGTTGGAATTTTTTTCTTCTTGTCATTTCTACCTTAAATACTTGAAGAAGAATGAGTTGATATGTCCCTAAGGAACATATTTGAGCCTTGTAACTTTCTAAACTCTCTGTCCTTGAAGGAAATTTCATTTCTAGGCTCAAATGGTCATTTTTATATATTTTACGGTTTGATGGTGTTTCTCCCAGTCAAATTTGCATCCTTTGGTTGGGGATGCGGCTCCTTTTGGTTGATTTAAAAATTTCAAAAATTCTATAAAAATCTTCAACTCAAAAATTTGTCCACATGGGTGAACAGTGCTCGTTTGAAGATTTACTTTTTGGTTTGGCCTTGGAGTAGTGCTGGGAGGACACGTGGAGGCTTCCACTACTTGGCCCGAACTTGGACAAATTTTTTATGTAGTTGGAGCAGTTTGGCGGAACAAGACACATGGCAAGCTCGTACTCATTCAGGGTCTCCACTTTGGGCACCATCTTAAAGAAGTGCCAGGATGACACGTGGATGCCTCTGCTTGCTTTGAATTTTATTAACACTTTTCAATGCCCAAAAGGAGACTACCTTAGAGTATGACACATGGCACCTTCCACTAATCTTCAAGCATTTAGACAAATCTCGCTAGAACAAGACATGTGGCGAGTCCACGCTCTGTTCAAGGTATCAAATTTTTGGGACCACCTCAAGGTGCATCGTGGTGACACATGGCAGTTTGAAAAGTCAAAGAGGCAGGGAGGTGGACCATCAAGGGCAACTTGGAAATTTTTCCTCTTGTATTCAAATGACTCAAAGTATCAAACTAACCCATGAGCCTGAGGGTAAAAAGTCAAAATTCATCTAAGAAGTCAATAGCGGAGGTGCAGGCTGGTGGAGGAAATGTTAAAAAATTTCTTTTGTGAAATATGATTAAAATATGAAATGAGAGCATTGCCCCTTAGCCAATCATATGAGGACACATGTCCTACGAGAGGGTGGAGCCATGGAGGAAAAATGAAATTTTTTCCTTTTTCTAGAAAGATGCAAAATGTGTAAAATTGAGCCACGACTCTATATCCAATCATATTGCACCATGTGTTAGGCCCAAATCTCATCGACAGAGTGGCGGAGGAAATCAAGAAATTGTGTAAATTTTCCAAAAGTAGTAAAAAGGTAAAAAGACGTCCCGAGGCCCGTTTTTACCCAGATCTGCCACGTGGAGGGCTCAAATTTTAAGTTGAGGAACAAATTGATGGTAGCTATGCATTTCACCAATTTTGCCACCATTTGAGCTCTAGGAAGTTTGGAGATGCATTTTTGCATCAATCTTCATCAAATTTTTACCAATTCATGTCATCTTGGCCTGCAGGGTCCGAATTAATCAATTTGGGGGTTTAATTTGTGAATCCAAGGCATTTTTCAAATGAATTTTTACTCTAGTTTGTGAAAAACATGAATTACCATATCCAAAGTTGTAGAGTAAAATTGGGAAGGGAAAATTTTAAATGATGAAATGAAAGGGATCTACATGCATGGGAAATGAAAAATGTGCTTCCACTTTGAAGAATGATGAAATTTTTGTAATGATTCACCTTTTGAAAGAACAACTGGCAACTTTTTGTGAGTTTATTAAACATCATTTTCAGTAATATTTCAAAGCAAAGGTGCTATGAATATTCCACTTTTGGAGGGAATATTTGAGGGGCAAAGTGAGTGAGTGAGTGAAAGTTATATATTGCATGAATTTGTCATGCAAATGGTTAGAGAAACTTAGAATTTTCACAGAAAATTTGGGAAGAATCCCATTCTCTGAGAAACCACATGAGAACCATTTTAACTCCTTTTTGCATCAAATTTGTATCATGTTAGGTTGGTTACAAATGTATAGCCACTAACAAGCTCTGAGATTGTTCTTATAACATTCCCCTGCTAATAAATTTGGTCATTCTAGATTATTTTGTGTTGTCTCTTGGTAAAATTTGCATTTACTTATGTTTTAGAATGTTTTCAATTTGTGTTTCTTGCTCCTGTTGCAATCTGGTGTTTGGAATTTCCTTTTGATCGTGTAGATCTAATTCTGGTAATAGCTTAGTGGCATTTGCATTTCCAGAATAAGAAGAGCATTGATCTAATGAAGGGATAAACAAATTTAAATTCATTCTGCTTTCCTTGATATAGACTTGATTATAAACCTTTAGGGGTACCTTAGGTATGATAGAATAGAATTTTCTAAATGCTTTTTTGATTCATTTAACTCAAGCTTTTATGATAAATCATCAGAGATTGTGTGGAAGAGTGCAGATCTAGAATTCCATTTGATGCACATATCCTGGTTGAAGGAACACCTTAACCTCTTTGAAGTATTTATGTTGTCTCGAGTCTTTCAAGTTTTACAAAGGTCCTCAAAGAAGTTGTCAAATTTTGGTTAGTCTTTTCTTAATATATCCCACCCCAAAATTCATTTCAAATTAACTCATCCTACCTATAATGCCCCAACACTATATTGTGTGTCAAAAAAGAATACAATCCATTTACAAAAATGCACAAAGCAAATTAGAATCATACCATGTCTTTAGTAGCCTTAGCCTTGTCTTGAAAGCATTTCCATCATTTAGTAGTGACAACTCTGTTGAGTTTGAATAATGGGAAATTGATCATGTTTTCTCAAGGCCATCTCCATACAATCTGCATAGTACAAGGATATTTTCACCTCCTTCACAAAACATAGGCTACAATATAGGTTATCTTACCTTGGTTGATAGGCACAACCTAAAATAGTGAGGATTAGATTAAATCCTTCCAAGGTGCTACCCACTTCTTCAAATCCTGAGTGCTAACAAGTTAGATAAATTGCTTCCTTGTCTACAAAATGACATATAAACCATTTATCTGCCTCTGAGTGTCTTGTAAAATCCATGATGCAACTCAAGTTGTGAAGGAGATTAAATCTGGGTACCAACACTTTCTTCCATTTTCCTAACATAATCAAGTCATCTTCAACACTTATGGCCAATTATTGAGCTTGCTCCAAGTTTGATAACCACAATATTCTTAATGTTAAACTCACCTCAGCGAGTTGAGCATTAATGAAGAAACATTTCATATTTTCAGTGGTAGGTCGGGAATTAGCAGGGATTTTATGAACCAGTCTTCTAAATTTCTCTACGAACGCCCTCATCAGTTCATAGGGTTCCTTCATTAATTGGGAAATTTGGGCTAAAAGAGCATGTACATGCTCTTATAGTTTGAACCTAGCCTAAAATATAGTTTTCATTGCATACCAACTAGTGATAATACCAGCTAGAAGATGATAAATCCATTCGAGATACATTATCTTACAAACTTTAAATGAAATACCTAACCGATACATCCTCATCAAGAAACAAATAAAGATGTGAGATGTTCATCTAGGTGAACCTTGCCATATCTTATGAATTTTGGGAATTTATTTGGACTTCCTTTAGGCAAGACATGAAGAGGTTGAAGAAGAGACATAGGTCCAATATTTTATCCCCATCAGTATAGATACAACCATTTTTGGAAAAATAGTTTATAAAGGAAGAGCAACACCTAATAGGACTAATAGTTTGTAAAGGATGAACCGGGTGCTCTCTTTATTAGAGGTGTGCCAAGTAGATATTTTTCCTTTACCATTAATTTATGGAGATAACTAAAAAGAATTCTTATGTTCCAAATGAAAATAAGGATCTTCAATACACTGGAGCCCTCGGACTTCGAGTGTATCTTTGCTTAGCTAGTGGGGAAAAATATATTGATTGATTGTGGTGAAAATATTATATGGATGTCACAAAATGTGCCACACATGGGTGCCAAAAAACCATTGGTTGGAAAAAAATTATGTAGAAGCAATCAACATTTTAGGGGATGAAAGTCCCTCCTCTTTAATGGGGATGTTCCCTTAATGATTCGAAACTTAGAGCCCTGATTTATTTAAAAATATACAAACTAATTAATTATTAATGGTGATATAGGTGGACATGAATGGTTCCATGATTCTCAATACAGAAGATAAACAAAGAGATAGGAATAGAATAATTATAGTAACAAGATTATGATAAGACAGATTAATTAAATCAACACATTTAAACTAAATAATCAATTGAGGATATGCAGATACCCCTTTGTTTGAAAGATTATTGACTAAAAGTATGAGAGAAGGAAATAAGAAACATCACTTTCAGATAAGAAGATTGGATATATTTATCATACTTATGCATGTAAATGAAACTAAATACCATATGTTTTTGCATAAATAAAACTCCACAACACATAAAATGCATATTGAATCCAATTTCATCACATTTTATTCCATGAATGAGAATACCAATATTTATATTTCATATAAAACAAATAACATATTAATGAGACCAAGAAATGGAAATTTGGAAGAACAAGAAATGAGAGAAAGAGGTTTCTTCTTTTGTATTTCAAAAATATGTATCTTTAGATTCAAAATTTACCAATATCCAACACCTTTTATAAAGAAAAGAAAGACTTACATTGGCTAAGGGGAGGAAGTAACTACCTCAACTAACTAATTATTCTTAATTAAGTGTTAAAACACTTAATTAATTGATTTACATAAATTGAATTTATTTTACAATTTTAATTTTTAATCAATAAAGTCAAGTACAAAATAAAAAAATAGTAAGACTAGGACTTGGGGAAGAACGAAAAGTCGAGGCAAAAATTTAGCTTGAGAGCATGCATTTGAAACTTAGTGATCAGGGGGGAGATATCTGAATCTTTGGGAATGAAGTTGGTAACCCAACTACCAAGGGTAGACTCCATTTATTTTTCTATGCCACCATACTTGAGAAAGTCCCTTGGCTAATTTAATGGTAACATTGTTCAACTTTGATAACTCGTCCATATTCTCCTTGTTAACCAATTCCTCCTTGAATAGATTATCCTTGATGAGTGAATTAAATTTAACCTTGATATGGTCAAATGAATTCCTCTCATATAAATTATACTTTAATAGTTGATAATGGAGGACTTGAAAATCTTCAAATATTTCAGCTTTCAGAGATTGACCCCTCTAAACTACATTCTTCAATTTAGTGGCAGCCTCTTCAAGAACTTTGATTCTCCACTCCATGTCAAACGTGTATGTTCTAGATAAATTACTCTTAGAATCATAAAACAATATTCTCCAAAAGGAGTATTTTTTCATCTGTAAGCAAAATGACTCTAATATCCTAAACAACAACAACCCAAACCTTGATCTCCTTATCAATACCATCAATCCCTGAATTGATTTGATTTTGGGCTGAAATTATATTGTCATAAATATTGTATGTCTTGTGAATAAATTACATCCACTGAAACAATATTTCCTTCAACCCATGCCTTTGAATCCTTTCCAAATGTGGCATTCTTGTGAATTTTAGTTATTTCCTTCATATCAATCCTATAAATGGCAGCGGTGTGTGGAAGTGTGGACAATGGAGTAAGATCAAGAGGAGTCTTGTCGGAAGAGAGGAAATTTTTGATGAAAGTAACAAGAACTTGCACCCAATCCTCAAGTTGTTCCTATGTCTATTTTCCCTTTTCAAATATTTCAATTCCCTTAGAAATAGTTTCTCAAAGGTCTTAAACTTCACCTTGAAGATTTCATTCACCTAACGAGATCTGAGAGAGCTCCAGGATCTAAAATTGATATATCTTTTTGTTCTTGTCTCCTTTTAGTTTACAATTTCAAATAATTTTTTCCCTATTGAATCAAAAATAAAATGAGAAGTTCTCTTATATATCTTCGAGAGGAGGAGGATATGTGGTAAAGAGGGCATCCAATGCATCAAATTTAGGAATTTCTAACCAAGATTGAGCCTTGTTCTTCTTACTATCAACCATGGCTTAAAATAAGGTGAAATAATCTCCAAAATTTGTTGTTGGAGGAGGAAATGCAAAGGAAATTTGGGAAATTGGAACTTGAGAGGCGAAACCTCAATCGTGGAATTAAGAATGGAAGAGGAAGAAGGTCTCCTAACATCTAACTTAGGCCTTGAAACATTTTTCTTGACTGAAACCGGTGAAACTATTTCTACCACATCATCTTCTTCATCATCTTCTCTAGATTATTCTTCTTATTTTAGTTCATCTTTCTTATTCTCAACTAATTCTTCTTCAATAGGTTAGGGTGTTTTCTCAGGAGCTACTTCACTAGTCAATTCTTGTGTGTTCTATTTTTTGTTCCTTTCTCAAGTGTTTCTACTCTCTTCTCAACCTCTTTAGCCTAATCGAACTTTTCTCGCGGTCTTGTGTGAAGAATATATCCTCTACTATTCAAATAAAATAATTATAAACCTTTGAAGAGGAATTTACCATGGCTCATAAAATTTAACTTTGCCCTTAAGCAAGGCCACCTAAAAATTTGATCAAACAAGCCCAAACCTGAATTTACCAAATTCTCCATGCATGGTGACAAATCTAAGAACACCGCCAACACCATCATGGTTAAATCTTCCTCCACATCTAATTCTCACACAGAACCTCCACAAAGAGCTCCTAGACCTCCTCCTAACTATACCCCTCTTGGGAATATTATAGTTCAATATTTGACAAGTTAATGGTGGTCCATCTTATTTAACTTCCTCCCATCTGATCTTTCGATTACTCATGACCCAAACCAGCATGGTATCGTGAGGATAATTATTATAAGTATCATCAATTCCATGGTCATGACATTGATAAGTGTCACACTTTTAAAGACCTTGTCTAAAAAATCATAGATCATGGTGACCTTCAAGTAGATAATCCTAATGCACCACCTAATCAGCCTCTCGATGTCTTCAAACAACCTTTTCCTAATCATTCACCCACTAATCAAACTCCACCCTCCACATCATAGAAACCTAATTCCCATACAATAAATACTATAAATCAAGAACCAACACCATCACCTATGTCCATCATCTCTTCATCCATTGTACCCATGTCTATTTCAGACTCTTCTCCCACACCCACAACTTCATCAACATCTACACCCATCTCTACACCTATTATATGTACATCAACTATATCCACAACTACCACATCCACATCAATCCCAATTACATCCACCTCTCCATATATATCTACCATGCCACCACCTATCTCATTTTTTCCTTCACTTACATCTACCCCGACACCCATATTAACATCTTCATCACACACTCTTACATCTATACCCATTTCCACATCAACCATATCTACTAATATGACCATACCGGTATCAACATCTAAATCTATATCCATATCTATACCATACCTTGAAACATATACTTGTGTAGATATCCCCGCTTAACACAACCACAAATGATACTCTTTCCCCATCTACAATTCCAATCATTCCTAGACTAGAAAAATATGATAACTATATAATCTAAAACCCCTATTAGTCTCATCGAGTGCATTATCTAGAAACCACTTCCACCTACAATATCTCCATCTACAGCACAATCCACATTACCTGATTCTATCTCAAAATACCCCTCGATTGAAATCGTCATCATCCACACCAAAGGTAAATCCTCACAACCAAAGACTAAGAGCCTTAGTGTACCCATTCAAAATCCCTCACACATCCACACAAAAATTTAGAGCTCCCTCCTCCCAAGACTAACCATCCTAAGAAATCTAATGTCACAACATCACCCTTAGGAGCATCCCCATCCATATTAGGAATTTTCGCTTCATCAAAGACCCCATTATCAACAATTCAAAATCCACAAAATCTAATCATTCTTCCAAATATGACTCCTTCAAAACAATCCACATCATCCCGATTATCAAATTAGAATCCAAGCCATCTAAGTCACCAATCATCAAATATGAAATCAAGTAACAATCACCTCCTTCTTCTTCTATGTAAAATACAAAATCAAAGGCTCCCATGAATCCTCATTAAAGAAAACCATCCCTCTTACCTTCATCCACCATTCTCAAATCCACTTCATCTATAACCTCTTCTTCAAAAATACCATTGGTTCCTACACAAAAATATTCTAATGATTACTTCAAGCTTCTATAATCACCCTTCCCCCATTAATTATTTTGATTCATATGGGCATAGAGCTTCATGGTTTGACTATAATATCATTTTTGCATATCATCATTCCCAAGGACATGATACTAAACATTGTAAGGCCCCAAGAACTACCATCTATAATGTCATTGAAGAAGATGATATTCTTAATGAAGGGGATCACCCTCTTCCATCTAATAATATCACTTCTTCACCCCAATCTTTGTCCCCCAAAATCTTTAAATATGCTCACTCTTCCATGAAATTCATCACCATCCCTCCTCCAAAAACAAAATTTCCTAAATAATTTCCCCCTCTCATTATGGATTTTGTTCATATCATCACCCATTATCATCCCTATGATTTTCAACCACCTACTCAATCTAAGTCAAAAGTTATTGTCTTTGCTCCCTCTAGCGAGGTTGATACACCCCCTTATTCATCAAAATTCAAAGTGTTTATCTTAGATGCCCCACAACTTTTTTTCATTGACAAAATTATTGTGAAACAAATTCATCAAGCCCCAGTCAAGATGTAACTCTCTGAGCTCATCCAAATCTCCCTCAATCATAGAAAATCTCTCATCGAAGCTCTTAATTATATCCCTATCCCTAGTGATGATACTCAGCCTTTTGTGGCCCTTGTTAGAGAACTTATTGCTTTTACTACCATATCTTTTCAAAATTATTAAATTCTTTACATATAAAAGGAAGACCATGACCTTCCAATTTTCATCATTGTTCTTATCAACGATACATTCATCCAGCATTATATGATTGAAAATGGATCTAGTATAAACATCATCTCATCACACACCTTCGACCAACTCAATCTCCCTAATTCCATTGTATCCTAATCACCCATGGTTATTTGTGATTTCAATGACATTTTTGCCACCATTTTGGGCACACTTATTCTTCCTATTGGTGTTGGTGAAAAACTACCTCATGAGGATTTTATATTGTAGAAGGGGAGTTCCAATACAATATCCTACTTGGACAACCATGGATTCGTGCCATGCATTGTGTTCCTTCCACCCTCCATTGATGCATCAAATATGAACATGAGGGAAAATCCTAACTCTCCCCACCGAAACTCCTTAATTTAAAGAATGTCACATGACTTATTGACCTGATGACATGATCATCCCTAAAAATATTATTCTAAAGCATCCACTAGCTCATCCATCTCCATGTCTAAGCTTCCTAATGATGACTCTATAGACAAAGTGATGGACCGTCTCTCACTAGGGGAGTATTGTCTCCTCACCCTCAATGCTTCTCCCACACCTCATCGACTTGGTAGACCCGATAAATCACCAATGTATTAACCTAATGTCGAGGATATCATTTCTTTTAGTCCACCTCATCTTCACACCAATCTCATCTATGGTGGCATCAATCACCCTTCATCTCACATTAATACTCAACCACACACCAAGCCTTATACCAACGACTTTGAATTTATTTACAAAAAATCCTTTTCCTATACCTATATCCATCGTTGTGCATGGAAAATATTTAGAATAGGGTGTTATGAACAAGGCATGCATGATCTCATCATTGAACAATCTCACAATCCCCTTAAAAAAATTGATTGGGTTGTAAGGAACAATCTACCTACCCTCTCCCACCATCTTTAGCTCTTATGGACATTGATCCCCCAATATTCTCTATCCCATCAATCTATGGATAAAGATGGCATTTTGTCCTATTATTCTATATTTTTTTAAATTTCCACAATCACTTTAGGACCGATGACTTATTAGTGTGAAGATCAAACTAGGTGCCTCTATTTCTTTCCTAATATGGTAGGGGAAAATTCTCCTACCATTGAAATTCTTTAATACACTCGGCGATGAATCCATCCTTTCATACATGGGGGCATAATAATCCTATATTCATAATACCTTAACATGAGACACTCACACCCCTTTGTTTAATGAATCTACTATCGATATCAACATAGGGACTCTGCAGGAGTCATGCATCTGCGCAAAGTGGATCAATCCCTTGATCCATGGGATCTTGAGTCTTTCACCACATTTCTTTCTAGATATATGAAATACTTCACATGGTAATACACCAACATGTTAGGCCTCAATCCTTCTATTGTTTTCCATAATATTGTTACCATTCCCAATGCTAATTTGGTTAAGAAGAAACTTTTCCACATGTACCCTCGATTTACCCTCCTTGTCAAAGAGGAATTGCAACGCCTTCTTTCAGCTAACTTCATTATTCCCATTGACTATCCACAAAGTGGGTTCCCAACGTTGTTCCCATTGTAAAATATTATGAAAATATTTACATATGTACCAATTTTCAATATTTAACCTTTCTTATCTTAATGATGTCTTTTCCTTCTTAACATCAATACGCTCATGGATCTTATTGTTGGCCATGAGATGATTTCTCTTATGGATGGTTTTTTTGGGTAAAATCAAATTCTCATCGTATTTGAGATGAAAAACATAAGAATTATTTCATCACTCCTTTTGGTTCTTTCTAGTATCATGTCATGTCCTTTAGTTTGAAAATTTCTAGAGCTACCTATCGGTGAGTCATGACTTATAAATTTCATTATCTCATCTATAAGACAATATAGGACTACATTAATGACCTCTTGGGTAAATCCAAGAATCACCATGATCACCTTTATGTCCTTGAAGTATTGTTAAAGTGTCTTATCTACTTCTTCCTCTGTCTTAATCCAACCAAGTGTGTGTTTGGAGTGCTTACTAGTAAACTCCTTGGCTTCATCATATCTATCAGGGGTATTGAATTTGACCCTACCAAAATAAATGTTATCCTTTAGATTCCTTATCCTTTTAATCTAAAACAACTTCACATAATTCAAGGTTGAATTCAATCAATTTATTTATTTCATCTCGTAAATTTCTAATAGTTGTAATCCTTTTCACCATATTCTTCACAAAGACTTCGAATTCAACTTTGGGATGATAATTTCCAAAAATACTTTGAATATATCAATATTTATATCTTATCCTCACCTATGCTTACACCTAAGAATGAGGGGGATATTCTCTATCTCTATGTCACTACCACCGACCATGCTTTGATGCCATTTTGGCACACCATGATGAGTAGGGCGGGGAGTAGGTTGTCTATCTCTATTTCATGACTATGAGACTCACTACACTAAAGATGAAAAAAAAATATTTCATTCTTTTCTTCGTTACTTCCAATCTTATCCACTATCTTTTTAATCATAAAATATATGTCGTCACTAGATTTCACCTTCTCAAAACCATGTACTTTAATCCTTATCATAATGATCACACCACTCAATGTCTCATGCTCATGATCGATTTTGACCTAGATTTTTATCTCTCAAATATCAATCAAGGGCCAAGCTATAGCTGACCAACTAGCCAAATTCCCTTTCCGATAACCACCTTCCTCATGAGAAATTTCTAAATGAATCTATCAACACTATCGATTAAAAATTTTATCCCCTCAAAATGAAAATTTCTTCAATGGATCCAAGTGTCGGAAGGGGGAGGCACAGGGTCATTCTCATTCCTCCTTGGGATACTACTATCCCCATCACTTATACACTCAACTTATAATACACTAACAACATGGATGAGTATGCATCCCTCATATTGGGTATTGACACCATTGTCATGTTTGGCATCTAAATCCTTGACATCTATGATGATTCTCAACTTATCATTAATCAATTCAAGGGCATATATCAATGCAAAAATGAGGTCCTTCAAAAATATAAGGAAATTGTGGAATTCCTTCTCAAATCCTTCAATGTATATATTATCCAAACCGTCCCCCACTCATCTACTTGTTTTACAGACACCATGTTGTCTCTCACATATCTCATCCCATGGAAACGAGGATTTTAATATTTTTGTGTTTTTCATTTCCTTGATCAACCATCTCATGTCCATGAGCTTCCTCGCATCAATCATGTTGATGTGAATCCATCATATCTTTGGTATTCTCAAATTTTTGATTATCTATCTCATTCCACCATCCCCTCCAACTTATCTAAAAATTTAGGTATTCATTTCTTGAACGTACCAACCGATATGTCATCCTCTACAAATATGGGTTTGATAGTGTCCTTCTACGATGCCTTAAATCTCATGAATCTATCTGCACCATCAAAGAATTCCATGAAGGTGTTTGTGGGGGACATTTTAATGGTTTAGTTATCACCAAACATGTTATTTGCATGGGATATTATTGTCCTTCCCTTACTTAAGACTATTGTGAATATGTCAAGAAATACATCAAATGCCAGCAACATTCTAATCTTATCTACATTCCTAGCCATGGCCTTACAACCAGCCTTCGGTTCTTTGGCATTTCTCACAATGGGGACTTGAACTCATTGGCCTCATTAATCCATGTTCCTCTCAGCTCCATAATTTTATCATCAATTCAATTTAGTACTTCATTAAATGGGTGGAAGCCATTCCACTTACATCTACAAAAGATAACAAGATTGTCATTTATTTATAACAAAGACATAGTTTTCCACTTTGGTATTCCTCATAACCATCACGGAAAATGGAAAGTCATTGAAAAATAAATATCTCGAGAATCTTTGCAGCTTCTTTAAATATTAATATTAGATTCTCTTCTCCATATTATCCTCAATCTAATGGCCAAGCCGGAGCAACTTAAAAACCCCTTCATAACATCCTTGCCAAAACTATTGATAAATTAGGACATAATTGGCATCTGCATATCCCTTTGGCCCTTTCGGCCTATTGGAATAACATACACCCCTCTACAGGTGCTACTCCATTCTCTCTTGTCTATGGATATGAGGTTGTTCTCCCTCTATAAGTTTAAATCCCATCTTTGTGTGTTTCCCTTTTCAATTTAATTTTTCTGATGAAGACTATAATCAAGAGCATTTAGCGCAACTTGAGTTGTTAGACTAACATTTCCTTCTCACTCTTGAGCATCATCATGTCTATAAAGAATGCATAAAATGCACTTATTAAAAACACCTCAAGGAATGCAACTTTAATATCGATGACCTTGTCCTTAAATAAAATCAAAATGCCACTAATCTGGAAAGGATCCAAAGTGGAAAGTTTGTTCCCAAATGAATTTGACCTTATATTATCATGCATAGAACAGTGTCTAGAGCCTACCAGGTTGGCTTCTCTTGATGGTAAACCATAAACAAAACCTTTTAACGCATTGTACTTTTATCCTTTCTATTGTTAACATATCTACCAACATGAACCGAGTCATACCGATGACATTGCTTCCATCATTAGCCTCATCAATATTTTATCATAATGATTTGAAATTATGTGGTCTACCATCACTTTCCTATCTCGTGACCTTAAATATGGGCACCATGGATTTGCTCATAGAAATTTCCTTATGGATAGTTTCCTCCTTCTACATGGTAACCTCACAATCATTACATCCATCTCCTTCTTATTTACCTAATGGAACCACGGTAAGGGTCCATGGGTGTCACTTTTATGTCTTACTTTTCCCTCCTAAGTGGTCTACGTAGCTATCCCCATATCTCCCATAAAAAGTAATAATTTATGGATTCTCATATTAAATGATAGCTTATCCAAAGTAGACTTCTCCCTTGAAGGAAAAATGTTCATATAAAGAAAAAATTCAAAAACAAAGGTTGCACCCTCGAAGGACACCTATCATATATCCCGCCATCTAAAAAAGTAAAAATACAAAATACAAAAACAAAAAATATCTAAATGCATGTACCACTCCCTCGAAGGATGGATACCATTTTATATAATACTAGTAAAGGCTTCCCACATTGATCAACCTTTTTGAATAATCAATAGTAAAGGCATAAAGTTAAAAAGCACACATCCTCGTAAAGCTTCCCGCATCGATCAACTTTTTCATCCATAGGAAAATTCACGCATTGATTAGTTTACACCATATTTCTTAGAGTTGGGGCATGGAATTAGTGACAACCACCTACAAGTAACATATATCCCCATGTACGAGTTACATCTAAATGCCTTTTCATGTTGACATTAGTTCCATAAACTCATATTGTCCTCACGATCCTCGGAATAAGTAACTATCGTTGGTTGTGAGTTTACACATGTTATGGTTATAAGTGAAATTCCTAAATTTTTTCTTCTCATTTACCTCCAATCTAGTTCAAAGCATCGATCCTCCATGCAATCCTTGCTATGATGGAATTTCATTCCTATCTTTTGGTCACTTTCTATCAATTTTGCATTCCTCTTCTCACATTTAATATACTTTTATGGCATCCCTTTATTCTCTATTGATTTAACATTCATTCTAATCATATTATCTATAACATATTATCCATAATCTAATCATCTCATTTTTTAAATCCATTACATTTTTTAGAATTTTCCAAATAAAATTCGTCACATTCTTATATCATAAAGTTGGATGTCATGTCATCTATATCTAACTTTACTCTATTCCATCACATAAACATCATACCATATCCCTCTAATATCACATAGATCCACCTAATATGTCATCATATCACATTTAAACATCCATATTCTATTCAACCTTTTAATCCATACATGGTATCATTAAATCGAATCATAATTGAACATGTAAATCAACCGTAAGAATAATAAAATCATCAAACATCACAAAAATTTGATAAATGATGAAAAAATCATATATATATATATATATATATATATATCATCCTCAAAATATATCAATACGTCCATGATAGGTCGTTAGGGACTCTATCTCAAAATTGTACATCATCAAAATCTATGAATTCAACATCAAATAATCTCAAATCTTCCCCATGGGTAGGTGCCTGCTTGACTCTCGACCATCATCATTTCCTCCATAAAGGCTTGGGTAATTCCTCATTTGTTCCATGTTAGTCGCGTTCCCAAGTGGTTTTGGTTACACTACCCCCTTGATATTCACTACTATGCTAGGTATGTGGCGTATCTCGACACATGTGGAAACTGCGATGTCACAATGTGCTCATAATAGCACACCTCTGATCCTAGTGCTTTGTACTACTCTAAAGGGACATTACTCGGTAGATCCATCTAACCAACTCCCTATGAGGCTACTAGTGCTTCGCTCCCCGACACTTTGTAGCAACTATAGGACCAAGGTCTCCAAATCTGCCACTATAGGCCTCCCTCTCGCCTCTTATATCTATCTCTCCCAGTTGAATGGTTAGGTCACTCTCTGGCATAATTGTGTCACCTCATGTGCACTTCCTCTCTCTTATGAAACATTATATATCTCTCATGTAAGGATGCATCTCACTCCACACGTAGTTAGGATATCCCTACTTCTACCCCTCTATCTCCACCCTCATCACCTCTAGATGCTACATCCTCCTCTCCTACTTGCACCTCCTCCATGTCCTCCTCATCCACTCCCATATCTTCCCTCTCCTCTACTCCTTGGGAAACCCACACCTCCATCATCCACTCAGTGAATCCAACCCCTACTCTTACACTTTCATCAACATCCCAACGCACTCCTACCTCATATAATGGACCTACCATCATAGGACTAAGAAGATGATCCAAAATGGTTTTCACCCCCAAGGTTCCATTTGATATTTTTTTGTATACTAAATTTTTCTGATTTTAAAATTGATCAAGAATGATTAAGGAGTCACTTTTGGGTGTTTTGAAACCCCAATTTTTCCAATTTTCTCTTAATGATAAATTTTTCTTAATAAATCAACTTTACGTAACTTGGAAATATTACAAATCCATTAAAATATGATCACATGTTGAATTTCATAATGCATTCAATTTGATTTATAATCCAAAATTGATAATGCATTTAATTTGTCTATTATGGATAATGGATTCTCAAATTTTCACTTAATCTAATTTTTGCAGTTAATTTCTTTGTGTAATAAATTTTATAAAATCCTTATACTGATTTTTTATCTGATTAAAACAAGCAAAACTGAAATAAAATACTCCACAAATTTGATAACGAAGTTCACCCAGTTGGGCTATGTCTCCGGATTCACTTAATCATGAATCGATCTATTATTTAACACTTGAAGTACAATTATACCTTCAAGTGATCAAAATATCATTTTCACCTGCATATGGGCTGATTTAGATTTGTAAAACTCTACAATTTACTAGAAACACGTCCTCAAATCCATCGGTGGTCCTGCAACATCTCCATAATGTGATCTCCATGAAATGTCCAATAAACACCTACATCTAGAAATGTAAATTACTTCATGATAAAATTATGATATGGTTGTTTTCATATCTAAATTTTGAACACTTTTCCTTTTACACCGAGTTTCGAAAATGACTCTAAGTGCTCCAAAGTTTGAATTTTCTATAAACTACCTATTTTGCCTTATAGATAGACCTAACAAAAGTCTTCTATAAAAAAATGAGATGGTTTTATGCCTCACCAAGCTAGTTTGGCATGTAGGTGAGTTACATGGATTTAAACCCCTAAGGTTGTGAGGTCAATCCTGCTATCCACCTTTTACTCACTATTTTGTTATTCCATTGGAGGAATAATCCCACGTTCTTGGTGCAAAAGGTAGTAGTAGGGTTTATATTGGGCATAACAACCCATTGAATTCATGGATGTGACCACATCTTGGCATTTTTTTGGACACATAATGTTTAGTCTTATCTCGCCCAGAAAGTTGTTGAATGCTAGCTCACCATGTATATGGGTATTAGTGTATGTATATACACCCACGTTGTGTTGGTTATTGAGTGACATATAGTTCCGAGTTGGTGCATTATGACTTACCACATATATGTGGTCGTACCATTACATTGTTGTAACTTCCCATGTTGTTTGGATCGAGGTATGTGGGATAAGCCCAATTTTTTGGTGATAATGTAATGTTTGATCGAGCCCACCGATTTATAAGGAGTTCACTTCGAGTGTTGAGGGGATAAGAAGGTCGAATCAATGGGGATTTGACCACCCAACTGAGTTGGTAAGTAGCTCATGCGAGTTGGTCCAACGCAATGTAACTTAATGCACAATTCAAATCTGCATTCCAATATAAAACCTACAAGAATAATCCCGGATGTAGGATATATAGACATATAATGGAAAATATATACAATTTCTCATCAATGGTGATATGAGTCGAAGGCCAAGGCACCCCTCCATTAAAAGAGTGTGCCAAACTTGGTTGAGGGCCCCCAACCAAAAAATAGTAATGCCCACAATTTCGTAATCGTGTGTCAAAGACCTATGTCCTAAACAAAAAAATCTCTTCACACCATTTCACCACTTGTCACATTTTGATTTGTCCACATCAGCATTCCCGCGTGTTGTCCTCGAATTTCACTTGTTGGCAAAAATTTCAGCAGACCATAACTTGCACATATGAGCTCCATTTTTGAGTTCTTCATATCGAAAAAATATATCTCAATACTACAATGGTTTAGGGAGATTTAAGAAACATATGCACCTAAAAAATCCTTCGGATCAATCCTCCCCAATAAGACCATTTTGTCCTCAAAAGGGAAATCACTCTATTTGAATCACAATAGATTCCCTACATATCACAAACATGTAGAACCCAGTTTATAGCATGGTAAGATTTTAAAAATTGTAATATATGTCAAAATCCATTAAAAGTAACATAACCCATGGCCATTACTACAACTGATATGACAATTGAAAATGCCATACTCATCTATTGTACACTGATCCTGCACCACTGTCAAATATGCAAAATGTAACCTACATTCACAATTTTTAGTGCAATAATTGTACATACTATTTGTAACCATGTTTGACAGTTATAAATATTAAAACCTAAAAATAAGGACTTATAACATGTGAAAAAATCATGCATAGCTACAAAAATATTGTATAATTGTTACACACACAAACAATGCCTACATGAAACATTTGCAAAATTTAAACAACATGCTTTGAATAACATTTTCAAAAATAGACATCGACCACTAATCATGTCCCAAGAAATAGTTGTACATGTTGTTTAAGATGAATTTTTCACAACCATAACAACAAAATTACCCAAGTATGATAAATCTATCACCTAGATTTATTCTTCATGTTACTTCATCAAATCCAAAGCTAAATATATACATGAGAATTATTTACTTTTTAAAAAACAAACAGAATCGCAAAAATGATTCGAATAATTTGCATGCTAATCAACAATTACCGCTATGCAAACATGAAATTGAGGAATTGTTTACCCACCATTTTAATCAAATTTTCTTGTTTAGGTGGTTGATTCTCTTCAATATTTACCTAAACCACTGCAGGGGTCATTTTCAAGTTTTTGGTTTAATATTGCTTTCCTAAATCTTACCAAAAAGTCAATTTTTTCTAGAATGAATCATCAACACTTTTCAATTACATGACCTATATTTTTATAGTGATCACAAAATATTTTGTCCTCATTTATATGACCCAAATTTTTAGGAAGATTTCTTAACTACTTTTTTTCCTAGTCATGCTTAAGAGAGTGATCTATCTCAATATTTTCCAATAAATATTTTCATTTCCTACATTTGGCTACACAATGGTTAGATAACCCACAAAATGTGCATGGATAGTTATACCACATTTTCTACATATCATTGCCAAATTTCTCAAATGTAGATAATGGATCAAGATGTTTACCTTTTCCTTTCTGTTTATGGTAAACAAGAGGTGGAGGAATCTCTATACCTCTTCTTGGTGATCTCTTACTAGATCCTTCTTCTGAGGATGATTCACCAGATGCTAATGGGGAAGCCTCTTTGCTATTAGAAGCTTGTCTTCTTTCAATGGTTTTGGAGCCTTCTCCAACTTCCATTTTCTTGCATTAGCATACCCCAATCCTACAAAACAAGGTCGTTCTTCAACATGTATGGGGTTATATATGCCTTGATTATCCTTACCAAGGCCAATTCCATTAAATCCCATTTTATTTAATGTTTAGATCTTATGCCCTTTGTGTGCTTTTCAAAATCACCTAGAACATTACCTGAATCCAATTTTATATGGGAAGAGGAATTAGATGGTGCAATACTTACAATGCATTCTTTTGTCATAGTGGATGCATCTGTAGTAGAAGGTACCTCTTTCTTAGGTTCACCACATTACAACACTAGTAGGAGCTCATTTTTTTAATCAAGCTATTTTTTCAATATATCAATCTACTCCTCAAGATTGAACAATTGAAACCTCAAGAATGCATTCTCATCCTGAATCTAATGATTGAATTCCTCAATCTCATCAATCTTTTCCTTGTTAGACATCTTGCCCATGGTTTCCTACAACACATGTATTTCCAAACTCTGCACACTGCAAATGGAAAGATCAAGCCCAAAATGCAAAACCACTCTGAAATAAAATTCAATTGAAGTAAATAAAGAGATAAAGAAACTTTGATACCAAAACTTTCTTGAGATTAGCAAGTTTTTCAAGTGTCTATACCGCTTCGGATACCAAAGCTTTCTTAGAGATTATTAAGTTTTGCAAGAGTTGATACCTTCTCTGATACCAAAACTTGATCCAAAAATGGGTTTCACCCCTTGGGTTCCATTTTTTTCAGATACTTAATTTTTTAATTTTAAAATTGATCAAGAGTGATTAAGGAGTCACTTTTGGGTGTTTTAAAACCCCACTTTTTTCATTTTCTCTTAATGATCAATTTTTCTTCTTGACTCAACTTTCCATAGCTTACTTGGAAATATTAAAAATCCATTAAAATATGAACACAAGTTGAAATTAATAATGCATTAAATGTTATTTATAATCTGAAATTGATAGTGCATTCACTTTGTCTATGGATAATGGATTATCAAACTTTCACTTATTCCAATTTTGAAGTTAATTTTTTTCTTAATCAATTTAATTAATTTTATATACTACTTTTTTATCTGATCAAAAGAAACAAAAATGAAATAAAATAATCCAAAAATTGATAACAGAGTTCACCTAGTTGGGCTACGTATCCGAATCACTTAATCGTGAATCAATCTATTATTTAACACTTGAAGTACAATTATACCTTCCAAGTGATTAACATATCTTTATCATTTGGTGTTAGAAGTAAAATGGATTGAGAGGGGGATGAATCAGTCCTTATAAAACTTTAAATAAGATTTCATATTATTTCATCAACCAAAAATTCTCTTATCCAATGCTTAATGTGTGAACACCACAAATATCAAATATTCAAGCAACCATGAAATATAAAATCAACACAAGAACACAACATATAAGTGGAAAACCCTAAAGGTGAAGAAAAATCACTTAAAAATAATATTTTTATTGAGATGTTTCAAATATAGTGAGGCACCAACACCACAAGGAGCACCAACTGATATTTTAGTAGATCTACAACCTTATAATGAGAACCAACCCCTAGTTTAGTAGAGCTACAACCTTACAAGGAGCGCCAACTCCTAATTTTATGAATAACCAGCTCCGCAATGAGGATACAACTCCCCAAGATGATCAATCACCCACTCAACCACCTTATGATGTTTTTATCTCTGATTTATTTCTTCCATAACTGATAGAGACCAAGTATTCAGCTCCCACTTCTTCAACCCTTCATACATAACTCGTAGGTGATCAAACCCTCACAACTAGTTCTTCCTTCACTTCTCAACCCTTCAAACACATGCACACATGCTTGTTGATCTTGTTTAACCTACAACACACTTTACATCATCTCAATTAATTCTCATACACCTAAAAACTTATTCACCTAGGTCGAGCACCTTGCACATACACAACTAGCTTACAAAAGCACCCAAAACAATGCTTTTATAAGCTCCTCTTGATTTCAAAATCAAACACAAAAATTTCCCATCTTTTGGCATGACCCATGTATCATAAAAATATCCAAAATTCAAACTATAATAGTAACAAGTGATCCATATATAGGACGACCTAGCTAAAAACCTCATTACATGTGCCAAAAATGGCTCAAACCCACATGGGCACAAAGATAAAAGTTCCCTTACATCGAAACCATAATTATTTATGACTTGTAAATTATTACCCATGCTTAAAATAACATTTAGAATTCATACATGATTGAAATTTATCTCAGCCAATCAAGTGTTTTCATTTAATGGGCCCAATAATCTTTGTATTTCTCAAAATTGTTGTTTCCTCGCACCCTTCATGATCGTGGAAACTTAATTATGCCCAAAAACACTTCAACTCAACCAAACCATTCCATGTAAAAACTTAATGGAAATTAAATAACCTTTATAACACTTATAATAAATTTATAAGATTTGACACACTCACTGCTCAAACCACGCTTGCTTTTGTCTTCACCAAATCAACTTGCCCAAAACTTTGTTTTCAAAGATGAGATGATAAAAACATTTATAGGAATAGTAAAGAAATATAAATAGATTCATTGGATTAAAAATTAATCCTTGTTCACATTTTTGTTTATACTAAGCATCACCTAATCCATCTCATTCTTTAAAAAACTCACAACTTCCAACAAAGCATATCATGTCCTACATTGGCAAAGACCTTCATGTCCAAAGATTGACCTATAAAACCACATCAAGTCTAATCATCATTATCAAAACATTATATAGATGAAAATATATTTGAATATGATTTCTAACACATTTTTAATCATCTCAAAATTCCACCTTTAGCTCTTTTTATGCATACTTTAGTGAACATTGTTTTATATGGCCTCGAAACGCCTTTTGACCACGAACTTTGAATGGAGCTCATTTGACCATGTACCTACATGAACATGTTCTAAAAAATATTTTTAAATAAATATAAACTCATTTACATTCCAAAGTTTTGTGGGAAATTTTCCCATTGGAGGCCCGCAGCCAATAGGAAGCTGACACGTGGCAGAGGAGTTCGGAGGTCGGAGGCAAGTTTGAAAATTTTCCAAGTGTTTTGGTCGAAGGTTCAAAATGAAAATTTTGCCGCGGGGCCCGCGGACCAATCAGGTTGTGACACGTGTCACCAGGGGAGGTGCAAAAAAAATTGGCTAAGTGTTTGAGAAGGAAAATTTTTGAATTTTGGCCCATGGCCAATAGGAGCACGACACGTGTCCAAAGTAGGGGTGCGGGCGTCGGGGTTAAAATTGAAATTTTGGCTAAGTCTTGCCAAAAGGTTCAAAAGGAAATTTTGGCCCACGCGGCCGCATCCACCCAATGGCATCCCTCCACGTGTCTTCATGGATCAGAGTGGTGGAGGAGAGGGTGAAATTTTCACTTAGTGTTTTTGCCAAGTTTCCAATGGGCAAATTTCGTAGGGTTGGCCCGAGCCAATAGGAATAGGACACGTGTCCTATGGGGCAGGGGGGTTCGAACTAGGGGAGGACTTTGGAAATTTGGCAAAGCTTTCAGCCAAAAAACTAAAAAGTGAAGGAAGGGCCCATGCCCCCTGTCAGCCACTCAAAAGCCGACACGTGTCCCGGCCGGGCGGAGCGCGGAGAAGAAATGGGAAATTTTCCCAAAATATAAAAAGGTCAATTTCAAAGGAAAACCCATGGAGGAGGAAGGAGAGAGAATTCTAGAGCCAATCAAAGCCCAACACGTGGCACTCGCACTCAATGGAGCATGGGAATTTTTCAAAAATTTTCCAAAGACAAAAAAGAGGTAAAATTTGAAAAATTTTTCCCGCCGATCCGTTTTTGGGCCATTTTTGCCCTAAATCTTCAAACAATCATATCTTTTGATCCAGAGCTCAGATTTTCACGTTCTTTATATCATTGGAAAGATGTTGAAATTCTCTACATGATTCCATGGTCAATTTTGAATTTTGGTTCAGTTTGAGAGAGAAAATTCAAAAATGCTTCTGGTACGTGTCCATGGCCAGAAATGACATTTCAACAACCAAATTTAATACAAAATGGGTCGCATTCTTCTCCAGCATGGTCAAAAATGTCAGGGTATGGGTTTGTAAGGACCCCCATGCTATTTTAATGCATTTGCAGTCAATGAGGAATGGGCTCCCATGTTTTTTACGTTTTCTCTCTCCTGGGCTCGACCCATGCACTGTAAAAGCCAGATTTGGCTCATTTCTTCATGGTTGAACACTTTTTGGCATAGAAAACTTCTTCTTTCACCTCCAGCAAGTGATTGTTGCAAGAATCAGGCCTTTTTCAAGTATTGTAGTAGGTTTATACCTCTTTGATGGTGGAATGCAAGAGATTTTACATGGAAATGACAGTGCAAACTCTGTGAATGCTTTCAGTCCTCTGTTTGTATTGTTTTACTTCATTTTAAGACCTCTAATTGCATCTATCAGCTTGTGTATGTTTTCCCTTGTTGCATTTCATGAATTTGTGTCTATTTACATGGCAAAAAAATGTTTCACCACTCCTTTGGTGCATCACCATCATTAGTTAGTTTCAATTTTTGCATTTCTATCCCTGTCTCCTTGCAATTTAGAGTAGGATTAGGATCTGAACCTCTGTAGTTGTGCAAAATATAGATCTAATCAGAGGAGTTTGAGGAACCAACCTCTAATCTGGAGATTCCTCTCTCATTTTCACAAGTCCCACACTTGGAGAGAGGTTTCCATGTTGTGCAATCACACTGGATGCCTAAAACATCAATTTAGAACCTTGATTTGCATCCAGGGGTGCTGCTGATTTGCAACAACAGTTTTGGCATGCCCGGGGGGACCTTAGAGGTCTCATTTTTATTGCAGCAAAGTTGATGTGCATCTGCTGCAATTTTCTTGCTTGAAAAGAGCTATAATTTGCATATCTGGCGACTCCAAGGGGAAGAATCAACTGGTTTCAACAGTGCAGGCCTGAAAACTCATGAGAAGAATCACCACAAGGTCAAGAGTTGGAGAAGAAGAAGTGTTGTTTGAATACCTGCAGTTATCTCCAAGAAGAAGGCAAAGAGGAAGAAGGATTCAAAGGTCTCCATCTCCACCAAACAGAACTCTCTCAACTCCTCCACCTGGTAGGCCTTTCATTCAGTCAACAAGGGTTTTAAGACCAATTAGAATGGCACAAAACAACCCCTATGTCAATTTCACAGGCAGCAGCCCACTTGCCCTCAATGCACAACATCCAATTCCAATTGCAGCCTTGAAGAACATCCCATACTTCACTGGAGAGAATCAAACCACTCCAGGTGATCATGTTAAAGACATTTCCAACCTTTGTGCAATTCATGAAATCAATGAGATGCAAGTGGCTGTCAAGTTGCTGGCATCTTCATTCAAAGGGAAAGCATTGCAATGGTTTAGGAGCCTTGGAGCTGGTTCTATCACAAACTGGAATCAGTTATGTATAGCACTTCATGAGCAATTTGGAGAGAAGGGAGACAACTTGTCTCTTTTGGAGCAGCTGACAACCATCAAGAGAGCTCCCAATGAGCAGCTGACCGATTTCAACTTCAGATTTCAAAAGACTTGGGAGAGAATTCCAGTGGTAGTCAGGCCAATAGCAGAAGGTGCTTTTCTCTACTATCTCAAAGCTCTAAATTCTGATATTTCTATGTTGATTCAGTCCATGGGAGGCATAACTATCCCTATGGCTTATAACATTGCCATTAGGGCTGAAAATTGTTTGATCCAAGCTGGCAAACTTGCCCCTAGACCTCCCATGCCATTGTTTCCAAGTTTAGAGAACCCAAACACTAATCAAGCACCTAATTTGGCTCCTTCTCCCACCCCTAGAAATCAGAGTTCAAATGAAGCTTCTACTTCATCTCCAAGTGCCCCAAATGAGCTTCAAGAAGTCATGAAGCAATTGCAAAATCTAGGCAATGAGCTGGTTACTCTCAAAAGGCAACAAGCCCAAGGTTTTAGACCTTCTTACCAGCCCCAAGCTCAGCCTAACAGGCAGCCATACCAACCACAAAGACCTCCTAATCCAGCTGCAAATATAAATCAAACAAGGCCTCCTGCCAATAGACCATTTCAGCCCTATAATCCAAATGCCATATCTACCTCTAAGGCATTGGTGCCAACACAAAACAACATTGCCCAAGAGTATGATTGGTGTTTTCCATGCAATGAACCTCATAACCAATCCATGTGCTTCAATGGTGCTTTGAATCAAGCATTAATGGTGACAACTACTGGTGTGGAGGGTGAGGGCAGTCAAGGAAACAACCAACAACAAGAAACATTCCAACAACAATCAGCCCCAAATGACACCACGTTGGTAAATTGGCAAGCAGAGGATTTTTGTGGCATGAATCAGGTAGTTTCTCAAGGTGTTGCAGCCAACACAAGGTCAAAAAGGAGGAATTTGGGTGAAGAACAGCCATTGGCTCCAACCAATCCATGACCTTCTATGGTTCCACAAGTGGTTGGCAAACAAAATCCAGTTGTAAATGCACAAGGGCAGCCAAGAACAGCTCCTAGGCCAACTCAAATACCAGTTGTTGCTGCCCACGTGCAAGGAGTGAATGTGCAAACAAAGGGACAGCAAAGAGATCCTTCATCACCATTCAGTATCATTGATCAGATGAAGAAGACAAATGTTAATATATCAATGTGGGAATCCCTATCTATCCCAGGCCAAAGAGATTTGCTACAAGCTACCATGAAGGACTGGCCAACTTCGAATCAGCAAGTTCAGATGCAAGAGAAAGTGCTCACAAATGCTGCCCAACCTGAGGGGAATCATGGAGGACAACGCAAGGTAAAATGTTGAAGCCCCCTCCTTTCTATGTTTCATTAATCATTGGAAATCAGCTAGTGCACAATTGCATGATAGACTCCGGGCAAGTAGCTCAGTGATGCCTAAACAAATAGCTGATCAGCTAGGGCTCCAGTATGAAACCATATCCAAAGGGGTAGTGCAGTTGGATGGGACAGCAGTAACAACAGTTGGGGTGATTAGAAACTTGAGTCTTACCTTGCATGCATGTCCAAATGTTGTTGTTTTACAAGATGTATCAGTCATAGACCTTCCACCACTCTTTGCCCTATGCTTGTCAAGGGACTTCACAGCCAAGATTGGAGGATATTTGTCTACTGATTGGTCACACATGCTATTCAGAACAAGGTATGGAACCAAAGCTACAATCAGGTCTGAACCTATTGCAAACTTCCATATTGAGCCTTACACTCCAAGTCAGATTAACACCAATTGCTCAGATTTGATCAAGAAGATCACCCAAGCACTGATGAAGCTGACACCAAGGTTGGAAGCATCCCGGATCTAACTCTTGATGAATGGGCAAACAAGGTACATGCTTTTGATCCTTATCAAGAAGTAGAAGAATCTGAGCTAGGGGTCTATTGCATACACGAAGAAAATCAGCCTATTCCTAGCATCACCAAGCCAAACCATGAAGATGACAATGAGGTATGGCAGCTATTTTTTTATGGATCAAGGAGTAGACAAGGTGCAGGAGGTGGAGCCATGCTTGTTTCACCTCAAGGAGTAAAGTACTATTCATCTTTTAGATTTCAGTTTGCATGCTCCAATAACACTGCTGAATATGAAGCCTTGGTGCAAGGGATGCATTGGGCAATCAAGAAGAAAATAAAGAACTTGCAAGTCTTTGGTGACAGTGAATTGATTGTAAATCAGGTCAAGGGACAACATGCTGCCAAGAATGATCTACTCAAGTGCTACAAGAACAGGGTATGGGACCTCATGGAAGATTTTGAGGGTTTTGGCATCAAATCCATTCCTAGGAAAGAGAATCAAGCTGCTGACAGGCTTGCAGCAGTAGGGGCAGCCTTTGACATTGTGGAAAGCATTCAACAAGACAAGGTACAGCCAAACATCCACGTGATTGTGAGGCCTTCAGTGCCAGATAACAATGTCAGTTGGAAAGTGTTTGAAAATGACCAGCAAATCATCCATTTCTTACAAGAAGAAGTTGAGTTCTCAGCTAAGAATCAAGAAAAGTTGAACAAAGCAAGATGGTGACCAAGTGGTACAACTGAGAACTAACAAGCTGCCCAAGGGACTTATCACTTTGGAGTCCATTTTTAATCCCAATGATCAGTTTAGGAAAGAGAAAGCAAACATTCAGTCAAGAGAGAGATTCAAGATCCATCTTGGTGGAAGAGAACAAACCATCGCAAATTGGAAAGATGACAACCGAACAAGAAAGGTATGAGTTCATACAGCAGGCTCAAGAGTTCCCGATGTGTTTTCTTTGGAGCTATGAAGACTTGAAAGGTTTCAATCCCAACTTAGCTCAGCATACCATTGAATTGGATCCAAATACTAAGCCTCACAAAGAAACAAAGACCAGTCAATCCACACATGGAGCCTCTCATGAGGAAAGAATTGAACAAGCTGATTGAGTCAAGGATCATATTCCCAATCAAGCATTCTAGTTGGGTTTCCAACTTGGTTCCAGTCAGAAAGAAGAGTGGAGAGATCAGATTGTGTGTTGACTTCAGAGACTTGAATAGAGCATCTCTCAAGGACCATTACCCACTCCCTTCCATGGAGCAAATCTTGCAAGTTGTGGCTAGCTCCGAGAGGTTTTCACTACTTGATGGCTACTCGGGCTACAATCAGATTATGGTGAAGGAAGAAGACCAGTTCAAGACAACCTTCACAACCAAATGGGGAACTTTTGCATACAAGAAAATGCCATTTGGGCTGTCCAACGCTGGTGCTACCTTCCAAAGGGCAATGGACATGGCGTTCAAAGGTTTGATTAACAACGTGGTGCTGATTTACCTTGATGATATCACTGTTTTTTCCAAAAATGCAGCAGACCACCTCTCTCATTTGAGACAAGTCTTCACGAGGTGCAGAGATTTGGAGTGTCTTTAAATCCTAAGAAGTGTATCTTTCTTGCACATGAAGGAAAGCTCCTTGGCCATATTGTCTCCAAAGAAGGATTAGCAATTGATCCAGAGAGGGTTGAAGCCATAAGAGCACTACCATTGCCAAGCCACAAGAAAGCCCTTCAGAGTTTCTTGGGAAGGATAAACTTTGTTCGGAGGTTTGTCCCAGATTTTGCAGCCCTTGTCAAGCCCATCACCAAAATGTTAAAGAAAAGCATGGCTTTCAAGTGGACAACAGAAGGCAAGGAGAGTTTTGAAGCAATCAAAGAAGCCATCTCTCAAGCACCAACTCTCATCAACCCAGACTTCTCCAAGGATTTCATCCTCTATGCATTTGGAGGTAATGACACTATTTCTGCCATCTTGGTACAACAGAACAAGGATAATGATGAACAGCCAATTGCCTTCTTCAGCCAGAGCCTAGATGACTATGAGGTGAGATATTCTTTTATTGAGAAGCATGTGCTGGCAGTAATCAGAAGCTTGAAGAAATTCAAGCATTTAGTCTCAAACAACAAGGTCCAGTTGCTGGTCTCTCATGCTAGGGTTAAAGACTTCCTCCTCAACAAGGATTTGAATGAGAAAAGGGCAGGTTGGATCACCCGTGTCATGGAGTATGACATTGAGATCAAGATCACCAAGCTGGTAAGAGGAAAAGGATTGTGTGAGCAGCTGATTTTGGGGAAGCAAAAAGAGGTATGCAATGAAGAAGAGGCTGTTTTGATAGTTTAAGACAGCCATGAGCCAAGGGCACTCAAGAAGAAAACAATGCTGCCCCCACTCCTTGCTGGACCCAAGGTATAATGCACTTCCTAAGCACAAGCCTATGCCCTCCAGAGATGAACAAGACCCAAAGAAGACACTTCAGATTGCAGGTTGTCCCATATGCCATTGTTGATGGAGTTTTGTTCAAGAAAGATGTGAATGGAGTGCTGCTGAGATGCATTAGCACAAATCAGATTCATAGGGTGTTGGAAGAGTTCCATGGTGGACCAGCTGGTGGTCATTTTGCACTAAGAGTGACAACTCTAAAAATCATGAAGGCTGGTTATTATTGGCCTAAAATTTTCAGTGATTGCTATGCATGGATCAAGAGGTGTAAGAATTGTGCATTCTTCACAGGAAAAGAGAGACTTGCTGCCCTTCCATTGCATCCAATCTCAGTTGACCAGCCATTCATGCAATGGGGTTTGACTTCATTGAGTCATTAATCCCAATTCAAGTCAAGGGCACAAATGGATTTTGACAGCCACGGACTACTTCACCAAGTGGATCAAGCAAGAGCACTCAAAGAAGCAAATGAGTCCAAAGATCTTAGACTTTTATGAGGGATAGCAACCAGATTTGGTATACCTGCTACAATAATCTCGATAATGCATCGCATTCATCGGATCCAAGGTGACTGAGTGGGCTGTCAAGAACGGGATCTACCTAAGCACTTCATCAAACTATTACCCTCAAGGTAATGGCTAGGCCGAGTCTACAAACAAGAACTTGTTGAGGATCATTAGGAGGACTCTTGATGAGAATCGAGGTCTTGGCATATCAAACTTGAAATCAGCCTTATGGGCTGATAGGATAACTCCCAAGAGATCCACAGGTAACTCTCCATTCAAGCTTGTCTATGGAAGAGAGGCAATCTTGCCCATGTCACTTGAGTTGCCAACATTGGAACTCATGAAGCAGTTAGAGTTGCTAGAGTTTGAGCCCATGGAGGTGAGATATGCAGAGTTGATGGAGCTGCAGGAGGTCAAAGATCAGGCATCCCAAGCAATGGAAAAGGATCAAGCTTTGATCAAAAAGACCTTTGATAGGAAGGCCAAGGATAGATCTTTTCAAGTTGGAGATCTAGTGTTGAAATGGGATGTGGATAGAGCAAAACCGGGAAGGCATTCAAAATTTGATGCCATTTGAGTGGCCCATACATGGTCACGAAGTGCAAGAACAACAATGCTTTCCAATTGGCCTCATTGATGGTGAAGAACCGCAGATTCCACCAATGGAATCTATCTCAAGCGTTGCTTCTAGAGGGAAATTCACCACCTTGTAAATATTAGATTAGATTTTCATTCCTCCAAGTGCTTGTGCACATTGTTTTGTGTAGGTTAGTTTTGTTTTCCCTAAGTGCTTTGGCACAGCTTGCTGTCCATGGAGATGTTTTGCAGTCCTTGCTTCCAACAGGTGATATTCCATCTTCCTCCTTGTAACATTCTAAGTCAGTTGGGGTTCCAAATAGAAAATTTTATGACTCCATGCCCAATGGACTGCTTCAGGAAACTGGTATTTTCATCTAGCAGGTAGATGACCCCTCTGAGTCACCAAAATTGTTATCCAAAATGTGCCCCTACTCATTTTTGTGGCTAACTCCTTGTGTTCTTACCTCTCTTGTGCCTCAGTCTACATTTTTTGATTTTTAGGCACTCAAGGCTTTTTGGAAATGGCACCATCAGATAGAGCTCTCTCTCAGCTTTCCAGAAAGGTAAAGTTTGCCTCCTAACTCCTCATATTTTTCAAGTTATGGCTCGGTGGAGTTTTTGTGGGAAATTTTCCCATTGGAGGCCCGCAGCCAATAGGAAGCTGACACGTGGCAGAGGAGTTCGGAGGTCGGAGGCAAGTTTGAAAATTTTCCAAGTGTTTTGGTCGAAGGTTCAAAATGAAAATTTTGCCTGGGGCCCATGGACCAATCAAGTTGTGACACGTGTCACCAGGGGAGGCACAATAAAAAATTGGCTAAGTGTTTGAGAAGGAAAATTTTTGAATTTTGGCCCACGGCCAATAGGAGCACGACACGTGTCCAAAGTAGGGGCGCGGGCGTCGGGGTTAAAATTGAAATTTTGGCTAAGTCTTGCCAAAAGGTTCAAAAGGAAATTTTGGCCCGCGCGGCCCACGTCCAATGGCATCCCTCCACGTGTCTTCATGGATCAGAGTGGCGGTGGAGGAGAGGGTGAAATTTTCACTTAGTGTTTTTGCCGAGTTTCCAATGGGCAAATTTCGCAGGGTTGGCCCGAGCCAATAGGAATAGGACACGTGTCCTATGGGGCAGGGGGGTTCGGAACTAGGGGAGGACTTTGGAAATTTGGCAAAGCTTTCATGCCAAAAACTAAAAAGTGAAGGAAGGGCCCATGCCCCTTGTCAGCCACTCAAAAGCCGACACGTGTCCCGGCTGGGCAGAGCGCGGAGAAGAAATGGGAAATTTTCCCAAAATATAAAAAGGTCGAATTTCAAAGGAAAACCCATGGAGGAGGAAGGAGAGAGAATTCCAGAGCCAATCAGAGCCCGACACATGGCACTCAGACTAGCGGAGCATGGGAATTTTTCAAAATTTTCCAAAGACAAAAAAGAGGTAAAATTTGAAAATTTTTCCCGCCGATCCGTTTTTGGGCCGTTTTTGCCCTAAATCTTCAAACGATCATATCTTTTGATCCAGAGCTCGATTTTCACGTTCTTTATATCATTGGAAATATGTTGAAATTATCTACATGATTCCATGGTCAATTTTGAATTTTGGTTTAGTTTGGAGAGAGAAAATTCAAAAACACTTCTGGTACGTGTCCATGGCCAGAAATGACATTTCAACAACCAAATTTAATACAAAATGGGTCGCATTCTTCTCCAGCATGGTCAAAAATGTCAGGGTATGGGTTTGTAAGGACCCCCATGCTGTTTTAATGCATTTGCAGTCAATGAGGAATGGCTCCCATGTTTTTTCATGTTTTCTCTCTCCTGGGCTCGACCCATGCACTGTAAAAGCCAGATTTGGCTCATTTCTTCATGGTTGAACACTTTTTGGCATAGAAAACTTCTTCTTTCACCTCCAACAAGTGATTTTTGCAAGAATCAGGCCTTTTTCAAGTATTGTAGTAGGTTTATACCTCTTTGATGGTGGAATGCAAGAGATTTTACATGGAAATGACAGTGCAAACTCTGTGAATGCTTTCAGTCCTCTGTTTGTATTGTTTTACTTCATTTTAAGACCTCTAATTGCATCTATCAGCTTGTGTATGCTTTCCCTTGTTGCATTTCATGAATTTGTGTCTATTTACATGGCAAAAATGTTACACCACTCCTTTTGGTGCATCACCATCATTAGTTAGTTTCAATTTTTGCATTTCTATCCCCTCGTCTCCTTACAGCTTTAGAGTAGAATTAGGATCTCGAACCTCTCGTAGTTGTGCAAATACTAGATCTAGTGAGCATCAAAAGATCAATTTTGAGTTGGAAAAACACTTGTTTCTTGATTCTTTCTCACAAAAACTCGACATAACTTGCAAAATTATTATCATGGAAACCTAATATTTTTCCCAAATTACCATAAAACATCATAATAACATCTCTAATCATCATAATTTCATAGTCATACCTAAAACTCTCCAGACACTGAGACTTGCATAGAAACTCCTTAAGGTATCACATTTTAAAAGCTAGGGTCAACTGAAATAATGCAATAACTCATCATCAAATCATTGAAATGACCCAAAATACCTAGTATACCATGATACACCTAAAAAAACATCCATGAGCTTATGTACTTTTAACAATCAATCTCACACCTCCTAACAAGCATACCTACTCCAAACGAGCACTTGTAACATAGTGAATTACCCGTATCTATACCATGCCAATGATGTGAGTACCAAATCACTCTCCAAACCTTATATCCATCATGCTAACAAGATTCTAAAGCAACTAAGAAGCTCATACCATCATGTGGCATCACTTAGGCACCTAAATGGGTTTGCAAGAGCAAGCAATCTTCATTGATCTCCCGTATCATCATGAACACATCTGAACCACCATGAAATCATCATCTACAACATCATATGACCCTACTTCATCATCCAATTTTTCATTTATGTAGTTTTTCATCAATGAAAACACCTATAGGACCACATGCCAATAATCTCCCCCTTTGACATTGATGGAAAACTACTTGAAATTCTCCCCCTTTTTACATTAATGACAAAGGAATATCTATAGAAGCATATTCTTTAGCTTTCTCAACTTTATGGCATCATGTTTTGGTTAGAAACATCAACCAAAGATCTCAAACAAGCTCAAGAACCATGAAAAATCACTCAAACCTGATTTTTCCTTCTTTTCTAACATGCAATCACCATGTTCCCCCTAGATCAAGTATCTTCATCATCTAAAACCATTAGTAAATTATGAATACTTCATCCACTTAACTTATGTGGAGTCAAATCATCATTTTGAACCTTCTAGGCATGCAAAAATTGTCTTTTTCTCCTTAAGACCTATTTTTTCTTTTAAGTGACCACTGTAGCTGACTGTAACCTGAGCTATTCACACCTTGAACATGATAAAATTGTCAAAACTATTCATATAAATCTATCAAAACACCTTTCTTGACCACAAACCAACTTTTATAGGAAAAGAATTAGCATTTTAATGCACCTTTTTACTATTCAAACTAACTCAAGAACATAGGTCACTGAGTAGACCTTTCAGTGTATTTAGGACCAATTTTTAATCTCTCCCCTTCTTCACTCAACTTATAATTCAAAAAATTATCACTCCCCCTATACTAAAGAGTGTTATCTCTAGCATAAAGACTGGAGAATAAGCAACTTACCTTGCAAACTTGGCCTGAAATAATCTTGAGGAACTTTCACCAGTCCTAAACCATTTTCTCAATTCATATCACTCATAATTGACTGAGATCATACATACAAGGGGTAAAATTTTACAATGTATAGTGTATACCTCCAACTAATACCTTGAGAACTCTATTTCTCTTTCTAGAAGCATATTCCAAGCTCCCCTATCATGAAGAGCTTATACACTCCTGTAGGAGAAATATTCTTACCTGTAGCAACACACTTTCTTTTCTCTTTTCACTGAAAACATATAAAAAAACATCGATTCACCATCAAGCATAAATTTATCAAGAATATGTCTATAATAGATCACTTGTAGCATCATCAAAGAGTGATCTCATGCACTCCCCATTTCCTAATAGGCACAAAATAATTCCTCACTTATAGAAGAACCTTCTTCTTGTTAGTGTAGCACTATAACAGTCACACTTGTGGTCTTGATACAACATTTTATCCAACAAAGTCAATTTATGCCATGAGACTCACTTATTCATACCCAATACAACCGATCAACCTTGATAAGAAATGAAAAAGCATTGTCACCCTTTTCATATACTACCAACATACTTCATTAGACATCTACAAACCTATAGGGTGATATTTTAGGAAAACATTAATCATGTCCAGTCTAATCACAGTTCACCAACCACTCACATGCAACAAATACATCTTGTAACAAGTAGATATGTCTGTAAATTAATTTTTATATCATGAATGACTTAAACACCTCTTACCACTTAAGAACACCATGCTCAACCTTTTCTATAGAATCTTGAAACTGTAGCATTTTACCTTTTTACCTATAGTTTTTACTTTTGCATAAGACACCCTCAAGAAGTCACAACAATCTCATCACCCTTGAGATCATCTACTTCATGCAAATTTAAGGTCCAAAATACCTATATTGATTCTTAAACCTATATTTTATGATGCTCATACCAATGCACAATGAATAATATTACCAGTGATATGTAAAGATGTATAATTTTGACACTAAAATAACTAGTTCCCTTACTTTCACAAACCTGAGATCATTATTTAGTAATTCATCAATGCCCAACGATACCTATATAAATTCAAAATAAAAGTTAAAATGATCATAACACCTCAAAAATGATACGTAACAAATCTCATACCGAATGGTTAATATATTTTTCCTTCTATACCTGTAACGAGACAATATTGGCTTAAGATATGACTATGAACCAAACGAGCATATCCCACACCTAATATGGACAATATATATCACTTCACATAGGAATATACTTTGCTCATGAGACTTTGGTTCATAAAAAATGGACTAAATAGATTTTGTAGATTTTCTTGTAGACATCAACCCTTCATCTCATCAACTAAAGCACTGTCATAGTATTCTAACCCTAGCTCTAGAAGAAACCACAACCATATTTTGATCCATAGAACTAAATAATGATATCAAGATTGATTCAGAAACCCATTTATCCATAGTATATTTTTCACACACCTTGAGATCCCATTCCAACAGGGAACTTACTCAGTCAACAAGATACATACCTCAAATTAGGCCTCTTGACACTACCACTGCCAAATCTGAACCATGTCAAAAATTCCAAGGAGTGAAGACAACCTTAGAACATAAAACCTCTTAAATAATTTAGCCCATCATGTGTAGAATATTTTTATAAAACTTTATATTTAAACACCAACATTTTTTTTCTCCAAATCGTAGTTTCCATCTATACCATTCACTGTGCACAGTGACAACCCGATTAGGGAAGAGAAGTGACCAAAGTGCACTAAATTTTTCTTAAGACTTCAAAAATGACTCTACATGCTTGATTTTACCCTTCAAACTATCTGATAACCTTTTACCATGATTTGGAGTCAAATAGTGTCACCGTCTTAGTAGAAATCTCCTTGATTTTACCTCATATACTCTTGAAATATCTCGCACATAACTTCACCTTCATGCTTGATTGATAAAAAAATATACATAATGTCACCGGAACACTTAAAAACATTCATGGATCCATATATATCATTTAGGATTCATGACACATGATTCAATGAGACACATATACCAAAGAAACACTCTCGGACCACTTATATAGACAAACTTATACCTCTATGAAGATGAATGAATGAAAAAGACACTTCATACTAAATGGACACAAAGTCACACTAAATAATTGCTTAATCACACATGAGACATAACAAACACATCAAGGGACATCATAGACCATAGAAACATGTTCATTCAAGCTCAATATGATCACATAGACATTAATCACACATATTAAGTTGAATCAAAAGAAAATGTAATCACAACCAATTTAAAACTCCACCGAAATAACCTTGTACTCATGATGTAACACATAATTCTTATGTGAAGGATATGAAATATTATAAAAAGACAATAGTTACCAACTTTCTTGGAGCATATGTATCACATTTCTTGCTCCCTAACACACAATTTTTATATCAATAAAGATTTATCAGGAGCTAAGATCACTCCCAACATACTTATTAAGTACTAAAATGTAGGCTTTGAAGAGGTTTTGTTATTATATCAGCCACTTCCTCCTTTGTAGACACATGCTCCAACTTGATGCATCCTTTGCTCACAAGATCTCTTAGATAGTGATACTTAATAGGAATGTGATTTGTCTTAGAATGCAAAACTAGATTCTTTGACACACTGATTGCACTAGTGCTATCAAAAAATAGGTGTAGGTCCATTATTATTGATCTTGTAATCTTCCAAGGTCTACCTCATCGATACAACATGAGAGAAACAATGAGCGAAGCCACATATTCAGCTTCACAAGTTGAGAGAGCTATAAGAGATTGTTTCTTACTTGACCATGAAACAAGACATTCTCCAACAAAATATGCATCATCATTAGTACCCATCCTATTATCCATGATGCCTACCAAATCAACATCATAATAAGCCCTTAATTCAAATTTTTCACTTCTTGGATACCATAAACCAAACTTAGTAGTTCCTATAATCTATCTAAAAATATTTTCACTTCTTGTAGATATGACTCTCCAGGATCCTATTGAAATATTCAAACCAAACTAACAAATTTCTCGATGTGAGGTCTTAAAGTAGTAACATAAAGTAGGTTTCCGATAATAGACATTTATTCATATTGATTTACCTTAAGAGTATCATCTTCCTTGTAAATTTTACATCCCATAGTCATACGAGTACCAACATGTCTGCAATCATCCATTTGAAACTTCTTAAGAATTTCCTTGATATACTTGGATTGAGAAATGAATATACCTTTGTCATGTTGACTTACTTGAAGTCCAAGGAAGAAGGAGAGTTCTCCTAACATAGACATCTCAAACTCTTTCTTCATAGCTTCAACAAAATTGTGAGTCATTTGATCACTACCTCCACCAAATATAATATCATCCACATAGACTACAACAATCAACAAATGATCTCCTTCACTCTTTATATAAAAATTACTATCAACTACACCTTTCTTGAAACCTTTCTCAATCAATTATTTATCAATCCTTTCATACCAAGCTCTAGGGGCTTATTTTAAACCATAAAGATCCTTATTTAGTTTGCACACATAATCAGTTTTATCAGTCAATGAAAAACCATTAGGATGCTCCATATAAAATTCCTCATTGAGATATCCATTCAAGAAGGAAGATTTTACATCCATTTGATAAAATTTAAACCCTTTGAAACCTACATATGCTAAGAACAATCTGATTGCTTCCATTCTAGCTACAAGAGAAAAAGTTTCATCAAAGTCTATTCCCTCAACTTGAGCATATCCCTTGCAAACCAATCTTTCTTTGTTTCTTATGAATTATCCATTCTCATTTAGTTTATTTCTAAACACCCATTTAGATCCAATTACATTCTTACCTTTTGGTCTAGGTACAAGTTCCCAAGTTTTTTCTTTTCAATCTGATCTAGCTCTTCATTCATAGCCTTAACCCAACATTCATATTTAATAGCTTCTACTACATTATTAGGTTCAATTTTTGAAAGAAAAGTTGAGTTATCTTGATTTTGAAGACTTACCAATTTCCTTCTTATAGTGACTCCAACATCTTTCTTCCCAAAATTTGATTTTCAGGATGATCTCTCCTAACTTGTCTAGAAGGATCCTTGGTATCTTTCCTTTCTTCCTCATCATCCTCTTTTTTTCTTGAAAAAAACTCATCCTCTTATTCCTTATAATTATCCTCATGAAGTGTTTCACTTTCCTTAGAAAAATATCTCATAGGATAAGATTCATCAAACTTTACACTAGCACTTTCAACAATAGACTTCAATCTCTTGTTATAACAAATGTAAGTTGTGCTTCTTGATGAATAACCCAAAAATATACCTTCATCAGATATAGAATCAAACTTACCAAGATTTTCTTTAGTCATCTTGATGAATCATCTACACCCAAAGACTCTAAAATTCTCCACATTGGCTGGTCTTCCTTTCCATAGCTCATAAGGAGTCTTGTCACTATTCACCCTTAGTTGACACCTGTTAAGAATATAAACAACAGTAAAAATTTCTTCTTTCCAATAACCATAAAATAATTTAGACTCATTAATAATGGTCCTTTCCATATCTTGAATAATTATATTATTTCTTTCAACAACTCCATTTTGTTGAGGAGTTCTAGAAACTGAAAACTACCTCTTAATGCCATGAACACTACAAAACTCATCAAATGAATCAGACCAAAATTCTCCTCCATTATTAGATCTAATACATTTTATTTTTCCATTCTTTTCATCTCAATAAGATCCTTAAAGTATTTAAAAACATCTAATGCATCATATTTGTTTCTCAAACATGCAACCCAAGTGTATCTAGTGAAATCATCAATAAGAAGCATAAAATAGTAATCACTTGAAGTACTTTCAGTCCTCATAGGCCCACATAGATTAGTATGAATCAACTGAAGTGGACTTGTGGTAGACTCATGTTCATTAGTCTTGAATCTCCTTCTAGTTTTCTTCCCATGCAAACATTCCTTACACAATGTATCTTCTAGGGTTTGGCTGAGTTTAGGCATGTTCCTTACATAGTTGTTAGAGATGATTTTGACAAGATTATCAAATTTCACATGACCTAACCTCCTATGCCATAACCAAAAATCATCCATCTTACTTATAATTTTTTTTTATTTGTTGATTTCTTTAAGAATAAACATGTTACTATCAATTTTTTTGTTATTAACTAGCTTACTTGATTCTCCTTTCCTTATCTTGCAACCTTTCACATCAAAGGTAAGAACATACCCTTGTTTAACCATTTGACTCACACTGAGTATATTATGTTTTAAGCCTTCAACATATAAGACATCCTTGGTGATAGTTTTTCCATTGTCTAAGCTCAAGGTACCTCTTCCTAGAATATTTATGGCATAATTGTCTCCAAATATCATAGACACTATGGCATGTTTCTTTAGAGTTATGAACTTAATATTATAACCTGTCATATGAGCTGAACAACCACTGTCAATATACCAAATCATATTCTCATCTTGACTATGAAAAGAAGTTTGAGCAATACCTCGACTCTGTTTTATTATAAATAAGAAGAAAAACCCCATAGATTTCATATCATATAAAAATCTAATGGATTTAAGTAATCCCTCATACTAATCAATGTAAACCTACCGACTTACTCTTTAGATTACTCCATAACTGTGCTTTAGAAGATCTCCTTTCAAGTGGTTAAACTTATCCAAAAGGACCTTATTTGATACTAATTATTAGAAACAAAATAGACTGGTTGGGGGTGAATCATTCCTTATAAAACTTTAAATCTGATTTTAGATTATTTAATCAACCACAAATTCACTTATCCAATAATTAATGTGTGCACACCATCAAATATCAAAGATGCAAGAAACCATGAAACATATAATCAACACAAAAACACAAGATATAAGTGGGAAACTATCAAGGGGAATAAAAAAATGAAACATAATATTTTTACTGATATGTTTCAAATTTAATGAGACACTAACCCCATAAGGAGCATTAACCCCTAGTTTAGTAGAGCTACAACCCTACAAAGAGCACCAACCCCTAATTTTGTGAAGCACCAACTCCAAAAGGAGGCTACAACCCCAATATGATTAAGCACCCACTCAACCACATTATTATGGTATAATATCTGATTTGTTTCTTCCACAACTGATGGAGACCAAGTATTCAGCTTGCACTTCTTCAACTCTTCATACAAAACCCTAGGTGATCAAACCCTCACAACTAGCTCTTCCTTCACTTCTCAAACCTTCAAACACATGCACACATGATTTATGATATTATTCAACCTATAACACACATGACATGTGAAACTTGATCTGATCTCAACTCATACTCATACACCTATAAAAATCACTCACCTAGGTTGCAAACCTTGCACATACACAATTAGCTTGAAAAAACACCTAAAATAATGATTTTATAAGCTCCTCTTGATTTAAAATTCAAAAACAAACATTTTACCTCCTTTTTCATGACCCATGCATCATACAACATCCCCAATTTGAACTATAATAGTGACAAGTGACCCAAGATGGTGGGCCTAGAAGAAAACCTCATTATATGTGCCAAAAATGGCTCAAAACCCCATAGACACAAAGATAAAAATGCCCTTACATTAAAACCATAATTATTAATGAACCATAATTAATTAAACATTCTTAAAATAATGTTTAAAATTCATAAAAGGTTTCAATTTATCTAAACCAATAAAATTATTTCATTTAATGCGTCCAATACTCTTTGTATTTCTCAACACTCGTTGTTTCCCGCATCCTTCAGGACCATGGAAAATTCATTATGAAACAAAATCACTTCAACTCAACCAAATCATGAAATATAACCACATAATGAAATTTCCATAACCTTTAGATCACTTGTAATCAAGTTAGAAGCCTTGAAACACTAAAATTCTCAAACCACAATCACTTTTGTCTTCACCAAATCAACCTGCCCAAATATGTGTTTTCAAATATCAACTGATAAAAACATTTATAGGAAAATTAAATACCTCTAAATTGATTAATTGGATTCCAAATTAATCCCTATTTACATTGCAGGTGATAGAAAGCATAAGATAATCCATCCCAGCTTTAAACAACTCAAAAATTCCAAGTAAGCATATTCATCCATCTTCGGAAAATACCTTATTGTCCAAGGATTTACATGGAAAGAACATAAAATATCCTCATCATGAGATAAAAATTATATCACTAAAAATATATCTTAATCCTCTTTCTAACACATTTTTAATCAACTCAAAATTCCACATGTAGCTCATGTTATGATCACTTTACTAAACACTTCTTTTTATGGATTCAAAACTGTCATTTGAATAGTCAACCTGAATGAAGCTCATTTGACCATTTACATACATGAAAATGTCCTAAAAATCTTTGTAAATAAATATCAAATCACATACATTCCATTACATCAATTTAGGATTCAACTCCTTTGAACAACCTTGTCCCAAAACACTCTTCTTCAGAAACTGAACTGTTTGAGTGGGGCCCACTCATCACCACGATCTATACCATACCTTTATGGAAATATAAGAGAGTAATATGCATAGTAAAATTATTAATTTTTTTGAATAAATAAAACATGATCACTATACATCCTATTCTATAAGCTTCTCCTAGCTAGGGTTTAACTAGGGTTTTCGACCACTTTATCTTCTAAACATTCGTTCATAAAAACCTGACGATGAAATGACCTAGTTATTTTTGTGAAAAAAATTAGACTGAATATATAAAAATTGCTAAAATACACAAGGTCCCATGCATAATACACAATTCATGGTGAGCATCAAAAGATCAAATTTGAGTTGGAAAAACACTTGTTCTTGACCTTGTCTCATAAAAACTGATATGAATTGAAAAAATATCATCATGGAAACAAGTATTTTTATGAAAGTACCATAACACATCCTACTAACATCTCCAATCATTAGAATTTTAGGCTTACCTTAAACTCTCCAGGACATCGAGACTTGCATAGAACTCCTTAAGGTTTCATATTGTAGAAGCTGTGGTCAACTAAAAGAATGCAATTAATCATCATGAAATCACCTAAAATGACACAAAAATACTTGGTATGTCATGATAAACTTGAAAAAATCATACATGAGCTCATGTAGCTCTAAAACTCAATCTCACACCTCCTAAGAACCATAGTTGCTTTAAAGGAGCACTTACCGTAACATAGTGGATCATGTGTATTTGTAATATGAAATTGATGTGAGTGAAAAATAAGTCTCCAAACCTGATATCCATCATGTAAAAAATATTCTAAAGAAACCAAAATCTCATACCATCATGTAGCATCATCTAGGAACCTGAATGAGCTTGCAAGGAGAACAATCCTCATTGAATCTCCCTCTATCACCATGAACACATCTAAACCACCATGTCATCATCATCCATGGAATCATCTAACCCTACACCATCATACAATTTTTTCATTAATGTGTTTTTGCATCAATGAAAAACATATAGGACCACATGCCAACAATCTACAAATGGGCTGATTTAAATTTTTAGAAGTCTCAGTAATTTACCATAAACATGTCTTCAAATCCATCTCGTGGCCCTACAACACCTCCACAAAGCAGTGATCTCCATGTAATTGTGTCCAAAAATACCTACAACTAAAAATTTAAAGTACTTCATGAAGAGAGGATGACATGGTTGTGTTTGTATTTTAATTATGAACACTTTTCCTTTTTGCATCGAGCTTCAAAAATGACTCTTAAGTGCTCCAAATTTTGAGTTTTATGTAAACTACCTATTCTTCCTTATACATAGGCCTAACAAAAGTCTTCTATAAATTAAATAGAGCTTCTTTTATTGCTCACCGAGATAGCTTGGTGTGATGGCGAATCACCCGGTTTTACACTCACGAGGTCACAGGTCAATCCCCATCTCCACCTTTTATTCCTCTTTGTTATTCCATTATGGGAATAGTCCCACATTCTCGGTGTGGTTGGAGGTAACAGGGTTTATATTGGGCATAACAACCCATTGAATTTTTGTTGCGGCCATGTCTTGGAAATGTTTTTGGCCACACATTGTTTGTGCTTATCCACCTAGCCGAGATGGTTACTGTTATCTCACCATGTATATAGGTGTCGGTGCATGTTTATACTCCTAGGTTGGGTTTTCTGGTAAGTCCCACGTAGTGGTGAGCTAGTGCATTATGACTCACCACATATATGTGATAGTGTCATTGCATTGTTAGAAATTCCCACGTTGGTTGGGCTGAGGTATGTGGGGTAAGCCCAAATGTTGGGTGATAATGTAATATTTGAGTGGTATCCCGTCAAGTTATAAGGAGTTTAGCCTTGACCATTGAGGAGATAAGAAGGTAGACTCGGTGGGGAGATGAACATCCCACCGAGCTGGTAAGTAGTTTGGGTGAGATGTTCCAATGCAATGCAAGTCAATGTACAATTCAAACCTATATTATAATATAAAACGTAGAATAATAATCCCACATGCAGGATATATAGACATATAATGGAAAATATAGGCAATTGTTCATGAATGGTGATATTAGTTGGAGGCCAAGGAACCCCTTCAATACAAGAGTGTGCAAAACCTAGCTAAGGGCCAAATGCAAAAATAGTGGGGCCCATCATTTCATAATCATGTGTAGAAGACTGCTGTCCTAAGAAAAATAATTTTGCACTATCCTCATCAATGCACTCCTCACGCGTTATCCCCCGAATTTTTCCTATTGGTTGAAAATTTCAGCAGACATAACTTGCACATAAAAGCTCCATTTTTTGAGTTATTGATATTGACATAAATATATTGAGATGATATTCATTGCTGTAATGTTTTAGGAGATTTAGGAAACATCTACACTCATAATATCCTCTAAATCAGAAAGTCCCTCTCTCCCTCATCTCACCTAAATCTGACGATAGGGTCTCCCGGCACTATCAAAATGAACCTAGACCGCCTCATCACTCATGGAAACTATACTACCTCAACAATACTGGGCCTTATCCCATACACCCATATAATTCACCTCATCCCATATAAATGAATATCTTCTTGAGGCCAAGAAGGAGAATCTCGTATGGCCTCCATATGACCTGATCCACACCCAACTCCACCAACCTCTCTCGTGTGTCAATCCTCTCCCTCTCTCCTTGGTCACAATGAGCCTAGTCATCTCTCCATCTCAAGAATCTATCTAATAGCTCAATGTGGTTCCCTACAACTAATGACATCCCTAGTGGTTTGATCACAACAATATGCTCATAGGATCAACAATGTAATAGAAATCCCATGTCTAATCTTGATCTCCTCTCTATCATGTATATCCAAATCTCATGGTATACCCGAGATAGTAATGTTACACTTTGAATAAAAACATTATCCTCTCGATCTACTATATCTTCCAAAGACCCCACCAATATCAATGGAAATATCACTCTACTATAATCTGGAAGTGCATATAATGAGATAGCCATCATAACAACACATATCTGTCTACTCCTCACTACATATTAGTCTATGCTCATGTCATTCCTCTATATGGAAATCCTCATATATGAATATGATCTAAGGGGCATCGATTACCATAAATAGCCATGTTAGTATTCCTAGTATCCTCAAAGATGTGACCTACTTTATCGGCTCCCCTAGTATTGGAAGCCTCAATATATGGTACGTGTCCTCAAGCATGACTATTATCTCCCCAGTCTTGAACCAAAATGTGTTATTCCACACATCCCATATGTCAATCAACAAGATCATCAAACTCACATCACTCATAATCTTCTCATACTTTCGAATCCACCTAACCCCACTATAGCTAAGTTGTCCTAATCTGCATCAGCAAATCACCTCGAAACCTACCACACATTAGTGTAACTCTATATTAGAGATACAATGTGTCTCTCACCTGTAAAACCCACCAAATAGCCAATCATTAGTATCCACCCATAAGCCAATCTTCATCAAAAATAAAAATTTCACATCTAATTCCAAAGTGGATTCTCGACCTAGTTAGGGTCAATGATGCCCAAACTTTGGTAATCACTTTTAGGCCATGGTTGACAATGGCCTCCCTTGGCGCCGACCTCAAAATCAGAAAAATGCAAAAAAATAATAAAACAATTAAATAACTTCAAAATTAGGCTAAGGCTTAGGTGCTTACCATCCTCTCGAGTCTTTTGGCGCTTCCTCGATGCTCCATTAGCCTCCATATCACATGAAATATCAAATATATATTTCACTCATAACTCTCGATCCTTAGTTTGTGCAATGGAAATGAGCTCCGTCGGCCACCACTACTGCCATATATAGCCACCCACCTTAGTCATCTTTGATTGGATCTAGTTGTTGTCAACTTAACCTAGTCTCCGCCAACTGTCTCCAGTTGCCATTGACCTAATCATACAATGTTTCCTCCTTTTTCTTCTCTTTTCTTCCACTTTTTGTTCCCTTGAAGTTATCCTAATCTTTTCTCACATCCTCTTGCTTTGCGATCATATTTTTGTACCTCTTACAACACCATATGTCATCCTTATTCCACCATTGTGGCCATCTTTTATCCTCATCCCACCCATATGCATATTTTTGATTCCTCATATATGAAGGATATCATAACTTATTTTCCCCCTCATTTTGGCACGACCTTTGTCTCAACCATCCTCACATTTGTTTGTGCATATTTTGATGTGTTCCTTTGACCCATTAGTCCCACAACTTGAGCATCTATTTGAGTGGAATACCTTTTATTACCTCCATATTGAAGTGGTTTTTTCTAACTCACGGGATTATATGACATTTTTGTCATCTCTATTGAAGTCATACTTTGTTCTTTACGAAAGTGATTCCCAAATCACCGCCATGTTTTTATTTTTGTTTCATTTTTATTTCTCCTTGCAGGGCATCTTCTATCATCATGTTATTGTTCTCATTCTTTCCACTCTTTCTCCCGAATCTATCTCTTTAAAAATCATGATTGATTCTTATTTTTGTCGTCGATCAATCATATTTCACTTCTCATTTTTGTCTCACAGATTTCCTAACAAAACCGCTCGACAAAAAGGGAAAATGTAGACACCTATTTTTTTGCTATCACTAGTCCTTCACCCCACGTTCTCTCCCCTTTCTCATCATTATTCACATATATACATCTCTATTAAAATCCCCTTTCTCTCCTAAAATCTATATATCCTTTTAATTGTTATTTACCACCTCTAATCTCATCTTAATCACACCCTTATTTAATCTATTCTAATAATCCCTAATCGCCAATAATTAATCCTAAATACCCATCTAATATATTTATCTTCCCTAAATGTCCCTATTTACCATCCCTAGGCCACTATTTAATGAATTCATATCCTATTTTCCTTTATTTAATATTTTCCATCTCCCACCTACCCATTTGTCCATCCTAAGAGACCATAACTTGTTCTTCCCTCCCAAAACCCTAATCCTGCCTCACTAAGGGCTCATTGTCTCATGTTTATCACCCTTCCACCATCCAAAAGGATGGGTCTTCCCAATCACCAGAAAACATCCAAATTTTTGTCAACTCTATAAATATGACCATACACCTCATTTTTCAAGGATGCAACTTTGGAGAAATAGAGATTTCTTGTGATCTTGCTTTCATTTATTTCTCATATTTGTATCTGTTATCACTACCTTTGAGATATTTTTGGAATATCCAGTGTCCCACTTTGGATCTTTTGATTCTTCCCTTTGTTTGACATCACACCTTTACATATTATAATCCTCTGCCATCATCCCATCATCATTGTGCTTTAATTTTCATAGGTACCTCGACCATATTGGAGCTCTATCTTTGTATCAGTCATCCTCCATTATTTCTTGTAGATTATTATTTTGACCCATCCTTATCTACCAAACCCCAAGTAACTCCCGATCACCATTAAACATACCTAGTCACCGTCGACCTGGTTCATTTATAATTTATTTTCTGTCATCTATCCCTATCACCCCCACTTTCCCGAGCATTAATTCCTTTAGATCTCCATATCCTTTCATTCTACTCTTCTACCGCATCGATCTATTATGTTAGCTCTAGTCACTGTCGACTCATTCTAGTCGTTGTTGACCATATCACTATTCATTACATTTACTATCAGCTTTTATAATTTTCATGCATCCTTTATGCTAGATTCATATCTAGATATTTGGTAGTGTTCCTTTTTTATCTCAACTTCATATCATCTTCATCACCAGACTCTTCATATGCCTCCAAAAATTTAGATATACATTTTTTGTTGCTAGTTGACTTGGTCTCTTCCAATCATTGTCGAATGGACCTGCAATCTTGGGTCTCTATCAACCCACCGAGGTTTTATGTCCCTATTTTCAATCTCTACACCCTCATTTAATGATTTCATCTTCCCTTTACCTTTATATAATATTTTCCACCTCCCACCTAACTCATCCTTATCTCTAAAAACCCTAATCCCACCTCACTAAGGGATCATACTATCAAGTTCATCACCCTTCAACCACCCAACTGGACCGGTCTCCTCGGTGTCGCAACCCATTTTGAGTTACCGTAGACCCTATAGATATGACCATACCCCTAATTTTTAGGAATGCAACTTTGGATACTTTGAGTGTTCTTGTGATCTTTCCTTCATTTCTTTCTCATCTTTGCGCTTATTATCATTACCTTGGAGATATTTTTGGAAGATATAGTTTCCCACTTTAGATATTTTGATTAATCCCTTTGTTTGGCATCACACCTTTACATGTTTTGATCCTCCACCACCATCTCATCATCATTGTGCTTTCAGTTTCACATGCTCCTTGAGAATATTGGAGCTCTTTCCTTGAATCAGTCATCCTCTATCCCATCTTGAAGATAGTAATTTTGACCCATTCTTATCCACCAAACCACAATTAACTCTTGATCACCCTTGACCATATCTAATCACTATCGACATGGTCCATTTCTAATTGATTTTCTATCACCCTCTATTTCCTTAGCATTCATTCCTTTAGATCTCCATATCCTATCATTCTAATCTTCTTCCACCTCGGATATGTTCTATCATCTCTAGTCGTCACAAATCAGTTTGCTCACCATCAACCGATCAATGTTCATTGCATTTACTATGATATTTTATCATTTTCTTGAATCCTTTCTACAATATTAAGATCCAGATATCTTGCATTGTTCCTTTTTTATTTCATCTTCAAAAACTTTGAATCTACCTCCAAAACCTTCATTAATTTATTTTTTTGTTGTTGTTTGACATTATCTCTTCCAGGTCTACTATTTACTCGGGCTCTGTAGTCTTGTGTCATCATCAACCCACCCATGTTTGATTTGGTTTAAATTTACTTGGATCATAACAAAGCATTTATATTTTATCTCAGTATCATTTTATATTTTTGTTTTATCTCATATTTTGATACCTTATCTTAGATCCATCATTTACATTAGTTATCTTTATCAAAATGTGGGTTTACATCCATCCTAGGAAGTTTTAACTTATCTAGAGTGACTTTGTTAGAAACCCATCCAACTATCTATTAATCCTTTTCTCGTTGAGTTATCTTTTTCTTATAGGTCATCTAGCTCGGTGGCAAAGATGATTCTTCCTTTTTTCCCATATCCATCATCATCCCATTCGGATGTACCTTAAACCCTCTCAAACTTGGTGTTACTCATTATTTTTTTCTTACAATTTCACTTATCTCGAAATAGGTACAGAAAATTGGCTCAAAATCTTTAAGTACAGTCATGTTGAACATTAAAAACATATACAACTCCATATATAAAGACATGAAATACTCATATGGGTCGTAAATTCACTAAGACAACTACAATGCAAAACTAGGCTTAAAATGCTAGTTTATCCTTCAAAGAACCACTCCAAGACCATAAAACACATCTAAGACTCTATCATGCCTCCAAAGGCTTCACACAACTCAAAAACGTCCTTAAAAATCCTCCAAAGTATTATCAAACTATTCTTCACTCATTCATCTCATAATAACTCCAAGCCAAAATGTTTCCTATTTGAATTCGGCACCTCTAGGAACTAGTCACCAAAAATGAAGTCCAAGATCATATAAAAACAAATAAACTATGGAATTTAACCCCTAAATTGAAATATAATGACTTTAAGATCATCTCCAAGAATTATAGACCTCGTGAATCAACTTATAAAGAAAGTAGACCAACTTCTCTTGTCAAGTGATACATACTTGCACAAAAACCAGCTTTTAAATATTGACCTTATTACACCCTTGATGACACATTAAAATTTTATAAATGCATGGAATAGGTTCAATTTTCATCACTCTTCTATCTTTAATGGGTATCCATCATCAAATAATCCAATATATTGGTCTTTCAGATCAATCTTCAGACCAAACCCCTGTTGTCCTAAACCATTCAAACTAGGTCAACATGCGACCTTATTCACAACACCTCAAATGAATTCAAAAGGTAAACCAAGGCATATAAAACATCATATGTTATTTCTAAAATACCTCCAAGGTTATCAATCATCATCACTAGGTCCACAAGTTCCCAAGAGCACTCATTCTCCATGATCATTAAAACTGCCTTTTAGCCCAAAACCAAGAAACCTTTTTGACCTATGCAGTCATCAAATGGCCTTATAAATATCTAAAATCACTCAAAATATATATCATGTCTCCCATAAAACTCATAAAACCAATTTATTCATAGGGTCTAATGGAAAACATAAGAGTAAAACCTTCTTTCCTGAAAACATGCAAATATTTGTGGGCTCCACTTACATGTCATGACCTCAAACCACCACCATATGAAAGATGGGATAGTATTATCCATCCTCCGATCATAAAAATTATTATCCAATCCATTTTAGACTCATTAAAATATTTTTTCCTCCATCGCTAGCAAACTAGGGTTTAAAACTCATAAAAAAACTTATCTTCTTAGCAATCATTCATAAATGTTTGTAGCTCATTTGATCTCATTCCAAATATGCAATATTATTACCCACATGAATCAACATCCATGAAATTCTTAAGGTCCCATGAAAACATCACGTATTCGAGCTAAGAAACATGCATTCTTGAGCTCGATAAGACTCAAAACCCCATATCTTGTAAATTTCTTAGCTTGTTGACTTCAAAATTTTCCCACACCTATAAGACACTTTTTTCCATCATCTTCAATCATCATATTTTCATAAATATCTCTACATCTTCAAAATCCATCTCATTTGCATGACTATGCCTTAGGTTTTTTCCTACTTTAGGTGACAACCAAGTGAACTAACATGACAAACATGTATAGAAACAACTAAAAACTACCTCTACATGATGAATATAGTATAAAATACCTTTCTAAGTGTCTCCAAGAGCTCACACATGTCTACAAGTGACTATCATGTACTAATAGTCCATTAAGCACTATAATTAGGTCTAGTTTAGGCCTAGAAAAAGTAGATAAACACCATACCACTACTTCTAAGATATTAAAAAGGACCTAAAATACTTATGAAAAATGTCTCACACCTCTGCATGACCTCATGGTCTCACATAGCTTTGTAATTCACTCTCATGCTCCATTTAGCCTTAAAGTACCAATATTAGGTCTAGATAATCACTTACAAACCATGCTCAACATGTATCTGCACTCTAAGACTCACATGAGTGTCTAAACACACTCTCCTCATGATCTCCATGCCTTGAGCATTTTCCTCAATCCAAAATGGAAATATTTTCTCCATGTACCATCACCTAGGCTAACTAGGTCTCCTGATTAGTCCTATTAGGTCAAACCATTCTCACCTTGTCAAGTATTGCAACCATGCTACAAGTTATTTTCCCGTATAAAAACATCCTTTCAAGCATCCTTTGACATGACAATAAATCATAAACCTTTGTAATTAATGTGCATTCAAAATTTACATCAATGACAACACTAATTCACTCATGTTAACACTAACTATTCTTGTCGGAAGGATTTGTTGCAAGAAGAATTGATCAAGTTGCAAATTTCAAGAAATCTCTACAAGAACAATAGAAAAGCACTTGCAAACCATAAATTTTTACTACATCAAGATTTGGACACCAAATTTGTGTTACACTCCCCTCGGTCCCCTTCAATTAATTAACATAACACATTTAACTAATCATGACCCCTTTACCCCATATTAATATTCATCCTCACATTATTAATTAAGTTAATTTAATCCTCACACCTCCACCTCATCATTACACCTCACCCTGGACCCATTCCAAGGGCATTTAACTCATAGTGACCAAGTCATCACTCTCATAATGAGTCATCACTCCTAGTGTTGAGTCACTACTTGACCTAACTAACTAAGAATTCTTCCTAAACCTAACTAGACTTCTTCTAAGGTCTTCCTACCTTCTCTCACGTAAACTCTACTTCCCTAAGTAGACCCAACAATCAAAATCACACCAAAAATAGTAAATATCATGTTATTTTTGGTAACTTGGACTATTTCACTCTAAGCAATGCCGGTTTATCCTTAGTGACGCGTCAGTCACCAAAACTGCTATCGATTCCTTTATATAGAATTTTACAACCCTTTACCCAAGTTGGTCATTCAATTATTGGAGCCTTATTTCATTCAAGTGAGAATATTCAAGCCCTCTTGCATCTAGAAGATGAACACACACAACCATAGTGCAAGACAAGTAGCCGCTTCTACTTCCAGAGATTTCGAATACTCACAGAGCACATAGGTTGTCGCCACGCAATGATCAAGCAACTCTTCTCTGATCAACCATCAACCATCTCAACTCACAGGATCTACAAAATAAAATTAAGTAATGTGATTTTAATCATTCGTTCTTTTCCCATTATAGATCTCTTATTGCTTTTAGTATTTTATTTCTTCTATTACCCGTACATCATCTTCTTCCCACCAACCCACTAATCAACCACACCAAGCCTTTTCACCCTTTTAAACCTCCTTCTTAGTATTCCCGAGTCTTCTCAGCCATATTATGACCCAAACCACACTACCCTCACTCTATGTGAAATCACAGAGAGCCTAAAACCCATTTTTAATAGTTCATTACCTATTGCCCCCACTGACGTTAGTTCCTTGACTGCCATCGGTTTTGTCCCAATATCGACATCAGTCACTAGACCAATATCGGTCTTTGTGTCATTTTATATTCTCAAACCAAAAAGCTTTCCACTCACCCAAAATCAACCCAAACCTCAACCAATCAGACCCAAACCTTTATCAGACCTTTAACATACCCGATCGACCTAAAAAAACCCCAGTTCTAACTAGATTTAGTAACTTTTTATTTTGATAACTAGCATAAAATCTAGTGTATTGTGTGTATGAGAAATGTAAATCATTACATATCAACAAAACTTATTTATTTCAATTTCCTATTCACATTGAATTTTTATTAAACAGTTGGATTGACAAGCTATCTAGGAAGCACCACACGTCCTGGATCTAGCATATGCTAGCAAGAGTCCACCTGTCATATGCTATTTAATACACTTTTTGGTCTTGATTTTCATCTACAGATTCCTTCCTAGAAAAAAAGAGTTCTCTATGATCATCTTGGATAACATCAACAATGAGCGCATTATACCTTCCGCCTTCACCTCACAGGTATTCCTCCTTAACCATTTAACTTCTATCAATTTCATCCTAGAAAGCGTAAAACTTATTGGTGAAACATTTTGGCATGCCTGTGGGACCCATTTGGGGTTCTTTGCATTATTAATTCTTAGGGAATCATTGTGTGTTTATTTCTTTTTAAAATAAAGTTCACATTAAAATCTTCTCCCTTGAAACATTCTTCTTCTCTTACTGATCTCAATGAAACTTGTATTTTGGATTAAAAAAACTTCTTTTTATTTTGTATTACATTAGTGAAAGACATACTCTTTCCTATTCATTATTTCTCTCATCGAATTTCATTATGGATTTGGGTTTAAAATCTTTGCATCTCATTTTTGTATGTTGCATTCTAGCTCATCTAAATTGTGGGCAACCTATATGCTGGAAGTCATGCCTAGCTAATGGTTGAAAAACTGAACCGTAGTTCACATTTTGCACACTCTTTATACCAAATCACTGAAAACAAACTACACATTTCTTAAACAATATTTTTCTAGAAGAATCTATCAACAATCACACAATCAAAGGATTGACAGTGGGCTCTAGCTGGTTTTCTGGCCAGTTATCATATTAGAGAAGGATCCCCACGCAAAACTTAACCGAAACTAGACATAGTTTTCGGTTTAGAGTGCACCTTCGGTAACAAAAATCTACTTTATTCACAAGTCATTCCTAAATGGCATAAGCCACAACAAAAATATACATCATAGGATTTTGTGTTTTGCTATCTTTTTCTTGATTTGTGTTTTGAGGTGTGAGTTTGTTCTCTTCATTTTTCTCTCCCTACACACTCCACCATCATAGTTGGTGTATTCTGACTATTTTTGAGTGTGTTAGGGCTGATCATTGCCATACTCAGTCTCTGAGTTGGTCTTGTTATTTGACCTAAATCACCAAAAATCACTTTTTCCATCTTTCATAGATTTCATAGTAATCGGTGTCGGTCCAACGACCGCCATCGATTTCATCATCTTACCATCATCGGTTCATTGAATGTCATCGGTTTTAGGTTGTTTTGGTCATTTTTTGCCAAAGTAGCATCAAATATTCATTTATTTTCTTTCTGTGACTCCCTTGGTCATCTTACTAGTCTCTGAGTCTTTGATATTACCTTCAAAGTCTAGTTCTATCTCGTTTTCACCATTTATTTCCAGAGTTACCAATCTAACATTTTCCCATAGTCACCAACATCGGTCTATCCGATCAAGTGAGTGGTTACCCCAATCGATGTTGGTCTCTGTGTTATGATTTTCCAATCAGAACAACGATCAAATCACACATTTTAAACCCATTTTTCTCCATTCCTTCTGTGTTTCTACATTATCAGCGAAGCTCAGAATACCTATTCTATCATCAGTCACATGGTTTTGACTCTAAATAAGCTAACACTCTCGTGTTTCACACTAGCTTCAATCCACTCCCACCTAGCTCATCACCCCTTCCATCTCATCACCTATGGACCCTAATCAGGCTCTTGCCATACCCACTAGTGATGAGGAGTTTGCAAGAATCCTTAATCACAACCCCGTTGCTCGTAGTACTATATCGCTCATTTATCAACCTGTGATTCATCAGGATAACTTGTATATGGCATGCATGTGTCCATTCCTCCTACCCTCACACCCACTTCTATATCAACTACTACAATCCTGGCCTTATCCTCTTCCAATTTACCACCTATGGTTTCCCAACTTGACCCTACATCATTGATATCTACTACACCTATGGCATCTTTAGTGTCTTTGAAATTTTTCACTCCTATGATGTCAACCATACCTTTATCAACCACCTTAAGTGTAGGTCTATCTGCACCCGCCACCTCTCATATACCTATTGCATCTTAGCCACCATTGGTGTCGGTATCCCACACTCCCTTCCAAAACATCATCCTCTCCATCCCACGCCTCTTCCTCTGATTTCTACGAGAGTCTTTACGTCCATTCCACCTACCTACACTTATCACCAATAGCCCCCTATTTCATCTACCGCTTATTCAAGATACTTTCCATCTACATCTATTCTGGCCTATGTTCCTCCCTCATAATTTTTTTACTCGGCACCACCACGTACTGGGATGCCTCCCATGTCATACCCACCTCATCTACCCCCTTATATTGTAGGGGGTGCCCATTCATCATAACCTACCAATGATCTTATCAAAATGATGATGGACAAGATGTAGACATTATAAGTATCTATCTTTAGCTCACGTAATTCTCTGACATACGATGAGATTTGTAATGAGCTCATTCCCCATTCATTTTGATTCATCCATACCCTCCCCATTGGGAAATAACTAAATTCAACCAATTCAACAAAAATAAGACTCTGAATAACACTTTGTTATCTCCGTTTTGAGTTCACGATAAAACGATTAGATAACCCCTACGAAATTTTTGAAGTTGCTTTGGCATTTTGACCTCGTATTGAGAAAATCGGGTTTTCGGGTTTTATGAGCAGCTCGACATGAGTTTTAACATGCTTTATGTCGTCTGTCTTCCGAAACCCGAAATCCGCTTCGTATTGAGAAAATCAGGTTTTCGGACTCCCGGCGCATCGGAACATGCCTAATCCAAAACATGTTTTATGCCTCATGCTTTCCGATACCCGAAGTCCGCTTAGTCCTTTGTATCGGGTTTTCGGAGCCATGTAACATCTAAACACCTCATGTTTTTGCCTCATGCTTTCCGATACCCGAAACCCGAATTGCACTAAGTCCCCTCGTGTCGGGTTTTCGGACCTTTCAAACATGATGACATGGCATTCATGCCGAGTTGTCGGTGAATTGGCACGTGCCGAGCCCAAGTGTATTAATTGCTAATTTTCTTATAAATACGTGGATTTCCACGTCATTGTTACCGGAGTTATTTTTAATTCGTGGATTTTTCGCGCCTGCTCTTCCGATTTCGAAACCCGACAACTCGCCTTGCCCGATTGAATCACCTGTTTTCGATTTTCCATTTCTCCGATTGAAGGTATTTCTTTCTCCCTTCTTTGTTCTTGGTTTTTACAGATCGATTGCACGTGGTTTCTTCTCAATTTCTCGCCGAGTTTTGGGGTTTTCCTTCCTTCTTCTTTCTGGAGTTATTTTGAAAAGGGTTTTAGGTTCTAGGTTTATCTCTTCTGAGACTACCACTTGGTGCTATTTCTTCCAAGTTTTATTATATGCATGGAGCATGAATGACAAGAAAGGAGATTGTATGTTTTGGAATTCAATGAAAAACCCTATTTTTCTTCTCGGGTTTTGAAGATTGTTTTGCAGAGTCGAAGACCTGAAGTGTATCGAAAGTTTGAGGCGTCGAGGTTTCTCAAAGTTCCGATCTCCACAGTGAGTGCCGGGTTTCCCAGAGTTCCCGTCAAAAGATCATTTCAGGAGGGTAAATGATGCCTTTTTCTATGAGAATATCTGCAGGATAAATCCTGAGCTGAAGAAGACAAGAGTCTCAGATGAGGCTTGGGCAGAAGTTTCTAAATGGGGATGTATCTTCGTACAATTCAAGAAGTTTACATACCTTCGGGTGGTCATGTACTCGGGAGATCCTTTTCGCCTGCCCCGATATCCAGGGGATAGATTGATATTAATGGAATTGGTTAGGCAGCTGTTGGATTTTCATAAATTCCAACAAAGCAAACATAAGGCTGTTGTATCCTTCCCGATTTCTATTGGGAGATACACTTGCTCGATGGTAGTAAAGGCCAAAAATGTTGTCCATGAACTTCAGGACAAATTAAAGAAGCATATGAAGCCTCGAGATGGTTTTGATATCCGAGGAGTGCTCAGGGCATATGGAACCCAGCATTTGCACAGGCCAAATATAGAGGATATTTGGGTGGATCTGCGTAATGAGGTTGCTATTCGCAGAAAGGATCATAGCAGATTAACTATTGCTGAGATTCAAACACTGGAGCTTGCTGATTTACCAGAGGGTACAGGTGACAATGAAAGTGTTTTGGATCTTTCCTATGATGGACTAAAGGAGGATCAATATGTTTTCCCACCTATTGATTGGTCAGCCAGCGAAAAAGCCTCTATTACAGATAGGTCGGCTCTAATTCTTGCTCACACCAAAGCATGGCTCTCCTCTTGGGGAATGAATTTTAAAGATGATAAGTTTTCAAAGTTGGTTGTTTTAGAGGCGGGGCCCTCCAAAAAGGAAAAGGACAGAAAGTCTTCTAAGGCGCCTATAAAGGTCAAGATTGTCAAAAAGAGGAAAGAAAGAGAAATCTCTTCAATTGTCTCTCCTGTAGAAACGGTGAATGTGCCAGAATCACCAACACCACCAGAAATAGGAGAAATTAATTTGGAAGAAGGAGGAAGCCAGCTTCTGTCTTCACCATTTGCTGATTGCTCAACTGGAGAGACCTTATCTCTTGCATTCAAGGCTTTGGAGTCTGAATCTGCACCTCCTCCCTCACAGCCACTTCTACCTCCTCATTCTCCATCTACTTCTGCAACCATGGCCAGTATTTTCTCTGGGCTTTCACCCCTCTCCGCTGGAACCCAAGTGATCATCAGCACGCCTCCTCCTGTGCCTCTTTTTATTGGATCTACTACCACATTGGTAACTATTCCTCCTCCAATAGTAGAATCTTCTCCTCTTGAGAGTAGAATACCAGTTGCTACAACATGTGTAACTTCCTCTGATACGCCGCAATGGCTACTCGAGCAAACTCCGAGGAAGAGGAAGGTGATTGTGCCCATACCAGCTTTTGATTTCAGCTCACTCAAGGCTCCTACTGCAAAGTCGGCCAAGAAGCCCAAAACAGTTTCAAGGGTTTTGGTGGATGCTTCAGGAGATAAGTTCACAGAGATTGCCACTCCTCACCGACAAAACTAGAGATGATATAACAGCTGCTGATTATCAGGTAACTAGGGTGGCTCTAGGGAAAGTGACAGCAGAAGGGGCGCAACAAGATGCACGGGATTCCATAAACGTGTTGTGCCAAAAGTTGAAAGAAACAAAGGACAGCAGAGATGAGCTTAAGGAGAAAGTGGAGCAGTTGACAGAGGTTTTGCTTAAATTCTCAAAACCCCTTGAATCCATACCACCTTCTTCTGTTCCTGTCGGATTCGATTTCTCATCGGTAGCTTGCAATTGAGAAGATTGCTAAACAAGGAAGGGTGGTCGATGAATGGGTCCAAAGGTTGCTCCAACAGGGGAAGGAAGTAATACAAGGCGTTGTGAAAGTTCATCAATCTGTGGGAGACATTCAGAAAGATGGAGAAAAGATGGATGAGGAGATTTCTCAAGAAATTGGACAGCTTGATTTGACTTATGAAGCTCTCCAAGTGTTAAAGCAAATACCAACACATCTCTTGGTTGAAGAAGGTATTCTCCCTCATACGGATAAGCATTTCCAGCTGACCAAGGCCATCAGATTCAGGGTGAAGATTCTCAACGAAGCCTGCGCTAAGTTGAGAGAATCAAGGGATAAACTGATTGATGGGAAAAGTGATTTAGAAGAAGAGTTGCTGAAGATTTGTTCAAAGGTGTCAGTAGGAAATTCAGGTATACTATCAGCGGATGATCTCTTCAAACAATTCCAAGAGTCTGTTCAGCATGAATCAATGCTCGGATTTGACCTTGAAAAGATGGACCGGTTGGTAAAGATTGAGCATTCTTTGGAGGCCTTAAGAAAACTCAGCAAAGGATTGAAAAAGCTTCCCGGCACTGCCAGCGATGTTCATGAAACCTGCGAAATTTGGAATGATCATTCCACTGCACCTGATGAGAATGAAATGCAAGGCATAATTTGAAAGTTCCAGGAATTTCTGTGAGCAAAGGTCTCAAAGCGGGAGGAAGAAAAAGAGGAAGGAGCAAAAGATGATGATTCAGATTAAGTCCCAGCGTTTCATGTCATTTCAATCTTGAAATCGACATGTCTTTTTCATTTCTGTTTCATCACATTTTTGAATCATGTTTTGACTTGATCTCCTGTGTGAGAATCATGTAAAATGTAACTCTTGTCAAGCGCTAATTTTTAGGATCTGCCCTATTTTATCTCTACTTCTTTTGTTATAAATAAGGGATGTTGTGCATTCCAAAAGGGTCGAGATTTTTTGGAATATTTAGGGGCTATTGGAAAGAAGAAAAACTTTGTGTTTTCATTCAATCATTTTGAAGAATAGGAATTGATATCGCTTTTGCTGAGACTTTGTGTTGTGGAATATATCTTACTTAAGACAGTTGTTCTTATGTTCATGATCTTAAGCTATTCTTTGCGCATAGCATCTTAGTGTTTCGATTATTTCGACATTATATTTGTGATCTAAAACTCGTATGATTATTTCGTGTTTCAGGTGTGTTTACTTGAAAGAAAATACGTTTCTCCCATTTCCTTTCTATTGCCGCTTCTTTCATTGTAACAGTTTCTGACCCAGTTCATTTACGAAAGAAATACCCTTGAATTTATGAATGTGGATTTCAGGATTTCATTCCAACCCCCAATGGTTAGATTAGTGTGAATACTTTGTATATATTGTTTACTGTGTTTTAGATTAGAAATAAACAGCAGCCTCACCTATCTTTGAGTAGGGATTTAATCCCATGTATGTGGTTGAACCTCATATTTTGGTTTGACAAAATATCCAACCAACACACTTACAGTCTTTTAAACATGTGTGTTATCTTATCGCTCATGATGACGCTTTGCTCTTGCAAACATTCCCAATGTCCTTAACAGACCAGATTTAGATTGGTATAGTGCTCTACCCAAGCATTCCATATTTTCATTTAATTAGGTAGCTCAAGATTTTCTAGACCACTTTTTTATCAACATTGTCAAGAAGGTCACCATGACTAACTTGTATGCAACACGCCAATATGAAGATGAATCTATTGCATATTTTTTTGCTCATTGGCAGAGCCTGATCAACCAACTCACATTCCAACTACCTCAAACCAAGTTAATAGAGTTTTTCACCATAACTTGTGCTATACATATCTCACCAACTCTCCAAGTTCAAACCTTCTCGCACGTTTGATGAGGCATTCAAAGATGGTATGAAACTTGAAATTTTTTCCATTGAAGTGAAGAAGATACAATTGCATAACAAGAATGTTGCATTTAAATCAAATGATACCTATTCTTCTTCCAAAATGAAAAATAATTATTCTAAAGAAAAAGGATCTTCCAACATAGTAGTTTTGAAATCTGGCCCATCTCATCAATCCAACCAATTAAAGCCTTCTTTCAGCCTTTCTCTTGTTCATGCTTTTCAGTTCAAGTGAGAGCAACAAAAATATAATCCCACAAGAGAACCCTACTCTTCAATTTTATAAAAACTTCTAAAATATGGATAAGTCACTCTTCCACCCATCAAACCATGTACTAGTTTTGACCCCTCTCATCATGTGCATGTGTGGTACATAGTAAATGATTATTGTAACTATCATCACGTTAGAGGTCATAGCGATGTTAATTGTATAACTTTCAAAAACATCATCCAAGAAATGTGAGATAATGGATATCTCATCTTAGTTAATCCTAATACACCAGCTAATTAGAACCTTCACATATTCAAGAATCCATTCCTAAATCACACCCCATCATCTAATGAAATCAGTGAAACCTCGACTAATGATAGTAATGAATGTGAGGTTCATGTTATTTTTGACATCATACTATATCTTCCTAATCAATTTCCTCCTACTCCATATATCGAGGAGATTCTTGCATGATCTCCTTCAGCCATGGAGGGATCTATTTCATCTACTTCTTTACCCATAGAGGAGTCTCCCTTATCTTCTCCTTCACCCACGGAGGAGTCCACCATATCTGCCGATGAAATTTCCCCACTCACCACAACTCAAGAAAAACTCACAAGACTTACTCTTCTACCCATGGGATATTCATGCTTACCTTCTTCTTCACCAAAAGACAAGCTTACCTCATCTAACTTGCCATCTCCGCTACCCATGTGGGATCTATTAGCTGCATCCCTTCCTATTTGTGAATATTCTCCATTGTCTTTCAAGGATAATATTGATCTTCTCTCGTATCTTCTACCTGATTAGAGTCTAAATCCAACCATTTCCCTAACTCACATACATTCTTTATAGGTATTACTACCAAATTAATAGCATCCCCCTACATCGGCGCCATTCTCATGTTTGGCTAACCCTTAGATTATGTTGACAATTCCATGCTTTGGGGACATCTTCGAATGCATGTCTTAACTCAAATGTAGATGTTTCTTGTTTACAATTCCATAATTTATCCAAAGGTGTTTCAAATAACCAAACCCACCATGTCCATGCCAGCAGAAGCGGCCCCTTCTTCATCACCTTCACCCAAACCTAAACCTTTACCAACAAAAGAATTTTTTTCTATTCCTAAAACCTTACTCGTACTCTATAACTTTCTCTACGTCTAGACCCATTACCACATTAGGAGTCATGCCAACATCAAGTCTAGTCCATCCACATGTCAAACTATATTTAGCCATGCCCTTACAAGCCATCACAAATATTATTCCCTACCTAAGAGGAAGATCCAATCCCTTAGCCCACATACACCATCGTTTTCCACTACCACTCACACCTTAACCACTTCCATCTATCCTACATCCCCACCCATCAACCTTGGCCAAGCAGTCTCCTACCTAGAGTAAACAAAAACATAGCAAACCACCTCATCACAATCCTTTATTACACCCAAATTATCTACATAGATTACACCTTCGACGTCACCTACATCCTTTCTACCTCCTATACCTACACCACTTCTAGTATCCTCATCATTACCCATGCCATTCCCTTTTCCTCAACCAGTCCCTTCCACATTTCCTCTTACCACAACCTTCACCGCACCTCCATTATCACCTTGGCTAACCTGTCCCCTTCCACTATCTTGCCATCCCTTCTACATCATGCACTTCTTCTTCACCTTTACCCAAGAAATCGTAACCAAATCCCAAAACCCATTACGTTCCAAAGAGTTATTTAAATCTACACCACCTTCAACAACTAGTTCACCTACTATAACTTTACCCAAGAAGGTGCAATCCAAAGCTAAAACCATACTATCTACCAAACAAGTGGTCAAACTTACTCAACCTCTCGATTCCACCTCTAGTGACACCTCTCCCACAAAAGTCACCCAAACTTCCATCCAGACCCACACTTACTTCACATTGTGATCCATTGGCAGGGTCTTACGTCAACATCTTAGCTAACCTTTTGGAAACCTCTATCATCACATTTCCATCAATTAGACATTACAACCCAATCAAAGCTAAACTAGAAGTGTTTGATGATACCAAAATTTGTGCTTACCATTGTGTTTCAAGGCATGATGTGGAAAATTTTATGACTCTTAAGACTATTCTTCTCCAACTATGTTCTCTCGAAGAAAACTTTAGCGATGATGATATTTTAGATGAGGACCCTATTCCAACTACACCTATTACCACACAACCTCGTCCCTTACCTATTTGGTGATATTCATCTCCACCTCCACAACCCTTTTATCCCCCTCCAACATTTAAAATCAATATGGTTTGCATAAGAGACTTTTCCAAACCTCCACAAAATGCCAATGTGTTGCATTGATTTCACAAAACTAGTATATTCCCTCACCCTATTTTTTCCCATCCTATCACTACACCTATCAAAATTCACCTTCACCTTTACCATAGATCAATATGGTTCAAGTTACCACTCGAGCCCAAAAGGAAAAAGGAAAGGAGAAAACAACCAACTCATCTAATACTCTTTTACCCAATATTCCATCTGTACCTCCACCCAAAATCACCATCTGTGGTCGCGCATACTCTATTTCTAATAGGGTTTCCCATCATACAATGCTTAAACAATTACACTAGTTTCCTCTTAAAATGTTTTTGTACGACCTTGACCAAACCTATGATTCTCATCGTCAAGCCCTCATTGAGGTCCTGTAATCTATTAAGTTCTACCTACTAACCCTACGCCCGTTAGATCCATTATCACTCCTCACAATGTGTCCTCTCTCACCACTTTTCCCCCTTCCTCTGCTCCTTCTACCACTCATCAAGTAGCCACTCTTAGTTTCTCTAATGGTGATGTTGCACCTCTCCAATCAAATGATCTTGACCCCAACCTATTTATTTCCATGTATGTTGATAATATATGCATCCGAGGTATTATGATTGATGGAGGTTTTAGTATCAATGTCATTTCCTCTTGTAGTAAATTTTACTCCCACTATAAGAGGAAGGAATCCCATGCATGCCAGCCTATCACCCAATAGAAGTTGGGTGCTCACCCGAGGCACGCGCAGGTGCCGAGTCTCTCTTTTATGTGAGTTTTTAGTGGGAATCATTCATCAATGATTAGTAACAAAGTATTCAAGAAAGAAGTTTAGACATATAAGGATTACAGGGCTCAAGACAACCTCCAGATCCTTGTAGCTTCTTCAGACCGTGTGTTTTAAAAGACTCCATAACATATAATATAACAGAAAGAAAGCTACAACCATTCATTCATAACATGAATCTGAAAGAGAACTTATATGAAGTAAATATACATGAAACGAACTAATATTCATATCTAATTACAATAGGTAACCTCATTGTATTCATTGTTTCATTATAAAGAGCCATAGAGGGAAGACCACAGTCATGCACATCACTAGGCTTGTATAACTATGCAAAAAAAAAAAGAAATTACAATGCTAAGCTTAGTACATTCCTTTCTGCATCAAAGCTCCACTTACAATAATCTTGCAGAGCTTCACCCATGTTATCTCTCTCTATGTGTATCTCTCTTATCTTCTCCTCTTATGTCTATATTCTCATCCCTTTTGTTCCATAGGAACTTGTGTTTATCACCTTCCCACGCTACCAACTTGCCTTGTTGTACTTTCGAGATCCGTTGTTAAGTGTCGAATGTGGTCCTTTAGCAAGCATGTTTCCTCAGGCCTAAGCTCTCCACTCCATCTCATGATGTTATTCTATAAGATTCCTTTGCTAGCATGCTCTTTCCCGGCCACCACTTAGGCCGGCATCTTATCCACACACAACCGATCATGTTTTTCATGTGTTCTTCCTTTGTTGCTTAAATTGGCTAAGTCATGAACCTCCTTTCCCATGCCGCATGTGCTATATGCTTCCTTAAGCCTTTTCTCTTACGTGATTTTTGCTTACATGCCATCCTCAGAATCGGGGTCCCATGCGCCCACGCACCTTCATACTTAGTCAATATTTTAGGGGCCCAACATCACCCCACACTATGCTTGTTCTTCATGCTCGAAACATTCTACTTGACCAAGATGTAGAAAAATATTACAAAAATTAATAAGGAATGAAAGAATAGGGAAAAGAATGAAGAATGGGGGAACATTAAATCAAAAGGCTAGGGAAGTCCTTCGTAAGTCTACCTCCAACTTACTCCATGTATCAACCTCATTCTGTGCCTTTTGACAGAGGTCACCAACCAGGAGGTTTAACTCATCAAAACATAGGCCAGCTCCTTGGGCACCCAAAGTGTCCATAATTTGTTCCATATCCTTACCAAAGTTTGCGAGATTGTCCATTCTTCTAGTAATTTGAGGATATAGTTCCTTCAGTCATGTCTTGATTGAGCCCCTTAGTGCCTCAATCTCCTTGGATCTTCTTTCTACTTCCGCTTGGACTTTATCCCACTCTTGCCTGTTTCCTTTATTCTTCTCCTGGAACTCTTTCAGCTCTACTTTGAGTGTGGTGACCAAGGAGCTCACCACCTTATCTCTATCCACACATGTGTCATATGCAACCTCAGCAGATTGGGAAGCAACCTTTACATCTGTGAGCACCTTGCTATACTTGGCAACAAATGCTATCACCTTTAACCGGTCCTCCTCCTTCAAGTACATGGCTACTTCCTCCATAGATTCCAATTCCAAGGGTCACCTCTCCATGGTGAGGATGCACATTAAGTCTTCTAGGAATTCCAGCATCGATGTATACCTCTGGGGGATAGGCGTTAGATCTGGGTGTTTCAAAATGATGGCACTTTTTATTGAGTCTACTTTCTTGTAGACCTCCCACACATTTGCCTTTTCCTCTTTGAGCTTGTGCCTTAGCCGTGCACTCGATTAATTCCTCTGTTTTAAACTTTTGGCCACCTTAGCCAACTCTTCCTCCTCCTTGGCCAGAATTCCCTCTAAATCCCTTATGTTGTCGTTCCACGTGAATAGCCTTGCCTCCATTTCCACCGTGACTTTGTTTAGAGCATTACACACTTTCTTGTCTAAGACCTCTGAGGAATTCACTAAGGGGTTGTCTCCCTTAGACTCGCATCATGATAAGTACCTTTTATTAGACTTCAAATTCAATCTCATCAATGTGAGATTCAAATTCCCAAGAAAGCATCTTCCTCATCTTGGGGTACGTGCCATCCTTCTCGAATGATCCCATGGTTGTAAGTCTTTCGGTGGGTACTGTGCTCTGGAATCATGTGCATATCACCTTCCTTAAATCATCCATGTAGCCCATTATCTACCTCTGTTTTGCATCTAGAGGTCTTCTACCTAAGTGTGTGCCTTTGGGGAAGCTGACTGTCAGAGCGGGGCCTCCTAGGCTGTCATGTCCCTTTTCACCGCTCTCTTCCCTCCCTTCCTTTAGCACTATGTCTGCGCTCTACTCTAACTCCTGGTCTACAAGGATCTCAAGCATCTTCTTCACTTCTCACTCTACCACTTCGGTTATCTACTCCTTTGTAAAATATGTGGCTCTCTGTCCCTCGACATCCCTCTCATCTACCTTTGTATCTTTAGTGCCTTCATCTCCTTGTGTGCCTTTCCGCCATGTGAATACAAACTCTTGATTTTCATCCCCACTCTCCTCCTCTCGAGTCATAAACACTAAATATGCAAGGTTCCAAAGGTTCCTTGTCTTTTTCTAGCTCTTCCTCCTCATCGCCACCTCCTTCACTCTCATCCTCTCCTTCTCCCAGATATCTCTCCAAGTTGTCGGTCCACCTCCGAGTCATCTTCTTCATCTACCTTCTGCTTCTTCCTGAGAGGTTGCTTCTGGTCAGGAGATTCTACCTTTTCTTCTTCCTCTTGTGACTCCTCCAAGGTGGTGGGTTTTTGGGTGCCTCTACTTCTAGCATCTTCTCCTTTACTGGAGACTTCTTCCTCCAAACATAGGTGCTTGGCTTTGTACTCGTAGAAGGGATGCTCATTGTCCGAGCAGGTTGGTACACTTGGTGCTCCTTCCTCTCCTCTCGCCCATCTTCTTAGACACTTTGGGTTCTTCTTTCCCAAGGGTCTTCGGGTATGGAGATCTCATCCACCAACTACACGTCATTTTCAAATTTCGGCCTTATGTGCATGTATACCCATGTCATGGATCCTCCAGAATAGGAAGTGTTATTGGTTTATTCATGTGGATATCACATGACATGTACTTCTCCGGATAGTTTAGTTTATTCCTCATATCCTGTGCTCCCGATATAACTTTCCTAGCTCTAGCTTTAGATTTTTTGATTCTTTAAATCTATTCACTCCCACTTGGAAGTATTGGGCAGTGAATGTGAAAGGGAGCTTGCACCAAGGGCTCCATGATTCATCAACAAGTTTGAACCTGCCCAAGCAGTAGTGCTAGTACACCGTGAACTCAACTTCTCCTTGTGTGGCTACTAGGAGTTGTTCGGGATCCTCCACTCCACCCCGAATGCATTTCTCAAGTGCGTATACCATTTTTCGAGCCGTGGTTTGTGGGGAACCGTCATTGTATCACATGCATACTTTTCAAACCTCTTTATAGGTGAAGGGTCTTTGGCTGGGTACTCCCACACAAACTTATCTGGTGCATCTGGAACTCCAATTTCTATAAATACTATGGTGAGCAGGACATTTCCAAAGAGGATCATGTCCCCTTCCTTTGCACACTTTACAATTTCCTCGCAAAGTATGTGGACAAGTTGTAAATAGTCCCCTCTGTAATCTTCCTGTAGACATGTAGCCATGGCTTGTTAACTTGTGTCCACCTTTCTTGACCATTCAGCTTTGTTACTAGGTGCACGGCCATCTTCATAACTGGGTCCTTGATGTCTGAGATGTCATAATACTGCGACCCTTTCTTACGGGCATACTCTATGACTGCCTCTAAATAGCTTCCTTGTCGCCAAGGTCATCTTCCAGGCTATCTCCCTCGCATATGAGGCTTGTAAAATGTGCAATCAACTGGGGAGTTACACACATCTTGTGCCCAAAAAGTGGAAGTAGTCCTCGTGCACTGAGACATTAACCACTGGTACAAGTGATTTGGCTTCCCAAAATAAGGAAACTCATAGAGTTGCAACAACCCTACCTTCGCCAGCTTGACCTTCACGTCATCATTGTAGATAGGCAACCCTTCAGGTGTTCACTTGTTGGTTGGGCGTACCAATTCTAATGTCATTTCTTTCTCTATAGTGCTGGTGCGGTGATTATAGTCACTGACTGGTATGCTTCTCAAATGGGATTCCCATTCCTTCCCCATCATCACTCCATCAGGGTACTACATTTATGCATACCATTCTTCGTTTGTATCTACCTCAGGTTCTGGTTGTTTAGCCTTCGCTTTGCCCTTCCCTTTCTTCGGTGCCATGGTTGAGGTAATTGTATTACTCCAGTCCTCTCCTTGTTACTCTGCCTTCCTTCTCCCAACCTTCGATCTCAGATCCGTGATAAAATTCTCCTAAACCTGTGCCCTAGTTTGTTGAACCCTAACTTCGATAAATTCTTCACAAGATAGCATCTTTTCACTTCGTTCCACACCCGTGTAATTCCTTCCTTCTGGTTCACAATCTCAAAATGGCTTGTTACGTTTTTAATCACACAGATCTTCTCCTTGATCAAATTTGAAAAATCCCTAGCTTATATCTTTCACTTATATATCCAACTCTTCGTTTTCGCAAAGTAAAATGAGAGTGACCCGACCCTCTATTTATCATTTTTCCTATTTCTCGGTCATTAAATACTACTTTACCTACCCCGTAATTTGATCATTTAATGCCCATCTTTAGCACTTTCACTCACGCGCCCTTCTTGACTCGAAAACTCCTCCAACCTTTTAGCGCACAACCAAACCAAATTTTCTGACAGGAGACTCTTACGCAGGCTCAACCCGTGCCGAAGGCACTTCTTCTGTCCAGATTCTTGCTTTTGCCTACCTTGTATTGCTTTAAATGCACTTATTTTTCCTTTGTATGTGGGATCTACGAGTAGATTTACCCTAGCACCAACCATTCTATCTTTTCTCTTCATCTCTCTTTTAACCGGGCTACTCAACAAGGCTCTTCAAAACAACTTCCTTGGTACTTTTAATCATGTGCTTCTTCACTTTTCTCCACCCCACACTTAAATGATGCACGGTCCTTTGCACACTCATAAATTCTCCAAAAATAGCAATAAGGTTACCAACGCCCAAAGCGCAAAAAAAAAAACAACAACGTGAAAGGGAAATACAAGGAAAGGAAAATACATAAAGGAAAATTCTAAACTAACTGGCAAAACTACCTTATTTACAAACACCAAGAAGACTTATTTATAGTAGGGCTTCAGCCTACTACCATTAAAGTGTCTAGGTAACTTCATTCCATCCAACACTTATAACTGGCATGCGCCCAAATCAAGGATGTACGAGATTGTGTAGGGACCTAACCAATGGACTTTCAACTTCCCAGGATGGCACAAAAATTTAGAATCATACAAGAATAACCCATCTGCCTAACCTCAAACTTCTTGTTTCTAATATGGCAATCATGCCAAGCCTTTTACTTTTCCTTTTCTTTTTTTTGGCTCCAATGGGCAAGTGATCGTCTCTCATCTAGTTTCATTAGCTCATCAATTCTTTCTTCTAGCGCTTGTTCATCGGCTAATCCTCCTGCACGCGCTATTCATAGAGAAGGTAACATAAATTCAACCGTAAAATAGCTTCCGTGCCAAACACCAATTGAAAATGTGTGGCTTTATTTATTCTTTTATACGTAGTCCTATAAGCCCATAAAACTACCGATACCTTATCATCCCAATCTTGTCTTCCAACATCACAGATTTTGGTCAAGGTATGACTTAGTATTTTATTGAATGCTTTCGTGGTTCCATTTGCTTGTGGGTGATAGGGCATAGTCTTATGGTGAGCCACCATGAACTCAAATAGTAGGATCCTCATGGTCTCATTTAGAAAATGTGTACCCCTATCACTAGTCAAACTCAAAGGGCATCCATACCTGGTGATAATGTTCTCCCATAGGAACCTTGTCGTTATTGCGGCCATGTAATCTTTAGTCAGTGTAACACCTTGATTTTTGTAAGTTATCATGGTAATTACCTTTCATGATGTTGTAACTATAGAAATGAAGATAAATATGTTAAGACACATCTTTTGATCTTATAGGAATGTGTTGCTTGATCCGAATCCTTGTTTGTTGTAACTTGATACTTGGGACAGAAGTTACTATTGCTTGTGTGATTGCTAATGAGACTTGATATGGAAACTAGTTAATTAAATATTAGGGGATTAAACCCTAACCAACCCCTAAGTTTTATCTTATACCCTAACTAATATCCTATATGGATTTTAGATTTCATAAGAGAGAAAATAGGTATAAATTCCATTAACCTATGAACTAGGCGAATGACCTAGATATGGACTATTAAAATACTAGACTAATCCTAACCTAAGGAAGGCGACACATAGACCCATGTGGATGGAAAGGATAAGGGAAGGGGAGGTAAGAAATTTATTAGGACAATAAATAAAGTCTTTACAAGTTTCAGCGCCAAGTTTGGTGGGAACAAGAAAAAGTTGGAGGCATCCAATTAGCTAAGTGGCTAAAAAGGAATTACATGTAAAATTTGAAAAGGAAACTCACCAACCCGAGTCGGTGGTGGCGTGAGGAATGAGGAAAAATCACCGCATTCAATGCATTCAATGACCTTGGTCTTAGAACTACCTTTCGCCTTGGAAAGAGGATAGAGGAAAAATTTGTTTGTCATTGTGTGCAATCGGGTTTTTAGTTGCTTTGCATTTTTTCGATGGTTCTCGAACCTGCTATTAGTTTTGGTTATTGTTGCTATTGTTGGAATAGCCACAACTATTTTTGAGCTTAAGGAAGTTAGTGGACTGTTGGGAAAGCCCTGCGCCATGGACGCTGTGTGGAGAGAAATAGCTCCTGTGGATGCGGTTTTCTTGAACCACAATAAGAATTTCAGGCATGTTAAGCCCTTCTCCTTAAACCATTTGCTTTTGTTTAAATGTCTCATTAAAACAACCCTGCTTTTACGATGGGTGTTTTAGTTAAATGATGTTGTTGATTTGAATGAAGTAATTTCTGGGTTGAGTCATTTTTCCCTTGCTGAACACGACTTGGGTAAAAAAATTTTAAAAATGGGTAAATGAAATAATTCTGTTCTTGATGTGTGAGTTGTTTGACAATGTTGGGTAATCATTTCTTTACTCAATATGAGTTTAACAGTTGAATGTATTAGCTATGCGTGTATTATTTTATGAGTTCTGTGCTCTCTTGTAAAAGTGGAAGAATAAAAGGATTCGGTAGGACCTTCTGGTTTGAGCTGTCATTACAAAACGAACATGACTTGGGCATACTTGTTGCGTTTTAAAAAGAATGATGAGTGTTGTCTTACAGAAATAGTTAATGAAACGAGTTATCTCTTTTGCTGTTATGAATCCTGAAAATAATGATAATAGGATTTCATTGTGTATTATGGGTCAAACTTGTTGTAGTAACAACAATGTGTGAATTGTTGTTTTGATTTGTGTGCGATAATGGTTAAGGAAAGCCATAAAAATGCTTGACAAGACTCATGTTTAACTGTTCCTCTTGTCATATTACAATGTGTGGGGTATGAAACCTCCTTGGGACAGTAAGGTCATAGTAGCATCTTACCTCGTTGTTCTAAATGGATATGGTGTTCTACCTGCTTGTTCTTGGTATTCATATATGACTATTTGGAAAGAAGTTCTGATCTGAATGGGAACAAAAAAGTCAGTCTATAGAATAGACTGGGTAGAGCATATAATTTATACTATGTGTCTTCTTAAACTCAAGGATATATATATATGTATATCTAATTTACGGATTGAAAACCTTTCATTATTTTCATTGAAACAAAATATGAAAAGATTTCTCCTTTCTTTGTTGAAAGTAAATTCTCTCACTATTATAATGAAAGCGTGATATGTTGTTGATGTACACTCTTACATGTTATATATTGACATGAATTTCTGTAGAGTGAAATATTTAAAAGGAAATGATTGTGTTTAGAGGTTCTTTTGGTACTAATGTTTATTGACTAGTTGTAATGAACTCTGTTAACTTTTTGGAAAGGTAATAGTAGTTTTCAATTACTGAATATACTACTCTGAATGAATTATACTATTGGAGTATGTCTGCTCTAAATAAGAGGTATTTGGATAGACAGTAAGAAGAGGTGATATGATCTTTCTCCCTTTTATTCGATTATTGATTTTTGTTCATTTCTCTTTGGACTGTTATCATTGATTGATATCACGTTTGAATTAAAATTTCTAGTATAGTTATGAGGAAAGGAAAGAGAGTGTGAATGGATAATTGAATTAATGATCATTTTCTCTCATACAGTTGGAAATCTATAATTGTTATGGAACGAATTTCATACTGCTTGGGTTAAGCATTTGTATTTAAATTGTTGTTTACTTTTCTCTTCAGCGTTTGATTGTTTGAGATTAGACAAGTTGTATGAAAGGAAAGGAAAATGGTTCTATTGGAAGTTTTATTTAAAATCTAATTGTGAATCTTCCTCTAACTAATGTAGGGGAAAGGAATTGATAGCATTATGTTAGAACAACAGTTGCATAATTGTATTTTTAGTTCTTACGGATGTTTGTAATCTGGAAATGTTTGAAGGAAATTACTTCTTGTTATAAGTATTCGGAAAGAGGACAGTAATCCTTTGTCGATTGGGATGGTAATTAGATGATTAATTTGATATGTTGTTCATCCTTTTTGGTATTTAATTCTGGAATGATGTTCATATTAATGTTTCATAAAAGCAGGGTTCTTTTATTGAGACAGTTAATTAAAAGCACCTCATTTTAATGACAAGTGCTTAATATGCTTAGTTCAATGAACTGACCCGTGCAAGTAATTTTGCAGATGAAACTTGAGTATAAATGAAGACATGGTTGTTTTCCGATACTTCTTTGATTAACTAAAGATGGATAGTATTGATAGCTATTACTCCTACATGAGGAAATGAGAAAGGAAGAAGTTACATTCTTCTATCTTTATGAGTTGTAATGTTGTTTGATATAAACAAAGTCCAATCGTTTGGACTGGCAAATGTACAGATTGTAAATCTAATGGATGAATACAAGTAAAAGTGTGCTATTTTCAATAACTGTATCAGTTTGATATTGTTGAATAAGTTTGAGAATATAACATTATTCCTTGACTTGGAATTATTCAAATGTTAATGGATGAATTTAAAAGGAAATAACATCTATTCTTTACCTAAATGCAACTTTTACGTTGAAATGTGCAATTAGTTCATACTTGGGTTAAGATGAATTTTGAATTGACATTAAAAATATTTAGATAAACACGAAATCCTAATTGGAAGGTATTCGGGATTAGTTTGAAAACTAAGGGATATCAAATAACTTAGAGGCAGCCGAACCTTGTATTCGGACTCCATTAATAGCCTCAAATGTTTAAATTCATAAAATAAAGATATGGGAAATCATATCTATTGTTAATAGACCTTAACTAAGTAAGGTTAAGGAGGATAAATGAATAAATTCATTTAGAATTAGATCTCGTTTAAATGACGTCTAATAAGATGGAATTCTGAATTTGTTTACAGTTGTGGAAAACTTGGTTAAGTTTAATAGGTTAAACTTATTAAGTTATCGATAATGGACTGCTTAGTCCAAAGATTAAGAAAGGAACCAAGAAGTGAATAGGAAACCCTTTGGTATGAAGGAGGAAATGCGTATTAAGCTAGAAGATGGATTAAGCCTCTCTTAGCTACATACAACTAAAACAAGAACAAGGATAAAGGATCAGCATGGTCGCTGCTTTGAAAGTTGATCTTAAATACTAAGATTATACCCAAATCACAATTGAAATGGATGTGTACCCTTGATGAGAGGATTCGTAGGACATTGACATATGCCCAGGCTTCTGATATAGTGTCTTCATGAAGGTGGGGCCTTCATGACGACACAATGTTATAGCTGACATATTACAATGCCCTCCCAAATTAAATCATCAAGTTTACATAAGCTGGATACTAAGTTCTTAGATGGGGATAGGAATGTGATCACGTATACGAAGTGACTCCGGAGGACTAAAGGTAACTAGACACATGAAGTCGTCTAGGAGGACATTGTATGTCTCACAGCGTATCTTTAGTTACCATGAGTAACTTCCTATGCTCGTTCATATTGCTAATTGGGGTTAGAGCTTGACCTTAAACGGAAGGACTAGAAGAGACCAGGAAAGACCATTCTAGATAACAGATGAAGTGAGGTGAAGGACGTATTCCAATGATGTGTACCACATCTAGGAATATGATCATGCAAAGCATGTGAAAATCTTTGGCCAAAGTATCGCAAGTGCTAGTTGCGTTGTCCTAATCACCTAGTTTAAGATGCAGGATGTCAGATGAATATCAGTAACAGATATTTAGATAGGCTTCTTAAATGGATCACTTCGATAACCGAAATGGTAAGAGAACCCTGTATATTCATTATACAATGCACGGATTAACATGAAGGATCGGTAAGTCGCCGAGTCATGAAATGAGAGATCGTTGAAACTCCGAGCCATAAAATGGGAGATCGGTAGTTCTTCGAGTCATTTATAGTAGCATATGGTAACTGTTATATGATTGAATGGCATTGAATGTGTGTTCCATATTGCAAGTATGTGAACAGAGAACATTGGTTTTAAAAGGAAATTGTGTGATCCAAATTGCATTAGTTGGATAGAGAACAATTATTAAAACTTGAACTCTGTGTTTGAATTATATAATTCATAACAGGAACGTTGTATAAAAAAAAAAAATAAAAATTTTCTTTGTTCTAGTATCTTAAAATGGGGATGTTATGTTACATCAGCATTCTGCTTCCACCCACCTTTTGAGATAATTTGTGTAAGTGATGACATAACGTGACCTAGTCCTACGCATTGCCAATGTAATAGGTCCTACAAAGTCTATCACCCACTTTTCAAAAGGCTTCATGCTAGGAATAGGATGCAAAGGCATTTCATCTCTCCTTCCTGGTTTCCAATGCACTAACAGTGGTCACATGCTTTACAATAATCTCTAAAATCCCTATACAAGGTTTCCCACCATAAATCTACCATTACAATATTAGGTGTAGTGGCATCACCTACATAATTCCCACCTAAACTTCCTCCATGTGCTTCCTCCATAATGGCCAGGTGCTCATGTTCTAACACACATCTACGTAAAACTTCATCACATCCCTATTTTTATAAGTCTCCAATAATCAACATGTAGGGCGAGGTGCATATGGCCAACCGCTTCTTTCCAATGCCCTCATTCTTTCCGACGCCACACCTTCTTTTAAAAATACAGCAATCTCTTTCAAATCCAAGGGCGCACGTCATAATCTAAATAGTTGCACGTCTGACATTGTTTCCTTAATACTTTGTGTGTCCTCTCCTGAATCAATTTTTTACAGATGATTAGGTCCATAATTTCTTTTTCTAGGCTTCACTACAACAGTGAACTCAAACTCTTGAAACAACAACACCCATCAACATATGTTCCCTTAAAGAATGGGATTGTTCACTAAATACTTTAATGTCATGTGGTTGGTGTAGAATATAAAGGGTGTTGCTAGCATATACTATCAAAATTTGAAAATCACATAGATCATTGACAATGCCTCACGCTCGGTTGTGGTATAATTCTACTCTGCTGGTGTTAACTTCCTACTCGTGAAATAGAGAGGATGATCAACAATCCCCTCACCTAGTTGTGTAAGTACTGCTCCAATGGTGGTTCTTGAGGCATCTACATGGACATGGAAGGGCTTGTCCCAAGAGGAAAATCACAAAATAGATGTGGTAATAAGTCTATATTTTAATGTATCAAGCATCCTCTGCTACGCCTTTCCCTAATGGAAGGTACTTTTGTGTCTAAGAAGCTCCTCTAAAGGCGTGGCAATCTTGGCATACCCCTTAATGAATTTTTTGTAATATCCCGTATGCCCAAGGAATCCACACATTGCACTCTAGCTAGTAGGCTCCCTTAACCCCACAATAACTACAACCTTAGTGGGATCTACCAGTAATCCCTCCTTACATATGATATGCCCCAATAAAGTCCCAAAGGGTGTAGAAAACACACACTTCTTAATGTTGAGGGATATCCTCAATTGCCTACACCTTTCAAACATTAATCTCAAGTTGTCACAATGGTCCTTAACCAAGCCATTTACTTTGTCCAATCATCCAAGTAAACCTAAAGAAACTTATGAATGAATTCTGTAATGCTTGCACCACTATACGCTAAAAGACAGAGGCATATTTTTCAACCCAAAGGGAATGACTCAGTATATGCAAAACATCCCCACTTGATGGAAAAATTTGTCTTCTCCTGGTCCTCCTTTGTAATCCGGACTTGGTGGTATCCTGAAAATCCATCTCAAAGGAATAGATTTCATGCCCGGTGACTCCTTCCAAAAAAATTTCAGTGAAGGGGGTCGAAATGGATCAATGACACAAACTACATTCAATTCCCTATAATCCACACGCATTCTAATCCTCCCATCATTCTTGATGCTAATTACCATCATAATTATCCATTCTCGATTCTTCTACTCGCCTCAATGATCCCAAAATCTATCATCTTTTCTATCTCCTCCTTAACCTTCATGCATAAGTTAGGATTCATCCGGTAGGGCCTTTTTCTAATCGGGTGCGCACCTTCCTTCAATTTTATCCTCATCTCCCCCAAGGAATGGTGGACACCTTTTAGCTCATGGTACTGCGTGGGAATAAATCCTCAAATTCATGCAATAGATCAATGATCTTTGATACTTCCTTCTCTGTCCAATAATCCCCAATAATAGCTTCCTTAGGTTCATCTCTGAACCGATGTTAACCTTCTTTATATTTAAAGGCTCATGGCGAGCATGCACATGAACATCTACACTATCCACTACTTTACGTGTCCCCACAAAATGGCTAACATCTAAACTTTATGATTCCTCTCCATTAATCACATCTACTAACTTTCGCCTCCTTCTCTAAACATGTGCGCTCAAGCTATAACACTTTTGTTTCTTCAATCTCTTTGAAGCACCCCTCCAATCCTAGTTCACTTAGGAGTTCCAATATCCTATCTTCCGTTCTAGCACTATTCCCCATGGTAAGGCACTTGATACCTTGCAAGGCCTTATCAACCGATGGTTTGGTACTTTGATACTCAAAGGCTTGAATAAGATCAGCCGCAAGCTCTTGCCAATTCCTTATCTAGTGGTGTGTCTCGAATGAATGTACCATACACGCACACAACCCTGTAATGTAGAATACAACTTGTGCACCTAGAGGGATGGTGGTAAGGCTTCTGCGCCTTCTCTCTAGACCCATTCACACTCCTAGATATGGAAAGAGGCGGGCTCCTTCCCATGGTACTCCTTGATGATGGTGGGTATATTACTTCTAGAAAATCTAACAAAGAGAGAAATTCTTACCTCGTGCCATTATAAAAGGATCTCCTAATGCGTGGCCCACCAATAAGCTATTGTGCCGAGCAAGATGTAACTCAGCATCTCCCTTCGTTCCTTTTCATTTTCCACTGAACTTCTATCTCGTGTAGAAATATCTTAGGGAAGGCTCCTCCCAGGAGTACTTGGGCAGTTCTCTTCCCCCAAGGTGCCAAACCATGTGTGCATTAGTTATCTTGGTCACCGATCCTCTCAACTGTCGTGCCATTTATTTGTAAGTCCTATGCACCTAATTGTCACATGCCAAGCTAGTGGTATCACTCACTGACTGAGCATCCTTAAACTGGATAACCCCATTAATAGGGTGTACCATCTTAGGGTCTCTGATTGAGTGCACATGAATCTTGTCAAAAACCTCTTCTCCCAATGGTTCAATGTAGGGCACTGACTTCCCATCAACCAGGGGTATAATGACCCACTCCTCTTTGTTCTCAAAACTAATGTACCCTTTGTTAAACCAGAGGTCTGCATTGTTCTTGTAACACCAAGGGCACCCAAGTAGTGTTGGGAAATTGTCTGCCTCGGTGAGCACCAAGACTTTGAAGTCCCCAGTAAACTTGGCTCCCTGGATAGTAATAGTTGCATCCTTCAAGACACCGATGGGAATTGCCTTAGTCTTGTTTGCCATATATAACACATTTGAAGATGGTTGTAACACAAGTCTCCCCATCTGATGCCATGCATCCAAAGTCAAAACATTAACCTCTGCGCTAGTGTCAATGAGTATATTGCTGAGGAACCATCCATCTATAACTACATTCAATGTAATCTCCTTGTCATAGTTAAGGCTGTGAGGGGGAAGGTTTACATGCAAGACTTGCCTCTCACACTCTTCTCCAGCATGTGGTACCTTCTCTCTCAACAAGGATCCTAGCAAAGGAATGATGTTCTCCTACCTTAGCATTTTTCACACCTCCTTGACCTCATCTAGGTCATCTTACTGGGTCTCGATCCTCCTTCCTTGTTCCTCCCTCCTGGATTGCTCCTTTAGACACTATATCTCCCCTTGTAAGCTTCGAATAACATCTATGGTGTCCTGATATATCTCCTTCTGATGCGTGGGGTCTGGGTACTTTCCATGAATGACCTCTTCTATCTTGGTATCTCCCTTACACATGCGGATTCTGCCCTTGTTGTTACAAGACAGTGCTCTAAACCTTCATCCCATATTATCCGAGGCATCCATTGTATGTCTTCCTTCTTGATGCTTTGACCATCATAGCGCCTTTTCCTTCCGTGATACTCGATTCATATGCTCATATAACTCTAGGCACTCCTCATACTTATGCTTCTTTCCACACCATGAACACTGCAACAAGTCTAAGCACTCACGCTTGTAATGTTCTGGTAGATCTACAGTTGAAACATGTCCCTCATGGGAACTCACTCCTTCCTCTGTGGTTACCTCGTCCATGGAATCCTCCTTGAAAACCTTTTCCTCACGCGCCTCCATCTACACGCTCCTCATAACGGTGATCATCATTTTTAGAACCACTGGCAATGTTGGTTTGGCGCACCCCATGATCAATGGCCTCATGTATCTGATCAATGAGCCTACAGTCTTTAGTATCATGGGTCGTGGAGGTGTAAATATTGCAATAATAGGATACATTATTTTTGATCATGTGCTGTAGTAAGGGACATCTACTGGCATCATGGTCCTCATGATAGATTTCATAATCTAATGTTACAGTGCATACCATCCTCCAGGGGAAATTATCCTTAATGGGCCCCTCTATCTCACAATCTATGCACCACAAACTACTGTGAGTCTCATGGATCAAGTTTGCAGATAGCTTTTTCAACTATTTAGCCATAATAGCAATCTGAGCCTCCAAGAATGGGCTAATGCCAGTATCAATACTACCAACGGCTTCATTCATAAGGCATCCTCCAATGCTTCACGTGGATCTCAGTAAATTCTTATGAGACAGGGACCTTCTAAAAGGGTGATTAATCCTCCAAAAACCAATGTGCATCTTTGAGAAGGATGTATATCATATGATAATTTATAAAAGAGAGTCTTAAAGTGTGCATCGGGGATAATTTTAGTGGTAAATATTCGTAATATGACGAAAACTTCATTTTAGGAAAATTTGAAAAGGTGATTTTTTCGAGCGGGCGGTGTCCTATTCACCTAATATATATATATATTTTGGGGGTCGGCTTCTCTGCACTTGAAGTCATCTTCTATAAAAACCTAGGTGATTTGTTTGGGTAGTATACCTCAAGCAGCTTACCAAATTACCAATACTTGTGAAGTTTGAACTTACATACTCTTAAGCACCGATATATTGTTGTTAGCTTTATTAGGGTTAGTTGTTGACACATGATAGGGACATAGTTGATGCATGAAAAGAGTTACCTTTGTAGATGCATGACAAGGAGATATTGTAGACACGTGAAAAAGGAATAGGTTTGACACACGATAGAGAGAGTTGACACGTGACAGGGCATAATAGTTGACACACGATAAGGATAGAGTTGACGTGTGACAAGGCGAGTTTACGCATGAGACCTCGAGATAGTGGACATGCGATAGATACCTCAGATAGTGGACAGATTCACTACTTGGTTCTTTTGCTGACACAAGATTCTCTTCATAATAATGGAAGGTGCTAGTTCAAAGAATGCGAAGAACCTAAAAGTAACTAAGAAATATCAGAAATCACTCTTCAAGTATTTTGGAAACTCTATGGATACAGATATTGAAAATACCAAACATATAGATGCCACCATAAAGAATTAGATTACTGACTATGTGGAAGGTATTATTGAGGTGGACATGCATTCTGTACAGTATCAAAGTCAAACAAATGACACCTACAATAATATGCCAGATCTTGAAGATATTTTTCCTGTTGGGGTTCAACCAGAAGTGCATCAAGATATCACACATACAAATACTCAACAAAATGGAACACAAAAAACAAAATCAAATTCCGGTCCAAGAAAGAGGAAACCAGATGATTGTGATATTGCTCAAAATTCTACTCAAAAAAGTAAAACATTGAAAATGAACAAGAATATATGGACCATTGGCGGGACACACAAGTTTGATTGGGCAGCTAAATATCCATTTATTGAACTCCGTACAATCATATAATTATGAAGAGATCCCATTTGAATGTACATGTATAATCCGTACGTGGAAATTGGGAAAGCAACAAAAAAATGCAACTAAAGCTAGACACTATAGAAAAACATTGTGGAAAACAATATTTGGTATAACAGGGTGGATGGCCGTAAAATCAAAACACACAGTGGAAAAATAAAAAGAATGCATGCATGTTAGATACAGTGAAATATGAGGCAGAGTAGAAAAAACATAGACATCTCTTGGAAAAGGGAGGAACGATCACATCGCATATTGGTAAGATGAAACAAACAAATCTACATGCAAAATTCATACAATTCTCTACTCTATTTCACATACTAAAAAAAGGAAGACCGATTTTAGATTTCCTTGATTTCAAAGTTTTGTATCAATTTAATGGAATGTTGAATGTACCTCAGTCTCATTGGTCTGAAAGTAGTGGATGGGAAATGTCAAAATGCCTTTCGATGATAGAGAAGGAAGATTTGAAAGAGAATGTAAAAAAAGAAAAGTTTATCTCTCTTTCAATTGATGAAGTGACAAAGAATAAAAACACCGCATGGGTATGTATCCACGTCTATACTTTAGAAAATCATATAAGGACACCTCATTTGTTGGGTGTTATGAAAATGGTTAAAAGCTAATGCCAAAACCTACATAAAATAGTTATTTCTCATTTGAAAGATATTACTAGAATGACTGATTATGAAATTGCTACGAAGTTGGTATGCATTGGAGCAGATGGTGCATCTGTCATGCAGGGTCACCGAATAGGGTTGTGTGTTAGATTACAAACAACAGTGGCCCCATATATGCTACCAATTCACTGTATGGCTCCCAGAATGAATTTAGCGTATAAAATGGTAAGCAACCATGAAAATGTTGCTAAATTAGAAGAACTTATAAGATAACTTCATGCCTATATGTCAAGTAGCCTAAAGTGATTTCTTGAGTGTCGAAATTTACAATTGGAATTATAGATGGCAAAAAGCTTCAAGGATGTCGAGACTAGATGAATCTCTTTGTATGAACTCGCATGCGAGTTCATGAGGAGTATCCTTTGTTAGTTGGTTTCATGCAAAATATTGTCATAAAGTTGATAGGGTGAGGGACTTGTTGTTCCGTTTAAGCTGATTTGGAGACATTGCTTAAATTGGTTGGTATTGTTCTAATTTTAAAGGATATCAATACATTGATGAAGCATGCACAGGGTAGATTAATCTATATTGTGGATTTTATACGGATGAGAAAAATGGTATGTCAAAGTCTTGATATATTGTATTGTTCCCAAGATAGTTTTGATGCACCTGTTTTTGAGAATTGGAAAGCTTTATTAGATCTTAAAAATCCCAGAATCTTTTTGAGATTTAATATCCATGATAACCTCTACATCACTGTTAATGGGAGGGAAATACCACTGCACATTTTACAAAAACATCAAGATATTATAGGATCGGAATGAGAAGATGTTCCCGTGACACGTAATCTCTTTGAGTCTGTTATAGTTGAAACAAGAATAAAGCTTAAAAAAATTTAGAATCCTTGTCATCAGAAATTAGGGAATGTTTCTGTAAAGATAAAATTCTGGAAGCCATGGGTGTGATGAATCCTAATTTTTGGAATACTGAAGGTGGCCATGCAGACTTTGTCAGAAAGCATTTCCATAAATCCATGGGTACAATAATGGAACAATTCACAAAGACTTCAGAGCTCAAGGGTATGGAAATCAAAGGTATACTGAATGCTGATTTATTAAAGTTTCAATCAACAAATTTTGCAACAATAATGAGGAACCAATATAAAATTTTAAATGAACCTTCTGAAAGTGGTGCTATTACAAGGTTGTGGTGAGAAATCTATCAAAGTTCTATCTTACAAGAAGATATCAGTGAATATTTAAGATTATATGAGTTATGCCAAACAATGATTTTGGGGTCTATGGAGGATGAAAGGGTTTTCAGTGCATTATCATTTATAAAATGAAAATTGAGAAAAAGGTTGGATAAAAATCTAGAAAGTTGGATGAGGTTTTATGTTTCTCGATGCTCCATCGAAACCTTTCCGTTCGACAAAGAAATTGCGCATTGGAATTACCTTTGCGAAAGAAGAGGTGTGAATAATATAGCTACAATTACAACTGTTCCCAACCTTGAGAGTGTAATTGGCTCATCGTCACATTCTACAGAAGAGAACATCGAGTTTGAAGAAGCTATTGATAATGGATTGTTTCAACTTTAAATAGGTATCTTCTTCATCTTAATCTTATTGTTTGTCACTTTACATTTTTTTCAGCTCTTGTTATCATTAAAGATGTTACAGGTCTATATATTTAAATTTATTTAACTACAATCTTTTTATTTTTTTTGAAAACATGGGTTGACATCCATCTGAGGAAGCTAGTACTTCTCGGACGACAATGTCGTAATTCACCCATCTATCTCGCTAATCCATTTCTCGTGTTGAATTTTTTAAAACACAGATCTAGCACATTACCAGTGGTAGTGATGATTTCAACTTTAAATAGGTATCTTCTTCACCTTAATCTTATTTTTTGTTACTTTACATTTTTTTCAGCTCTTGTTATCATTAAAGATGTTATAGGTCTATATATTTACATTTATTTAAATACAATCTTTTTATTTTTTTGAAAACGTGGGTTGACATCCATCCGAGGAAGCTGTTACTTCTCGAGACTGACAATGTCAAGCAACTCACCCATCCACTAATCCATTTCTCATGTTGAGTTTTCTTAAAACATAGATCTAGCACATTACCAGTGGAAGTGATGATTTCAACTTAAAATAGGTATCTTCTTCACCTCAATCTTATTGTTTGTTACTATACATTTTTTTCAGCTCTTGTTATCATTAAAGATGTTACAAGTCTATATATTTACATTTATTTAAATATAATCTTTTTAGTTTTTGAAAATGTGGGTTGACATCCATCCGAGGAAGTTGTTACTTCTCGGGACTGACAATGTTAGGAAACTCACCCATCTATCTACTAATCCATTTCTCGTGTTGAGTTTTTTTAAAACAAAGATCTAGCACATTACCAGTGATGATTTCAACTTTAAATAGGTATCTTCTTCACCTTAATATTATTGTTTCTTACTTTACATTTTTTTCAGCTCTTGTTATCATTAAAGATGTTACATTTCTATATATTTACAATTATTTAATTACAATCTTTTAGTTTTTTGGAAAACGTGGGTTGACATCCATCTGAGGAAGCTGGTACTTCTCAGGACTGACAATGTCAGGAAACTCACCCATTTATCTACTAATACATTTCTCGTGTTGAGTTTTCTTAAAACAAAGATCTAGCACATTACCAGTGATGATTTCACAGCAATCTAATACACTAGAGGTAACTTCAACCCTATCAGATTTGCAATTATGTTTAATTTCTTACTAGTGATGATTCTTTCTTGATTTCTTACAATTATGTTTAATTTATTTTTTATATTTGCAAAATGATTTGATATATTTTTTTAACTGTGGGATAAAATGACATAATTGAATTTTGCAGAGGAAGATATTTCTATACTATATAATTAATAATCCACGATACATTATACAATTTATAATATACATCCACATAAAATTCATCATCATCCATATATATCATATCATCACCATATCATTATCATAATCCTGAGTCCTGACACTACAATTATTATTAAAACAATTATTTATCTAATTTAAATTTATTAAAACAATTCCATTTTTTTAAAACAATTCATAATCATATCATTACAAGTATAAAGAAGAAGAATTATCTTAAAACAAGTTTAAATGTCTAGAGAAGAAGAATTATCGTGTTTGAATCTAAATCTACGTCCATATTAAATTGATCATCATCCATATATATCATATCATTATTGTCATTCATCATCATCTATCATCATTCCATGTTTCTAAAACAATTATCCATTATCATCATTCATCATCATCTATATCCATCTCTAGCATTCATTATCTATGTCCACATACAATTCATGATAATCTAAGTAAACCAAACATATGTCATCATGATTCATCCCTATCTAATGCAATCACCATTAAGAGTAAACCAAAAGCATAAACTCCCTATACAATCTAAAAATTCAATAAATCCATATGCAATTAAAATTAAAGATTACATAGTATTTCAAATTTTAAAAGGCTATCAAATCCATATAATTAAATTCAAATACCATGACCACAACATTCAATGTTACAAATTTTCAAATATAGACTCAATATTTAAAGTTTCCACACTCAATAATAAAAGTTTCAACCCTCTTTTTCTGTATCCATTTCAACTCCTGTGCTCCTTTCCCCAACGGTTTCTTCCCCTGTGGCTGTACCCCTTTCCCCAACAACAAAAATAACCCCAGAACTTATAAGATCTTCCGCAACACTGTCCGATTTTTTAAAAATTATTTCTTCTTGATTTGTCACATCTCCATGCGATAGCAAATTTGGATCAACTGCTGCCTTAGCTTTGAATAATATTTTAGGGTCGAAGCCGTGCTCTTTAATTATCCGCTTTAGTGTATTGTTTTGTTTGTTAACCAAAACAATATTTTCCTTCAAATTTTTAGCTGTGGATAAACTGTTTCTTCACTATTTCCAAGTGAACTTGGAATACCTTTGCTTGACTCTTCAAATTTTCATATTTCAACTACACAAAAAGAGTAATGTCAATTCAACATATTACTAAAAAATGAAAATTTCAAATTAACAAGAATGATTATTTGAAAGTGATAGTACTTACAACTGCTCTATCTCTCTCGGCATTTGCAATTGCTACCAGATCCTTGTCCTTAGACCATTTGTTAAAATATGTCTAGGCCTCAGCACTAATATTTTCTAATTTGTTTAATGTCTTATCCAAAATGTCATCTTTATAGTTGTTGTTATACGTGATAGTCCCACTTCTTACTTGGGTAAGTAAGGAATCCATCTTCGTAGGTTGATTCTGGATTGTAGCGTATAAACTATCCCTTTGCCAATAATTTTCATAATGACTAATAATCTCATTGATAAGAACTTTAGCCCTTCTCTCCCATTCTATGAGCTGATTGATATGAGGTAGAATAAACTCACTAACATGGGATTGACAATCATAACCAATTAAGTTTTCCAAAGGAAAAGGTAGCAACTATTCACTATTTGTATCTGATGAAGATGATCTTGCTGGAGAAGTATGGGGATTTTGGCTAGATCAACTGCTACTTGTTTCTACCTTTGGGTGGCCTGATCTTGTTTGTGATAAAATTAATCAAGATTTAGATAAATAAATTTAAATTGAAATGTAATTCAATATTGTAAAGCATGTTGAAATTGAAGTATACCTGCTGGCCTTGAATCATCTCACGGGTATTGAAAAAACTAGTTGGGTCATTGCTATCAATGCCCAAATAATCTTCATCTAAATTTATATTGTTCAAAACTAATATGCCCATTGCACTGGGCAAGCCACCAAGTGAGAATGTTGGAATTCGAAAGGAGGCAATGTTTAGTGTCCCACTAGGGGCCAGAGCAATTGGCATGCGTTTACCAATGTTCTTTTTCACTATTCCTCTGGTTGGCATTTTAAAAATTATTGGTTGAGTGGGGGTGGTGCCGTTGTTTGAATAGAAGGACTGCAATGTGCTGAAAAGTTCAAGAAAAAACATGAAAAACTAGAAAACAATCCAAAAAAGCAAAAACTACGAAATTAAATGTAGTATTGAAAAGTTGTACCTTGTTGTCGAGGGGTAGTTTTTCATAGTGCTAAGGGTGGCCGTGTAGGAGTAGTATTTGGTGGTTTTTAAGAAGATACGAATGCATGCGATCAGTATGCGAGTGAGTTGGGAAGAAGGTTGAGTTTACAAACATGAGTATGGTCTCAAGTCCTGCAATGTCATCAAAATTAAATGTTATGTCAATTCAATTGGTTAAAATTTAAATTTGAAAAAAAAATACAAATTTGTAAAAAATATATGAGAAGGTATTACTTTCTGGCATTTAACAAGTTCAAATTGTTGAGGGTTCGAGAGAGGAGTGAGCTTCCATTTCAGATTGGGAGTCTCCCGAAGCCTCAGCGTGTTGTTGGCCTCTTCCTCTTGATAACACCTTTTTTCGGGAAGGGATTCAATAAATCTTCTCTATAAACCGTAAATTGTTAATAACCTGTGCAATGCAATGTTGAAAATTGAAATACAAACTAAATAGTTTATACCTGTTGTTCTTTAAATGGAATTGACAACTTCATCAACTCCTCGTCAGTGTAAGTAGGATTTTTTTGTCTTTTAAATTTAAAAGTGCCTCATAATAAAGGCCAAGGAGATAGTTTGTGGAATAAATGACATGTTTTTCTGAAATCTTTGAATTTGTTATGTCAATTATTTTATATATATAGATAGGTGCACCAGTCAATTTTTTTTTTTGAGATAGTGGAAACTATGTATGCAATGGCCCAATTTGGTATATCTGTTTGGTGACCCTACATAACTATTCTGGATTGAAAAAATGAAATCACTGCAGCAAGAAAGTGGTGTGCAATTGCTTGCGTATCCACACCATGCCTAGATTTATTGACATGAGCTACAAATGCCAAATAGTGGGAATTAATATAAATTTATAACACCAAATTGTATCACAATAAAAAATAGAATAAAAATGATGAATTAAAATGAATTATACTTACAATCAACATGGAAACCAAACGTTGATTCGAGAAATTTCTTGTCTTCTTCCAGGAGTGTTGCCTTTGTTGTAACAATTGGTAAATTTCTAAACGGAAGGCCCGTAAACCGATGGATGTCATTTGCTTCGATACTAAATTGGAACATTTGGCCGTTGTTCAGAGTCACATAAAAAAGGTCATCCTCTATATTGTAGGACGAGAGAAGGTAATTCAAAATATCTAGATTTGTTTCAAAATGGGGCATGTCAATGAGCCCAGTAAACTCACATGCATCCATCAAATCTTTATATTCGGAAGACATCTTTAAAATAGTATGGATGTGGGGGCACAAGGGATTCCTATAGATGATCTTGCCCATGGATTGGATTGGATTCTCTTCTTGATTTTTTCATGACCTTGCGGTTGGGAAGAATTTGAAGTCGACATTATAGTTGTGCTTGCGTCTTTGACAATGAGGGATTCCTATAAAAAAAATCAAGAGCTAGAAATTGTAAACAAGATAATGATCGGCGGGAGGGTATTTATAGGCCAAATAGCACATCAATGGCCTCTATTGACGCGCATCAATGGGCTCTATTAACACGCGTCAATGGGCTCTATTGATGCACATCAATGACCACTATTGACACGCTTCATGGACCTATTGACACACATCAATGGCCTCGTTGACGTGCATCAATGTGCTTTGTTGACACATGTTAATGTGCTCTATTGATGTGTGTCAATGGAGGCCATTGATGCGTGTCAATAGAGGCCATTGACTCATGTCAACAGAGCCCATTGATGCGTGTCAATAGGGGCCATGATACATACGTGTCAACGAGGGCCATTGACGTGCATCAACAGAGCCCATTGACGCATGTCAATAGAGCTCATTAACACATGTCAATAGAGGCCATTCACACGTGTCAATAGAGCCCATTGACACACGTCAAAGGGCTCTGTTGACATTGTGTTGACACACATCAAGGATGGTTATTGATGTCATATTATCACGTGTCAAAGGTGCATCGATGTCTGGAACTCTGATTTCTCTGGCTCAAAAAACCAAGTGAAAATTAGGTTTTGGAATACTGTTAAATTCACCTTTCACCGAAACTATTTCGAGGATATTCGCGGTATTTTCCACCTACCATTTTATATAGGTGTCTTAAAATGAACCCTAACGTGCATCATACTCTTGCACACTTTCTACCATTCCTTGTTGTATCTCCTTCAAAGCGCTAATGCTTTTTTGCTCGAACTCGGGAATGTGGAACTTTTTCAGAATGCATTCTTTAACACAAAGTGTAATCCACCACTGTTTGATGAGGATCATACTTTCTATACCAGCTATGTGCGCGCCCTTGCAATGTGGTTGAAAATTGACTAGCCTTTCGTTATGGGGTTATGATACCTTTCACGCACCATAGCAGTTAACACTTGTGAACATGTTCCGCAGCATCCTCAATGCCCCTGTAATCTGGTAAGTGCAGAGACATTTCAAAGAAAACTTGAGGTGGTGGCTGGGGTCCTTGTCCTAAACCAGAGCCTTGGTTCCCTCCAATGTTTCCTTCACCACCTGATCTACCAGGTCCACTAGGTCTTGTACCTCTGAGCCACTAGATCGACTAGAATGGCTGGGTCTAATAGGGCCTGTAGGAGCTGTGCCAAACACCCCCATGGTCCCACTGAATTGTGAGCTGATAGTCTGTGATAGTGCCCCACCATTGCTACTTTGTCCCGCACCACTCCCTAATGTGAGATCAAAAGCTTGTACACTTGCCCCTTGTCCAAAAAATCCTCTATATACTGGAATATATGTAGCCATAGAAGAAGGAAATGTAAAATTGTATCTCCTAGGTGCGGATCTATCTCTTCCACTTTGGTTTCAACTGGATCAATACTTCTTCATGCTTTAGGAAAACCAAGTACTAGGGATCGGTCACCGGGTGGGTTCGGATATTTGCCAATGACTCTCCTTTCTCCATGCGATGAATTGTCACGGAAAGGCTGAAGGGTATCCTCAAGTGCTTGCCAAGATGGGGTGGCACAAACTACTCATGTTCCACGTCCTCCATGCGAACCTCAAATCCTTCCCGCAACATCTGTCTCTATAGATCCATCACACTACCGATTCACGTTGTCTAGTAATATCCCTTTCACGTGCTTTGTCATACTTGATCCGTCTTTCTTCCATCTCCTTTTCTCGCCGTATCATCGCCATCTTCCTCCACCCGAGCTTCCTTACCCAATTCTCGAATGGTTTGGCCAACCATTGGGAGCACTTCTAAACTCATGGTAACCATCAATATCTTCATATCTAGAGGAATAACATGTAGAAACAATCCCTAGGTTCTCATAAAAACTCAAACTCAACAACCTCACGGATAAGAATACGTGGAAATGGTGTATACCAAAGTGTAGCTAGCTAGTACTCCTCCCCACCAAAGATCTATAGCACAGTCCACATCAGATCTCAATCATGCAACCTTTGGTAGTCTTCTTTGGTCCATATCCATGATCCATAATGCCAACTTGATCTAGATGCATAGGTGAAAGCCACCTAAACAACTCTCTTTGGGAAGTAGCGAGAAAAAATTCTCATACGAGATCATGGTAGAGATTCTCCTCTACCCATCTATGTGTATCAAACTTAGGTCCAGTGCTGAATCTCTGGGAAAATTCATCCTCTGTGCTCTTGAACCATGATTCAACATTTTCCAATGTTAACTGATCCGTCATTACTCTTTACATAGATCATGATGCATGTTATATCCCACTACAACTTGAAAAGAGGTCCCAGCAATGGAACTAAGATGTAGTCAAATTTACTCCCACTATAAGAGGAAGGAACCCCATGTGTGCTGGCCTATCACCCAACAAAAGCTGAGCGCTCACCCGAGGCATGCGTAGGTGCTAAGTCTCTCTTTTATGTGAGTTTTTAGTGGGAAGCATTCATCAATGATTAGTATAAGAGTATTCAGGAAATAATTTTAGACATACAAGGATTACAGGGCTTAGGACATTCTCTAGATCCTTGTAGCTTCTTTAGACCATGTGTTTTAAAAGACTCCATAACATATAATATAACAGAAAGAAAGCTACAACCATTCATTCATAGCATGAAAGGAAAGAGAACTTCTATGAACAAAATATACATGAAACCCACTGATATTCATATCTAATTGCAATAGGTAACCTCATTATATTCATCATTTCATTACAAAGAGCCATAGAGGGTAGACCACAGTCATGCACATCACTAGGCTTGTATAACTATGCCAAAAAGAAAAGAAATTACAATGCTAAGCTTAGTACATTCCTTTCTGCATCAGAGCTCCACTTGTAGTAATCCTATAGAGCTTCACCCATGTTATCTCTCTTTGTGTGTATCTCTCCTATCTTCTCCTCTTATGTCTATATTCCCACCCTTTTGTTCCGTGGGCACTTGTATTTATCACCTTCCCGCACTGCCAACTTGCCTTTCCATGCCCTCAGATCCATCACCAAGTGTCAAATGTGGTCCTTTAGTGAGCATGTTTCCTCAGGCCTGAGCTCTCCACTCCATCTCATGATGGTCTTCTAGAAGATTCCTTTGCTGGCATGCTCTTTCCTAGGCCACTTGTTTCCAGGATGACATCTTATCCGTGTGCAATTGATCACGCTTTTCACGTGTTCTACCTTTTTTCTTAAATCAGCTAAGTCCTGAACCTCCTTTTGCACACCACGTGTGCTATATTATTCCTTAAGCCTTTTCTCTTGTACATTATTTCCTTACACTCCATCCTATAATTGGGGTCCCACGTGCCCATGCGCCTTCATACTTAGTCAATATTTCAGGGGCCCAACACCTCTCATGCATACAACCAAATATGCATCCCTTCTAATTACATGCATAATAACCTAGTTATGTTGTGTTCATTTAATGATGCCATGACTTATACCATCGAAAAAATCATTCTCCACATTCGGTGGTACCCTATACCATTCCTAAATTATTCTATGTCTTAGAGGGGGAATTCCTATACAACTTGCTACTTGTTCAACCCTAGATTCGTGCCATGAGTTGTGTTTCTTCAACCTTACACTATTGTTTGAAATTCAAACAAAACCAACACAACTATACCATTCTAGCCAACCCTTCACCTTTCAAGACCTGTAACATGTTATATCGACCCAAAGATGTCCTTATACCAGTTAAGGAATCTACTACCACTACCACTTATTCTTTAGTCACTACCTCATCAACCACTTCTATCGCTACATCTTCTATAACTAAATCCTATATTCCCACTACTTCCGTAGCCTTTGCAGCCTGACCCATCTTCTCCTCAAACATCCAATGCTTCTTATTCCCAGGCTATCTAGTGATTCATCCATTCCTATTACCCACATACCAGATTCGATCCCTTAGAAGGTGTTTTTGAACACCTTACTCTGGGAGTATCTTGCCTTTATAACATTGACACATTCCTTACTCCTCAAGAGTATGGTAACCTTCACCAACATCCCCATTGTTGGTGCTCAATTTGATCTCACCCTATTTTTCCTTGAAGTCTTGCATCTGCAGCACTCGTCATCTTTTCTATCTCCCCATATTGATGTGTGAAAGCTCATCCTTCATTTGGTTGCCATGATCAGTCCTTTCCTTTGGTCGAGGATCAAATTAAGTCTAGAATTTTTTTTCAATTCCTCTATCCATGTGAAATAATTTGTAACTTGGGTGTAAATTCTGGTTTTTTCCCTTCCTTCCGTTTTTCCATAGTCACATTTTGTTTTCCCTGTCAATTTTTGTCCCAACATTTGTGTAAACATGGCCCTTTCTAATTAGATGCGGCTTGCGAGGGCAATTTGAAATTCTAAGGCCCACATCAAATCAATTCTTGTCCACGTGAAGGGCCTATGCTCATCTAAAATTTATGTCTTGGTTTGACCTTTGGACTTGCACCAGGGAGACACATGGAGGTTTTCGCTGGCCTTGCCCAGACTTAGATTTTTTTTCATGTGGCCAGTGTAGCTTTTTCAGACCATGGACACGTGGAGGGCTGTCACTCATTTGAGGATCCGCCTCTTGGTCCTACCTTAATAGTTATGCCAAGGAGACACGTGGTGAAGCCACACTTGTTTAGGGTCTCCGCTTTTGGGCACCATCTCAAATTTGCATGAGGGAGACACGTGGAGGCTTCTGCTGAGTCCACTCTATACTTAAAATTTTCAACCAAATTTCTAAGGGCTAGGACACATGGAGGGCCCATGCCTATTTGGGGACCTACCCCTATACTTTAATTTTGAAGAAGCGCCGAAGGGACACTTGGAAGTTTCCACTCACTCTTCCCTTACTTGGAATTTTCAACGACCAATGAAACTTTCTCAGACCCTAGGCACATGGTGCCCTCCATGGGTCCTTAAACATTTTCAACAAAGTTTTTAGACTAAGACACGTGGTGAGCCCACGCTTGTTTGGGGTCTCTACTTTTGGGCACCATATCAAAAGTGCACCATTGAGACATGTGGAGGCTTCTGCTAGTTCCTTTTATACTGATACTTTTAAAAGACCAAAAGGTAATTTTCTTGGGCCTGGGACTGTCCTTTGTACTTCACCTTTATAGTTGTGCTAAGGAAACATGTGAATGGCTCTAATATAAGGTTGAGAAAGGTTAGAATTAATAGTTGTACGTTGTATCTAATTTTTCTACCATTTTTGCTCCAAGACTCCTGGAGATGCGAATACGCATTATTTTTCATCATTTTTTGATGAAATTCCTTATCATTTTTTTTTCGCAAAGTGCAATTGAATGGATTTAGAGATTAATTTAAGAGTCCAAGGATTGTAATGGTTGATATTTTAAAGTTGGAATTGCTCGACACTTGAAAAATGTGAATTACCGTAGAAGCCGGATATAGAGTAAAGTTATAGAGGAAAGAATGGGAAAAGGACGAAATGTTGGAGGTTGATGCACAAAGGATGAAAAAGGTGTTTCCTAGAGGGTGAAAAGGATTGCCTGTTAGATCCATCTATATAGAGCCACTAGAAAATGATAAAAACAGGGATTTCTTGCATGATAGAATAAAAAGAATGATTAAAAGGATTGTTAAAAGTTGTGGCATGGCATCTCATTCCATTAGTCGAGGTTTGAGAAATGTGATCAATTCATGGTTTTTCCTCCTAGCAGATGCATTTGTAAATTTGTTCAACGTCACTTTTCAAGATAAATTGGTAACAAGAAAAGGTTCCTCAAATATTCTTATTTTCTGGGGAAAATTTGCGATGAGTGAGCGAGTGAAATGTATAAATGCAATGAGAATACTCTTGCAAAAGGTCGGGGTTGAATTCTTAAGAGAAAATTTGAGAAATCCCATCTTCCTGAGAGACCATCTAAGAAAATTTTTAATTTCTTATGTTTTAGATTTGATCATGTCAAGTTGGTTACAAGTGTACACCATTGACAAGCTCTGAGATTGTTCAAAGAAACTTTCCCCTACTGATGAATCTAATCAACTTTGAATTAATCTATGTCAATCTTGGGAAAATTTGTGTCTGCTTTATTTTAGAATGTCTGCAAGTATTTTTTCTTGTTCCTATTACAATCTTGTGTTAAAATCCTCTCGAATCAAACATGATCTTGTCCATGTGATAGTTTAGTGGCATTTGCAATTTCATTATGAGAAGAGCCTTCATCCTGTAATGAGATAAACAATTTAAAATCACTTTACTATCATTTTGTTGACAAATATTGTTTGTAAGCCTTTGATTCTATCTTAGGCATGAGGAAACAAGATTCTTTGATGTTTAATTGAGTCTTTAGCTCAAGCCTTCATGTTAAATTCTTGGAGATTGTGTGAAATTGTGCAAATCTGGGCCTCCATTGATGCACACCTTCTAGTTGAAGGAATATTTTAGCTATCCTGAACCATTCTGTCATTTAGTTTTCCAATTATTGTGAAGGTTCTCAAAGATCTAGCAAAATCAAGTTTATCCTTCTTAATCTCCCACCAAAAATTATTCAAAATAATGAATCCTACCCGAACTACCCCTATTTTCCCTATATGTCCACAAATGAATAAATTCTACTACCAAAATATGTAGAAGTAATCAGGATTCCATAATGTCTTTAGTAACCTCAACCCTATTTAGGAAATATCACCATTCTTTAAAAGTGACAACTCATGAGAGTTAAATTGTGGTGCATTGATCATATTTTGTCAAGGTCTATTTTCAAATTCATACAAAGAAGGATATCTTCATTCTCCTTCATCATCAGAGGTTACAAAATGGGTCCTCTCACCCTAGTTGATAGGCACAACCTAAAGTAGTGAGGATAGATCAAATCCTTAATGAAGGTGTTATCCATTTCTCTGATGCCCAAGTGACAAAGAGTCAGACGAATCCCCTCCCCGAATACAAAATGACTCATAATATGATCTGTATATCTCTCAGTGTCTTTCTAAATATGTGATGTTTCTTGGTTTCTAAGGGAGAATCAATTTGGATACCAACACCCACTATGATCACCACGTAGGAAAATTTTTCCCCATCTTGGCCTCCCCACCTTCACATCAACTTAACATATGGGGTACTTGATGTTTCTACCTACTTTCCTGAGCCACCTTCCCAAACTCAACCATTTTATTTCGACCTTCAATCTCTCACCAACTACCACTTCACCCACACCTTCCTCAATCACTATGCTTTGAAGGGCTTTGGATTTGGTTTCTATGAACAAGGCTGTCATATTCTCATTCCTTGCACCACTCGTAATCATAAAAACCACATTGGTATTGGATTTATCAAACCACCTTCCAAGAAGGCCCAAGTCAAACTCATTCAGATGATAAATATTCCCACCCCAGTCACCTACCCCACCACCTTCACCTACGAGTATATGGATTCAAAATCCATTTCTCCTAACTTTTTTGTTGTGAACACCAATTCCTGGGACATATGACTTACCAAAGATGATAGAAAGGATATCTCTTCTCTTCCTTTCATGTATCCTAATATGATTGATGACGATATGCCTTCTATTAACATCATTCAATGTTAGGATGATGAGTCTATTCTTACCTACCTTGGTGCAAAATATTATTATATTCATCAATCGTTGCCTTCTGAGATGTTAACCATGTTGAATGAATCAACCATTGAAATCAACATTCACACTCAGGATGACCCACACATTCTAAAAATAGGAAAATCTTTATATGCTCTGGGAAGGAAGCTTTCACTTCTTTTCTATGGGATCATAGCAACACTTTTGCTTGGTCCTACATTGATATGCCTGGTATTGACCCAAACATTGTGGTCCACAATATCATAACCATTCTTGATGCCAAACTTATGAAACAAAAGCTCAGAAAAATGCATCCTTGCATTTCCATTCTTGTCAAATAAAATTTCTAGCACCTCCATTCAGTTTCCTTAATTCTACCTATTGATTATCCCCAATGGATCTCTAACATCATTCAAGTCCCAAAAACAATAGGGGACTCGCATTCATATGGATTTATACAACCTTAACTTAGCTTGCGCCAAAGATAACTTTCCTCCACCTAGTATTGACCCTACTAGTTCATCTCACCATCGGCCATGAGATTATATCACTCATGGATGGTTTCTCATGTTATAATAAAATATTACTCACCACGAAAGATCAAAACAAAATCAACTTCATCACTCATTGGGGACCTTCTATTATCATCCCATGCCCTTTGGCCTTAAAAATGTTGGTGCTACAAGTTGGGCCTCGAAATATTGGCTAAGTGTAAAAGGGAATGTGAGCATGTGGGATCAATAGGAAGAAGGGCGTGTATGATAAGATTTTAAGTTGGTTAAGGAGAAACTAGGGTGCACGTGTAAGGAAATACAAAATTTCTAAGGACTTAGCCATATTTAACATTCAGGAGGCACTTAAGGAAAATCGTGACTTGGTGGTCAAGGAAATAATATTCCATGTATGGAATATTCTTAGAAGACATTATTGCAGAAAGTGGAGATCTCGGAACAAAATAAGCATGGACCATTGAAGGACCACATGGACACTTGGCATTCGATCTACTCCCGAGAAAAGGCATGATGATGGGTGTTTTTGCTATAAAGAGATATGCTTGGAAGTAAAAATACACACCGAGGAAGACATAGATGGAATACATATAGTATGGGGAAAGTAAAGCTCTACATAAAATATTAGGAGGTCGTAAGAGTTGGGATTCTCATTAGAGGATTGTAGGAATGTTATCATGTCTAGGGGATGGGTCTATAAAAATTTTGTAATAAAGAAAGTGTAGCTAGGACCTCGATATATAGGTTAGATCCCTATCTTGATACATTTGGTATGATATGACCCTTTTGAACGTAGTGTGGTTGTTGAGACTATGATCAATATAAATATATGGTTCTATTCTAATATTTGGTTCTGGGTGTAAACCCTAGTGTTATGTCCATATATTTTATGGCGAGATCTATTCGTTTATTTCATGTCATGATGTTTATCTTGTTATTAAATGCTTGGGTATAAGGACATGATAGCTCATGTTGTGTTTTTACATGAATATACACTTCTCTACAACTAATCCTCTAACAATGGCAAGACCTTCTCATAATGCTCACATAAAGGAGGGGCTCGACACCCACGCATACCTCAGGTGAGTACCCAACACCCACTGGGTGATAGGCTGACGTGCATAGGGTTAGAAGTTAGTAGATGGGTAAAATGAATACATATTAGTTCCGTTGTTGGGACCTCTTTTCGAATTTATTGTGATAATGATCCATGATGACAAAGCACTTGACCTTGGACAATGTCATAACATGGTTTAAGATCACAGACGATGAGTTTTATCAGAGATTTAGGACTCGACCTAAGTTTTATGCACACAAATGGGTAGAAGAACACCTGTATCATGATTTATATGAGACCTTCTTTTACTGCTTTCTAGTAGATTTGTATGAATTACTTTCTGCATATGTATCTAGATGAAGTTGGTACTATAGATATCATGTTTATACCTAAGAGGAATATCGGAGAGCTACATGATGATGATTTGACTTGGACACGTGTTGTTGATCATTGGTGGAAGAGAGTGTTGACTAGTTATACCCTAGAATACACTATTTCTACGTATTATTATCTTGAGGTTGTTGAGTTTGAGTTCTTAAAGGAACCTAGAGGATAATTTTTGCGTGTTATCCCTTTATCCATAAATATCCCGCTCATTACACTAAGTTTGGAACAATTACAGATGGTAGGCTAAGCTTCTCACGAGCACTAAATGAGGAAGCTAGGGTGGAGGAAGATGATAGACCTTGTGGCTGAAAAAGAGAGAGAGGAAAGATGACTCAAGTATAGTGAGGCTCATGAAAGGGAGTTGGCTAGACAATGCGAGGTTACAGGAGTGATGTATTTATAAAGGTAAACATTTCAGGAAGGAATTTAGGTTTACGCAGAGGACGTCAAGCTTGAACAATCTATGCTACCCCATATTGGCAAGCACAAGAGAGATACCCCTTCAGCTTCTAATGATATTTCATCACTTGGAGAAAGGAGAGTCATTGGAACACATATGAATCCTCATGGTGACCAACCCTTTGTTCTTAGTCTTTTGAATCAATAAATAAGTATTGCTAACCTAGTTGGTATTTGTAAGAGTGACTGATCTGCACCTAGGAGATATAATTTCTCATTTGGTACATCTATGGCTACACAATCATTTCCCTGTATTTGGAGGAATATTGTATGGAATGACATTTGGGAAAAGTGTGAGTACACAGATTTTGGGTATCACATCTGTAAGCGTCACATGACACACATCTAGTAGCGGTGCAATATCACAAACTATTGGCACATAGTTCAGTGGGACATTAGGGACACTAGGCATGACCACTTCAGGCCCATTACCAGCTATAAGAGGTGGATCTGGTGGTATAGGATCTAGAGGGTTTTGTGGGTCAAGAGGGACAAGACCTAGTGGATCTAGTGGATCTAGTGGTGAAGGTAAGAAAAGAGGAAATCAAGGTTCTTGATTAGGTAGAAAAGGACGTCAACTACCTCAACAAGTATTTTTTTATATGTCTTTGCACCTACCAGACTAAAAAGGTGTTGAGGATGTTGAAGATCATGTACAAAAGTGTGAATTGCTATGACACATGAATGGGATCACTACTCCAGTGGAAGGAAAATTAGTTTACAACAACATTGTAAGGATGCGCCTATAATTGGTACTGTATATGACCCCATCAAAGAGTGGTAGATTACACCGCGATGCAAAATGCTTTCTTGGCTGAATTTCATATCCCCGAATTTGAACAAAAGATAATTAGCACGCGTAAGGAGATCCAACAAGAAATGGTAGAGAGTGTTTGGGAATAAAATGAACATTTTAAAACTCTCTTATCAAAGTTATCCTATGATATTTACCCCTCTCATCATTCTCGCTTGTTTTTTGGAGGATTGATAATACCATTTAGAAGAGTTCTTTCACAAAAGACTTTCATGAGACCCGTGTGAGGCCTTGGAGGTTGCCTTGTATGCTTGAGCCTATTGAAAGCATGGATACCATTGTTATCCCTTTTCTTGAGGCTCAAATTGTTGTAATGGCAAAGCAGCTAAACAAGTTTTCTTTAAACTCGACATGAAACCCGTAGTGGTCTATGGTGCATGAATTGTGAGGTAGAGGGTCATACAAAGGACAGCTTGTCCCGGAGATCGGTACACACCATGACAGTGAACTATGAGATTTTTAACGAAGATCATTATGAAAATAGGTGCCCATTACTACAATGTGTGATCTATAAAAATATGTCTTGCTATTACAATATTTTCACTTCTACTACTCATGACACCAAGGATTGTTGGTGATTAACCATATACATGATACCATTGCTATTGGTGTGCGCAAAACTAGCCTCACAAACAATTCCAAGGATAATGGTCATCACTATGAAGGGCACATGGATGGAGGGGCATGTGGGAGAGGTTTCCAAGGAGGATTTCATGGTCATGGTAACTGTGGAGGGAGAAGTGAGTTCCCGTGTGAAACCTATTACAATTTTGGTTCGACGGAGCACTATAAGTATGAATTCCCGACATGTTACAATTCCCTTGGTGTGGAAAAAAACATAGGTATAAGGAGTTTCCAGAGCTATTTGAACATATGTGCCAACAACACTTTGGAAAGAAAAAGGCGCTGAGATGGTAATTTAAGGAATGTCAATTCATAATGGATGTCATAGGTGGTGCCAGGGTTGGAATTAGAGCCTATACTAGTTACAACGCAAGATGAGGCTACATGCACTAGGGAAGTACCAGGGAAAATACTGTTGGTTATTAGAGAAGAGGTGGTGCATGGAAAGTATCTGGAACCTACTCATTAGAAAGAATTGTATCAAGAAACCATGGATGTGATTCAAAGCCTTCAAGGATAGATTCAATTCCTAAAAGAGAATCCAAGACAGTTGTTGATGCAAAATTACAGCACCCCCCGAATCACTCGAGTTTGAATGGGGTATCCGGTGTAACCTACATAACAGGGGACCATCTCTCAAGGCATGTGGGACTTACGAGCTTGAGATGGTCCTCCACGCTAAGGTCATATTCCTATACCTAATCTTAATGCAAAAATACTCCTAATGCAGAATAGATTGCTAACTACACCTATCCTAACAATGTCAAGGAAACAGGGAGAGAGAAATTGCATGTAAAGGGAAATCCTACACTAACGAGGTGATAACACCAAGAAAAGGGGAGAGATACTCTGTTAAGGGAGGATGAAATAGGGAAAAGGGGGCTAAGGGAGGTCAAACAGATGTGACATAGACCCAGATCCTAATCCACCATAAAAACTCCATAGAACACAACATCATGAACCTGCAAGTAAAATAACATGCATAGAAAATGAACATGAAATGGAGAGGCAAGGAAATACAATAAAATGAGATAGGGTTGAAGAAACAAAAAAACACACAATTTTATTACTTAAAAGTATGCACAGACCATTACATTGATGCTCAGAGGCATAAATACATTGTTAGGCCCAAGAGAAGGCTCACAACTCAAATGGAGTCAAGGGAAAATTTTGCAAGAGTTTTCCCAGCTCCTAGAATGTCTCTCTTAAAAATGAGGGGTTCAAGTTATTTTAAAGACAATTTTCACCCACCCTCATTAAAGAGGTATGGGAACCCATAAAAATTCACTTCTCGAGGGTACTTCTATTAGATGAAGACATGGGTGCCATACCACATTAAATCTAGTTGTTGAGCTATCATTTTTTCACCTACCCTTGTTTGGCTTGGGACTTATGATCCACCCAACCATGTGACCCATCTAACCTCAACCATCCAACCCATAATTGTCCAACCTCTAGGTTTCCAATCCCCATCCATCCACTCTACAACCATCCAACCTCTAGGCATCCAACCTCTAGCCATCCAACCCTGAGATGAATAACCTTGACACAAAAACCTAGCCATGTCGTCCAACCCTCGGCCATCCAACCCATAACTATCCAATCTCTAGGAATTCAACCTCAACCTGTCGACCAACCTTGACTCGACACACTTAGTAGTACCATCCAACTCTTATGACCCATCAAACATGGCCTTACCATCCAACCTGTAGCCATCTAACCCTAAGTCGTCCAACCTTCAGACATCCAACCATGAGGTGACCAACCTTTAGTTGACCAACACTCAGTCATCCAACCCTTAGCCCTCCGGCCATGATCTGTGAAAAACCTTTCTATCCAATCATAACCCATCCAACCTTGACCTGTCCAACCTTAGTTAGTCTAACCTTGACCCGTCTAACCTCGGCCCATCCAACCTTCACCCATCCAACCTCTAGCTGTCCAACCTGGCCAGCCATATAATAATCTTGCTTGCCAAATCCAAGATTTTCTGCACGAGCGAGCTCACCATGAGTAAATACCAAAAAATTCAATCCAAAACAAGGCCTTCCTTTCTCTCATAATGGGGTTGAACTGTCATGGTCATCCGCACGTCCAAGAATTATGAATGGCTAAGTCCATTTATGATGATTTATCCAAATTAACCCGGGGTAAATTTGGGATAACAATGGTGACCTCTTGGGGACATCTAATTGCTAGATGTGTGACCAGTTGCCTTCAAGTATCCATTGGGCATGGAGTCAAGCCTAACCTTGAAAAAATTATCCTTTTAAACTGTCCCCTAGTCTTCGCATGAACTTAGCACTTGGGCTGAAATTGCCTTGGCATGCTCCTGAAGCTAATTTTGGGATTTTGGATAAATCCTGTAATTGTCCCAAAAATTTGAAATTTTACCAAGGCAAGGGCATAGAGGATTTTGGAATTTTAACTGATCTATTAGGGCTGAAAATGCACACTCAAAACCACAACAAAAAATCTGATTTCTGCCATGAGTATCATTTCTTCCGAAGAATGGATAGTGCAAGAGCAACCACACACCACAACACATGCTATTTACAAAAATTAAATCATACATACCCCAAGTGGAGCATGCAGAGTGTGCACAAGCACTTGTTCTACTTAAAGTAAACCTATCTACTCTATGATAACCGAAGGCAAAGAGAACTCAAAAAAATCCTACAATTGGAAGGGAGAAGTAGCTTCCCTTTCTCAAAATAGGAAGCCATGTATGTGATTTGGCACTTAACATGGCTGTTATTATGAGTGAAAAAAATGAAAAGAGGCCGATCCTCCACCCAAATTATCAAGGTATCAACTGGAAATAAAAAAATACCTCCTTTTGTTATTCTGCATTTGGATTGAAGAGGCATTACAGCTTATCCTTGGTACTCTGAAACTCATCCTCATGCTCAGGAACAAGCATGACTGGTGTTGGCTCCTCTCTTGGCTCTAGTGAAGCCAAGTACCTGATTGGGCAAGGTCTGATCCAATGGATGTGCCCTTTGCTCTAAAATTCAACTCCAAAAATGGAGTCTTCCTGTGGACCTTCTTGGGTGGATGGTGTGGAAGAGATGGGATCTTCATACTTTTTCTCTTACTCCATGGCAAGTATGGAACTTATCTATAATCTACATCTCATTATTATTGATTGCAACATCTAATGAAGTCACTTTTACATCATTATAATTTTCTGCAACACATTGTTGGCTCTGGAGTTCCTCCATTGTTTCTTGAAGACTAACTTGCTCTTGGGTAGCCTTTTCCTCTAGCATGAAATTTTTCAAATCAAAATCTTCAATTTTCTGCTCTAGAGGAATATTTGGGGTAGAAAGGTCTTCTTGATAGCTCTCCTCCATCATGGATTCATCAATCAAATGAGGCCCTTTAAATGAAAGAAAAAAATCTTTAATAATGCTTTCTTCATCAAGTGGCTTCAACTCTAATTCGATCTCTTCCATTTGTTCCTCTTAAATAGGAATTGAGTCGATTGTTCTACTTCCCTTATGACTAATTGTGTAGCTTGGATTAGATTGGCATCCTCTTTAGACAAACTGTCATTATGGAAATTGCATTAAGAGAAAATAGATTGTTGATCTTCTTGTTCTTGTTTTGGTTCTCCTTCCGATGTAGACTCATCTTCCACCACCTCGTGGTCCGACCCCACCCTCCTCGATGGTTTAACCATCAAGGGTATATTTTTTATCCCAAATTTGAGAGAAAATATTACCAATATTTTAATCATTTCTTATCTATTTGGCTCTCCTTCCTGCTGCTCTCCTTGACTGGTTTTTGGAACTTCTTCCCGAAATGGAATTGGGAAGGTGAGAGGAGGAGTGGATGGGGTTTCAACCGGTTTTGAAATTGTTTGTGTTGTTAAGGGAAGTATAATTTGTCATTTTTTCGAGGGAATGACTATTTGGAAGAGAAAATGGTAGAGGAATTGAGGTGAGATGGAAGACTAGGGGATGGAGAAGGGAAATCAACACTTGGGGCAACAAACAATGGGCTTGAATCTTGACACTACTGAAATGATAAAGCTTGGGATGGAGAAAAAGGAGCATAAGGAGATGGTGATTGAATTACCCATTGACAAGGTTGTTTTGCACTTTACTCATGTACCTTAGTATCCTTAGTACCACTGTGTGAGTTAGGGTATTATTTTAACCATGAAGTCAAGCTTCTCCTGTGGGCTATAGTGTGTTGTAAAAGCACCTTCACATGGACAAGATGCCATGTAACAATTTTTGAATGCCCCGATTTATGTTCTAGCCCTTTACTAAACCATGCTAGCCTTCATCCTTTGAATCTTCTCTAGCAGATCAATTCTCCATTTGACTTTTGTCATTGAATGCATACCCTTGTTCCTTATAAGCTCCATAGCCAAACTAATTTTGGCATTGGTCATATGGGTAGGAATAATGATTCTCAATTTTTTCATAATGCTAATTTGGAGGAGCTGACAAATACATTGGAGGTTGATTGCACTTTTGTTGTTGTAAGTGTGAATTCAAAGATGGGAATGAAGCCATGACTACATAACTTCTTGAATGAAAGAAAATGGATGAAAATGGATGGGGAGAAGGTTTGAAATTTTAGAGATGTGGGTTATTGACCAGATGGAGTCACCAGATTTGATTTGCATGTGCCTCTAAAGGATGAATCTCACCAAGAGCACATCAACCTAATGGAATGAAGTGCTTAAGGTGCTTCAAACCAGGTCCCACTCGGTGTGCCAAAATTGTTGATGCAAAATTATAGTAACCCCTGAATGGCCCGAGTTTGAATGGGGATTTGGTGTAACTGCATAATATGGGACCATCTCTCAAGCTATGTGACTTGTGAACTTGAGATGGTCCTCCGAAGAAGGCTGGATTCCTCTACCTAATCCTAATGCTAAACTACTCCTAATGTAGAAAATATGTCTAACTTCGCACCTATCCTAACAATGCCAACCAGACAGGAGAGAGAAAGTACATGAAAAGGGAAATCCTAAACCAATGAGGTGATAACCCCAAGAAAAGCAAAGTGATATACTTTGTTAAGGGAGGATGAAACAAGGAAAAAGGGGTTGAGTGAGGTCAGACAGATGTGACATAGACCTAGATCCTAATCCGCCATCAAAACTCCATGGAACACAACATCATGAACCTGCGAGTAAAATAACATGCACAAAAAATGACCATAAAATGGAGAGACAAGGAAATACAATAAAATGAGATAGGGTTGAAGAAACACCAAAAAACACAATTTTATTGCTTCAAAGTATGCATAGACCATTACATTGATTCTCAGAGGCATAAATACATTGCTAGGCCCAAGATAAGGCTCGCAGCTCAAGTGGAGTTGAGGAAAATTTTGCAAGAGTTTTCCTAGCTCCTAGAATGTATCTCTTAAAAATGAGGGGTTTGAGTTGTTTTATAGAAAATTTTCACCCACCCTCATTAAAGAGGTATGGGCACCCATACAAATTCACTTCTCGAGGATACTTCTATCGATGATGAATACATGGGTGCCATAGTGCATCAAATCTAGTTTTTGAGCTATCATTCATTCATCTACCCTCGTCTAGCTTAGGACTTGTGAGCTTCCCAACCATGTGGCCCATCCAACCTCAGCCATCCAACCCGTAACTATCCAACCTCTAGGTGTCCAACCCCCATCCGTCCAACTTGAAGCTATCCAACCTCTAGGAATCCAAACTCCAGCTTTTTCAACCTTGAGCCGACCAACCTTGAGCCAACCAACCTTTACGACACACCTAGCTGCACTATCCAACCCCTAGCCCACCATCCCCTAGCCATCCAACATGCAGCCATCCAAATCTCGCTTGTCCAACATGTAACCAACCAACCTCTAGGCATCTAACCTATAGCCATCCAACCTTGACATGACACACCCGCAAGTACCATCCAACCCTCACATGTCCAACCACGATGTGACCAACATTTCCATCCAACCTCGGCCCATCTAGCCTTTTCCCATCTAACCTTGCCCGACCAACCTTGACCCATCCAACCTCATCCCGTCTAACCTTGACCCATCCAAACTCTAGCTATCCAACCTAGCCAAACATCTAATAATATTGCTTTCCAAATCCAAGATTCACTGCGGTGAGCCATATCACCATGAGTAAAGACCAAAATGGCTGAGCCAAAACAAGGCCTTACTTTTTCTTCTAATGGGGTTGAAATTTGATGGTCATATGCACATCCAAGAATTATGAATGGCTAAGTCCATTTATGATGATTTATCTAAATTAACTTAGGGAAGTAAATTTGGGAAGACAATAGTTAGAGAAAAGGAAGAATGTTGAGGCTCCACATAAGGATCTGGATGAGGTTAGAGAAGCATGCAAGAAGTTGAGGAAATAAAATATCATCCCCTTGCTATGAAAGTGGTTACGGGAGAAGCTACATCGTGCCGGAGGAGGGCATGAAAGGTAGGTTCTATATGCCAATCTTCCTCCCCACAAGATTTATTATTACAAAGAGATTACCTTGAATTTTATTGTAGATGGGTGGCTTCGAGCAATATTGTGATTGACACTGGAGCAAAGTAAATGTTATCACTCTAGATGCATGGCATCAAATGGGAAGTCCCCCATTACGTATATCTTTGAATGTGTTGTATATGGCTAACAAGAAAAAGGAAATTCCCATTTATGTCTTGAAGGATGATGTTATCACTATCCAAGGGGAAAATTTCACTGGAGACTTTGAAGTCTTAGTGCTAGTTGAGGTAGAAAAATTTCTAGCATTACTTGGGCACCCCTAGTGTTATAAGAAAAATTTTGACCTAAGGTTCAATAAGGGATACATAAGTTTTGAAAACAAGGAAGAGTGGGTCATCGTCCCTTAATCGATGAAAAATCAACACCCTATACTAATCCCTTGGGAGAAGAAATTCTTGATAGAATCTATGTGTGCTCTATCGTGGGACCGAGGTGATTTAGCCTACAAAGGGAGTTATTCAGTTTGAGGATGCTTAGTCCATAAGTGATACAACTAGTGTGGTGTGTGACAATTGGGTGCATGGGACTTATGAGATAATTGGGAGACAAATAAGAGGCTCTATGACAAGGGTAATGAAGGCATGCTTAGTTAAGCACCCGGGAGGGAAGAAGTTACCAAGTTATTTAGGAGGAGCCAACCCTGGGGATTTCTTATGAGAAATATAGGCTTAGTGGAAAAATGAGGTCAAAAGAAGAGGGATGCTCACCTATAACTTATTCAGGACCATAGCATGTTAGTGGGTGACACATCACGATAGCCTTCTAGAGTGGTGCGAGGTAAGAATCGTGTTCTCTATTTAGGTTCTCCTAAAGAAATGAATCCATTAGAATACAAGACTACCATGGGAAGGAACCAACCTTGTCTCATGTCCAAGCATGTGAGAAAACATGGATGGAAGGTGTGGAGGCCTTTCCACCTTATTTATGGGTGCATAAGTTATATTCCACTTTACAAGGCTATGTGCGCAAATGGTATATTCACTCATACATGCGCCATTAGAAAGGAAATTGGAAAATTTAACGACTAACCTCCTTCGAGCTTTCAAGTATCAGTACTAAATCATTGGTATATAGGGCATTGCAGGTTGTTAAGTGCCTAACAATGGGGGATATTGCTATTAAAGAAGATAGAATATTGGAGTTATTAGGTGAACCTAGCTTAGAACCAAATCTTGATGAAGAAGAGTTAGAAGAGGTTCAGCTTTAGCATGTGTGCATGGAGCAAGAAAAGGGAAAGATGGTCTATGTGATAGATAGTAAAGAGATGGAGAGTTTGGATGCTAACCATACCGAATTTATGCACAAATTTATTGATAATTCTGATGAGAAAGAGCACGCCTACCATGGGCCCCTCAAAATAAATAAGGTTAACATTGGTTCTAAAATGGAACTCAAGCATGCCACTATTGGAGATTATTGGTTAGAGAAGGAGGTCTTGAAGATCATTGATTGACCGTGTGAGTTTTAAGAACTATTTCCATGCGAGATACCATGAGCTTATGGGAATCTAGCACTCTTTGGGAGAAATGAAAATCAAGTTAAAGGAGGGTGTGTGCTCAATTCAGAAGAGGCCTTATCGAATGAATCTGAATCTTTGCATCAAGGTTAAGGAGGAGATATAAAATGATCACTTCGGGCATCATTGAAGCTATGGAGGAATCAAAATGGATAAGCCCCATGGCCATCAGTATTAAAAAGGATGGAAGGATAAGGATTTTTTTTTACTATAGGGACCTCAATGCATTATGTGTCATTGACCCTTTTCCAGCCCCCTTCACTAAATAAATACTGGAAGGAGTTGCTAGGTACGAGATCTATTCCTTCACGGATGGATTCTCAGGATACCATCAAGTTAGAATTTCTAAAGAAGACCAAGAAAAGAAAACTTTCACCACTGAATGGGGAATTTTTTCCTATACAGTCATGCCCTTTGGACTAAAGAATGTGCCTACTATGTTTTCACGAATAATGGTCCGGGCATTTCGGATTTTATTCATATGTTTCTCTAAGTCTACCTTGATGAATGGATGGTATATGGACTAGTGAAAGACCATTGTGACAATTTGAGACTGATGTTTGAGAGATGTCGACAGTTGAGGATATCCCTCAACATTAAGAAATGTGATTTTTCTAGTCCATTTGGGACTCTATCGGGGTATATTATATGTAAGGAAGGCTTGTTGGTGGATCCTACCAAACTTTCCGTTATTGTGGGATTGGGGCTGCCTACTAGGTCGAGCATACTACATGGATTCCTTAGGCATCCGGGATACTATCAAAAGTTTATCAAGGTGTATGTCAAGATCATCATGCCATTGGAGAAGTTACTAAAACATAAGAGTTCATTTCGATGGGGAGAGGTGCAACAAACGACATTTGACACTTTGAAGGATAGACTTATCACTACACCCATACTACAATTTCCTTCTTGGGATAAACCTTTCCACATGCATGTTTATGCTTCAGGGATGACATTTGGGGAAGTATTAGCAAAACCTAGATAAGGTATTGTTGACCACCCCTTGTGATTCACTAGTAGGAATTTAACACTAGTAGAGTAGAACTACACCACTATTGAGCGTGAAGCACTCTCTATGATCTATGTGCTTCATAAGTTTAGGAAGTATCTACTCGAAATACCCATCATATTTTACATGGATCACATGTAATAAAATTACTTGTGAAAAATATCATTTTGCAAGGGCGCATATGTTGGTAGGTCCTATTGTTTTAGGAGTTTGATTTTACATTTGTTGTGAAACCAGAAAGAGTAACTCAAGGTCTGACAATTTTTCAAGAATTGACTTAGGGGAGGGTGTGCAAAGCATTACTTAGGATGTTATGCCGATGTGTGATTTTTTAGGTTATGGTGCACATCCTCGACTTATAATATATTGTTTTGTTTCTCAAAACGGGTGTGACACCTAAGCAATAAAGTATTTGGAAAGAAAATAATTAGCCATATGTGTCATTCCTTATGTGCTAATCAGTGGGGACTTATACAAACTAGGCCGCAATGGGGTTTTGTGCTAGTGTGTGTTGGAACATGAGCACATTGCAATCATGGTAGAAGCACATGGTGGGATTTTAGGAGGGCACAATGCAGGAATGCTACAACATGAAAGATTCTACTCGTAGGGATTTGGTGGGAAATCATCTACCAGATTGCTAATGAGTTTTGAAAGGTATGTGACCATTACCATCACATAACCATTTGAGAAATGGGAAATTTATTTATTAGGACCAATTTCACCTATCACACGAAGGAATGGTTCATGATATATCATTAATTGCACCGATTACTTAACAAGATGGGATGAGGCAACGCTGAAGGGATTACAATGAGAAAAAATTGCTAGATTCTTATGTTAGAACATAATTAGCAGGTATGGATGTCCTTTAAGATTGACTAGTGATAGGGGTACACATTTTTTGAATGAAACAGTTAGGATTTTGTTGGAAAAGTTCATGGTGGCCCATCATCATACCACACCTTATCACCCACAAGTTAATGGAATTTCTAAGGCATTTAACAAAATTCCAAGTCACACCCTAACTAAAATTTGCGATGTGGGAAAACAATATTGGGATGAAAAGGTATCATCCATTCTATGGGCATACAAGACAACCTTTAAGAGATTGTGTTGGTACCAAAATTGATTCTTCCTTTGAATTCAAACAACATCAAAAAGTTGAGAAATATGCTTAGAGATAGATAAATCGAATTCATATCGTTTCTTAGCCGTGGAGGGATGTGACCGACTCTTTTCACTTGAATCTTGGAAATATTAGGTAGCACCATGTAAAGGGTTTGACCTACCCTTACTACTTTTGGTTTTGCCTTCAATCAGGGTGAGAGAAACCATTTTGTAACCTACATTTATGAGAAATGTAAATGGATCAGCTATAATAGACTTTCCGTCTATGATATTTGGAATAAAACCTCTAGAAGACATGGTCAATGCAACATAATCTAACTCTCATGAGTTGTCACTCTAGAGAATGGAGATGTCTTCTAAACAAGGTTCAGGTTACTAAAGACAACAATAAGACCTGATTTCTCCTACATGTTTTGAGTAAAGGATGGGTAAATTCAACAAATCTCCTTAGAATTTATGGACAAATAGTGCAAGAAGGGGTAATTCCTATAGGATTTATCATTTATAGATGAATTTTGTTGGGGAATTAAGCAAGATAAATTTTATTATACCAAATTCCTAAGAAATTTCAACAAAGGTTGGAAAACTGCCAAACAAGATGATAAAAACACTTCAAATAGTCAACAATGAACCTTCAACCAGAAGATGCACACCCATGGAAGCCCAAAGATGCATAGTTTCACACATTCTTTGAGAAATTGACATAAAATCTCATGTCAAAGACTCAAATAAACATCAGAAATCCCTAGTTCATCATGCCTAAGATACACTCATAGAATAACAAACAATCTATATCAACAAGATGGAAATAAAGTGAGTTTAAATTGTTTATTACACGATGAAATGAAAACTCTTCTCACAACACAATTACAAATACCATAGTACTACTAAGAGGATAAGATCTTGTGTGATTCAGAGGAATTCCTAACATAATATTGTAACAGGGACATGAATAACTACCTGAAACATCTCAAAATGAAAGCAAACACAACGATGCTCATGATTAACATAATTAACTCAAGGTTCATCAAATTTATTAGCAAGGGAAATTTTTATTTACAGTCTCAAATCTTGTCAATGGCTAGACACTTGCAACCATCTTGACATGATTAAATTTGAAAACACAAAGGAAATAACAGGTTTCTCAGATAAGCTCTTGGAAAATGGTTTTTTACTCAGGATATCTCTTTTCTTTGAGAAGTTCTCGAAAAAATATTAACCCCCTTACCCATGATTATCTTTTGCATCTTTATACTATTCAACTTACTCACTAACTTCCAAAATTTAACCCCAAAAATATGAATATTCCATGGAATATTCCTCTTTACAATAATCATTTCAAACCATGTTACCCATTTGAAAATACTTTTCCATTTACTACCAAGTGTAAAAATATAAATATTTTTCAACTAGTTTCGTTTTTGCATGACTTGGATACTAGGTCATCACTCTTGGAAAATTATTTTAATCATTCTTTTCACATAGTAATTGGGTAATCAATTTTAATAACCTTTGAGAACTTTGAGGTGATTCTGATATGACATTGATCCCCATCTACTTCCCCATAATCCATTTCAGGTGTTGTGTACTTCATTTCATGTCTTATTGGCTAAATCAACCCACATAGTTCTTTTCAAATCTAGTTAATTCATCAATCATGTTTGGTCTTGATTCACTTCAACCTTTAAATTCTCCTTGTGTGAGCTAGCCAAGATATTCCTTTATCAGTGTTAATGATATCTTTCAATTCAATCAATCTGCCCACTTGTAATATAAAAATTGGTTGCATCCCATCACTAGGATGCATTACTTTTCTTATCTTATAAGTGGGGAAAATTTACACAACCTCTTACCAGTGACATGGTGAGAGTACTTGTGGAAAATAGTTTGAAATAAATTTATTAAAAATATTTTAATCAAATATTTGATCTGAGTGGCTCTGATGAGGATTTCGTTAGGGCCTTGTTTGACATAGAGTGTGCAGGAGACACCAGAGGACCCTTGACTTATCGGCTAGTCCAAATTGCACTTCTTACAAGGCTGATTAGGATTAATCTTGTATTCATAGCCTTTCAATTTATGTACTTTCATCTCTTTCGATGGGAACATCTGAAGGCTCCTGAAGACTTAAAGAAATTAGGATTGAGAGAAGGCCCCAAGTGTCTAGGAAAATTGAATTTCAGTGTCCATTCTTATGTGATGAAGAATTTGTATTAAAGGAGATTCCCAAGGAATCTTATGTGTTATATGACAAATCTTCCATTGACATTGTGCATGCCATCTCTCATAAGGTGGATGAATTAGAGCGGAGGATCATCTCTCTAGAGAAAGGAAAAAAATAACCTGTACCCTCACAACCAAGTTCCATGCCAACATCATCTTCAGGGAAAGAGAAGGGGTGAATCAAGTCCTCATCCCCCAATCATTATCTCGATGCAAAAGAGGAGATGTCCATACCTATTTGTCATTCAAGATTAGAAATATTATCTACTTAGGAAAATAGAAGAGATTTATAGTTTAGTCACCCACCAGCTCATGGTCTTATAATCCTTCATCAAGACATGACTTTTGAGGTCCTTGGCCAATCCATTCCCCAAGAGAGCATATGCCCTTTACAAGGAGATGGAAAACTGAAACAAGCCCACGCCTCTTATCACTTTTGTCCCATGTGATGTAGTCCTTGGACTTTCAAATACTCAAGAAATTCTCTCTTAGTCTATTCTTAACAAGCCTAACCTTCACAAGGGGAAGGGGAAAACAAAATTCTTCACAGGTAGCCTGGATCTTCTAGACTGGGTATCCTCTCATCAGAAGAAAATTGAGATGGAAAATATTATGGACAGTCCTATAATGAATCTTGAGTCATTTATGGACATGGGGATGTTCTAATATATAAAAATTTCCATCATATTTGTCCAAATGACATAAGGCTCAAGTGAATTCATGCTTTGAGGAAGAATAAGTTGTTGAACAAACTTCCTCCATTAGGGGAAGTTTTGAAGAGGGAATAAAAGACGTCTGAACATTGTTTTTCCCTTGTTGTCTTTATTTTTGACATGTATACAACCATTTTTTTCCATGGGCAGGGGCCCCTATAGAACCCCATTTTGTTCCTTTTTCAACATGCAAGAAGCACAAATATCTCAATAGTTTATATGTTTGTACAAATGTATATTAAATTTTATCTAAGTCATATAAAACTAATACATTGTACCATTTCACAATTGATATAGGAAAACAATGAATTTCAAAGTAACAATTATCCTCAATGAAATAGAAATATCAATTAAAACATCATCTTAGAAAGGAAGTATGGAAAGAAAGTACAACTTTAAGAACAACAAGCTTAAGATTGTTCATCATCTCTTATGTCTACATCCTTTTCTTCTTCAGTTTCCACTCCTACATCCTATTCTTCTGGCAATATTTCCATGTATGCATCATATCTCTGGAAAATATCATTTATTTCATCCTCATTTGGCTCAGGTGTGGTGTTGAAAGATTAATGTCTATCTAGCTATTACATCCATACAATGACCCATCTTTTTCTTATATTCTAGTGGCCTAGCTTTCAACTTTGTAATTTTGTTTTCAATTTTTCTCATTTTTTTAATGACTTCATAAGAGAAATCATCTTTCTGAATATTCTTCTCAAAAGAGTTGAACAAGAAATCAATCTTCAAATCACCATAACTCTTTTTGAATTTTTCAAAAACCATGTCTTCTAGTTTCAAATCGATGGCATCAAGAGTGTCATCAACCCAATTTATTTTAACTTCAATATTTTTCGTTGATGCCATTCAAAGAGTCCACTCGATTTTTGTTAGTTCCTCAATGACATGCTAACTTTCTTTGAATTCTGTTGGCACAATCCCTTCCTACTCACCAATTCATCACTAAGTCAAGGTTATGCAATCCAATTTGGGAAAAATTCCCTCAAAGTAGAATATTTCATTGTCACATTGCTCAGTTATCTCATGAATCTCATTAAGCCTATTCTTGAGTTCTTCATACTTTGCTCTAGCTTCTTCAATTACTTATTTTCCCTTTTTTGTTAACTTCTCAATCCATGTGTCTACATTGAACCTTCTTAATATCTTTATCAATCTTTTCCAATCCTTCAAGGGTATTTACAGAGGTATCTACTTGAGTATGACTAGGTTGCCCAATTAACTATTGTAGACTAGAACTCAAGGCTTTGACCTGTTCTTTCAACTACTTTTTTATTACCCTATCTTCATCCTTTTTCTGCAATAGGTCATTTACTACCTCTGATACTCCCTGTTTTAATTGATCTCTTGAAGGTTTTCCTAAAGGAATGATTTGAACACTATAGTCATTAGTTGTTACATTGTCTCTGGTTTTTCCTTCATAAGGGATTGCTATTTCTAGAGTTTTGGACCCCAATGAATCAGTATGAGTCTTGGTAATAACCCTAGACCATTTGGATGTTCTTACTTGTATTTGGAAAGGATAATGCAGTAATATCAATGGATTGAATAGGAAGAACTTATCTTTCCTCATTTGAGATCAATTTGCCAATCCAACCCTTTGCAAGACTTGTCCCAACCTTTGCTTCTTGCAATTCTTGTTGGGGTTTCTCAGGGACAACCACCAATTGCTTGAATACTCCTTGTTCATTCTAGGCTAATGATTTTACCTATTTTTCACCATCTATTTCAATAGCCATTTCCCTGCTCTCACCTTGTACTGGAAATTCCTTCAATTATCCTTCTCCTTGGTCTAAAGCTTGGGATTGATCTATCTCCTTCTGATTTATACCAGTAGTTGGGATATATTCTTTCCTTATCTCTCCAATTGATGCCATATTAGATTCAGTTTCTCCTCTGAGGTTTTCTTGAACCAATAACTGGCTTGCAGATTCCTCCTTCCCATCACATAGTTCTACCTTCCTTGAAGATTGCTAAGTTGATGCCTTATTACTCTCATTTTATAATGATGTCTCAATTTGTTTCATAGTAGATTATTCTCCTAATTCCACCTCCCTATCCAAAGACTGCATATCCATATCAGCAATAATTTCCTCTCTAGCAATTACATCTTGTGCAACTTCTATTGTCTTTTTAAAGATAGATTTCCTATTTGACAAGGCTCATCATCCTTGGTGGTTTTGACATAATGGGAAGCAACTTCTTCCACCAATAACTCTACATTTATATCCTCTCCACTGAGAAACTTTGGTTTTTTTGAATCTAAAGTCATTTGACCTATAGAAGAAGTTTATGATGTTTGGATCTTGATTTCACCGGTTGACACATGAGTGATCTCTTCCAATTATTTATTTATTTGAAGATTATCTACTGGTTTAGGTATTTGTTCTGTAATAAATACATCAAGTGCATCTAATGTGGAAAGTTATTCACCAATGTAAACATATATCACAACTACATAGGTCTTTGCACCTCGTGTAGTGTTTCAAACAAAGGTATATTCACATCCTCGGTAGGTAGGGTTTCAGAAGTTTTCATACCTGGACTTAGAATTTTTTTCTTTTGGATTATATAAAACATTTCCTTAGGTCATTTTCTCTCGAGTGCTTCTCATTATCACTTCTTCTAAACTCAAAGATGAGGAGAAAGGAACTGATTGTTCCACCTATGGTACTAGTGCAACATGTTATGTCTGAGAAACATCATTCCTCTCATGTTCAGGGGGATCAATCACCACATATCTATGTTTATGTTTCTTTGGTGTATGGGCACCCTCTTTTACCAAAATTTGCTCATAGACAAACTTGTGACTCTTGTGTCCCCTTTCAAACTTTTCTAGGTATGTTACTACTTCTCATTCCTCTTTATGTGGCCTAGATTGAGAATGACCACTTTCTATAGCCTCACTCATTAATTTGTCAGCACTATGAGGTTTTGGAAAAATACCTGAAGGAACCAAATGAGATGCCAAACCTTTCCCTTTTTCTTGAAGTGGTGTTGCAAAAGTAATAGGAGCATTATCCATAGATTTTAAGAGCATTTCCTCAGTATTTTACCTCAGAGTGGATATAGAAGTACCGGTCCCACTAGTGGCTAAATTCCATTCATCTATAAGTTCAGAAGTGGGCCTCTTTGAAGGAAACTAAGGATATTTTCCTCCCAAAGGATCAATTCTGTCAGCCCCTTCTCTTAAGGGAGGAATATCATCATTTAAGTTTCCCAAATCCCTGAATTTGTTTAGGATTCTTGTATTTTGGACTGATAAATCAATATTCTTTTGAGCCAACCAATTTATAGTTCTCCTCATCACATCAGTTATCTGAATATAAGAATCATCTTGATTTTGTTTCATTCCAGTTTAAAGGGGCTATAGGTTGTCCCTCCACCTTTTGATCAAGATAGTACTTACTCACCGTATGTGGATCATCCACAATTCCCTTAGGGATAACTACAATCTTGAAGTCTATGATTTGTGTAAGGGTCATTCTAGAGAAATATCTCAACCTGACCTCTTCCTCATCTCTACAATTCATCCAATAGTCCTCAAAATGAGGCTCATGTTCGAAATTGTTTGCAATATTATTGAACACCCACCTGATATCATAGTTAGCTCTTGCCTCAAAATTTTCCATCTCAAACCTTTTCAATTCATCTTCAATTAATCTATCCTTTATAATTGAAGGGCATGAGTACCTTCAAATTTTGATGGGGAACTTAATATTTGTCTTATGTTTCCCAACAATTAATTTGTGAACTGGTGTTAATTACCTTGCCAGTTCACAGAAATCCATTTTATCATCCAAGTATCTGGGAAACTTATAAGGCTTACCTTCAAAACCACTGACTCTTATATATGAAAATTTCTTATATTGAATGAAATAAAACCCATATTCCATAATCAATTTCCTAGCTTGCTCAGAAATCCTATATTGCCCCCATTTTGGTTTGAAAAGACATATAATTGGTGCAAAGAAGGCGTCATTGACCAATCTTACATTCCCACTCTAATTAACCAATTAAAGCTGGGAAAAATCTCATGCATTTGGCATTGTTTAAAATCAGCACATGGAAAAAGGCCAAGGAAATGTCTATGTACTACAACATTGTAAATCAGGTAGGTCATCATGTAAAATTCCAACTCGAGGTATCACCCCTTTATAATTTTATCTTTGCTAAGGTAACCGTGTGGATATGAAGTGCTTCCGCAATAAAAGTAGCCCAGCAGATGCTCCCCTTCCTTTCCAAAATTATCCACATGTAGGTGCACATCCATTCCTTGAACTCATTTTTAGTTTCCAATCCAGCCATTCAACTTAACAATACAATAACATCTTCACTTCTTCAACAAATTGTGCCCTAACTAGTCTTTTAGGGATTCAAGTTGTTGCCTTTTTCTCTACTAGGATCCATTTTGTATTTATGAGCTTAGCATAATATTTTTTATTTTCCTCATAATCTCGTAAAGCTAACCTGATACCCAAGGTTATTGGATTTTTATCATAGGTAACTTGAGCATTATCCTAATACTGTAGGCATCAATGTCAACACTACATCACCACTTCCGTCTAGCACTTCCCTTTTTCTTGGTCATAGTTCATAGCGCAATGCCATACCAATTCTGGGAAATGAACTGATGGTGGAATAACACTAGCTAAAGTGATGTGGCTATCTTGAATTTCTTTCATAGACTCACTCTTATTAGGGCTACTCAATCTCTGAAGAAAATCCTTTAAGTCGAAATTCATTAAGTCTAGTGTCTATAATTTTATGTAAATCACTCATGATTCCAGACACAACCGAGAACGAAGACAACATGGTTTTCATATTTAAAAACCCTATCTTTACTTCAAATTTTCTTGCCAATAAAATAAAACAATAGGATTTCCTTAGTTCTTCAGATTTTTATGAACATCTAAGCAATTTAACCTCAATTCGAAAGATTTTCAATATTTTGGTTCCAAATTTGAGATCCATGGTCAGATTCATGATATTCCTTAATGAAAATCACTAACAAATGGCAATTGAATCTCGACAATTGATAATAAAAGGATCGAGGCATTTGAAAACTTTAAAATTGTCCTTGATTTGTGCAAAATGCATTGATGGCGGAAGAAATTAATGTGTTGCATCATGGTTGTTCATTCCACTTTTCCAAATTTTAAAAGTGAGTCATCCACGTGGAAAATTCTTATGCCAACGCAGGCTCAGGGAGATTCTTTGCATTTTTGTTGTGTGTTAAAACACATACACTTTTAGTCATTTGACCCGATTGTACACTTTTGACTTTCAATCTGAGCTTGACACATGGTCGCACCTAAAAGATAGCGAAGATATGAGCCCTTTTTGAATTTTTTTCCTTTTTCTCTTTAAACCAAAAGTATAAAGTTTCTTCGATGACCTGCTTTCTGCTCCTTGCATAAGAAAGAGCCACGTGTCTTTTAGGGGCCTCGAGAGCTTTTTACACTTTTATAAATTATTACCTTAGTGCGTAAAAGTAAAAATGCACCCCGATCCCTCGTATCCATCCCACTTGTGACAAATGTACACCTTTGGAGGTAGATTAAAAACCTGTTTGTACACTTTTTAATTGTAAATATCTAAAGGAATATTCATCGGGATGCGGGACCTAATTTGCATATTGTGAATGTTATAGAAAGTTATAAGTTTGTAACTTAAACCCACCATACCACATCTAATTAGGAAGTGCCACATACCAATGGGTAGTGGAAAAAATATAAAATTATTGACATGATCAAGGAACACCTCACATAGGTAATTTTTCTAATTTTTAGACCCGATTCATGATCAGTTTTTTGTAAGGGTTTTCAAAAATAATACATATCCAAACATGATCCTTGACCAAAAAGAGAAAAAAATCAACACACAAGAGAATCAAAATAATTTAATCAATAATTGTAACCTTTTGAACTTGCACCTCTCATAGAAGACAAAGACATAACAAACATCAAAGGCAAATTTCAAACAAAAGGGGTGCAATTAATCCGAGCACCAAAAATTAAACAAGGCCACACCATTTCGGTTGGTGTTTGGTGCGAGACTGCTTTCTTCAAGTTGAATTTATGCTACCATCACTACGTATTGTGCATGTAGAAGGGTTAGCTAGTGAATAAGCAATTTAGGAGTGCATGGATAAGTTAATGCAACCGAATGAAGGTGATCACTTGTTAGATGGAGCGAGAAGAATGAAAAGGCATTAAAAAAGCATGACATGATCACCATATTAAAAATAAATAATTCAAGGTTGGGCAAATGGTTTTGTTATATGATTCCAAGTTTTTGTGACATCCTGGGAAACTGAAAGTCCATTGGTTAGGGAAATATCTCATCTCATACATCCTTGATTCAGTTCTTTCCGATTCCAAGTGCTTGATGTAACATGGTTACCAAGCCATTTCAATGGGAGCAGGTTGAAGGCCTACTATAAATAAGTCTTCCTTGTGTTTATAAATAAGGTAGTATTGCCATTTAGCCTAGGATTTCCTTTTATGCATTTAATTTCCCTATGTTTCCATTTCTCATTGATTGTTGCTTTATCATTATGTTGTTGTTTTGCATGCCTTGTGTGCTAATAACCACTTATTATTTTCAAAAGGTTGTGTATATGTAGAGGACCATGCATATTTTTTTGTGTGGGGTGGAGTAATGTGAAGTAAAATGGAATTCTTAGTGTAAATCTACAGCACCCCCTAAATGACCTTCAGATATGTAGTCCAGGATTGGGTCATTTAGTGTGATTACACAACATTGAGTTTTCTCCAAGGTGTGGGACCTTGCAAGGTGAGAAAAATCTCTAGAGAAAGTTGGTTCTTACCCCTCTATTTAGGTGTATGCATGAATTTTGTAGAGGTTCAATGCTAAATCCTACTCTAGATTCCAAGGAGACAGAGTTAAAAGATGTAAAAGGAAACAAAACTAAGTAAAAAAATGGTGATACACCAAAGGAGTGATGGACCTCTATTTTTGCAAATAGACATAGATCATAAGAATGCAACACTATAACATGCACAAATTACCAAAATGTAATGAAGGATCAGAAGGAAACAATAAACGCAAGAAAGGATTGAAAATTCATTCACAGAGCATGCTTTATCATTCCCAAGTTTGATATAATACATTACATGGGTAGAGAGGAAAAATTGTGTTGTAGTCTTCATGAGAGGTCTGAAACTCCTTCAAATCCACCTGCTGAGGAGAAAAGAAGAGCTTGCAAGAGAAAGAATGTCAAACATTTACAAAATGAGCCAAAATTGGCTTTTAATCGATGAAAAAACATAATAGAGGAGAAAGATATGCGAGAAATCCAATTTTTTGCACCCACCAACTGATAACATCCATTAAAAACATAAGGGCAACTCTGCAAATCCACTTTTTGATGCATTCGGCCATGCTTGAGAAGAAATGGATGCCATACTTCATCAATTTTGGTGCTTGGGGGTCGGTTCTACATTTTTTCTCATGCCAATGACATTTTCTCAATTTTCTCCCACCTAACTTGACCAAAAATCAAATTTGAAGATTCCATGGCATAGAGGGCATTGATATCTTTCCAATGGTACCAAATTTGATGAATTTTGACCACTAGATCGAAAGATATGACCTTTTGAAATTCTGCGGCCAAATTAGGGCAAAAATGGTGAAAAACGGGTCCACGGGCTCAACCTTTCCTTTTTCCTTTTTTGCAAAATTTACAAAAAGTCTCAAAAAACCCCATGGCCCCATAGGGGAAAAGTGCCATGTTGCATTAAAAGGGCTTTGCGGGTCCAAAGATCACTTTTGCGCTAAAAGCACAAAAAACGTTAAAGTTTAAAATACCTCCCACACCCGTAACCCCACTTCCTGCTTTGACTTTGAATTTTGGTCTCTGGCGGAAGTGCTGGGTCACCTTGTGAATTTTTCCCTTTGGAATGAAAAAGGGTTAAGTTCCAAATTCCCTCTGATCCTCCACCTTCTCGCTTTGCTTAATATGCGGCCACGTGTCCTCCTTAGACCTTAGGAAAATTTTCTTCCTTTGTGCCTTTGTGCCTGAGCTCACGGGCTGAAAATCACCTTTTTGCCCTCTTAGCTAAAAGGAATAAGTATCAAAAGTCTTCTTCTTTCTACCGACCCACAATCTCCTTTGGAAAAATTTCTTCCTTAGCTCCGCAGACCCGCCTAGGGAAAATTTTCACTGTAAACTCCACCGAGCCATAACTCAAAAAATACAAGGAGTTAGGAGGACTTCTTTACCTTTCTGGAAAGGGGAAGAAAAATCCTATCTGATGAAGCCATCTCTAGGAACTTTTGAGTGCTTTAAAGTTTCAAAAATATTCCTACAGAAAAAGGAAGGAAGAATGAAGGCAAGTTAACCAAAACAAGCATGGGCTTATTTTGGATAACAAAAATTTGGTAGTAGTTTTATTTCAAAGGGCCCGATTAAAAGAGTGTAGTGCGAAGAGTGTGTGTAGAAAAGGAGAACATAAGGAATTTTGGTGTTAGGAAATATTTACAAAGAATTATAAAGGATAAGAAGTGCAGGAACAACATGAGGTAGGTGAGGGAAAAAATCAGGTTAAGGATAGAAGAAGTGCCTTTGATGCTGCAAGCGCGCGAATGAGGATCTTTGGTCCGTAAGGATTTTTTGTGCAATATTGAGCACGGGGTAAGAACACTTAAGGTTGGATTTAGTGGAATAAGTCACCTTTATTGAAAATGTACATTGGTAGGTGGCATATCATTTATCGCAGGAGAGAAGTAAAAGCTATAAGTAGAAGGTTGGAATACATTATTATTACCTTACATTTGTGATAAAGAAGAGCTCTTGCGAAGAATATTTGTGTGAAGGAAAAAGTGTGAGAAATTTGAGTGTGGGACTAGTGTGATTTGTGAACTAGAGTGGATAAAGTACACGGGTGTAGGGAGGAAGGTTTCATAGAGTACGTCATCTTGTGGAAGGATTGTCTAGATTAGGGTTCTACAGCTAGGGCACGGGAGTAAAGGGATTTTTCATGAAGATAAGCCACATATTTGAGTAGAGAAAGGAAGAGGAGAAAGGAAGAGTTTTTTTAGTAACTTGATAAGAAGATGGCACCAAAGAAGGTAATCGTTTCACTAAATAAGGGCAAGGGAAAAGGGAAACAAACTTCCACCACTAGCTTCAATGAGGAGTGGTATGTGGAGATGTAATACCCATATGGTGTATTACTCAGAAAGGAATGGGTATCCCATGTAAGGAATATGAAAGTGAGATATTACTACCATCACACAAACACCACCAGGAAAGATATGGCATTGGAACGTGTTTTCCCAATAGAAAAAAGGACACCATAAGGGATTCCAATCTATAGTGATGAAGTGAAGGTAGAATTGGATAAGGTTGGGTTCTTTCGCAACTTTATGAGTTTCCCTACTTTGGAAAAATCGAGTGAATGTACCAAGGGTTGATGTCACACATGCACAAGGACCACTTCTAATTCGCAGGACTAAGGATGCACATACCCATAAATGAGGAAGATACTATCGTGGGATTTTGAGACCCATGTTGATGAGCCCGAGTTTGAGGTCAGCCAAGGAGCACTGATGAAGATACCAGATAGGAATGGAGTGAACCCCGTAAATTCTCAACAATTATATGATGAGAAAGTCTATAATGCCCTCAACAAGGTATCGATTGAGGTTGAGATGGGATTATTCGGAAGGAATGATAGGGTAAGGTTCCTAGAGGAAGAACTGGGGAAGAAGAAGGAGGAACTCATTGAGAAGAGTAAGGATCTGAAGTAGGAATAGGTGATCAATGCATAGTTAAGTCACAAACTAAGGAAGGAGAAGGTGAAGGTTCATAAGGTGTACAAGAATATTGAAACAATCACAAATGCCATCACTTTAAAATACCTAGACCTAGCACCGCTTGAGAAGAAATATGAGTCAACCTTGCAATGCTTGGAAGAATTAACTCGCATCCTTACCATAGAGAGGAGATCACTCACTCTCGAATCAGTTTAAGATGCATTGGTGCACCAAAAGGAGGAAGAGAAGAAGAATATTAAGGAGAAAGTGACATGATATTCCAAGATCCTTGTCACTATACGTGACTACTACGTGGATGGTTGAGTCCATATATGATAAGCTGCGTTGATATAAACAGAGTAATAAGCATACTAGTTGTTACACATGATGAGGGTCTAAAGGAATACCAAAAGAAGAATAAATGAAACATGGCAGAGAGGGATAAGATCCTAGCCAAGGTATTAAATAAGATGGAAGGGATCAAAACCTTAGAAGAATGGATTAAAAATTGGCTTAAGGAACTGTATCCCCTAATCACCTAGAGAATGGACGTGGTAGACAACATTAGTAAGTAGTTAGAAGGGATTGTAGAAACACTGAATGCTAAGGGTGATGAACTAAGTTTTGAGGAGGTAAACACTCTAGTGGGTGACCTACTTCAGCATGCGTAGGGTGAAGTGGATGCTTGGGAAATGTTTGAGGCAATGATAAGGAAGGAGTTACCACTTCTCTTGTAGTAGTAACAAGATCTTCGATTATTTCATTTCTTCTATTATTCATTCTTTCATTATTTACTTCTTCATTCAATTTTTTGGGTTCCAAAATTTTTTATTCTTTAAAGGATCTGTATGTTTCCGAGGATAGAGAACATGCTTAGTGTGGGGTGATGTTGGGCCTCCAAATATTGGCTAAGTGCCAAAGGATGCGTGAACGTGTGGGACCAATAGGAAGAAGGGAACGCAAGGAGAAGCTCACAAGATAAGGATTTAAGAAGGATTTAGGAGAAACCATGGCACACACACAAGGAAATACACAGGGTCTAATGAATTAGCCATATTTAGCATTCTAGAGGAACTTGAGGAAAAACGTGACCTGACTAGGCATGTTGAGTGGATAAGGTGTCAACCTGGAAGACTTGGTGGTCAAGGAAAGAATATTCCACTTATGGAATGTTCTTAGAAGACATTATTCTAAAAAGTGGAGAACTTAGAACAAAATAAGCATGCACCATTGAAGGACCACATGGACTCTTTGCATCCAATCTACTCCCGAGAAAAGGCATGACTATGGGTGTTGGTGCTACAAAGAGAGATGATTGGAAGAAAACAAGACACACCAAGGAAGAAATAGATGGAAGACATATAGTATGAGGAAAGGAAAGCTCTACAAAAAAATCTAGGAGGACCTAAGAGTTGGGTTTCTCATTAGAGGACTGTAGGAATGTTATCATGTCTAGGGGATGGGTCTCAGCAAAATTTTTGTAATAAATAAAGAGTAGCTAGGACCTCTGATTTATGGGTTAGATCCCTATCTTGATACATTTGGTTTTATACATCCATTTTTAATGTAATGTGGTTTCGAGAATATGATCAATACAAATATATGGTTATGTTTTGAATATCTAGTTTAGGGATGCAAACCCTAGTGTTATTTCCTTATATTTTATGGTAGATCTATTCTTTTTATTTTATGCCATGATGCTTATCTTGTTATTAAATGATTTTGTATAAGGATGTGATAGCTCATTTTGTGTTTTTACATGAATATTCACTTATCTACAACTAATCCTATAATAATGGCAACACCTTCTCACGATGCTCAAATAAAGGAGGGACTCAACACCCACGCATGCCTCGGGTGAGCACCTAGCACATGTAGGGTGATAGGACGGTGCACATGGGGTTAGAAGTTAGTAGATGGGTAAAAATGACTACAGTACATATCAGCGGGCTATGAATTATATCTTTCATGACATCATGCATAACATATTGGAAGATTACGTTGATGATCTTCTTTCCAAATCTAAACATTGGGCCAAACACCTTATTTTCCTTAAGTTTGTGTTTGACTGTCTCATCAAATACTACATTCTCCTTCAACCTAAGAAGTGTGTCTTCTATGTTCTCTTAGGAAATATGCTTTGTTTTATCATTTATTTTCAAGGAATTCAAGTTGATCCCACTAAAATCAAGGCTATTCTCAAGATGCCTCCACCTACTAACCTTTCTCAACTCCGTAGTTTACAAGGTAAGTTACAATCTATTCGGTCACTTTATTTCTTAGCTTTATTGCTCCCATCCATTTCATCATCTTCTCAAAAGGATGTCTCCTTCAAATGGGATGATGAATGTCACAAATCCTTTGATGCCTTAAAATAATACATCCTCTATCCACTTGTGGTCATTTCACCTAAGGATGACCAACCATTTTACCTTCACAATTCTACTACTTGATCATTCCCCAAGTGCCATTTTCACTCATTATGACAAGAAACATGGGGATCAATTAGTTTATTATATAAGTCACACACTTTTAGACTACAAAAGTAGATATACTCACGTCAAAAAACTCTACCTAGCCTTATTCTTTATCACCACTAAACTTCACCATTACCTTCTCAACCAAAAAACATTCATTGTCACCAATACTAACACCTTATATTAAATGTATGCTAAGCCCTACCAACATCAACGTGTTGCACGTTGGCTCATGATTTTTTCGGACCTAGATCTCGAATTCACTTATAAAATTTTTTCAAAGGACAAACCATTTCTGACCAACTTGTAGACGCACCTCTCTTCGGAAACCAATCTTCTAACTTCAACTTCCCTCATGAATCCATCACTACCCTCTCCTTGGATGATAATGTTTATGAGATGACCTTATCTTTGATGGTTCCAAATTTTACCATGGGGTGGTGCAAGATTTATCCTCATTCCTCTTGATGGTGAGCCTATGCCATTATCTTTCAAACTAGATTTTGATTGTACTAACACTATCACTAAATAGGAAGCACTCGTGTTAGGCCTTAACATTCCTATAGCCTTAGATGTTAAATAAATTAATATCTTTGGCGACTCTCAAATGGTTTTGAACTAAGTTAATGGTATATACCAGTGTCGTAATGAGATACTTAAAAAGTATAAACATCATGTTAACATGCTTTTGAATACCTTTGACCATTATAAACTCCAAACCACCCCACATTCCACTAATCAATTTGCGGACACCATGGTTTTTCTTTCTTAGCAAATACCCACTTCGCCCTCCAACTTGAAAATATTTCTCATAGTATAAAGGTTGCACTCCCCCTCCGATCTATTCCTAGATGTTAACTTTGTAGGACACATTAAAACTGACCCACATGACCTTTGTTATAAGCAATTTTCTGACTACCTTTCCCTTTAAATTATGCCTCCCGATCTTATTCACAATAGATAACGAACATTCCTCAAAATTTTATCTCACTATGTCATCATGGGTGGTATTCTCTATAAACAAAGCTTTCATGGTATCCTCTTACAATGACTTACAATTTCTAAAGTTACATACACCATTAAGTAAGTTCACGATGGGATTTGAGGGGTACCTTCGATGTTTTAGCTATCATTAAGCACATCCTTCACCTTGGCTATTACTATTCAACCCTAAACCACAATTTTTGTGACTATGTCAAGAATTTTTTGAAGTGTCAACAACATTCTAATCTTCATCACACCCCTAGTCATGCCTTGTAGGTCATACGAGACCTTTTTCTTTATCTTAATGGGGTTTGGATCTTTTCGTAGAGATTAACCATCATTATTCCTAACTTCATCAATGGATTATTACTACTACCGAATATTACACTAAATGAGTGAAATGAATACCTCTTATTTCTTTAAAATCCAAGAAAATATATGAATTCATCAACCATCACATAATTTTTTTCTTTGTTGTTCCTCACCGACTTATCGGTGATAATGAAAAACAATTAAAAACAAAACCCTATGGAAACTTTTTGATGCATTCAACATTAAACTCAATTCTTCATGACCTTATTATCCTCAAATAAATGGCCAACATGAATCAACTAACAAAACCCTAAACCAAATTCTTATGAAAATGGTTGATGATACTGGTAAGGATTGGCACATGCACATTCCTTTTTCCTTATGGGCTTATCACACTAGTATTCACACCTCAAATGTTACCACACCTTTCTCTTTTGTCTATGGTACATAGGAAGTCTTTCCCCTCGAAGTCCAAATTCCATCTCTTCGGATCTCGCACAAATATATGCTCAACGATGATGATTTTCACAATGAAAGTTTGGCACAACTTGAGTTATTAGATGAACATCATCTAAATTCTCTTGATCACCTTCAAATCTACCTAAAACCTATCAAAGTGCCTATGATAAATGTGTCCAAGAACAAACCTTCAAGGTCGATAACCTCATCTTGAAGGAAAATCAACATGTAACAAAAGTGTAGAAAATTAAATAGGGTAAATTCACTCCTAATTGGCTTGGATCCTATATCGTTACTCATACCTATAGATCAGGTGCTTATCGTTTATCTTCACTTGAAGGTAAAACCAAACCTGAGTCCCACAATGCCTTGCATCTTTGACAATTCTATCATTGAATTAAGTATTATATCACCTTTTTATATTACAAGTTCATCCCCTGAGTACCCATTCACCTTCCATCTACATCTTTTAAGGACCAATGACTACACCAGAATTGTGTGATTATCCATCACCTTTCAACCTTATCTTAAAAATGAGTACCACGGTTCTACTCACGGCATGATTCTCATGGATAATTTTCGTCCTTTTTAGGATGGAATCCCATGGTTGTTCATCCCTTCAAACCTCTCTTTCATGGTTTTGTCTTCATAAAAGAAGCCTATACTCCTTTATAGTCTATTCCATGACCTAAAAGTCCCAAAACAAATTCACAAGTAATATATGAAATTCTCAAATTCATACTCCTTGAGTCAAACTTATTGTAAATAGATGAATCCCTCAAAAGTACATTTATCTTTCCTCTTGCTACTATAAATAGACTGCTCCCTTGAAGGAAAGCTATAAAAAGCTATCCCTATTGTACATAGTCTATCACAAAAAGAAGATATTTGTGTAAAAATAAAAATAAAAATATTATGAAGCTTCCTACTTCGATCAACTTCACAAAAACCTCAATGAGATATTATATTTATCCCATATATAATTCCTACATCGATCAATCTATAAAAAAAATAAAAATAAAAAGATAAATTTTTGTCATGGACTTTCCTATTTTGGTCTTGGGTATCTTGCAAAAGAGGCATGTTGTCTCACACTAAGGTTACGCTAAAACAACCCATTTCACCTCACCGTATTTCCTTTTTAATCTTCTACCTACTCAAGGGACGTGTCGCAAATGTGACATTTCATGATCATGTGAATTTCTTCACCCTTATAATAGTCAATCATGCAATGCCTTTAGGGTCTTACATTCATAAGCCAATCTTTGGTATGATAGACTCATAATGGTTCTTACCAATTAGGCAGTTTTTGTCTCCTCTTACCATTCACCCCTTTTCTTACTTATTGATTCTACTACACAGACCAAACCTTTGACACCTACATTCTGGGAATTCCTCTCCCACCAAAATCACCCATGCCTATTTCAACCTACACTCAACCATGCATATTCAATCCACAATCACCCATGCCTATTCAAAATAAACTCAACCATTCCTAAATGACCTAAACTCAACCATGCCTAAATGACCTCAAATCAATCATGCCTAAAACCTACTGACCCATTCATCTCCCTTATCATATTCTTCCCTAGCTTATGGGATAAGTACATCGACACGAGGCCCCTTTTTCTGGGGCTATGTAGGTAATAATCCAAGGGAATATGGTCATTGGAGGTTAGCTCAACCACTTTTACCCCTAACCAATTTTCCCCCTTTATGTTCACATTCTACCCTAGTTAGTTTCCATTTACATAAAAATTTGGAAATTAATATATCATAGAAACATACATACCTACCATATTATCACCACAACCATATTTTACTTAAATTGCTTCATACTTCCATGATATTAAATACTCAAAAATTTAAACATAACATACACACAACACATTATTTACATAAAATTAGTAACTTTGAATTACCACGACTCCAAACCATACCTATACCCGAGCGAAACCGCACCTATAATTGACTCCACCATGCCTATACTAGAAAAAACCATGCCTATACCTAACTCCACCATACGTATACCTGACTCCACCATGCCTATACCTGACCAAACCATATCTATACCTGACTCCATCATGCCTATACCTGACTCAATCATGCCTACACCTAACTTGACCATGCCTGCATGACCTAGAGTCAACCATGCCTAACTCACCTGATTTCCATAACACTCAATAATAATGTAAATTAAAGAGATTACATGGTCCATCCAATAATAATCATTAACTATATAAAGAGGAATGTTTGTGTATCAATACATATGTACATTGAGATACAAGCGTCTCAAAAACTCTCATATTTAATCTTACAAAATCTTCGGCACACAAGATGGTATATACATCTAAATTTATATCATAATACAATCTCATAAATATCTCATCCCCACCTCGAGTCCCTTCTCTCCATATTAATCACCCTACCAACATATCTCCACCATTTGCTGGTCCCTGCCTGACCTCCATCTCCTCCTCTTGGCCCTCTTTCGGGCCCGGTCTCTAAGATTTGGTAACCTCACCCTGACCCTGTCTTTGGGGCCGATGACCCTTATGATGCTCGAGCTATGAGTCATGGATCTGGTCCACTCACTAGCTACCTATTGAGCCCTGTGCTTAGCATATGAGGGAACATCAATACCTGTAGTGGCTAGATGGTCCTGGTAAAAGTGGGGATCGTTTAGGGAATCCCTGAACCTTGCCATAGATACGGTCTATAGTGGTGCCATCGGCCTAACTGTCACCTATGAACTCTGACCTACCAATAAAGGACCTTTTCCTGGTATCGGTGCCTATACTATGGGACCCTATCCCGATGCTTGTGTTGGTACTTATCTAGCTACTCCGGGACCGTAAGGCGCAACCTAAGCTTTGTAAGGCCATAACATGTGCTTGTGCGGCTGCCAATTGTCCCTGTAAACTAGTGACTTGCACCTCTAGTGTTGTTACTCAGTGCACAATCCCCTACGGAGCTCATACCTATATCTCTCGCCTATGCACGAGAATTATTTAGCTAACCTTGTAATGTAGTCACCTTCCCTATCAAAGTAACTACTTGTGCCTATGTGACTACCAACCTGGACTCTTAGCACATCACTGTCCCTATAGGGAATCCCTCTGAACCATCACTATGGCTAAATCCGGATGACCTGGCCATGATTGTCTTTGTATGTAACGTTTTTTTCCATAGTGGTCCCTACATCATCCAATCTCATATCCACTGGTACCTCCTCTGTCATGTGGGATTTGTGGGCCAGGATGGAGACAAATTTCTCTCCACCACATCCTTGTAATCCTGTGGGAAGGGTGGCGGCACATCCTACTATAATCCAAACTAGTGTCAAAATCTATCGACCAAGATCATCATGTGCTCATCAAAGACATCTGCCCTATATCTAATGCAATAAAGGTAACTCATGTAGCTCCTGATCCATCCCTCTAAAATATGGAAAACTGACATAGGGTTGTCAAACTATATCCATCACTTACAATCCCTCTAGCTCCCGTCTGTAGTATAATACATCATGAGTTTCCTCCTCTACTCGAGGATGAAAACCTATGACCACCCACCTCTTATAACCTTCCCTCTATCCCCCATGGTTAAAATATGGTATCGATAGTCCTCGTTGACACACTTTCATAATATACTCATACGCCCGAGTACTATAGGAACATACAACGGATGTTGTAGTGTCGCATCCTCTGGTAAGCCCACAACTCCTTGTATAGCTGCACTAAATATGTAGGTTCCCATATAAAGTAGACCTGATCCTCAATCATATCTCACAACACTCCCATCAATCCTCTAGGAAATTGGCCACTCTGCGAATGCTGGAAGTGTGTAACACCCCACTTTGCTACCATCATTAGTACCACTAACTATGTATCTTGTGGGTGTGCCGCATACTAAGCCCCATAAAAAGAATGAAATTATTCTTAGTCAAGTCACTTTTCATCTCGACAAATACTACAATCATCGCCTCAAAAGCCCCATCTGTTGACACTAAGTAAACAGGCTCACCAAAAATCGGTAGCCTGCATAATCCTATAAACATCCTCCAGTGTGATCATCATCTCACTGGTGGGTAGGTGGAAGGTATCATCACTACATCCTATATATCAACGAGAGTTACCATGAGACAGTGATCTGTCGAGATCCACCTGTATCACCTAATCTTAACCAATCCAACCTCTCGCATGTACATCCACTCATTATCGGTGATCTTGGGTCAAATCTCTACTAGCAATTGTGGGACCACCCCCTCCATCATCAATTGGTGTCATGCTTGCATCCAGAAACTCAACAATGTCAAGTATTTACCTACTTTACTCATTTATTCACCTCTACCTACCCCCACCCCACACCCACATTTCTCTACCTACCTATCTATTTCCTAACTATTTCGCTAACCTACCATCCATTTTATCTCACCTAAACAAGTCCCCATGTTCCATTTCATCATTTTCTCTCCTTTGATATTTGACCTAACCCATACCCACCTATTCCTAGCTATATCTACCTTCAACCCACCTACTTCTATTCTAATCTACCTCTCATATCTCTAAATTCAACTACCTATTTGTTTTTTAAATCTAGTTTTCCCCATCATTTACCCTTTTCTACCCTAGGTCACTTTTCACAGTGATCAACATCGGTTAACTTAAACCAACAATGGTCACTCGACTAGTACCAGATCATCAATCTAAACACCCGTGCCGATATGCCCAACCAAAGATCGATCGATTGGCGCCAAACCGGTGTTGGTCTCTTGTTTGGCCCTAGGGCTGAACTCCTACGCCCCAAATTTTGAAAAAAATGAAAAAAAAACCTAAATTATACCCCAATCCCACCTAAACCCAACCCCAATTCATTTTCCCACCTAGTTAATCTATATTGCACCCTCCCAATACCCAATTTCATTCATTTTTACCCACATTTCAAATTTTTTATTTTCCCACCATTTTTTCATTTTAGCTCAAATTTCTACCTCAACATGATACCTCCTCCTTGATGGCACCTCGGATCTCTAAACTAGTGAGCCTCCAGCACCTCCACTACTCTAGTCATGCCTCCAATCAAACTCTCGATCTTATGAGCAATCTAATCACTCTGAATGATCTTGTGGACCCATCTACCTAGCTCCTCTAGCCTAGATTAGATACCTCCAACTCAGCCCGGTATAATGCATCATCCTTTTCTCTATGGGAAATGATAAAATATCTTTACTCTGTCATTTTCTATAGTTAGAAATGGTTAAAATGAATCCATCACATATGGATTTTCACTTTTACACTAACCATGACCGATTGACTTTGGTTTAACTTGACCAACATCATTCATGTGGCCTACTCTACCACAGTTGATTTCTCTAGACCGACATTGGTTTTTCGTAATCGGTATCGTTAGCCTTTTTCCCCATTACACCATATGGCACCACCTCTACTTTCCTAACACCTTTTTCCACCTAACCCAAAGTTGACCCTAACCTTACACCTCACCCTCATGACCTTATTACCTATCACCCAACCTTAGAATCAGTTGGGGCATGTTTTTACCCCTACCATGGCGTTACCTATGGCCTTACCTAAAATACCCCAACCCAACCTCGCTCATTGTGATGTTCGAATTTGTTTACTTAGTGTACCTTGTAATCCGGATACTCGTGTTGTTCAATTGAACACATTTACCTTGCCTAATGTCATGTTGTTTATCCTGACCTAACCTTTGGTTCCTTGGAAAAAACCTATTTTCTATTCCAACACCTTACCTAGTTGTGTTTCAAGACTATATCCTATACCTTGGATACCTAAACCACATCAACCTTGTTTGGATCAACCTATTGACCTTTGATGATGTATAGTTTTCAATCTCTTTAACCTCATACCTTATCATATTCTATACGTGTACATGCAATAGATCGCCACTACTTATTACCTAATCGAAATCACCATTTAGCTACAACCAGCCTACCCTTGTTTTCATCACTTACCCATTTATCAAACCACTAAATAACTCCATTTAACACCTCGTCCATTCCTAGTTTAAGGGGGATCACCTCTACCCACACTTTGGGCAACCTAACCTTCACACATATCTGGAGCACCGAATTCTTGTTTTTGTTAGTGGAGCTTGTCAATACAAGCTACTCAACAAAAACGGGGCAAATGTAGACACAAAATTCGGGTCACACTCCCCTTAGTCCCATTTAATTAACTAATGTAGAACATTTAAATAATCATGACCTCTTTACCCCATGTGAATATTCATCCTCACATTATTAGTTAATTTAATTAAGCTAATTTCATCCTCACACCTCCACCTCATCATTACACCTCACCCTGGACCCATTCCAGGGGCATTTAACTCACAGTGACCAAGTCATCACTCTCAGCACTGAGTCATCACTCCCAATGTTGAGTCACTACTTGACCTAACTAACTAAGAATTCTTCCTAAACCTAATTGGACTTTTTCTAAGGTTTTCCTACCTTCTCTCACGTGAACTCTACTTCCCTAAGTACACCCAACAATCAAAATCACGCCAAAAATAGTAAAGATCAGGATATTTTTGGTAACTTGGACTATTTCACCCTAACCGATGTCGGTTTATCCTTGACCAACGTCGATCACCTAAACCACCATCGGTTCCTTTATATATAATTTTACAACCCTTTACACAGATTTATATTCGATTATTGGAAACTTAATTCATTTAAGCACAAATATTCAAGCCCTCCTGCATCTAGATGATGAACACACACAACCATTGTGCAAGACAAGTAGACAGTTCTCCTTCTAGAGAATTGGAATACTCACGGGAGCACATAGGTTGTATTGTCATGGCACTGGACTCAAGCACCTCTTCTCTAATCAACCATCAACCATTTCAACTCATAGGATCTACAAAATACCAAGTAAATACTATTATTTTAATCATTCGTGCTTATCCCATTGTAGATCTCTTGCTTCTTTCAATATTTTATTTCTTCTGTTACCTGTACATCATCTTCTTCCCACCAACCCACTATTCAACCACCCTAAGCCTTTTCACCCTTCTAAACCTCCTTCTTAGTATTCCTAAGTCTTCTCAGCCATATTACAACCCAAACAACACTACCCTCACTCTTTTTGTAATCAAAGAGAGCATAAAAACCCATTTCTAATATTTAATTACCTATTACCCCTACCGATGTTAGTTCCTTGACCATTGTTGGTTTCATCCCAATACAAGCATTGGTCACCATACCAATATCGGTCTATGTCATTTTATATTCTCAGAATAAAAAGCTTCCCACTCACCCAAAACCAACCCAGACCTCAACCAATCAGCCCCAGACCCTTACTAAAACTTTGACATACCTGTCTGACCTGAACAAACCCCTTGGTTCTAATTAGATTTAGTGTTATTTTGATATCTATTATAAAATATAGTGTATTATTGTGTGTATGAGAAACATAAATCATTACATTGCAACAGACTTATTTATTTGATTTTCTTCTTCACATTGAATTTTTATTAAACGTGGATTGACACCTCTCTAGAAAGTACCGTGATTCCTAGATCTAGCATACGCTAGGCAGGTCCACTACAATATGCTATTTAATAATATTTTGTGGTCTTACTTTGCATCTATAGGATTCCTTCCTAGAAAAAAGGAGTTCTCTACGATCATCTTGAATAACGTCAACAATGAGTACATTTTACCTTCCACCTTGCCTCATAGGTATTCCTCCTTAACCATTTACCTTATATTTGTTTTTCTCTAGAAAGTGTAAAACGTATTGGTGAAACACTAGAGGTAAAATCAGTCAACAATGGTGCTAAAAATATTCAATTTTCCCTCACACCCATCATTGAAGATCACTTGGTCCATAATTGTATGGTGGATAGTGGAGCTAGTACCAATGTTATGCCAAAGTACACAAGGATTAATGCAACTTAATGGGAAAAATAGAAATATAGTAGGTAAGATAAAATATTTAAGAGTAACTTTGTATGCATGTCACGGTCTTGCCATTTTGTAAGATGTAACAGTTGTGGCCTTGTCCCCATATTTTTCCTTATGTTTGTCAAGGGACTTTACTACAAAAATTGGAGGATATTTTTACTCTTATTGGTCATATATTTTATTCACAAAAATGTATGGTACAAAGGTGATTTTAAATTATGAGCCAATAGAAAAATTCCATCTTAAGCCTTATGTATCAAATGCTTTGGTGATAATTATGCTATCTTAGATCACAAAAATATTTCTAATGAAGGTGACTTCTCTTCCTTAGATGGTGTTTCAAATCTATTTATGGATGAGAGGGCTCAGAAAAACTATGGCTATGATCCTTACAATAAAATAGAGAAGTTACTTGGATTTTATTATTTTCATGAAGAAATAACTCCATTTCCTTCCCTTTCAAAACCATTTATTTTTTTATAAGGAATGTGGAAACTATACTTTGATATTTTGATGGAATGTGGCAACTATATGTGGCAACCATTTATTGAGAAGGTTTTGACATTCTACATGAGTGATGGAGAACACAAGTGATGGAGAAAGAGATAGAGGTACTTGTCAGTAATTTCTGCGATTACAGCTCACAGAATGTCTGCGTGCACTAAGCCAAGAATTGCTGAGGAGAGGCTGCTCTCTGGCCAAAATCAGATGGTTATAAATCTGTAAACTAAAAAAGTGGAAATGTTGGGATCCACACCTTTGGCCTGGAATAAGATTTTCAAAGCCCTATCATAAAAGTGGGTCTGCATTCTCCTGAAAGAGGTCAGTTCACGTGGGAAAAGGACAGTGAAGGTGCCACCTACCTGATGGTCCCAGATGGTTGCGTGGATAGGGCTTTGAGCAAAGTGAATCTCTCCCTTGTTGGTAAGTTTCTTGGCCCTAGACCTAATATTGATTTTATTAGAAAATGGGCTCTGAGAAAGTGGATGCCTAAGGGGGATCTGAGTATTACCATCATGCCATGGGTTTTTTTCTAGAAAAATTTAATCAGCAGGCTGATTTGGAATCAATGCTTCTAGGAGGACCATGGTGGCTGGGTAATATGGGCCTCTTTTTGAAAAAATGGTATCCTAGATTTTACCCTAACACTCGAAAATATAAACACCATTCCAATCGGTGTAGGCTTCCCTGAGCTACCGTTGCATTTTGGGATGATGAAATTCTACTTAACATTGCTAAGTCCTTAGGTGCTCCGATCGGGCTGGATGGGCCCACGAGAAACAGATCCAGACTTGCTTTTGCTTGATTCTGCATTTCTTCCGAAATGGAGCAGGAATTATCGAACACATCATCTTGAAATCTAGGTATGGGGTGTGGATTCAAAAAATTGAATTTGAAACTTTTCATTTAAGGTGTAAGCTTTGCCATCGCATAGGACACTCCACCAAAACTGTCCCAAAAAGGAGATCCCTACAGTGGAAGCCGAACAACCTATGGATGGCTTAGCTTTGAGTAAGGAACACAGGGTTCTTGACACTGATAGCTAGAGAGAAGACAAAGCCCCTAGCCAGACTGAGCTGGACTACAATAGTAAGGGGAAAAAAGGGGTTTTAGAACTCAAATAAGGAAGCATTTGGTCTGGTGTCCTAAAACCCCAGGGGTAGCTTTGCTTGCAGCACCTAGCAAAGAGGACTTGGAAAATCCTATAAAGGTGTCCATGGTGGTGGATGAGCAAGGAGCTGTAAAGATTAATATCATCCCTAATGATCAATATCAGTCTTTGAGCAATAAGGAAGCTGAGAAGGATAAACCTAAAACCCCAGTGGCAGCTTTACTTGCAGCACCTAGCAAAGAAGACTTGGAAAATCCTGTAAAGGTGTCCATGGTGGTGGATGAGCAAGAAGGAGCTGTAAAAATTAATATCATCCCTAATGATCATTATCAGTCTTTGAGCAATAAGGAAGATGAACCTCTGTGCATCATTGAGGAAATATTGAACATGGATAGCATGGATTTTAAAGAATCTTTGCTGATAAACACTCCTAGGGGTGAAGATAGATTATCTACAGATATACCTCCTTGCTTCAGCAAAAGGTCAGTGGTTTCACCTACTTGCTACAGCATCAAAACAACTGATCCACACTCAATTGATAGGAATCAGAAGGAGCATGAAGAGGGAGAAGTAACGCCTGTCAAAGAAGATGAGGAACTAACTTCTGGATTCACAAAGGTCATTTCAAAAAAGAAAAAGAGAATGAAAGGATTTGAAACGATCCCAGAATCACTTTACAGTGATAAGAAAAAGAAAAAGGACAACTGGGATACCTCAACATCCAGAACTACTAGGTCTTCTGCAAGAAGACTAGTAGATTTTGGAGGTAGCTCTAAAAGAGGAAGGCCCTCAAAAAGGCTCTTAGATCTAAGAGAACAGAGAGAGACATTGCAGATGGCATTCAACGTCAATTGAACCATCAGGAAATCCCAACTCCCAATCCCTCCAAATGAAGATTATTTCTTGGAACATCCGAGGTCTAAATGGAAACTCCAAGCAGAGAATCATCAAGGAGTTACGTGTTTCTAGTAGTCCTAGTATTATGATTTTGTAGGAAACTAAGATGAAAGCTAAGATCCTTGAAACTAATAAAAAGAGTTTTTGGGAAAACTTTGAAATGGCAGTGGTAGACTCTCAGGGAGCCTCTGGAGGTCTGGCTACTCTTTGGGATAAAAGGCACTGTACTGGTACGGTTCTTAATGCTAGCACTAATCATCTTGCTATCAAATTTCTTGCTATTGAGAACAAGGGTGAATGGATCCTTTCTAACATCTATGCCCCTAATACGGTTAGTGGGAGATGTAAACTTTGGACTGATCTTAAGATCTTTAGAAACCAATATAGTACAGCTAATTGGCTTATTATGGGAGATTTTAACTCTCCTCTAAACCTAGGTGAAAAATATGGAGGAATCTCCAACTTTTCTATAGGTATGGAGGATTTTGCTGATTTTATTGCTGAACTTAATCTCTTAGATGTGGATCTTCATGGAAATAAATACACTTGGAATAATAGAAGGTTGGGAAAAGATCTTATCTAGGTTAGATTGGATAGAGCCCTGATTTCTGCTAGCTAGATTTTCAGTCAAGACTTCCACCTCTCTTCCTTGCCCAGAATTGGATCGGACCACAATCCGATTGCTTTAAATCTTCTCAATTGGACTAAACCCATCAGAAGCTCATTCAAATTTGAAAATATGTGGATGGAGCATGACAGCATCTACGACAAAATTAAAGAATGGTGGGGTTGGAATGGGGAAGGCACTTCTCAATTTAGATTGATTCAAAAGCTCAAAAATGTTAAAAAGCAAGTTAAAATCTGGAATAAAAGCATTTTTGGCAATGTGTTTGATAATAAAAAGAAGTTAAAACAAAATCTCCAAGATTTGGAAATCAAAATGGATACAAAGGGGAGATCCGTTGAAGACCAAACTAATGAAAAGAGTATTCTTTCAGAGTTGCATACGATTTGTAGCAGAGAAGAATTTTTTTGGAGACTTAAGTCTAGAGCTATCTGGCTTAAAGAAGGAGATATGAATATGAAGTTTTTCCATATGATCACTTTGAAGCACAGATCTTTTAATAGGATCATGGAAGTGGCTAAAAGTAATGGAAATATTATAAAAGATCCCAATAGCATCAAGGAAGAAGCTCTAAATTTCTATAAAAAACTTCTTAATGAGAGGAATATCATCAATGTTGAGGCTAATGCTTTTATGCTGGAGGCTATTCCCCAAGATAAAATTGAGGAGCAGAGATTTAAAAATATTACTAAAGTCATTTACACTTGAAGAAGAGCAAAGAAAAAGTCATGTTTACTTTAGAAGGCGATAAGGCTCTAGGCCCGGATGGTTTCTCCATTAATTTTTTCTAGAAATTTTGGGAAATTTGTTCGGATGATCTTCTCAGAGCGGTGAATGAATTCTATAGAATTGGAAATCTTTTGAAAGAGCTGAATAACACCCACATTGTGCTGGCCCCAAAAAAATGGATGCTAAAGACTTTAAAGACTTTAGACCCATCAGCCTTGTGAATGCTATATATAGAATTTTTACAAAAATTATTGCTACCAGGCTTCAACTCATTATGAATGATTTAATTTCTAGGCAGCAGAGTGGATTCATTAAAGGTAGGATTATCCAAGATGGAGTGATTATGGTTCATGAGACCATACATTCTATGGAGAATAATAAAAAAGAAAATATGGTGCTTAAGCTCGATATGAATAAAGCCTTTGACAAGGTTTCTTGGGTTTTTCTTGATAAATTCTTAACTAAATTTGGTTTTTCGGACAAATTTAGAAAAATTATTAAGGCTTGTATCTCTACGGTCGATTCTCGGTGGTTTTAATGGTGAGCCGTGGATTTTTCACTAGCGGTAGAGGGCTAAGGCAAGGGGACCCCATCCCTCCCCTACTCTTCATTCTTATGGTGATACCTTAGTAGAACAAGCTGCTAAAGTTGTTAATGACGGTCTTTTGAAAGGCTCAAAACCCACTTGCATCAGCCAAGCTATTTCCCATCAGCAATTCACGGATGATACAATCCTCCTTCTATTGGCTTCCATCATTGAAGCTAAGGCTACCAAGGCTATTCTGAAGCTCTACAAATCTGCTTCTGGGCAAGAGATCAATTATGATAAAAGCTCCATTTTCTTCTTCAACACTCCTGAAGAAAGATAGCTTAAAATTGCTAAAATTCTAGGCTGTAAAATAAGTGCGCTTCCAGCCACTTACTTGGGCCTTCCTCTCGGCACAAAAAAAGTCTCTAACAAGGTGTGGGGTGATTTATTGGAGAGATTTCAAAAAAATGGTTGGTTGGAAAGGAGCCATTTTATCTAGTGTTGGTAAGTGCCTACTCATAAAAAGTACTCTTCAAAATCTGCCCATTTATATCATGTCACTCTATAAGATCCCCTCTTCCTTCAGAGAAAAGTTTGAGAGGATACAAAAATTTCTTATGGCAGGGCATGGAGGAGAAGTTTAAATTTCACTTAGTTGCTTGGGATAAGGTTTGTACTCCGAAGTCTATGGGAGGACTGGGTATAAAAGATATCGAGAAAATGAATGAGGCTCTCATTGCAAAAATGGGATGGAGAATGCTTTCAGAGAAACAACCCTGGATAGAGTTAATTAAGGCTAAATACCTAAATCAACAAACTATCTTTTCTTTCTGTAGGATGAGCACCTCCCCTTTGGTTCCATTTTTTGGAACAATCTAGTAAAGAGCAGAAATTTCATTAAGCAGGGCAGTAAATGGAAAGTGGGTGATGGTAGTGATATAAATTTCTGGGATGATAACTAGTTTAATGGTAGTCTTATGGATAGATTTGGGATGGTCAAGGACAGTCTTGTAAACAAGTATGGCACTAAAATCAAGGATTATATTGAGGGAAATGGCAACAGAAAGAAATGGAAAAAACTTTCTATGGAGAGAGATGATCTGATCCAAAATATTTCCTCCCTTCAAGATCAATTAGATCTTATTCCCTTAAGTCAGCTGGATACTAAGGATGAATTGGTCTGGAATAATTCTATTGATGGGGACTACTCTGTCAAAATTGGATATAATACTTTCTTCGATAGTAGTCAAGCTGAGTTCAATTGGAGTAGGATTTGGATGGTGAGTTAACTCCTAAAATTAATTTCTTCCTTTGGCTGGCTCTCAGAGGTAGGATTCTTACCACTGATAACCTGATGAGAAAAGGTTTCATAATGCCTAATAGATGTCATCTTTGTAAAAAAGATTATGAGGATATCAGTCATTTGTTTATACATTGTGATTATGCTACCAGAATATGGAGTTTTTCCCTCTCTAAATTTGAAGCTTTCTGGGTAGTGCCGAAGGATTTCAATCAGCTATGGACTCAATGGAGCCCACCGTATAAGCATTGTGTTGTCAGAAGGATCTGGAAGCTGGTTATTCCTCATATTATTTGGAGGATATGGAAAGATAGAAATGATATTATCTTTAGAAATAAAAACCAAAACTACAAGCTCAGTATTGGTAAAATTTCTAATGATATCAAAGAGAATATTGCTAGATTTAAACCCCCCAAGAACAAGAGTTATCTAGAAAATGAAGATCATATCTTATCCCACTGGTAGATTGGAGCTGACAATAGCTGCAGTAATTCCGGTAATAGTATTGATAGATCTTTGATTCATTGGCATCCTCCTGATTTTAATTGGTATAAGTTGAACTTTGATGGGGCTTCTAAGGGTAACCCTAGGATTACGGTAGGGGAGGAGTGATCTGGGATCATAAAGGTAGTCTGATTGCTGCGTATGCTGGAAAAATGGGAATTCAAACCAATCATTTCGCCAAAGCATTATCTACTTTGTGGGGCCTGAGAATTGCTCAAACTCATAATATCCAAAACCTCATTATTGAAGGGGACTCACTTAATATCATTAATCATCTTAATCAGTGCTCACCTCCAAGTTGGAACATCAAGGATTTTATCTTGGAATCCATAAGTATTTTCCAAACCTTCAATAACATTTAGATCATGCATACTTACCGGAGGGTAACAAGGTGGCAGATGCATTGGCTAATTATGGCATTAATGTTAACCACATTGTTTGGGATAATAACAACATTCCTAAATAGCTTCAAAGCAACATTCAAGCGGATATCTATGTTCATGCAAATTCATGATTTGGGATATGAGCATTGGGAGTGGATTTGTATTATTAAAACTCCCACACGTGCTTGACTTTAAAACAACAATTATACATATCTTGGCGGACAAGCAAGATTGTATGAAGTATAATGGGAAATTCAAGTGGATTTATATGGAAATGAAAGTCACATGGGAAATATTGAGCTCTTAATAACTTGTACACAAGGCTTTACGGATTCCCAAGATAGAAATAAAGATAATGATGATCTGGAGTGGGCTTGCAAAAGGACTGTAGTTCCCACATGTGGACTTTCACAGGGTCATAACAACAGTTACTCAGGTATTCGTGGGAAAAGCAACGGCTATTCTAATCAGCATTCTCACTGCGCGGATAATAATAGTGAAAGGCGACTGATATTAGCACTCTAAAGGATTCTAAATTTTTATTTGCAAGCAGTTAAACATGGTGAGAATGGGGAGCCCCTTGCCAGATTGAGCCCAACGCGGATCCGGAATGGAAGGATAATGAAGAACTTTGGAATCTTCTCAACTAGGGAGGCATCACCAACTTTATGGAGAAGATACAGGGCCACGACCAAAGTATTTCGGTGTGAATTGTGAAGGATTGGAAGGATCGAACGTGGATTACAAAGTGGGAAGAAGATTTCTATCAACAAAGAGTTAATTTCTAAAGCAACTTGCCTTGGCATGGAGGGTACTTTGATTTTTTAATAAAAGGGTGGACAAAGAGGCTAAGAAGAGGAAATTTGTTGAGGGAACCGAGAAGTTTGTCTTTTTCATGGCAAGCCTGCAAGTTAGTTCAATCCCTTTGCCTTTTGACAAGGTTACCCGTATGATGGTGTGTTTCATTTCTTTGGAGGGAGGTTCGTCACTTGTGCCCACTAAACATCTTGTGTTGCTCAACCACTTCCTTAGGAATCACATGATATGTTTCCCCACTATCTCGCTTAACTCTCTTGAGCACTCTATTTTGAGTTTCAAAAGCATGCTCGTGTTGTTCCTTTGCACTAGGGACTCATCTTTTTGCTGCATAAACTGTGTCTTCTTCGTTCTCCTGGTTTCCCTTCCTCCCCTGGCTCTGTTCCTCCTCTGCCTGGTGCCACTGTCGCTAGCCCCTTCTCTCCACCTTCTGTCCCTGCCACTACTATTGTCACCCCTCTTCCAGCCTTCTTGGCTCCATCTTCCATTCCCCCACCTCTGCTCCCACCCCCTACGCTTCCACTTCGGCCAGACCTGTTACCAGATCTTCTAGAAGGCTGAACCTTGATACCCCTGCTGTGGGGAAGGTTCCTCAAGAGATTGAAATTTCCCATAACCTCCTGCATATTAGTAGTGCTAGTTCTCAGGAAGCACATATTGAGAGCTCCACAAAAATGCTAGAAGCCTTAGAAGCTGATATGAAGCTGTTGAAGGATGAGGTTAAAAACATGGCAAAGCAAAAGGTAAGAGGAAGAAGGAGGAGGAGGTGGCTATGGATAATAGTCAGGTTGAAGATATATACAAGAATTTGAACTCCTTAGACACCCGTTTAGGGAAGGCCAAGACTTGCCATGATTATAATATGGCCATTTTTAATGCAATTGAAGAGTTTATTGAACAGCATGTCCGTAGCGTCTCCAATCTCAGTGGAGTTCCGACAACCCTTTGGGGCACTGATAAGGAAAGCAAAAGGACCATTGAACAGCTGGATGTTACTGATTCTGCCCACATGATGACATTGGCTATGTTCACCTCTTGGCAGAATATCAAATCCAACATTGACAAAGTAGCCAAGAAGTAATTGTGGGTGCTTTTACTGCACTTCTTTGTAATTATTGTTGTTTTTTTTTTGCTTCCTGCAGTTGCTTGTGTTGTTTTGTCTTGATGGGGTATCTACTCTTGCGCTACTTTGCTTTTCATTGTCCCATCTGGATTTTGATCCTTTTTGTTCTGGTTCTCATTCCTATTTTGGCTTCTAGGCCCTCTTTTTTTCTCAAGGGTATAGTCCCTTTCAAAAAACTATTTGCCAAAAATTAAAAAAACCTATATTTTGATGGGGCTAAAGAAAATGGAGCTGAGGCTAGTTTTATTTTGATCACCCCGTTTAAGAAAAGGTATTATTCTTCCTTAAGTTTCCAATTTGGTTGCATTTGTAATGTGTTACAATATGAAGCCTTAAATTATGTCTTACAATGGGCTAGGAAGATAAAAGTAAAAGGTTTGAAATTCTACGGAGATAGTGAACTAGTGATTAATCAGGTAAGAGGGCATAATGTTTCAAAAAATCCATTATTAAAATATTATAAACATAGGGTATGGGATTTATTAGAATATTTTCATGATTTTAACATACATTCTATTCTAAGAGGGGCTAATAACCATGTAGATAGACTAGCAGCAAATGGAGCTTGTTTTGACATTCTTAACAATGTGAGTGCTGAGAAAGTACAACCCCATATCAAGATGATAGTCAAGCCTTCTATACTAGATAATGATCATGATTGGAAGGATTTTGAGAATGATGATCAAATAATAGGATTCATACATGGAGAGGCTGAATTCTCATCAATAAATTAGTCAAAACTACAAAAAGTATGGGGATTAGATTATATAACTGAAATAAAATAAATTTCCTTAAGTACTTGTAACTTTAGAAAGTATCTTTAACACTGATGACCAACTGAGGAAAGATAAAGAAAATATATGTACTCATGCTGTTAACTATGAATACATTGGTGTTGAAAATGGTAAGTTTTTGAAAATTGAAAATTTAGACTCTAATTTTGAAAAGAAAGCATTCATAGTGTTGTGCGAGATCATTTATTGATGTGTTTGAATGGAAATATCAAGATCTTATAGATGTTGACGCTTGAGTTTAGCATAACATGAAATTGAGTTAGAACCAGATGCTAGGACTTTAAGACAAAAGGAAAGGCCCATAAATCCTAAAATTGATCCTTTAATGAGAAATGAGTTATACAAGTTGATTAAAGATGGTATGATTTTTCCAATTAAACATTCTTCATGGGTGGCTAACCTAGTGCATGTAACAAAAAAAGTGTGAAATCTTGTTATGTGTGGACTTCAAGGATCTTAATATGATGTCACTTAAAGACCATTATCCATTGCCCCTCATGGATCAAATTTTAAGAACAGTATAAGGGTCTGACGGATTATATCTTTTTGATGGGTATAATTGGTACAATCAAATTATAGTGAGAGATGAAGATGAGTATAAAATATCCTTAAGCACCAAGTGGGGGTTCTATACTTATAATAAAATACCTTTTGGTCTCTCTAATGTTGATGCTACTTTCCAAAGGGCCATGGATATGGATTTTAAAAACTTTCTAAATAAATGTATTTTGGTTTACTTAGACGATGTGACTATTTTTTCAAAAAATATTGATGATCATATAATGCATCTAAAGAAAACCTTTGAGATATGTAAGCAATGTGGAATCTCTTTGAATCCCAAACTATCTGGAATCTCTTTGAATGCTAACAAGCCTACATTTTTAGTTCATGAGGGCATATTGGTGGGACACATTTTTCTAAACAAGGGTTGGCCATTGATCCTCAAAAAGTAGAATCCATTATAGAATTTTCCTTTCCTCATCACAAAAATGATATTTAAAGACTCTTAGAAAAAATAATTTTTTTAATAAGGTTTGTACATGATTTTGTAAATTTGGTTAAACCTTTGACTGTTATGCTCAAGAAAAATCATGTTTTCTCTTGGACTAGTGAAGGAAAGAAGGGTTTTGAAGCTATTAAAAAGGCTATATCTCAGGCTCCAACATTGGCTAATCCTAACTTTGAAAAGGAATTCACCATGTATGTTGTTGCAGGAGCTGAAACCATATCAACAATTCTCGACTCGAGTGAATGATGAGAATGTTGAGAAGACCATAACTTTTTTCAATCAAAGCCTTCATGAGTATGAAAAAGGTAAACATTTATTAAAATATAATTCCTTGCACTCATAAGAGGATTAAAAATTTCAAGTATATGTTTTCCAATAACAAGATACATGTTTCAATCTCCCATCTAAGTGTTAAATAATTTTTGTTGAAAAAGAAATAAATGAAAAGAGATTTAGATGGATAACAAAGGTGATGGAATATGATGTTGACATCAAAATAGCTAAAAATTTGAAAGGTAAAGAGCTTTGTGAACATCTTATTTTTGATATGGATATCTTAAAGGAAATGGTTTAGTCTCATCTATCGGATCAATAACCACAATCTGATTATGATCATTTTCTTTCAAAGTGGATGTCTACCATGATTAATTACTTATAGAGTGGGGCGAATCATGATGGTATGGAAAAAAAGAGAATGTATTTTAGATTGTAAGATATTCTTTATGTTTTCATTGATGGAGTGCTTTTCAAAAAATATATCAATGGTATTTTATTAATATGTGTTAATTTGAGCCAAGTTGACCAATTGTTGAGAGAATTCCATAAAAGATATGTAAGAGGCCACTTCTAACCTAGGAAAAAAACTCTTAAGATAATGAAATTAGGGTATTATTGGAAGGTATCATGTTCAAATATTTCTAAGAGTGGCTGAAGAAGTACAAGAAATGTGCATTCTTTGTTGGAAAATAGAAATTAATAGCTCTCCCTCTTCATCCCATCTCAATAGAGTATCCCTTTATGTAATGGGGCCTTGAATTCATAGGTCTGATAAATCCCCCTTATTCTAAAGTCCATAAGTAGATTTTAATAGCCACTGACTATTTCACCCACTAGATTGAAGCAAGAGCCATCAAGGAATCCAATAAATCAATTATTCTTTAATTTTATGAAGGTATTATGGTCATATTTGGAGTTAATAGCACAATCATTTTAGATAATGCTTTGTCATTTCTTGGTGCCAAATTCATTGATTGTGCAATTAAGAATGGTATTTTCTTGAGTACATCCTCCAATTACTACACGTAGGGTAATTAATTAGAAGAGAGTACAAATAAACATATCTTATTGATCGTCAAGATAAATCTTCAGGAAAATAAAAGAGCTTAGTATATTAAGCTAAATATAATATTTTGGGATGATAGAGTGAAACCCAAGAGGTATTTTGGAAATTCACCGTACAAATTGTTATATGGTAAAGAAGTAAGAATGCCCATTTCCATTGAGTTACCATCTCTAGATTTAATGCACTAGCTTGAGTTGATTGAAAATGATGTTATGTAAGTTAGATATGCGTAACTAATGGAGTTGGCGAAAATAAGAGAGAAAGACAAGAAAAATATAGAGAAGCATCAAGATTAAGTTAATAATATTTTTGACAAAAATTAAAAATTGAGAATATTTCAAGAAGGATACATTAGGTTAAAGTGGTATGAGGATAGGGCCGTGCCAGAAGGCACACTAAATTTGATATAATTTGGAGTGGACCTTACATGATTACACATTATAAATAAAACAATGCTTTTCAACTTGCAGGATGAACGATTAGGACCTTCCCATTCTCATGAATGGGATGTTTCTAAAGCATTATTTCTAGAATGTAGTTTTATTTTAGAATAGGTTAGTTATAATTTTATTTTCCTCAAAGTGCTTATGCACATTGCTACTATTTTTATTTTCAATAAGTTCCATTGCATGGTATATGGTTTATTCCCGAGATATGTTCTAGTGTTTGTTAGGTTTAGAAGGATAAAAGGATGATTTTACTATGAATCCTATGCTCAATGGATGCTAGGAGGCATTGGTATTTTCAAATAATAAGCGAGATGACCATTCAAAAATTTCTAGATATGTTATCATTTCTCACACTTCATCCATGATTGTGTTTCACTCGGAAATGCTTCGTTCCTTATAGAAACAGATAAGGTTAGGGTTAGGAGGAATACCTGTAGAATGTCGAGATGATGTGCGCGTACCGTAGAGAAAGATCAGGCGATGGCTAAGAACTCCTTTTTGTCTTGGAAGGACTACTGCTGAAATAAGAACACAAGACCACAAGATTTTGATTAGATAATAAATGAGGGAATCTGCTTGGGCCTGTGAAGTATAAAACTTCCTTTCGAAGGTGGTCAGTTCCCCTGCTAATATGAATTAACACAAAATACTGTAGAGTACCAATTAAATTGTTTCGTGGAACTGGGTAGGGAAAAGGCTGTTTTTCTTGGTTTTGATCAAAGGAACCGATGCCGGTTACCTATAACCGATGGCGGTCACTGATAACCGATACCGGTTGGTTCTAGGATCTTCTGGGCTGGTTGTGGTGTTTGTAATGGCTGGTTTTTGGATAGTATTGAGAAATGGGATGGTTAGAAGCTAAGGAATGATAGTTAGAGGCAATGGTACGTTAGATAATGGGTTCAGGAACGGATTTGGGAAGATTACAATTCCAAAAGCACAAGAAATGTTATAATGGAGGACATGCAAGATATAACTTACTGGTTTTTTTTGATGAAGGTGCAAGTTGATCTCCTTTGCTGCCAACTCTTCTGGTTTCTTTACTCGTCTCTGCTTGGTCAAGTGAAGTTCTGGACTCTGCTGATCGCTTTGGACTCTCCTTTGATTAAAAATCCTTCGACTGATCTCCAAAATGAAATTCCGATCCGTTGTTTTGGTTTGGGAAGCCCATTTACAGGGAACCGATGGCGGTTGCGTAACCGACGGCGGTCGAGTAGGAACCGGCATCGGTTAGGAAAAAGTAGGCTATTTTTAGTAAAATAGCCCACCTTCCCTGCTTTTCTCCCGAGAGATCGGGTTGCGGGGCTTGGTCAAGTGGCTAGAAGGTCGGCTTTGGGTGCGAGTAAGGAGGCATTAGTTATGGATGTGAGTCTAGACCAAGTCATGGGTCCTAATTAGGTTAGTTTAGGGTTAGGGCTAGGTCATGGTGAGGTGGCCAAGTGAGGTGGTAGGTAAGGTGATGTGGATTTATCAATTACAAGGTAATTAATAAATAATTGTGTAAAGTTTAGGTAATGAGGTTAGGTTGCGAAATGGGATGCGGGTCACAAGGGGTCGTGAGACACGAATTTGGTGTCTACATTAGCCCCTTATTGTCGTGTAGCTTGTTCTGTAAAGCTGCGCGGACAATAATATGAAGTGGTTTCTCATGTTAAAGATATAGGTAATCCCCCTCAAATCTATCACAGATTGAGTGAACGGGAAATCAGGGATAGGGTTGATAAAGGGTATATGTGGTAGAGAGGATGGTAAGGTGATGGTGTAGGTCCAAGGAAGCAGACGCATGTTGAAATGCAATAGTACGACTAGGGTACATGATTTGACGAGCAAACCAGCAATGTATAGGCAAAGGTCGATAGTTTATCCAAACAAGGGTGATATAATCCTGGTATCCAAGGCATAGGAAGTAGCTCCAGGGTATATAACAGGTAAGGTACAGGAACGTTTAGGCATGTTCGGCAGTACCAAATGGTTGGTTTGGTTGAGATAAACGTCACGGTCTAGGTCTAGGCAAAGTTGGTCGACAGATCAAGTCAAGGACCCTAATCATGCTAAAACACGAACAAGTGAGCTCGATTGAACACAAGGTACAGGATGGATGGATAAAATAAAACGTTGGTCGGGCCAAATAGGTAGGGCGAGGCCTTGGGTCGGGCCAAATAGGTAGGGCGAGGCCTTAGGTCGGGCCAAGTGGGTAGGGTGAGGCCTTGGGTCGGGCCAAATAGGTAGGTTGAGGCCTTGGGTCGGGCCAAATAGGTAGGGCGAGGCCTTGGGTCGGGCCAAGTGGTAGGTTGAGGCCTTAGGTCGGGCCAAGTGGGTAGGGCGAGGCCTTGGGTCGGGCCAAATAGGTAGGGCGAGGCCTTGGGTCGGGCCAAATAAGTGGGGCGAGGCCTTGGGTCGGGCCAAATAAGTGGGGCGAGGCCTTGGGTCGGGCCAAATAGGTAGGTTGAGGCCTTGGGTCGGGCCAAATAGGTAGGGCGAGGCCTTGGGTTGGGCCGGACCAGGGAACAAATGTTGTGCAACAAAGGTGGACAGAGGCGATATTGGTGAAAAAGAGGCAAGGAGTAAGGAACGGCAAAGAATGGGGTAAAAGGGGTATCAAACCGACGTCGATTCATCATGACCGATATCGGTTAAGGGACCGATACCGGTTTCCTAGGGCAAAAGGAAACCGACATCGGTTTAAGTCGAAAAACCTATAAAAAGAAATATACGGCCGTCATTGTCACTGTTGTTATTTGTAATCCAAATTGACTTGTCTGACGTGGAGAGTTGATTTGGAGGGGTATTGAATGAGGTGGAGCTATTTGATTGGCGGAGAGAGTTGATAGTGGGCCCGAATAGTTGAGGAGGCGCAGTGATTGGTGGGGACCCAAAGGATCGAGATTGGAGCCATGGCACGGGCACAGCAGGGAGGAGGCTGGAGGGGCACGGACCAGTGGACCGCCACCACCCATCCCACCACAACGACGTGTTGTCGTGCACAGAGGTTCTAAACTCTTTATTTTGGTGGTTTGGTTGAGTTATGTTGTTTTTTGGGATTTGGGTAGGAATTGGTATTTTGTAGGAAATAATGGGTAAATAGACGTAATTTGAGAAAGGGAGAGGGTAGATAGGTTAGATAGGCTAAGGCGGCTAGGTGTGTAAAATTTTAGGGTTTTGGGTGGGTGAATGGGTAGAAATAGGTAAAAATGAGTTTTGGGGGCGCGCGGTTCGGCTCGAGCGATGAAACAGGACCGATGTCGGTCACTGGGACGACCGGCATCGCACGTCAAAACAGAGGGCCGAGGTTTAATAGGGGGACCGACATCGGTCTCGTATCGCCCGGTATCGGTGGGGGAGGGAGGGGTTGAGAGTGGTTTTTAGGGTGTATGGTGTTGGGGTGTTGGGTTGGGTTGGGAGTGGTTTTTAGGGTGTATGGTGTTGGTTTGAAGGTGGATAGGGTGACTTGGTGGGGTGGGTTGTGTTGGGTTGGGTAGGTAGAGAGTCGGGGTATGGGTGGGGTTTAGGGTGTTGGGTTGATAGGTTGGAAGGTGGATAGGGTGACTTGGTGGGGTGGGTTGTGTTGGGTTGGGTAGGTAGAGAGTCGGGGTATGGGTGGGGTTTAGGGTGTTGGGTTGATAGGTTGGAAGGTGGATAGGGTGACTTGGTGGGGTGGGTTGTGTTGGGTTGGGTTGAGTTGGGTTGGGTAGGTAGAGACCCGGGGTATGGGTGGGGTTTAGGGTTTTGGGTTGATAGGGTTTGAAGGTGGGTAGGGTGGCTTGGTGGGGTGGGTTGTGTGGGGTTGGGTTGAGTTGGGTTGGGTAGGTAGAGAGTCGGGGTATGGGTTGGGTTTAGGATGGGGTTTAGGGTTTTTTAGGTTGGGTTTCGGGTGGGTAAGGTAGCGTGTTGGGGTGGGGTTAGATTTTGGGTGTTACAAAAAAAAGGGGGGTAGATGGTAAAGTAGATGTTATTAGAACGAGTGGGTCTAAGAATGTGGGTTGATTTTGCAGGCACGTCAGCAGTTGACGATGCGTGATAGGATGCCTCCACTATTGAGTCGGATGAGGCCACACATATCTGCGGCGCATTGGGCCATCATGCGCGAGGTGGGGCTTGGCGGGGTCCAGAGGTACAGAGCGATCGACAGAGATCACAGCCTGATGGTCGCCCTCATCGAGAGATGGGATCCGGCGGCCAATGTGTTCCATCTGCCGACCGGGGAGATGACCGTCACATTAGAGGATGTGTATCGCATCCTGCGGCTACCGATCGAGGGAGAGGCCGTTTTCCAGGTGGATTCAGAGACTGCCATGGATAGCATACTGCAGGTTTTTGGGGATGCAGCCGCGCTTCTTACATATCATAGCGCGAGCATTGGATATGGGGACATGTACCGCGCACACAGACATGAGACACGGCTTGCCGTGTTGATGATGATAGGGGTCACCTGCTTCGCCCTCCCGGATTCAGAGGGAGGTCGCTTCCCACGGGCATTGATGGGGGTGCTACTGGAGATGGTGGAGGAGCACACCTGTTTTGCATGGGCACCAGTATATCTGGTGCAATTATACAGGGAGTTATGGGGCTATCGCCGGAGGAGGCGATTTGGTATTTGTTCGACCTTTTTGTTGCACTGTTGGGCATACGAGCACATCGTATGCATCAGGCCGGTAGGGCTACCCCAGCAGCCAGGGCCACAGATCGTATACCGATATGGCTTTCAGAGGTGGTTGGGGGTTGTGGGCCAGCCACGAGCAGTTGTTGCAGGTCGGGATGTGGCCTACTATAGACATATGCTAGAGGGCCTTACCGCAGTAGACATTATATGGAGACCCTACAGAGGTCACCAGCCTGGCAGAGGAGCCCGCATACAGCTGCGCCTGATCCAGTATACATTCTGGATAGCAGGACGGAGGCCGGGAGAGTACGAGCGGATACCCTTAGAGAGGGTACGCAGGCAGATGGGGCTGCCACAGGATGAGCCACCTCCCTTCCCTCAGTACAGGAGGGATGATGTAGAGGCCCCACTGCCAGCACCACAGCCTTGGGATCCAGACTGGGTAGCGGAGAGACCAGCAGGTGAGGGTGTGGATGATGCCGGTGCATGGCAAGCATACGTGGTCCTGGTGGTTGGACGAGAGCGGCGAGGGTAAGCCACAGCCCGCCAGCCTTTGGGCACTTAGCGCGTGACCTGCAGAGAGATCAGCTCCGGGGGCAGGTGCAGCTATTACAGGGACAGTTGGCTGCTGCACAGGCACAGATAGGGGTTTTACAGGGGCAGCTAGCCCAGCTCGAGTACAGTGCACAGTGAGCAGACCACCACCACAGCCACAGCCACAGTGCGAGTGCAGTACGCAAATGCGGCCATACAGCGTGCACACACCACGAGCCCAGATACCACCACGGCCACAGGTGCAGGTACAGGCACAGGCAGCACCTCCACCAGCGCCACAGCCACAGGTGCAGGTACAGGCTCAGGGGATAGTGGTGTTAGGTGCCAGGGGACCAGCCCCAGTTCCTTCAGTGGCGCGAGATCGCTATATGGAGGTTAGAGCAGAGGCCCGTTATTATCAGGATATTCTTGATAGTACCGGAGTCGAGTATCAGGCATATGCAGCGCATAGAGCAGAGACCTCGCACAGCCAGAGATCTCAGGGAGGGGCAGCCACAGCTGGCGTGTCTGTGACAGGCAGGAGGCGAGAGGCGCCACAGGGACCAGCGGGGAGAGGTGCCGAGGGCGGTGGGGAGAGCTGATAGATCCCCGACGTGGTTTTGTATAGGGACACGGGCACCGGTCTGCGAACCGGTTGTATTGATAGAGGCCTGCGTGCCTACATTTATTCATTGTTTTGATTTATTTATTTATTATATACCGGCCTGCGAGCCGAGTACGGGTTGTACATTTGATACCGACCTGCGAGCCGAGTATATTTTTGATATGAGAGACCGGCCTGCGAGCCGAGTCGAGATTTGTGGTAGGTATTGCAGCCTGCGTGCCGGCTTTGGTATGTTATGAGATCACAGAGGCCCCGATGTAGGGCACATTGTATTTTTGAAAATTTGTATATATATAGAGATGATGTTTTGATCCACATGCTGTGTTTAAAATGTGTTGAAATATGTGGTTAATGGCTGGTAATATATAGAATGTGTGATGAGTTTAATTGACATGTTGATAGATAGATGATGCTGATGTTTTTGTGCGTATATATGAATGACAGGTTATGTGATAAATTGGTGGTTTTGTGACAGTGTGATATATGTAACTGATGAGTTGGATCCAAATGATGTATAGATTGATAGTTTTTTGATATTTGTAGTTGATGGTTGTGTATTGGTATAAATGATGTTTAATGAAATTATAATGCTATGTGTGGTGGATGAACAAATGTGGTAAATTTTGTTGTTTATGCAGGCAAAGAGGCGGGCGCGACAAAAATTTAGAGGAGAAATGAAGAAAAGAAACCTGTTTCAAAAAGGAAGGTGTGTAACCGATATCGGTTAGGGAACCGATATCGGTAGTCATAGACCGATATCGGTTAAATAACCGATACCGGTTATTTAGGTATGAGCTTTTCTAAAAATAGAAAAGCTAGGGTGGCAACTTAAGTTTTAATTTTAGAGCCATGCAAGAGGTTAAATACGCGAACGCGACGCTTTTTGACGACTGAGACAGGGATTTGCATGAGAGATTTGGGTGAGAAGAAGGAAAGAGACAAGGAAAGTGAATTGTGATCCGAGGTTCAGAAGGCAGAAAGACAAAGTTGAAAAGGGTGGTGATCATGGCCGAACGAGGAGAAGCATCCAGCAGGCAAGGACAGGAGGGCAGACAAGGGCCACCTCAAGCTGCTGCAACTCAAGAGGTATTGTTTTTGTTTGTGATTTGATTACTGTATGTTTCGTGAGTAAGATGGGGGAGAGTAGGTGGGTAGATATGAGAGAGAAAACATGATAACAAGGGTTGCAGGTGAGCTAAGTGGTACAGGGTAGGCAATCAGGGGTTCCAGGTATGTTTATATGTATAAAAACGAAGAAACGAGCAAATTATTGTCGTAGGTGGTTGTTTTTAAGGAAGGTGTATAAAATTGACAGTGACCGGTAGCGGTTAGGGAGAACCGGTATCGGTAACGCAACCGATATCGGTTACGTATAACCGTACAGGTTACTGGAGAAATTTCCAGAATGTTTGAAAAAGACCCTAACGGGTTGAATGGTTGTTTGTTGTTTTGGTGTATGCAGGCAGAGACAGGTTGAGGATGAATGATAGTGTGCCAGCGCTGTTGTCGCGAATCCGAGCGGATGTAACACCAGCGGAATGGACATTGATAAATCGTTTGGGGTTAAGTGGAATCCGTTATTATTCACGAATCGCACGTAACCATGGTATGTTACAGGCGCTGATTGAGAGATGGAATCCTGAGACAAATACCTTCTATCTGCCAACAGGTGAGATGACAGTAACATTGGAAGATGTGTTTCGGATTTTGAGACTCCCTATTACAGGAGAGCCAGTATATCAGGCACTACCTAGCGCGGCACGGGGAGCGATAACAGCAGTATTTGGTCCATACGCACGAGATTTGACACAGCGAGGTTTATCGTTTACATATGGGGTAATGTATGCAGCACACCCTGAGGAGACAAGGTTAGCAGTGATATTAATGATAGCAGTAGGGTATTATGCATTACCGAGGGCGGAAGGGGGAAAATTTCCAAAGGCATTGATGTGTGTTATCTGGGAGATGATAGAAAGGAACGTTACGTTTGCATGGGCACCTGCATATTTGGCGGAGCTATACAGGGGTTTATGGGCTTGTAGGCGAAGTCACAGGACAACGTTGGATTGCTCATACTTATTACACTGTTGGGCCTATGAGCACATTGTTTGTGTGCGACCAATAGGCCGATCTATACAGGCAGGAGAGACCGGAGTACAGAGGTTGGGATTCCGACGATGGGTCCAGACAGAACAAGAGGCAAGATCTCAGGCCGTGCCGGGTGACATTGAGTATTACAGGCAGGTATGGGAGAGAGTGACAGTTGCGGATATCTGTTGGAGGCCCTACGGGAACTATATGGTAACCGAAATCATAGCTGAGGAGTTGAGAGGTGTAGAGCGATTGAGGTGGATCGCGGGGCACAGGCCAGGTGAATATGAGAGGATTCCTATAGATCGCGTGCGGCGACAATTTGGATTTGTGCAGGACATACCACAGGCTTATAGACCATATATGAGGATCGATGCCGAGGCAGCATTCTCACCACCCCGGCCAACACCTCCAGAAGGGCCTGAGGAGATAGCAGCCGATCGCAGGGTAATGGATGTAGGAATGACAGAGGCCTATAGATTATGGTGGGTAGCAGAACTGCGAGGTGTACGTGAGCGCCCTGACACAGTGGTGATTACAGCAGAGAGGGATCGTCTGCAGCGTTTGGTTCAGCAGCTCCAAACGCAGGTGAATGAGACAAGAGGATTGTTAGTGGTTGCGGAGTCACGGGCGGCGAGACTAGAGGCTGGAGTTCTCCATGCGAGAGGGCGTATTTATATGTTACAGGAGAGATTGGCAGATCAGTGGGCGGTACCAATAGCCGCGGTACCTTTGAGGACAGAGAGGCCCGGCGAGAGGGGTCGACGATCACGAGCATCACCTAGTTCGGGATGAGTTGTGATGGTCTGAGTATATGTTAGCGAGGTATAAGAATAAGGATGCCGACCTGCGTGTCGATGATAGAGAAGATGTATTTGTTTAACATCTAAATAAAACTGAATATGTATGTTGATTTGAGTTATGATAATAATAAGATTGTCGGTGTTTTGATTTTCGGTGTTTCAAAAAAGGATAAAGAGAAATGTGATTAAAATAAAAATACACAAAAATATTTATATTCACCACACAAGATAGGTTATGGTAGGGGATGGTCGAGCTAACCTTGGGAGACCCCATGTCTCCGAAGTGCTGCCTACATAGCCCATTGCACAAAGCAAGGAAGGGCCTCAGACCGATGTAGTTCTCCCTTAGGATCAGGGAGGGGTGATTTTAGGCAATTTGGTGTGGTTTAGGCAATTTGTCGTTTGGTAAAAAAATTTGATGTTGGTAGGGTAATGTTGTTGGTGTAGGTAGGATAATATTGTTGGTGTAGGTATAGGTAAAGCAAAAGGTTAGCATACCCAAGTAGTAGGGAATAGTGTCCTGATTAAGATCAACACACAATTCTAGATGCGAGGCAAAGCGGAAAGAGTGCTCCGTAGGTGAAAAGAGCTAAACAAACCACACAACGTAGAACGAGCCTGAAGCCCTAAGTGCCGTGTATAGACGAGAAGTCCATAGTTGAAAAGAGTTGTATGATCACAATATATCAGGTGTACGTTACGTCCCTTGAGTTGAAACAAATGGTGAGGTGATGTGGATGATATAGCTGAGGTACAAAGAACTTGTTACAACGAAAGAGAACCTACCCTAAATAGACAAGTCCATGACCCAAAAAGTTCTTTTGTATGAGGCTTTTATTTTATTAAATGTAGACTGATCGATGCGGGAAGTCTATAAGGGATATTGATTGTATTATTCTTGAGGTCTTCACGAAGCTGATCAATGCGAGAAGCTTCGGATAAAGGCTGACTGTGTATAGCTGTCCTTCGGGGAGCAGTCTATTTATAGTAGCAGAGATGATTTTAGTGCATAGCTGTCCTTCAGGGGAGCAGTCTATTTATAGTAGCAGCAATAGTTTGGCATATAGCTGTCCTTCGAGGGAGCAGTCTATATTTAATTTTAGATAACTAGATGTTCTTTTGGCGTGAAGCATCTAGTTTAGTAGGAAGTTTGACTCAAGAAAATCCCATAAGAATATGGCTTATTTTAATACTTTGAAGTCATGGACTAGACTAAGAAGGGGAAGGCATCGTAAGGGGAGGTGAGGGGTGAGCTTGATTTTATTCGGAGATATAGAAAACAAAGTGTATGTAGCGGTAAATGAGCTCAAGGGACGAGCAGTAGGTAGATAAGGAGTGATATAACACTAGATTCAACAGTAGAATGGTCGAAGATGCAAGGCATTAAGGGGTTCAGGCTCAGGTTTACCATTAAGCGAAGCTAAACGATAAGTGCCTGATCCATAGGTGTGAGTGATTATATAAGGCCCAATCCAATTGGGAGCAAATTTTCCACGTTTTCTCTTTTCTAGTTTGGTTACATGTTGATTCTCTTTGAGGACAAGATCACCAACCTTAAATGTACGCTCATGAAGTCGCTTATCATAAGCACGCTTGATGCGTTTTTGATAGATTTGGAGGTGATCGAGAGCTGTAAGACGTCGTTCGTCAAGAAGCTCTAATTGGGCTAACCGCTCTTGGCGGAAATCATCGTTGGTGAGAATATCTTGAAGAGATATTCTAAGGGAGGGTATTTGTATTTCGAGAGGCAAAACAGCCTCGGTACCATATACCAATGAAAAAGGTGTGGCATTAGTGGAGGTACGAATGCTAGTACGATAAGCCCAAAGGGCAAAGGGCAAAGGGGATGGTGTGGTTGAACTTTGAAAAGCCATCCATGAGAGAAAGCATTTCATGACCCAGCAGATGAGATCAACAAGTTGATCAATACTTGGGAGGAAGTCATCCTTAGGGCAAGCGAGGTTAAGATCCCGGAAATCCGTGCATATCCGAAGTCCCCCGTCGCTTTCGTGACAGTGCGATGTTAGAAATCCATTGAGGATAGTCAATAGGCAATGAATGAAGGAAACAGAAAGGAGTCATTGGAGCTCCTCTTTGACCAAGAGAGCAATGCGTGGATGCATTTTCTCAATTTCTCGCTTTTTTGGTTTGGAATCGGGTTTAGAGTGATGTTATGGATGGCAATGGTAGGATCAATTCTGGCATGTCGGCGTAAGACCATGCGAAAGCTTGGTTGCGAGCACGCACGAGAAAGGTGGTAAAGGCGGCTTGTTCTGATGTGTCAAGTGATTGTCCGATCTTCACTATGTGAGGATCTTCCTCCGTGTGGATGTTGATTTCTATAGTAGATTCGTTCAGCATGGTTTGAGTTTCAGATGGTAAGGCACGTTGAATATAAGAATCATCCGCGCCTAGGTAAGTGAGGATGGAGTCGTCATCCTGGCATTCAACAACATTAATCAAAGGCGAATCCTCTTCGATCATGTCTGGATACAGAAGGGGAAGAGAAGATGGGTCCTCATTATCGCGTTGATAAGTGAGAGGACCTATGAAGATAGCATTTATGAAAAAAAAAAAGTTAGGAGGGATAGATTCAGGGTCCATCGATTCTGTGGGAGATGATGGCAAAGTGGGTGATGATGGTTCGGTAGGGGCAACGTCTTCTTCTTCCAGGATACAGCTGACAGGAGGTGTCTCCTGCGTAGGTGTTTCGGAAAAACCAAGACCACTGCGATCATTATGTTTGCGTGTGGTGATGGGGATGAGAGTATGTCGGCCTTGTTCGTAAAGGCCAAAACCAAAGCCTTTCCACGCACAGCGAGTCAAGAAGGTGAGGGCGAAACGACGATTTGTCAAGTATTGAAAATCGGATTGGAAGGGAACCACACCAAGAGGAGGTTCAGGGGTAATGGAGGATGCGTCAACACCCCCATATGTTAGGTTAGTGCGACAATGGGGTGGTCCGTAAGAGATTATCTCCCCCACGCGACGGTCGTAGGTGGGGTGTGCATGTAATTGTCCGTACTCCTGCGGGGTAGGGAAAGAACTAACGTTATATAGGCGATACTCCCCCAGCGTAAGGCGATGAAAAACGTCTACTAAGGGGTCGGAGGTTGGGATGTTAGCTGCGGGAAGAGAAGTGGTTTGTGCGACGGTGGTTTCATCAGTTGAAGGCGTAGGTGCAGTTGAGGTGGATGGTTGAGGTACATTTGAAGAGGATGGTTGGGTTGAATGTATGGGTGTCTTAATTGGTATAAGCACATCGTTTGGGCGGTATAACATATTGCAAGTTTTGAAGGGGGGAGGATCAGCTTTTACAGTGTAGGACTTCCCCTCGTACTCAAATTTTATGCATCGATGTAATGTTGAGGGAACGCATCCCATGGCTCGGATCCAAGGACGACCCAGCAATATATTATATTGGAACTCTCCTTCAAGGACATAGAAGAGTTCGGGCAAAGTACGTGGGCCTACGCGAATGTTGAGGATCACGGTGCCTAAGGTAGAAGTAATAGCGTCATTGAATGATCGCAACATGATGGGGTTGGCACACATGCAACTAGAAGGGATGTTCATTTGTTGGAAGGCTTTTGAAGAGATGATGTTTAGGCTAGCGCCCCCGTCAATCATAACCCGACGTACTCGAATGTCTCGGACGTAAGCGGAAATGAAAAGGGCAGGGTCAGGGTCTTCTGTACCAAAGTCGATAATTTCATCTTCCGAGAAACTAACCGCAGCGGCTTGTTGTTTTGAGACAGAAGTGGTGGGGGAGATGGATTGTTTGGTGAGAGAGGCAACGTGATTGGGTGTTAGAATGGAGGTAACAGGCAGGGTTTCGTTGGGTAAAACCTCTATCCCTTGAAGGATCTCAACGAGAGCTTGTCGATGAGATTCAGAAGTCTGAATGAGATCATATAGTGTCATTTTTACGGGCGATTGATGAAGCTGTTTGATCATGGTTCGGTGGGCAACTCCATTAGAGACGGGATAGGCGGGTCAGGAATAACCACTTTAGGTGGTGGTGTAATCGGGATGGTTGAAGGAGAAAGAGATGCCGCAGGTGTGTTTTCTTTCGCTTTCCCATTGTTTTTCTGTCCTCGAGTAGCGACACTAATCATATTAATCTCGTAGACCTGAGATGAAGAAGATGGTTGGGATAATTCATGGTCTTCAAGAGGTGGGGTTGTAATAATGATAGATCTTGGTGAGGCGGGGATAGATGATATAGTAGAGGGAATTGACGCTAGAGGTCTTTCCCTTCGTAAGTTGTCTTTCTTAATCTTTCTATCCGGGAGAGGTGACTGGCGAAGGATGGTTTTTAGAGCTTTGCATCCTTCTACATCATGTCCAGGTGTGCGGTGATAGGCGCAGATTTTAGACTCATCATAATCCACAGGTCGGGGCTTAGACGGGTCATAAGGTCTAAGTGGGGGTAGGAGATGGTCGCATTCTCCACCAACATAGCAAGGATTTTGGCGTAGGATCCTTTGAGTGGGTCAAAATCAGAAGAAGATGAGGGTATTGATTGTGTGGGTTGTGGTAATGTTTGGGCGTGTTTAGTTCGTATGGGTGGTGGTTTAGTCGAGGGGTGCTGACACATGTTTTTCACTAAACGTGGTTTCTTGGACACGAATTACGTTCAGCTTGGTTAGATGATGAGGCTACAGATGGCATGGTAGCGGGAAACAACCACGGAGAAAGGGGAGTGACAGAAAATAAATCCTTTGATGATGGGATTGGTTTAGGGTTGATAGGTGGACCGGATACGCGGGGTAACGATGTTGTGATACCCTTTGATCTCTGTATAGGTGTAAAAGGCGTAGGTCGTTTTGCAGAAAACAAAGGAGGTATGATATATTGATGTAAGGTGGAGGGATGAGGTCCCAATATGGAAGGTGGGTGTGAAGATGAGGGTTTTGATAGAGGCCCGGATTGCGTTTGTCTCCTAGGTGGCGGGGCGGGTTTATTTTGGGATAAATCGAGTCGCTTAGGCGGGTGTGTTAGACTGGGCATTGGTGAGGTCCCAAGCGTAGGGGAAGATCTGGTTAAGTTGATAGAAGTGGACGGGGAATTTGGTAGAGGTGAGGGGGGTGAAGGCGAGAACAGGGGCATTTTAAGCTTCTGTAAGCACTTCGGGTAGATGGTGGAGACATCGGGATCAGTCATTTGCATTTGAGTAGAAACAGGAGTACTCAAACGTTCCCATAGGGCCTGTCTATCTTCTGTGGAATGACAGTCTCCAGGTGTAATTTGTAATTTTGGTACAGAGGAAAAGTGAGTTGTAATTCCAATCCATTGCGGGTGTGACACAGGAGGCGGATGGGGCACTGTATCAGTAGATGCTAAGAGGTCGACGGGTTGTTGAAAAGATTTAGGTGATGAGGGACTAATAGGCAGAAGGGCATGTTGGAGGGGATCTGTCATGGCTAAAGAATTTAATGATGTCGGTGCGAGAGATTTCTCATCTAAGGATGTCAAAAGGAGTGGCGTACCCTCCTCTTGTGCGGCAAGAGTGGTAGAAGGAGACGTCTGGGAAATGGATAGATTAGACAACATCCGCTCGCAGTCTTGTAGGGATGTGGTGTAAGAAGACTCATTAATGGGAAGGGAAGCCTGGGCAGCTAACTCTTCTATGGGTAAAGGAATGATTTCACTTTGGCTTGATGGTGGTAAAGGAGGTTCGGGCTCCTGTGTTAGTGAAGAGGCTTGATTCAAAATTTTCTCGATAGAGGCTTTTGGCTGGGTATCGAATACTGCATGGATCTCATGAACACTCTCCTCAGCTAAGATATCTTGGTTTACGTTGCTGCTGGACGAGTGATTCGGGAATGGCTTGTTGAAAATTTTCAGATTTCGGTTAGCAGGGGCGTTAGGATTATCGAGTGTTATATCCCCTGCATCAACCATTTCCTGCACTATGTTTTTCAACATCTTGCAGTTTTCATGACTATGTCCTTTTACGCGGTGAAAGTTACAAAAGTCATTTTCTTTGTACCAGGAAGGTATTGCGCGGGTGGAGTCAAACCCAGAGTGAGGTTTTACAGGGGGCAAGGTGATAGCCCCAGCTTTGAGCAATTTCTCTAGGATGACGCCATAAGTTTCTCCCAAGGGAGTGTAATTGGTGGGCTCAGCTTTGTATTTATAGGTGGTTTTTGGTGGAGTATTGGACGGTGGTTGGGATTTGACCATCACCGCGTGGACAGCTCCTTTTGATTTAGAAGAGGTTGACGCGTGAGGAGTGGTGGTATTTGGTTTATTGGTAGAATCAGGAGTTCGGAAAGTGGAGTTCTTGTTGCGCAACCGCAATTTCTCTTCCTCTAAGGCTCGAATTTCTAATTTTCGAGCCATAGTAAAGGCCTCGTCGAATGTACGGAAAGTTTGAATTTGGAGGGTAGGGGAGATGTGCTTAGCGCAGGCCCGCGTAAAGAGTTCGATAAGTTCGGTTTGAGGCAAGGCATACGTAAGTTGGTTGATAAGGCCCCGCCATCGTCCAACGAAATCTGCGATAGATTCGTCTTGGTGTCGGATGGCATAGAGGTCGATGATAGATACTTTCTTGGCAATGTTAATGGAGAAATGATCCAAGAAAGATTGGGATAGTTGGTTAAAAGAGAAGATTGAGTCTTTGGGTTAAAGCACTTTGTACCACTCAAGCGCAGCCCTTATAAGGACATGGGAAAGGTGCGGAGTAACAAGGCATCATCATGGGCAATCAAATAACAAGCATGTCTAAATGATCGCAAGTGTTGTTGAGGATCCTCTTTCTTGTTAAAACGAGTAAACTTTGGCAACTCCCATTGAGGCGGATAAGAATGAAGGGGGACGAGAAGGGTGAATGGGCTCCCAAACAAACTTGCTCGTATGTCAAGTGCGCTACAACTTCCTGAAACTAAGCCTCCGGTTTTGCATTTTGTCCATCATTTGCTTGATGAAATCTGTGGTTGGATGAGATGATGGTGCCACAGAATAGGGGTGTCCCATATAAGGTGTTGAGGTCACTGGATACGTATATGGGAATGAAAAGGTAGGCGGAGCTTGAGAAGGAAAGCTCGTTTGAATAGGTGGCAGAGAGTAAGTCATGAATGGAGTGGTCTGAAAGAGAGATGAGATAGGGGCAGTTGGTGGTAGCGATACGTGGGGTCCAAGATTAACAAAAGGAAAGCTAATCGGGGTCGTATGAACCTCTGCCGCTGTCGGATTGGGAGACGGGGCTAGCGATGCAGGAAGTAAGGTATTGTTATCAGGAGGAGTAGGAGCTAAATGAGCAGCTATACTAATAGGCATGCCCATAAGGAGCTGACCATCAGGCGTACGGTCAGGGGTATGAGACAAATAGTATTGTACAGCGCTGGGATTAGCATCCAGAAATTTGGCAAAGTCCTTGTCTCCTACAGGAATTTGGGGGATCTCACTGGTGTCCGTAGGGTTTCCTATAGAATGTGAAGGGGGTGATTCAGGCAAAGAAACAGAGCAAGCGTGTGAAACCATGGCGGCGGCTTGCTTCCGAGTGATGACAACCATAGACCAGAACACACAGGAAAGTTTCAATCTATCAAGGACAAAAACAACCTCAGAATGGTGAATTTGGCAAGTTGCTGGTTTGTCAGGGGCTGAGAGAGACAGTAACCGATATCGGTTTGGTAACCGGTGTCGGTCAGAGGGCAAACGACGTCGGTCCCTTAACCGATGCCGGTGTCAAAAATCTAGAATAAGAAGATACAAAGGGGCTGCTAATTTGATTTTTAGCAACGTTGAGTAGTTTAGCGACTTATTGATCACAGAAGACAAAGTATGACAGAGAAAACAGGATTTGAAAACAAGCAAGAGGCACACGCAAATGCAGAGATTAACCTTAGGGTTAATTTTAATTATTGTGGGCTTATGCCTTTAGACGTAGAATGATGTCAGAATCCTAAACAAGAGACTTAGGGGAAATGTCAAGTTGTTTTGGCTTATAAGGTTACCTCAATCGGGCGGAGGAATACCGCGGAAAAAGGGGGATGTTTGAGCTGTTGTGTTAATTGTGAAGTGATTCGGTACGTGTTGTGCAGTGAAACTAAGGTTAATTTCTGTCAATACCGTGGATATCACCCCACGTGTACGACACATTACTTAATCTATGTTCACTAGAATTGAAAAACAACAGGCAGGAATGCAATGCATGTGTTTTAAAACCCAAATCGAAAGTGATATTCGATGAAGCAAAAGAGATGACTTTTACTAATGCAAGATGCAAAAACAAAGCAAGTTCTTTTACCAGAATAATAAAATACCCTGTGAATATCTCTAGAAGAAGAAAACAGCAAGTATGCTCCCTATAATAAAAGCAAGCAAGAAATAAAGAAAAACCCAAAATGGGTCCCACCGAGCGTGCCAAAATGTTTCACTCGGAAATGCTTCGTTCCTTATAGAAACAGATAAGGTTAGGGTTAGGAGGAATACCTGTAGAATGTCGAGATGATGTGCGCGTACCGTAGAGAAAGATCAGGCTGACTGCGAAGAACTCCTTTTTGTCTTGGAAGGACTACCTGCAAATAAGAACACAAGACCACAAGATTTTGATTAGATAATAAATGAGGGAACTGCCTTGGGCCCAGGAAGTATAAAACTTCCTTTCGAAGGTGGTCAGTTCCCCTGCTAATATGAATTAACACAAAATACTGTAGAGTACCAATTAAATTGTTTCGTGGGCCGGGTAGGGAAAAGGTCATTTTTCTTGGTTTTGATCAAAGGAACCGATGCTTTGGTTACCTATAACCGATGGCGGTCACTGATAACCGATACCGGTTGGTTCTAGGATCTTCTGGGCTGGTTGTGGTGTTTGTAATGGCTGGTTTTTGGATAGTATTGAGAAATGGGATGGTTAGAAGCTAAGGAATGATAGTTAGAGGCAATGGTACGTTAGATAATGGGTTCAGGAACGGATTTGGGAAGATTACAATTCCAAAAGCACAAGAAATGTTATAATGGAGGACATGCAAGATATAACTTACTGGTTTTTTTTGATGAAGGTGCAAGTTGATCTCCTTTCTTTGCCAACTCTTGGTTTCTTTACTCGTCTCTGCTTGGTCAAGTGAAGTTCTGGACTCTGCTGATCGCTTTGGACTCTCCTTTGATTAAAAATCCTTCGACTGATCTCCAAAATGAAATTCCGATCCGTTGTTTTGGTTTGGGAAGCCCATTTACAGGGAACCGATGGCGGTTGCGTAACCGACGGCGGTCGAGTAGGAACCGGCATCGGTTAGGAAAAAGTAGGCTATTTTTAGTAAAATAGCCCACCTTCCCTGCTTTTCTCCCGAGAGATCAGTTGCGGGCTTGGTCAAGTGGCTAGAAGGTCGGCTTTGGGTGCGAGTAAGGAGGCATTAGTTATGGATGTGAGTCTAGACCAAGTCATGGGTCCTAATTAGGTTAGTTTAGGGTTAGGGCTAGGTCATGGTGAGGTGGCCAAGTGAGGTGGTAGGTAAGGTGATGTGGATTTATCAATTACAAGGTAATTAATAAATAATTGTGTAAAGTTTAGGTAATGAGGTTAGGTTGCGAAATGGGATGCGGGTCACAAGGGGTCGTGAGACACGAATTTGGTGTCTACAGATTGAGCTTATTATGCTCCATGTCATCTCATTTTTTTGTTTGAATAATGTATTCGATTATCCTAATGTTTTAGCTCGGGGAATGTAAAGTGTGTAGACATTTATAGGACTCACTACTGGTTCTAATATTTCTATTACCCAAACAAGATGAAATTCTAAGTCCAATCATCTTCACCTAATCATGCATATGCTTTCTAACCCAATCAGTGAAAGAATTGATGCTTAGATTGAGATGAGAAATGCCTCATACATTAGAAATGAAAATTCAAGAGTAGGTACTAGGTATTGTAAAATCTAAATTTTGATTCGAATAGAAGGTTGCAAGGAGGTAGAAGAAAGTTACATTTTCAAGGAAAATACATCATATTTTAATCTATTATTCTTGTTTTAAGATGGTCAAAGAAGGTACAAATAGTTTTTTTCAATTCACTTATGATTATATGAAACCGTAATAAACAATCATATTTTAGATGCTAAAGGATTATGAAATGAAGAGATTCAAAAGGAAATAAAAATAGATAACTCGTTGTATAAAACAATTGTTTGTATTCATAAGTAAATTTCTATAAAACATCCCACACAAGTCATAGGATATAACTTTGAAAGTGATTAAATGGAAATTAATTTGAATCAAAAACATTAAAAAATTAAAGGGATTTGTCTTTACCTAGAAACAAATCCCCTCACTTGCTTCACCACCTCCTGTTAGTGCAAAATTATAGTACCCCGAATGCCCTGATTTTGAATGGGGCTTCTGGTGTAACCTACATAACATGGGTCCATCTCTTAAATTGTGGGACTTGTGAACCAAAGATGGACCTCTGGAGAATTTTGGCTTCCTTTTCCAAATCCTAATGATAAACTACTCCTAATGCAGAAAATAAACCTAACTACACCTATCCTAACAATGCCAGGGACAGAGTGAGAGAAAGTGCATGAAGAGGGAAATCCTACACTAACGGGGTGATAACACTAGAAAAGGGGCAAGATACTCTGTTGAGGGAGGATGAAATGGGAAAAAGGGGGCTAAGGGAGGTCAGACAAATGTGACACAAACCCAGATCCTAATCTACCATCAAAACTCCATGGAACACAACATAATAAACTTGTAAGTGAAAGAACATACACAAAATACAACAATAATAATGGAGAGGAAAGAAAATACAATTAAAATGAGCTAGGATTGAAGAAACACCAAAATAACATAATTTTTATTACTTCAAAGTATGCATAGACCATTACATTTTATGCTCAAAGGCATAATTACATTCTTAGGCCCAATGTAAGGATCACAACTCAAATAGAGTTTAGGGAAAATTTTGTAAGAGTTTCCCCAGCTCTTAGAATGTCTACTTCAAAAATGAGGGGTTTGAGTTCTTTATATAGTCAATTTTCACCCATCCTCATTAAAGAGGTATGGGCACCCTTACAATATTGCTTCTTGAGTGTACCTTAGTCAAAAAATACATGGGTGCCATACTGCATTAAAAATGGTTGTTGGGATGTCATTTGTTCACCTATTTGTGTCTTCCTAGGACTTGTGGGCTGCCCAACTATGTGACCCATCTAACCATGTTGTACCACTACCAAGGTGTCCAACCTCATGACTAGTATAACCATGCATCGTCTATAAGCTTTATTATACCTCCATCTAGGTGACCCGACCAACCTAGCCAACCATCTCAACCGACTAACTCGTCGACCAACCTTCATCCATACAAGGCTTCTCCATCTAATCCATCCATCCAACCTGGCCGACCAACCCTATCGACCAACCCAACCGACCAACATGTCCGACCAACCCGTCCAACCAAACTGCGACCAACCTAGTGACCAACCTAGTTGATCAAACTAGCCGACAAACCTAGCTAACCAACCTGTCGACCAACCCAACCAACCAACTTAGCTGACCAACCCGTCAAACATTCGTCACACGGTGAGCCATTTCTCCGTGATTAAATACCAAAATGACCGAGCCAAAAACAGGATGCCTTTCTCTTCTAATGGGGTTGAAATTTGATCATCATCTCATCGTCCAATAATTATGAATGGCGAAGTCCATTTATGATCATTTATCCAAATTAACCTAGGGGTAAATTTTGGTTAACAATGATGACCTATTGAGGACATCTGCCAGCTAGATGTATGACTAGTTTCCTTAAAGTATCCATTAGGCATGGATTCAATCCTAACCTTGAAAACTTGATCCTTTTGAAAAAAAATTCCCCGGATCCGCATTAACTTAGCATTGAGCTGAAACTACCTTGGCCTTCTCTTAAAGTGGATTTTGGGATTTTAGATAAATCCCGTAAACTACCCCAAAATTGAAAATTTTAGCAAGGAAAGGGCATGGAGAAATCTGGACCCGTAGCTAATCTATTAGGGTTGAAAGATTTACTTTGAAAACTGCCCTAAAATCTGATTTTTGCCATGAGTAATGCTACTTCCAAAGAATGGATTATGCCTCGAGAAACTACACACCATAGCACACACTATGTGCAAAACTGAAAAATCATACACACCTTAAGTGGGATATCCAGTGTGCAAAATCACTTCTTATGTTGAAAGCAAACCTACCTATTCTATGCTAATTGGAATTAAAGGAAACTCAAACAATTCCTACAACTCGAAGGGATAATTAACTTCCCTTTCTCAAAATAGGCATTCATGTATATGATTTGGCACTTGAACATGGTTGTTATAATGAGTGAAAAACTGAAAAGAGCTCGATCCTCCACCCAAATCACCAAAGTCCCAACATCAATAAAAATAGCTCCTCAAGATGATTCGCATTGGACTCCTAGAGGTGTTGATGGTTACCCTTGGTGATTTGTATATCATCCTCATGACTTGAAATGGACATGACACATTTTGGATTCTCCCTTTGCTCCAATGAAGCAAAGTAACTCATTAGGCATGGTATGATCTAATGGATGTGCTTGTTTCTATGAAATTCAACTCCAAAAATAGAATCTTCTTGCACTGACTTCCTTAAAAAAGGGGTTGCATGCATGCTAATTTTTTATTTGCATTTTTTCTATAAGTATATTACATTCTGCCTTGATGACCCATATGGAAATTGTGTCATAATTATTTCCTTCCTCCTCCTTGTCTCGTGTGACACTCGGAAGATATAGATCTTCCAATATTTTCTCCAGATGGCTATCATGAGGTGCACGCTATTGTCCTTGAATGCTCTCCTTCATGGTAGTGGAATCTTGTGACTAGAATGTGGATGATGGAGTAGAAAATGTTGTGATCTCTATGGGCTCCTCTCCATAAAAAAATCCTCTAAGTCGACACAGATAATCTACCTCCTCGCTGTCCTATTGCATTGGCTCGGCCTCCTCTATGGTGTCCTCCAAATCTGGAACTTTCTCACCATGGTCCCCTCATATTCAAACATGAATTTTGAAATATAAAAATATTCTTATATATTAGATCTCAAAGGGGATGAAGTCGGAGGAAGGACCGAAGGTTATTGTATGGCATGTTCTATGCTCGGTGCCCCTAAAACTACATGGCTCTCCTCCATAGTCAAAATGCACTCCTCTTCCTTTGGATTTGGAGCTTCTCTTCCCTCTTCCTTTGTTTATTCTATAGATGATGGTTGATCAACGATATCTGAAAATAGAGTGCCCTCATGGGAACTACACTCTGGACACACTGATTTTTGATCTTCTTCAACCTCTTCTTGCTTTGCTTCCACTGCAACCAAAACATCTTTTACCACATATTCTTTTCCAACCTTGGCCTCCTCCGAAGGCTTAACCAGCAAGGGAATTCTATCCATTCCATACTTTGAAGCCCAATTCCTTAAAAAACTTATCATTTCTTCTTTATTGGGTTGTTTTATTGTTGATCCTCCTGACTGGTTTGTTGAGTCTCTCCCTGACATGAGTTAGGGAATGCAAGAGGAAGGGTGGGTTGGGGTTCTACCAATTTCTACATTGTTGGTGGTGGAGGTGATGGAAGGGGTTTTATACTTTTCTCTTATGGAGGGGACTTGGATTTGGAAGGGAACAAGGCAGAAAAATTGAGGTGGGATGAAATACTAGGGGATGGAGAAGAGGATTTCCCACTAGGGGTGGTAGGAAAGAAGCTTAGAAATTGAGGCTTAGGATGAGATGGTGTTGCTTGTAGAATAGAGGGAAAATTTCTAGATGATGATGTTGAAATTACCCATTGACAAGGCTCCCTCACACAAATTTTGTAGGCCTCTATCTCCTCAGTCCATTGTGCAAGTCGAGGTAGTATCTCAACCATGAAATCAAGCTTCTGTTATGGGCTGAAATGTCTTAGCATAAGGCTGACACATGGATAAGGTGCCCTATATCCAATTCTGAACACTTTCATTTGAGTTGTGGCCATTGACCGCACCATACCGCCTCCATATTTTGAGTCTTCTCCTATAAATCAGTGTTGTCCATGTAATTTATTTCACTTTGCATGCATATTCCTCTTGTGGGTTCGATAGTCAAACCGGTCATGGTACTACTCATAGGGGTAGGCATACCGACTTTGGATTTTCTCAAAATGCTGGTCTAGATGAGATGAGAAATACATTGATATGGGTTGTGTTGTTACTTTTGCAAGTGTGAATTTCATGAGGGAATGAAGTCATGATTGCACAACTTCATGGAATTGAAGAAAATGAAAGATGTGGAAAGAAGAATGGGTTGAAATGGATGGAAGGAAAGTTTGTGACTCGTAGAATGGGTTGTTGACCAAATGGAGTTGCCAATGTGCTTTTATTATTCCTCTAAAGGCTGAATCTCACAAAGAAAACATCAAATTGATGAAATGAAGCGGTAAGGTGCTTCAAATATCTCCCACCAAGCATGCCAAAACTGTTAGTGCAAAATTACAGTACCCCCTAAATGGCCTAATTTTGAATGGGGCATCTGGTGTAACTTGCATAACATGGGTCCATATCTCAAGTTGTGGGACTTATGAACTTGAGATGGACCTCTTGAGAAGGTCGGCTTCCTATTACTAATCCTAATGCTAAACTACTCCTAATGCAGAAAAGAAGCCTAACTACACTTATCCTAAAAATGCCAAGGGGAAAGAGAGATAGAAAGTGCATGAAGAGGGAAATGTACATGAAAAGGGTGATAACACAAGAAAAAGGGTCAAGATAATCTGTTAAGGGAGGATAAAATAGGAAAACAGGGGTTGAGGGAGGTTAGAAAAATGTGACACGGACCCGCATCCTAATCCATCGTCAAAACTTTATGGAACACAACATCATCAACCTTTAAGTGAAAGAACATGCACAAAAGGCACACATAATAATGGAGAGGAAAGAAAATATAGTAAAAATGAACTAGGGTTGAAGAAACACCATAAAACACAATTTTTATTGCTTCAAATTATGTAATGCACCATTACATTTGATGCACAAAGGCATAATTACATTGCTAGGCCTAAGAGAAGGCCCGCATATTGAATGGATTTGAGGGAAATTTTTTCAAGAGTTTCCCGGCTCTCGAATTTCTCCTTCAAAAATGAGGGGTTCGAGTTGTTTGTATAGCCAATTTTTACCCACCCTCACTAAAGAGGTATGGGCACCCATACAATTTTACTTCCTAAGGGTACATTTTTTAGAAAATATGTGTGCACCATATTGCACTAAAAATAGTTGTTGGGATTTCATTCATTCACTTCCTTGTGCATTCTTGAGACTTGTGATCCAACCAACCATGTGACCCATCCAACCACGTCATACCACCACTCACGAATCTGACCTCATAACCCATTTAACCATGCATTGCCCATACACTTCGTTACATGTCTATCCGTGTGACCCGACCAACCCACCGACCTTCTCAACCAACCAACCCGGATGACCAACCTTTCCAACTAACCTTTGTTCATACGAGGCTTTCATTTCGACCCATCCGTCCAACCAAACTGACCAAACCAGCCGACCAACCTATCCAACCAACCCAACCAACCAACCTTTTTGACCAACCTAGCTGACAAACCTAGCTGACCAACCTATCCAACCAACCTATCTCGACCAACCCAACTAACCAACCTAGCCGAACAACCCAACCGACCAACCTAGCCCAACAACTCACAAACATTCATCTTCGCTCACCGGTTTCCACAAGTAAAGACAAAAATGGTCAAGCCAAAACATGGAATGCCTTTCTCTTCTAACAGGGTTGAACTTTGATGGTCGTCCACACATCCAAGAATTATGAATGACTAAGTACATTTATGAAAATTTATTGAAATTAATCCACAGGGGTAAATTTGTGATAACATTGTTGAGCGAGATAGAATTTTCTCTAAGGAGAATACACATATAGGATGTGTTCATGGGAATAAGGGAAATTTGAAGGCATGGGAAGATAGGAAAGGAAACACTTGTCGAACACTTTGCTCGAGCCTCACCATTTTTGTGTATAAGGGTTATTTTATGAGCTAGCGTGTGGGGCACACATAGAGATAAAGACTTGTGCTATACGTAATGATATTTTGGGAACAACCGGCTAATAAGTGCCATGCATAGTTTAGGTTAATAATAGGATTTATTCTTAGAGTTAACTATAGGACATCTATTATTTAAAAAATTGTTTTTTGTGCTAGCCATTTTAAAGGCACATGAATATTATCAGCATGTGACCTATTTTGAGATGTGTATGGGTGGTGAAGGGAAAGTCCCCACCTCTATAAATATGTATTGAACTATGTAGTTTAGAGAGACTGAGTTAGTATAGATTTATGTTACTAATTTTAATACGCGCATGACTCATGGAAATACTTTATAGTGTAAGAAGCTTATGTGTTTTACAGTGTTTAATGAAATGGAATATATTGGCTGGATAATGGTGTTTTACAAAACTAAATCCAAAGTGCTTGTATGGTTAGCCTTATTATTTTTGTGTTTAGTTCATGATGCTCTAAGGTCTAGATCTGGTTTATGTATTGTGAAATGTTTATGTTTGGTTATGGATCTATATATGTATTATCATAATCAAAGTAACATCATGTATAAAAAATATAAAGAGGGTCCTGGTACCTATGCATGCTTTGGGTAAGCGCTCGATTAGGTTGAGTGATGTGCCAAAGACGCTTTAGTTTTCTATAATAGTTTTAGGCTGCATCATTGGTTCCATTGTCAGGACCTCTTTTCACTTATTATTAGGATGTTTCATGATGAATACATACCATTTGACCCTAGCAAGGGTTCAGGAGTGGATAATAGATCTGGAAGAAGAGTATGCTTAGAGGTTCAACACTAGATCTAAGTTTGACATACGCGCATGGGTAGAGAAAAATGTTTATGAATGTTTATATGAGAGTTTCTTTTCTATCTTTATGATAGTTCCTATGAGTGGCTGGTTGCTTATGCGTCTAAAAGGAATCTAAGGTATTACACACTTGTCTAGATGCGGGAATAATTTCAGGCCCTCTATGATGCTTTGACTTAAGTACAATGAGGCATGTGAGAGGGAGATAGAGAAGTAATGTGATATTGTAAAATGTATGGCATTGAGGAGAGAGATGGCTCGTGAAGGATTTGAACCTCATGTAGAAGGCACAAAGCCAGAGCATCCTGAACTCCCCCATTTGGGAAACCATGATAGGTAACCCTCCTCGGCCTCATATGGAAGCACACCAGTAGAGACAACATGGGCCACAGCACGCATCTAAATCTACTTGGAAACCTAGCACTTGCACTTGGTTTTCTACTATTTAGTATAATAGTAGTCAACATGCTAGTTTGGGGAGTAGCATAAAAGGAGTAAATCAAGTAGAAAGTGCATATATGGAAATGAAAACATATTCTTTGTTATTTGGAGTTACATATTCAAGCACATTTTTGGCACATAACTCAAGTACATATAATTTTGGACTCACTTCGGGAGTAGTACCACCTCGTATACTATAGGAGTTCATTTTAGTACCACTATTAGGACACGGTGAAGTACATCCAATGGTCCAATTCCAACTACATGAGGAGGATTATGGGGCATAGGTGGCTCTAGTTCTAGTGGATCTGATGGGTCCGGAGAAGAGGTAACACAAAAGGTTCTAGATCGGTGGGCATGATCCTAACTAACCCCATAATATTTACATGAAGATGTCACTACATCTTCCGTGAGTATAGGGAATATAAGATGTATCTAAGCATGTGCACATGTGTGAGATACTTTGGCATGCAAAAGGGATCATGGCTTCTAAGTGTAAGGCAAGTTAATTTGTAGCTATGTTGTAGGGACACGCTCAAAGGTTATACAAAGTAAGTTTGAACTCCGACTAGACTTACGTAGATTATGTAGCATTAATGGAATCTTTCCATAAGGAGTTTCATATCCCCGAGTTCAAGAAAAAGAGTATAATTATTTTCAATGATATTAAATAGGAACTACTTTGAAAAATGTCCATGAATATGATGCCCGTTTCAAAACACTTTTTTAAGCTTTATATGATATCCAAGCAAGCTTGTAGGCATTGTGGTTCATTGGGGGTTTGATCACATTATTAAGGAGGGAACTGTCACATAAGACATATACGACCCACGTGAATAAATTGAAGCAATCTTTGTTATATGCTTTGAGGCAATCGAAAATATAGACACTAGAGTGAGCCCATTCATGGAAGAACAAATTACAGCTATGGCAAAGAAGCTAGAGAAACTATCGGCCAATTCAACACACGAGGTGTGCACTCGAGTTTTGGTGTACAGATTGTGAAGTGGAAGGGCACACTAAGGATAATTTTCATTTCATGTATGTACATTCATTAGTGGAAGACTGTGAGATATGTCATTTACACCATGATGTAAGATTTTGCAGTCCACAACTCACAATATAGAAGACTGCATGTTGATCGGTCAGATCCATGATGCCATTGATATTGGTGTGCGATAAAAAAGAGTATTAGATAACTCTAAAAGTAAAAGTGAGCATCATGATCATGATCACACCCAAGGGTGCTATGATCAAAATGAGGGACGCTTTGAAGAAAGTTGTGGCAGAGGTCAAGGATACAGTGGGGGATTTAGTGGTTGAGGCTGTGGTGGTGGATGAGGAGATTTTCCTCATGGAACATGTTATACATGTGGATCTCCTAACCACTACATGCATGAATTCCCTCATAATATTACTTTTTCTTTTTGTGGGAAGAATCATAACTATGAGGAATTCCCATACTTATATGAGCATCTTAGCAAGTAGCATAAACATGAGAAAAAAGGCACAGGGATGTTTAGAATACAATGCACTATTGAAAATTAGTAGATGCCAAAGTTGGTACCAAAACCTGAGGTAGTATTTGTGAAGATTATTACATATGATGAAGCTGCGCATGCCAGAGAAACATTACAACAAAAGCCTACCATTAATAAGGAGGAGGTTTTACATACAATGTACCCGTATCCTAAACATTAGAAGAAGGTTTATCAGAAACCATGGAGGTACTCGAAATATCCATGGTGAAATACAATGTTTAAAGGAACAGATTGTGAAATTTGGAATTAAAGAAGGCGAGAGAGATGGTCCAAATCGGATGTTGATGATTTGAAAGAGGTATGCAAGATGTTGCGCCAGGAGAATGTTAGTCCTTTAATAGGAGTTGGCTTAAGGGAAAAACTTCACGTGATGGTATTGAGAATGGATGGGAGATCCATAATGTTAATATTCCCCCTCATAAAGTGTGTCTAATGACAAGGAAATCACTCTAGATGTTGTTGTGGATGGGTGGATTTTGAGCAATATATTTATCAACACATGCGCGGAAGTGAATGTGCTTACTTTAGATGCATGAGTGCAGGGTAGACCTCCATTATAGCCATCCACTAATGTATTTTTCATGGCTAATCAGACTCAAGAATCTCCACTAGAGGTTTCAAAGGATGCATCTTTTACTATAAAAGGGTCCAAGTTTCTTGGGGAGTTTGAGGTTTTGGAACTTGGAGAGGAAGACAACTTCCCAACTATACTTGGGCACCCTTGGTGTTATACAAATAATGTTGATCTATATTTCAATAAGGGGTATATAAGTTTTGAGAACAAGGAAGAATGGGTTATTATCCCTTTGACATATGGAAAATCTACACCTTATGTTTAACCTTTGACTGAGGAAGACCTAAATAGAATTTATGTTCCCGTCATTCAAAATCTTGAAGTACTTGAGCCATCTAAGGAGGGAATCCTCCAGTGGGAAGATGCACAATATATTAGTGATACTACAGGTATTACTTGTGATAATTGGGCACATGATGCCAATGAGATGATTGGGTGCAAAGTAAGAAATGCCTTTACATTGAGGAGAAAACCTTGTTGTATTAGGTAGATAGGTAACAACTCTATACCTCGGTACACTAGTGAAAGAGATCCTATAGTATTCCTGCGCACCATGAAGGAGCAGTGGATGGATCAAGTGGAAAGAAGAAATAATTTAGTGTATACCATGAGTAGGATGAAAACGCATTGGTGGATGGTTCACAGGGATAATCTCATAGGATGGAATGAATTAAGAATTTCTCTAACAATCCGGTTTCTTATGAGCAATGTACCTACTCAGATCTGCATATATCATGGTAATCAACATGTTCAACACCACATTAATAGTGTTATAGACTCTAGAAAGAGGGGCAGGAAAGTTTACCACCTTCACTTTGGGTGCATAAACTTTATTCCATGTTGCAAGGCTACGCACACGCTTGGTATGTTTATGTGGAACTATATAGGGAGACCAGAAATTAGAAAGAATTGATTGTAGGAATGGTCTAGAATTTTGACTACATCTCTACTAAAACTTGGGTGAGAGAGGAATTATGGATTATGGAATGCTTTTCTAAGGAGATAATGCAATGGATGAAGAACTCATTCGGGAGTTATTTGGCGAGGAAGAACCAGGAGTGCATTTTGATGAAATAGGTGAGACAAATGTCAAACTACTTAAACATGCTTTCTTTGAGAAGGAGAAAGGAAAGATGGTCTATAGAGTGGATGATGAAGAGGTAGAAAATTTGGACATTGATCATTCTGAAGGAACATGCAAGGTTTTAGACAGGCAAAAATAAAAACACACACGCCTATCATGAACCTATGAAGATAAAGAAAGTGAACATTGGCAAGGATGTTGAACCTAAGGAGGCCATATTTGGAGATTATTGGTCTAATTCTGAAGTGGAAAACATATTTGAGTTACTACGTGATTTGCAGGACTTATTTCCATGGGGATACCATGAGTTAAAGGGTTTCATGAGTCACTAGGTGAGATGAAGACTAAGATAAAGGAAGGAGCAACCCATCGGAAGAGATCTTACAGGATGTGTAAAAGTTAAAGAAGAAACTGACAAAATGCTGAAATATGACATCATTAACCCCCTAGAAGAACCGAGTGGGTTAGCCCCATGGTAATCAGTATAAAGAAAGATGATCAAATTAGGATTTGTGTGGATTACAAGGAGCTAAATGTTGCATGTGTGATTGATTATTTTCCTACGCCTTTCACTGAGGAAATATTAGAAGGTGTTGCAGGGCACAAAATTTACTCTTTTACAGATGGATTCTCTTGGTATCATCAGGTAAGAATTACACAAGAGGATCAAGAGAAGAAAAATTTCACTACTGAATGAGGAATATTTTCATATATGGTGATGCCCTTTGGTTTGAAGAATGTGCCTGCTATATTTTCACGCATAATTATTCAAGCATTCTTGGATTTTATTCATAAATTCTTGCATTTTTACTTGGATGATTGGACAAAATATGTGCTTGTTAAAGATCATTGTGACAACTTACACTTAATGTTTGAAAGATGTATATAGTTAAACATTTATTTAAACATCAAAGAGTACGTATTCACTACCCCTTTGGAACTTTTCTAGGGCATATCATCTGCAAGGAAGGTTTGTTAGTAGATCCAACTAAGGTTATAGTTATTGTAGGCTTGGAGGAGCCTACCAGTTAGAGTGAGGTGCATGGATTCTTGGGCCATATAGGGTATTACAAAAAAATTATCAAAGGATATGCGAAGATTGCTACACCCTTGGAGGAGTTACTAAAGGGAAAAGGGACATTCTATTGGGGAGAACCGCAACAACACACATTTGAGGCATTGAAGGAGAGACTTACTACAACACCTATTCTACATTTTCCCTCATGGAGCCAACTATTTCATGTACATGTGGACACCTCTCTCATGGATATTCGAGAAAATTTATCTCATCTTGGAGAAGGTATTATAGATCATCCTATCTTCTTTGCTAGTAGAAATTTGACTCCTATAGAATAGAATTATATAACTACAGAGCGCGAGGCCTTGTCGATGATCTACATACTGCATAAATTCAGATAGTAATTGCTAGCAACACCTTTTGTATTTTATATAGATCACATGGAAATAAATACTTGGTAAATAAGCCCATTTTATAGGGGTGGATATGTCGATGGGTTCTTTTATTCCAAGAATTTGACTTTACAATCATGGTAAAACCAGGTAAAAGTAATTATGGCCCAGACCACTTATAAAGAATTCAATCAGGAGATGACGCACAGACAATTGAAGATACAATTTCAGATGCATAGTTATATAGGTTACATCGTGTGCTTTAAGATTTGGAGGATATTGTTGTCTTTTTAGGCACAAGTATGGTGTTAGAAGGAATGTAATCCTTAGAGAAGAAACAAATTGCAATTCACGCTGCACCCTTCATGTTGATAAGTGGTGACTTATACAAACTAGGCTAAGATGAAGTATTGCATCGGTGTGTATTAGAACATGAGCTCACGGATATCATGGAAGAGACTCATGGCAGTATTACAGGTGGGCATTATGCAGGTGACGCCAGCACACACAAGATTATACTCACTAGATTATGGTAGGATACCCTATAAAATGATTGTATAGAGTATTGTAAGGCATATGACCACTGTCAGTGCCTTGGAAAAACCTTGATAAAGAGATGAAATTTCGTTGAGGCCTATTACTAGTGTAGAGCTGTTTGAAAAATGGGCAATAGAATTTTTGGGTCCTATTTCCCCAGCCGCATGTAGAATCGGATCATGCTACATCATCACTTGTGCATTATCTTACATGATGGGAAAAATTAACACCTACAAATAATTTTAGAACATCGACAACAACAAGGTTCTTATGGGAAAATATTCTTACTAGGTATGGATGTTTGTTGATCTTGACAAGTGATAGGGTCACAAACTTCATGAATGAGACAATTAGGATATTGTTGGATGAATTTATGGTCACACACCACAAGAATACACCTTATCACCCTCAAGAAAATGGGACCTGTTAAGGCCTTCAACAGATATTGAGCCAAACCTTAACAAATTTTTGTGATGTTCGAAGGAAAGATTGGGATGATGAAATTTTTGTTGTACTTTGGGCATATAGAACAACTTATAAAAGGGTAAATAAGGACACACCCATTCAATTAGTGTTTGGCATAGAAGTAGTTATTCCCATGGAATTCATGTTGCATTCTTCGCGTATTGCATGCGCGAGGGGTCTAGCTAATGATAAAGCATTAGAAGAAAGAATTGACAAGTTAATACAACTAGATGAGAAACACGCCATAACACGTTGGATTCAGAATCAGGAAAAAGCCGGGTAGAAGGCATGGCATGACAGACACATTAGGAATAAGAAGATTGAGGTTGGAAAGATGGTACTTCTTTATGATTCCAAGTTTTTATACCATCCAGAAAACTTAAGGTGCATTGGTTGGGACCATATGTTATCACTCACATCCTTGAATCATGCACTTGTTAGTTAGAGGTGCTTGATGGAACACAGTTACTTGGTTACTTTAATGGGAGTAGGCTGAAGCCCTACTATAAACAAGTCTTCTGGGTTTTTTAATAAGGAAGTATTTCCATTTAGTATAGATTTCCCTTTCTGTATTTCTTTTAATGTATTTCCTTCTTCATCATTATGATTTGTCAATTTAGTTTGGTGTTTTGTGTAATAAGCACATTTACACGTTGGAAGCTAATTACAATCTGAACTATTTTTATGCGTAGAGGAATGTACATACCATTGGTGTGGGGTGGTTGTTATTTGTTATTAAAAATTGGTACACATAAGAAAAAATTGGTATAGGTGTTACTCAAGTATGGAAAGGAGATGCTAGAAAGAAGATTGCTCCTAAAGAAGACCATAGCTAGAAATGAATGAAGAGTATAACATGGGGTAAGGTGTGGCCATAGAAACTAATATAATAAATCACAAAGGTGGTGAGGTACTTTGGAACAAAGAAGAACGCATAATTAGGTTTGTAGAAAGAAGGTAGGAAGCCATGCTTTAGAAGGTTACAAATGGTGCACATAAGTGTATTGCATGGAAGTTGGGAAAATGGTCAATTAATGAGAGGATCAGTGGTAGGTAAAGGAGCAATAAATGCAATAAATTTTAAAAAATCTATAAAAGAACTTGAAGCAAGTTCATTTTAACTTTACGATCACAAGTATTCAAGCGAGATAATTATGATCGAGCCAAGAAAAACATGTTGAGGTGCAGAACTAGATGTGGAGAAAATATTGGTTCACATAAGTGGCTTGAATCCCTATTGGAGAAGGGTTTAAGAAAAGAAGAAGCATTGAGAAGCAGCTAGGGTATGTGGTTTGAGATAGGGCACACGATTTGGAGCTAAGGCACGAGCTTACTCGTCACACAGAAAAAGGAAATATTTTACAATGACACCGAGGAAGGCACTTGCAGCAGGTACAAAGGGGAAGAAGATGGTGGAAGTAAAGGTTGAAGATGCTCTCGAGAGAAATTTTTCAAAAATTTAGTATCCGAGGGAGTGATCACCGGCAAGATTGGGATTCCCATATCCTCAAATGTAAAGTAAGTGATTACAACCACCACACCACTGATAACAAGGAAGAGTGTTGGGCCGTAGAATATTGGCTAAGTACAAAAAGTGCATGGGTGTGTGAGACCTATTTTAATAAGGGCGCATGGGTTGAAGGCATGTAATTAAGGGTTCTATCAAGTTTTAGTAGAAAACATGGTGCACACGTGTAAGAAAAGAAGGCTTTTTGGGACTTATGCATATTCAGCATTCTAGATAGAATAAGAGGAAAGTGTGACCTGTCTAGCATGCAGAGTGGATAAGATGCTTGCTGACGGTGACGGATCAAGAATGGAATATTCCATGCATGTGATGAAAGGATTGAGAAAGACATCATTGCAAAGAGTGGAGAGCTCAGATCAAAGGAAGCATGCTCCTTTGGAGGATGACATGGACACTTAACAACTAATCATACCTTAGAAGGCATGACAGTGAAGGCAAAAAGCTATATATAGAGATGCGCGGGTAGTAGAAGAGGGCGTAGTAGTGGTGGTGGAAGAGAGGTGAAGCTCTACAAAAATATTATGGAGGATTTTATGGGTTGGGATTAGAGGAAATATAGGAGTGATGAAATATTTAGGGGATGGGTCTATGTTTATCCTTGTAATATGAAGGACGTAGTTCGATTTCGATGCATGACCTTACTCTGCATTATTATATGGATCTGTTATGGCCTTAAGTGAATGTAATGTGGTTATTGAACATGTTAACATGAATATAAGGTTCTGTTCTAAAGCATATATGTGTTCATGAGCATAAGCCTAGTACATTTCCTTTGTGTTATGAATTAGTTCTATATGTTGTTTGATATTTCTCTTTTTCTATCTGAATGGATGCATTGATATGATAACTCATCCTAGGTTCTTAGAATGAATGCATGGTTCTTTTCCATTCTTTTACACTTAAGTATCTATCATAGATGATGTATTCTTACACAACTCACATAAAAGAGGGGCTCAATGCCCACGCGTGCCTTGGGTGAGCATCCAGATCCCACTGGGTGATAGGTCGGTGTGCATGGGATTAGACTATTGTTCTAAGGGTATAAAAATGACTATATCTTGGTTCTATTTCCGTGACCTCTTTTTGAAGTTGTTGTGAGAAATGGCATACATCTTGGTCCTGTGATGTGTGATGACAGAATGTTTAACCTTGGAAAGTGTTGAAGCATGGTTCAAGATCACAGAGGATGAGTTTTCTCAAAGATTCAGCATTGGACCTGAGTTTGATGCATGCAGATGGGTAGAAGAGCACCTATACCATGAGTTGTATGAGACATTATTTTTTTGTTTTCTAGAACTATATGAATGGCTTTCAACATATGCATCTAGATTGAGATGGTACTACAGATTGTGCATATGGACCCAAGATGATTACCAGAGGTTTCAGGATGTAGATCTGACTTGGACTTGTGCTGTTGATCATTGGTGGAGAGGAGTGTTAACCGGTTGTACTCTAGAATACGCCATCTCTATGTACTCTTGCCTAGAAATTGCAAATTTTGAGTTTCGAGGGAGCCCAGAGGATCATTTTTGTGTTATTCCTTTTCTTATGAATATTTTGGTCACTACCCTAAGTTTAGAGGTATCTCCCATGGTTGGATAAGCTTCTCTAAGCATTGGATGAGGAAGCTAGGGTGGAGGAATATGGTGGACATTACGAATGAAAAGGAAAGGGAGGAGAGACAAATCAAGTATAGCTAACCTCATGAAAGGGAGATGACTAGAAAACATGAGGTTGTAAGTAAGATGGATCTATGGAGGTAGACGTTACGGGAAGGAGTTGAGGTTCATGTAGAGGATGTGGATCTCGAGAATTCTATGCTATCCCACCTTGGCAAGCACAGGAGAGAATCCCCTTCAGATTATGATGAGAGTTCGTCACATAGAGAAAGGAGAGTCATCGGCACACATCTAAACCCACATGGTGACCAACCCCTGGTTCTTGGTTTTCTATATCAAGGGAAAAGTATTACTAACCCATGATTGGTATTTGTCGAGTAACCAATCTACGCCTAGGAGATATAATTTATTATTCCAAACATCCATGGCTACGTAAACCATTCTAGTATTTGGAGGAATTTTTGGACAATGTGCGAGTACACAAGGTTTAGGTATCGCATCTAGGAGTAGCGTGGGACACACAATTGGTAAGATTGAGACAATATCACATACCATTGGCACATAGTTTAGTGGGACGTTGAGAACACTAGGAACAAGCACTTTATGTCATTCTCCAACTATAGGAGGTGGATTTTATGGTATAGGAGTTGGAGGACACCGGTGGACCTAGCAAATAGAGGATATCATGGGTCGGGAGGAACAAGACCTAGTGGATCTGGTGGAGGAGGGAACCAAGGCTCTAGATCGGAGGACAAGGGTCGTAGCTACCTCCACAAGTATTCTTTGATATTTATTTCTATTTTCTAGACTACGGGGTATTGAAGATGCTACAAATGATTTCCACATGTGTGAATTATTGTCATGTGTGAAAGGGATATTTACCTCGAGTGGAAGGAAAGTAAGTTTGCAATGACATTGTAAGGGTGCGTGCATATTTGGTACCGGAAATATGAACCCTATCAAACTATGGTATACTACACTCGTATTGAAGAACACCTTCCTAGAAAATTCCATATCTCTACGAATTCTAGTAGAAGAGCATCGATTCCCTTAAGCAGATCCAACAAGGAATGGAAAATATTGTGTAGGAGTATGATGTGCAATTCAAAACTCTCTTGTCAAAATTATCCTATGACATTCACCCTTCTCAACATGATCAATTATTTTTTGGAGGATTTATAACATTTTTAGAAGGAAATTGTCACAAAAGACTATCACAGACCCGCGTGAGGTATTAGAAGCTACCTTGCATACGGAGGATGTTGGGAGCATTGATACTAGTGTTAGCCCTTTTCTAAAGGCTCAAATTACTGTAATGGCCAAGTAGTTAGAGAAGATGTCTGCAAACTTAGCACATGAGGTTCATAGTGGGTTACGGTGTACGAGAATGTGAAGGGGAAGGGCATGCAAAGGATACTTGCCCCGAGAATTCGATATACACCATGGTAGTAGATTGTGAGATTTTCCATGGGGATCATGATGCAAATAGGTGTCCTGTACTACACCGTGTAATCTACAAGAATGTTTCTTGCTATTATAAGATATCTAACTATACGACCCATGATACCAAGGATTACAAACTTATTGACCAAATTCATGATGTTATTGATCTTGGTGAGTGCCAAACTAGTCTTACAAGCAATTCCAAGGATGTTGATCATCACTATCAAGGGCGAGCAGATGGAGGAGTGCTTGGAATAGGTTTTCATGGAGGATTTTGTGGTCCTAGTGAACGTAGAGGAGGATGAAGTGAATTCCTATGATGAACCTATTATAACTATGGATCCACATAGCATTACAAGCATGCGTGTCCCGATCTATTATAATATTTGTGGTGCGGAAGAAACATAAGTACAAATAGTTTCCAAAGCGTTATAAGCATATGAACCAGCAACACTAGAAGGAAAAAGGTGCTAGGATGGTAATCATCAAGAAGGGTGATTCTTAGTTGATGCCAAGAGTGGCGCGTGAGTTAGGATCGAAATCAGTATTGGTGACGATGCGAGTAGAGGGTGTATATGCCAAAGAGATACCAAGACAAAGGACACTAGTTTCAATAGAAGAAGTGGTACATGGAGAGTATCTGGACCCCGCTCATGAGAAGGAGATGTATCAAGAGACTATAGATGTTATTCTTATTTTACAAGGGGAGAGCCAATGTCTAAAGGAGCAGTCAAAGTATTTATAGAAAAGGAAGAATGTCAAGGCTTCGAAGGAGGACCTAGATGAGGTCAAGGAAGTATGTAGGATGTTAAGGCAAGAGAATATTATTCCCTTGATAGGATAATTTCTGAGGGAGAAGGTACCATGCACAAAAGTAGAGCGCAAAAAGTAGGTTTTGCATGTAAACCTTCCTCTTTATATCCTTGACTATGATAAGGAGATTAAATTGAATGCGATTGTTGATGGGTGGCTTCTAAGAGAAAACCTCATCGACACAAGATCGAGGTCAATGTTCTCACCTTATATGTTTGGCATCAAATGGGAAGGCCCACATTACGGTCATCTTTGATTGTGTTATATATGATAAACAAAACAGAGGCAATGTCCATTGGAGTCTTGAAGGATGTAATTATCACCTTTTAAGGGGACAAGTTCACTCAAGATTTTGAATTCTGGCGCTCACCGAGGTAGAAAAATTTCAAGAATTACTTGGGCACCCATGGTGTTATAAGATCAATGTTGACCTATGGTTTAACAAGGGAATATCAATTTACATAATAAGGAAGAAAGGGTGATTATCCCTTAAACATATGGGAAATCAGCACCTATACTGCACCCTTAGGATCATAATCTCTCAACGAGAATCTATGTGCACTCCATCATAGATCTAGAGATAATTCATCCCACGAGGGAGTTATCTAGTTTGAAGATGCTCGAGTCCTTGAGTGATAACACTAGCATGGCATGTGACAGTGACCGGCGCATGGGACTTATGAGTTAATTGGGTGATAATTGAGAAGATCTATAACAAAGGTTATAAATGCATGTTCGATCAAGTGCCTAGGAGGAAAGAAGTTTCCAAGTTACTCGAGGAGCATACCCTAAAATTTTATTGCGAGATATAGAGGCTCAGTGGAAGAATGAGGATGATATAAGGGGAATGCTTAGTTATTACCTTCTCAAAACTACAATGCACTAGTGGGATACTCATCAAGAGAACCTCCTATAATGGCGCGAGGTAAGGGTCACATTTTTTGTAAGGTTCTCTAAGAGAAATGCACCCACTATGATCCAAGACTACCATGGTAAAGAAATGACCTCAATTCATGTCCAAGCTTGTGAGAAGGCATGGATAAAGGGTGTAGAAGAGTTGCCACCTTCGTTATGGGTGCAAAATTTGTATTCCACCTTATAAGGTTGTGTGCGTGCATGGTATATTCATTCAGAGATGCATCATAAAATAGGTAATTAGCATGAGTTGGCGGCTAATCTCATTCAAGCTTTCAAGTATAGGAGTAAAAAGTCATCGGTGGATAAGGCGTTACAAGTAATCAAGTACCTTAAGATGGGAGATAGTGTTATGGCGAGAAGATAGGATAATGGAGTTGTTGGGTAAGCATTGTTTGGAGACGTGCCTCAATGAATAAGAATCAAAAGAAGTAAAGCTTGAGAGTGCATGCATGGAAAAATAAAAAGAAAAAATGGTCTATGTAGTAGATGGTGAAGAGATGGAAAGTTTGTATGTTAGCCATTTTGAAGGTATGCATGAAGTCATAGATAACACTAATGAGAGAGAACACGCCTACCATGATCCATTGAAAACAATGAAGGTTAACATTGGGATGGAGACAGAACCTAAGGAAGCTATTATTGGGGACTACCGGGTTAGAAAATAAAGTGTCAAAGGTCATTGATTTGTTGCATGAGTTCCAAAAATGAAGTTCAATTTGAAGGAAGGTACATGCCCAACCTTGAAGAGGTCTTATCGGATGAATCTAAATTGCCACGTGCGGGTCAAGGAGAAAATAAAAAAGATGATAGCATCTGGTATCATTAAGGCTATGGAGGAATCAGAATGGATAAGCCCAATGGTCATCAGTATCAAGAAGGATGGAAGAATTAGGATCTGTGTTGACTACAGGGACCTAAATGTAGTATGTGTCTTCGATCCTTTTCCAACCCCCTTTACTAAGGAAATTCTCGAGAGAGTGGCTGGGTGTAAGGTCTACTCTTTTATGGATGGGTTCTCAAGGTATCACCAAGTCAGGATTACAAATGAAGACCAAAGAAAGACAACTTTCTCCACTGAATGGGGAAGTTTTGCCTACACAATTATGCCTTTTGGATTGAAGAATTCACCTGTTGTGTTCTCGCACATCGTGGTACAAGCATTTCAGGACTTCATCCATAAATTTCTTCAAGTTTACTTGGATGACTGGACTATATATGGATTGGTAAAATCCCATTGTGACAATTTGAGGTCGATGTTTGAGAGATGTCGACAACTGAGGATATCCCTTAAAATTAAGAAATGTGTCTTTACTACTCCATTTGGAACCATGTTGGGACATATTATATGTATAGAGGGCTTACTAGTGGATCCTTCCAAAGTTGTAGTTTTTATTTTCTTTTGTTTCCCTTTCTCGTTGCTTTTTTCTTTATTGTTATTTCATTTTACGCCTTATACATCGATAACTAGATTATTTTTCTACAGATTGTGTATGCGCAAAGGGCCGCGTATATGGTTTTAGTGTGAGTTGGATTAGTGCAAAGTAAATTATAATCCAATAATAAAATTTGACTATCCCAAAGAGAAGGAAGTGCATAAGATTGAAAAAGTGCATTGGGAAATGGTGGATAATGAATTATGGTGTCAAGAAGGCTGTAAAAATACCATGTATGAAGAATGAAGAGCACAGAAAAACATGAGGTAGGCAAGGAAAAAGTAAAATAAAGGATATAAGAAGTTCCTTTAGTGCTATCGATGTGTACGTGAGAGTCTTGGTCGATTGGATTTTTGTGCGCAAAAAGGTTGTAGAGGTTTTTTTGCGCAGATCGAGCACGTGGATAGAAGTGCGTAAGGTTGGCCAAATGGAAAAATCCACATTTAATGTTAAGTACGTTTGTAGCTGGTATATCATTTATTGTTGGAGGGGAGTAAAAATTTAAATATGAGGTCGGGAAAGTCATTATTTTACCTTGCTATTACAAATTTGAAGAGCTCTTGCGAACTAGGGCATCTAGAGAGATTTGTGTGAAGGAAGAAGAATCCTAGAAATCTATGTGACTATAGTAGATCAGTAGATCAGATTGGAAGGAGTACATGGGCATGGGGAGAGTTAGTTTGTAGTGCGTTGTCTTGTGGAATTTTTTATAGTTAGGGTTTGTCACCAGGGAAAAAAGATACAAAGATTTCTTCTAGGAGTTGAGTTTTGATATTGAGAAGAGTAGTAGAGAAGAGAAAAGAGTTTTAAATTTTAAACCGACAAGAAGAATGGCACCAAAGAAGGTGATCACTTCACCAAAGAAATAGAAGGGCAAGGGAAAGGGAAAAGAAATTGCTACTGTTGCTAGCTCCAATGAGGAATGGTATGCAAAAATTCAATACCTCAATGGAGTGTTTCGGTAAATGAGTGGGTGTCACACTTGAGAAAAATGACCATGAGCGATAACAACCATCGCAAGAGCATTACGAAAAATAAATAACACTAGAGCTAATTAATCCAAGTAACAATAGGACACTAGATGGAAAACCAATATACAATGACAAGGTGAAGGAAAGATGGAAAAGGTAGGGCTATTACAACTATATGAGTTACATTATTTTGGAAATCTCAAACGGTTATATCAGTGGTTGATGTCACACATACATGAAGACCATTTATAATTTGTATGCCACAAGATGCACATAACACCACAATTGATATCTAAGTTCACTAGCTAGGATTGTGAAGGAGAATCCATAGATAATGATTTGAGTGATAATGAGGGCATCAAGGAAACAAAAGAGTATCTTATGACTACAAGAAAGGGTTCACGGTACTTTGACATCACAAAAATTCAAGACCATGTTATGAGGATGGCCGCACACATGGTCACCAATATTAAAGATCAAGAAAGATGGATGCAAGTGAACAAGGCATGGTTGAATGTATGCCAGAAAATCTCATAAGGGACCATCTATAAATTTTCTACCTTTATTGCAGATTAAATCATAACCAAGGTGTGCGGGAAGGAGAAAACATCTTATTCAGCAACGTCCTCCTCACCATTGTATTCTCAGAGATTAGAGTACAAGATGGGCCAAAAAAATTTCGTATGGGAGTATCCAAAAGAGAACCCATCACCCGTAAAAAGTTTGAAGAAAAATACTTGTGAAACCATGATTGTCACTCACGATGCGCACTTGGAGAAGTGGTACAAATGAATGCATGAATCATTTAGGTTAGAGTGGAGGATCTCATATTAGTTGCCCATGTTTGTGGATGGAAAGGTAGAGTTTGCAATTTATCATCATTTCTGCATTGACAGTTTACATTGACAAATGGGACTAAGAGCCCATGGTGCAAGCTACCCTTCTCCTTCACCGCGCAATAATTCCAAGTAAGGGTCAACCGGTTCATGGAGGCAAAAAGGCTAAGGTTCAACATTAGTGAAGTCCACCAAGACCACCGTGATCTATGCTAAAAGATCGTATATCCTAAGAAGCACACCTACATGGAGAAGTATGTCCCCCACAAAGTATAAATGATGAAGTCGATAACACCGCTGATCACGAGACGGGATGCAGCAAGGGTATATCTACACATAAATCCTAAGTCTGAGAAAGGTGCCTATAGAGAGTGATGTATCCATTCTAAAAGACCCCACATGTTGGAAAATTGCGCGTCGAAGAAGAGGGAAAGAGAATAGATGAAGGAGAAGAAGGCACCAAGTGTGTAAACCGCACAATTGGTGGGCGCGCGAGAAGAAGTTGCAAAGCATAACACTTATGCACATAGAAAGAAGTCCCCATTTAAGGCAAAGAACCCTTAAGAAGAGGCACCAAAGTAAGAAGATCCCCTCACACATAAAGAATCACCAAGGGAGATGTCGCTTATTAAGGAGAAGGAGAAAGAAGTGTCTCCTATACTAGAATCACCAGTTAGGAAGAATTAGAAGGTGGTACAAGAGGCGTAATTGGAGGAAACAGAGAGACTAAAGGCTTACATTGGTGACAGGGATGATGAAAATCATGAAGGAGGTAAATACCATCCAATACATGACATACATGACTTTAAAGAGGAAGAAGACGAAGTCAAGAATGACAAGGAGGAAGTAGAGGATCAAGGCAAGGGGGTGAGCAAAGAGGTAATTACCAAAAATCGGGAACCCAAAGCCTTGGAAAGGAACAAGTAGAAAAATATGTGGAGAGAGAAGTTGTGGGAATCATGAATGATTTGGTGGAATAGGAGTTGGAGTGGAGCGTGGATGAAATTTCAAGAAAATAGAATAAGAGAGCATTGGGAAAGAATATGGCAACATGGTTGGGAATCCAAATTTTGTGGTAAGCTCCCAAAGGCTATGTAAATAGGTGGGAAAGGTGTAGTGGTAGCACAAGGGCAAGGAATGGGTTACATTAATGATCCTAGCAAGGTGCTATGTGCATGCTTCCAAAGCACTATACCAATAGAATAACTACTGGCTATGTCTTCATTTGATGAAGAAGGTGAATATCCCCAAACCAGAAGATGATATCTTGGGCATTTGAGTCCCATGTGGATGAACCTCAGTTTGAAGTAAGTCAGGGAGTGTTGATGAAGGTTCCAGAGATAAAAGGAGTTAACCCCTTGGTGAATGCTAGCAATTATCAAATGAGCAGGTGTACAACACACTCAATAAGGTTTCGGCTAAGATTGAGGCCAGATTGTTTGGAAGGAATGATAGAGTGAGATTCCTAGAGGAGGAATTAGAGAAGGAAAATAAGGAGCGTTTTGAGAAGAGTAATGACTTGAAGTAAGAAGAGATTATCAGCGTGTAGTTAAGGCATCAACTGAAAGAAGAGAAAGCAAGTGTGTGTGAGATACACAAGAAGATTGAAATGATTACAGGTGTTATTGTTTTAAAGCATCCTGACCTAGCACCCCGAGAAAAAATATGAATCAACCTTATAGTGTCTGGAGGATTTGACCCACATCCTCACAATGGAAAGGAATACACTTGCCTTAGAGACTACAGAAGAGGCTCTGGCGTGCCAAGAAAAGGAGGAGAAGATGAATTTTGTTGAGATTGTTTCTTGATATAATAAACTCCTTGTTAAGGTAAAGGCCTCCGCGTAAGTCACGTGGCTACATATGACAATCTGTGCTAATAAAGATAGAGTGGTAAGCATCCTGCTTGGCACTCATGAAATGGAAATCAAGGATTTTAAAGAAAATAATAAGGGGAACATGATAGAATGAGATAAAATCCTAGCCAAGGTAGAAAAGAAGTCGAAGCTATCAAGACATTGTGAGGCTCAATCAAAAGTCAGCTAAATGATTTATACCTCCGAGATCACTTGCAAGATGGATGCGCTTGATGACTTGGTAAAAAAGTGGAGGGTTTTAATAAGACAATCAGTGCCAAAGGGAGGAATTAAGTTTTGAGGAGGTAAGTGCCTTAGTTGGAGACCTCACGCTGCCAGCGCAGAGTGAAGTTGATGCCTAGGAAAATCTAGAGGTAAAAATAGGGAAGGATTTCCCTCTCCTCCTTCAAAAATAAGTATTGGTTCTCTTTCATTTTCCCCATTATTTCATTCTTTCTCCCAATTATTCATTCCTTCATTATTTCTCCTAATATTCAGATCCTGCTAATCTTTATTCATTGAAGATAAGTTTTTTTGAGGATGGAGAAAAGGTGTAGTATGGGTGATGTTGCGCCCCAAAATATTGGCTAAGTACAAGAAGGCATGTGGGCACATAGGACCTATTTGAAGAAGGGTGTATGGGTTGAATATGTGCATCGTGTTCTAGCAGGGTTTAGCACAACACATGATGTGTGCACATAAGAAAAGATAGGTTTTGGGACTTATCCATATTCGGAGTTCCAGAAAACACACAAGGAAAGCATGACTCATCTAGCATGTGGAGTGGATAAGGTACCAGCCTGGCAGCTAAAGGATCAAGAATGGAATATTCCATGCATGTGATGGAAGGATCCAGAAAGACATCATTGCAAAGAGTGGATATCTCGGATCAAAGTAAGCATGCTCCATTAGAGGAACACTGGACACTTGGAAACCGATCTGTTACCTTAGAAGGCATGGTAGTGAGGAAAAAATCTATGTATAGAGATTCCTGGGTAGTATAAGAGGGAAGTAGTAGTGGTGGTGTAAGAGAGGAAAAGCTCTGTACAAATATTATGGAGGATTATATAGGTTGGGATTAGAGGAAATATAAGAGTGATGGCATATTTAGGGGGATGGGTCTATGTCTATCCTTATAATATGAAGGATGTAGTTCAGTTTCTAATGCATGACCTTGCTCTGCATTATTATATGGGTCTGTTATGGCCTTAAGTGAATGTAATGTGGTTATTGAACATGTTAACATGAATATAAGGTTCTATTCTAAAGCATATATGTGTTCATGAGCATAATCCTAGTGCATTTCCTTTATGTTATGAATCATTTCTATATGTTGTTTGATAATTCTCTTTTGCTATCTGAATGGATGTATTGATATGATAACTCATCCTAGGTTCTCAGAATAAATGCATGGCTCTTTTACATTATTTTGCACTTAAGTATCTGTCATAGATGATGTATTCTTACACAACTCACATAAAGGAAGGGTTCGGTTCCCGCATGCCTCGGGTGAGCACGCAATGCCCACTAGGTGATATGTAGGCATGCATGGGATTAGACTATTGTTATAAGGATATAAAAATGACTATAGAGAGTTGGATCCATTCTTGAATAAGAAGACCAAACTACACACAGTGGATGACATGCTAGTATATGACGATGTTGGGGAGAAGTTTCTTAAGAAGGTATGGGTGTATCAACTATATGAACTCCCATATTTTGGAAAACCATAAATTTTATACCAATGGCTTATTATTAGATTCCATAAGGAATTTTTCTATTTTGTTAGATGACGGGGAAAGGATCACTACACCTTTGAGTGCCACATTGACATGAATGAAGGGCACATGGATAGAGGTTAGTAGTAATCTAACCAATCGTAGCTATTATAGCCACAAGCAAGGAGTTGGGATACTCTAAGGATCCATGCGGAATGGAAATCTATGAAGTAAGGAAGTACCCTGTGGTATAGGAAGCCATGCATCTTCTCACTAAGTTGAATGATCAAGATAGATGGGAAAAATAAGAAAATAGCAGAAACAATTATTGAGGAAGTGTGCATAGGTGAAAAGATAAGTTTTGGCACTATCCTACTATCTCTTGTGTTTTTAGAAATTGGACTACCCAATGGGAAAAATAAAAAGATCTAAGAATACCCCGTGGAGAAGAAGTCCCTCACAAAGAGGTTTGAGAAGTATTTGTGTGAGGGAACAATGAGTGGCCCATTCAAACAAAGGGAAAAACTATGGTATGATTGACTACACGTGGCCTTTGAAGAGGAATGACACATTCCAAAGGAGTTACCCTCAGTAGTGGGTAGGAGGTGCAATTCACGGTGTATCAATATTTTTTTGCATTGCGTGGTTTGCAATGAAGGATGGGACATGGAGTCCCTAGTGCAAACTGCCATATGCCTTCATAATGCACTATTTCTAGGTAGTAGTACACATGTTTACTGATGTGTTCGGTTGAGCTTTAATGTGGAAAAGGTAGATTGTGACTACCATACTCTCATAAAACTTATGTTTATCCAAGTCAGTCTTCCTACATTGTGAGGCTTATTTCAGATGTTATAATTATGAATTCAATATGTTTGACTATTGGGATAGTACAACCATGATTTTCTATCTCCATCTTAATCTTAGGCTAGAAAATATCAAGTACATGGAGAAATATTTCATGCTTGAAGGCCACATAAGGGAAAACACACGGTTGAAAATGTGGCAGCTTCAAAGCCTTCCTCGACCATATAAATAGACGAAGAAGAAGAACATGAGGATAATAGCGGCTTGGACCGAGAGAGGCCGGAGGTAGCCCACAAACAAAGAGGAAAGTGAGCATGTAGATACTCCCTTATAGGCACAAGGAGAGGAAGGCTTGGACATATATGCAGTCCATAAGGAACGTCATTTTAACAAGGTGTTCAAAAGAACTAGGACCCAAGGCGTGGAAACATCACAACCTTTATGAAGGTCACCTCAACTTTCCCCTTAGAAAGAATCACTTGAGATAAAGAGGAAAAGAAAGTTGAAGCTTAACGAGGAAGAGGAGGACTCTGAAGAGAGCATGCCAAGAAACTCGGTCCATCCTAAAGATGTGGAGAAACCTTGGGATGAAGAAATGAGAGATGAAGAGGAAGGGTTGAAAGAGGCAAATGAAACTATGAAAGAACAACCTAGCATGCCCGTTATGAATTAGGTAGGAGAAGGACAAACCTCATACCTTGGTGCTCAAGTTCCTAAGGGGCCAAGGAAAAAAAGAGAAAGAACAAGTGAAGAGTATGTTGTCCCTAGTATGGGCTATACTGAGGACATAAGAAAAATTATCTACACCCAATTTCAAAGCATTGTGGGCCTTAAGGAGTTATATGGGTGGGAATGGATGGATCTAGATATGGCCACTATGCACACAAGGAATAAATTATCCTAGTCCATGTAGACTCATATGGACGAACCAAATTTTGATGTGTGTGAGGAGTCCTATGTCTTACGAAGGTGAAAAAGGAATCCCGAGTAGGAACATGGAAATATAACCTACTCTAATGTATGATGAGTAGGTCAATAATGCAATGGTCAAAGTATCTGCTAAGGCAAAGGTGCATAGAAACATTGATAAGGCCACCACCATTAGAGTGTTGCTTGAAGATAACAAGGCTAAAAATGAAGAGATAACGTATTTAAAAGAAGAGAAGGAATGAGAATGGAAAAATAATCAGGCCTTTGTGAGCATGAAAAAGGAAATTGGTGATCACATCCTTAAAACAAGGCCTCATATAGAATCTCAGGTACTAGAAAATTTTCCATCTACTATGCATTATGTGCACACTTTGGTCAATTTGGTGTTAGATGATAGACCAATTCGGATGCCCACACCAAAAGATTATGAACAAGTTCCCGAGAGCAAGGGTCTCTATTGTTAGGAAAATTTCAACTTATGAGGTGTTGCTCCAACATTTGAAGGATGAGTTGAAGAAAGCCAACCAAGATCTCATTTTATGTGCAGCACAAGAAGTGGTAATAAGGACCAGAACTCTAGTAGAAGATAATGAAGTTCTGACAATGATGAAAGATGAGACACTAGGGCACACATAAATATTGGCAATGGTGAAACAACAACACAAGGCCCTCACAATAGCCTAGGATCCACACAAAGAGAGGATTGATGAGATTGGGAAGCTCATAGCACAAAAGATGGACCTCATGGAAGGAATGATGTTAAGTATGGGTAATTTTGTGTTATCCAATTTTACACACATGAAAAAATTGGACAAGGAGTTCCTATATGTTCAAAATGACACGTTAGTCCTAAGGGCCCATTGGTTATCCTAACAGAGATAAAATGATTAAAATAATTAATAATTTTCATAGGAGAGCTTACCTATCATTAAAAGAGATCAAATTGAGCTCAATTTGGTGACAACTTGTTGTTATCTTGGTTGAGAACTCGGTCATTCATCATTGAAGCTCAACTTAACGGGTCAGCCAACCCCAACACTGAAAGAGTCGGTTGAGTCCATAAAATATGGGAAAGTTTCCAAATATGAGAAGATTTTACAAAATAAACCAAGGGCCATTGAGAAAAAATTTAGCTCACTGAGTAGCTTAAGCTCAATGAGCTACTTGGTAAGCTAACCAGGTTGGGAAGGCAATAAGTCAAAATGAAGATCGATTCAAGGAGTCAAGATCAAAATCAACCCATAACAGTTAAAGTAAATCACATTACCAGCTCAAAGGGAATCACTCATTTGATGGCTTAGTGAGAGCTTGGTCATCAACTCAATGCATAGCTCCAAGAATAGCTCAATCGAGCTAAGCCTTAAGGTTGAGCTCGGTGAGTCTCAACCATAATAGAAAATTAATTCGATGTCATCTTAGTGATAAATTATTCATAGCTCAAATGAAAACTTGATCGAGAGAAGAATGGCTAGAGGGATGAGTTCTTTAGAGATAGGGGCTGAGGTGCTAGAGGTAATGAACTCCGATCAAGGCACTAGACAAAGGTGAGATTGATAACCAAGCTCAACAAGTGAGTTGTTTTGAAGGATAATGTTATCGCACTCAAGAATGTGTGTACCTAAAGGAACCTAGACTATTCGGTGTTAGCTCAATGGCTCAAATCATATCAAGGGACTTGGCGTTTGGTTCAGCTCTTGTCATGGATATCTTGGTGGTAGATATTGATTAGAAGAAGTATCAAGGATCTGAAGCCAAGTTTATAACTCAACACGATGTAGAGTAAACATATCGAAAGCCCGATGAGAGGCATCATAGAGATAAGACTTGTGGGTCGAGTTTAACGTAGAGTCAAAGTGAGGAAATGATCCCGAGATGTTGGTGAGTTGGATCATGTATGGTAAATGATTGTGCATGGTGATGCAAATCAAAGAGATAAAGTGGTTTGGCTGAGAAATCTTGGACAAAACCAAGTCATGGTCGATAACATTGATCTCAACATGGATTTGGAGGATCAGTGATGTGGCTCAGAGCTCAGAATTGACTTGGAACATCGAGTTGAGATCATGAAACTGGTAGACATGCATGCAGAGCTGAGCCATTAGGCTCAATGATAATATTCTTGAGTTGGCAAGATCAGATGGATTGAATTTTAGAGTGAAATACTTAGGAATGAGATAATAGCTTTGGGTAAGCGACAACATTAGAACATTGGCCAAGTTAGCATGGTGCATTCGAAGTCATTGGAACTCGTGGGAAATTTCCAAGCTAAAAGAAAATTTGGAGGTTCGGTGATGGAAAGCCAAGCCAGTAATCCCATATATGGAAAATAAGGCAAGAATCTATAAGGGAAACGATGAGATGAAAAACAATTGTAATAATCTCCGCGCTTGGGGAATTTGATGTTTGCAGCCATGGGAAAATTAGAGTGGTTGGGCCAGGTCGGGTGTCGGGCCCATCGAGGAAAGGTGACACGGTGAGCACTCCTTAATATGGTATGGCGTGTCGATGCAAACCCAATGTGGTAAAAGAGAAGACCGAGTCAACATGTTAGTAGGGGAAACATGTGGAAAACCAAGTGTCGGGCTCACCTATGGTGGAAGGATCCCTAGGATGTGTGGAGTAAATGCATACAAAAATGTACGTGGTAGGTGTCTAATTCATCCAACAATGAAAACAATGGGTTCTCAGAATATTTGTTCACCTAAGTCGGGAGATGTTTTAAATAGTGCGCCGAAAGAGGAGCCGAACAGTTGAGTTGGTAGCATGAGAAGTGGTGTTGGGTGCACCACATGGCGAGTTGGTGCACCATGTGGTGAGTTGAAAGGATTAACTCCTAGATAGTCAAAAAGGGTGAATTTGATGATCAACATGGCAAGAATAATGTGGAAGAGTTATGCGGTTATGGTAATGTGTTATGGGGCTCGCCGAGTGAATTGAGGAAGTTAATATGTGTAGCTTGTTCAAGAAAAAAGGAGGAGATGACTTAGGTGGAGTCAAATCAACTAGATCCATTCACCGAGCAAGTCGATAAAGGGATATCTTGCATGAGGGACGAGTCGTTAGAATCATGAAGAAGAATCGAGTTCGTGAATGTTGGTCGAACTCACTAGGCAGAGGATAAGGAAAGTTCATGGATGATATAGTAAGGAGTTCAATCCAAAGTAGGAGAAACTCTATAGCTCGGTTGTCAATGGAATGGTGAATCAATCATGAACAATGGACCCATTGGGGTAGATCACCATGCGAGTGGGAAGTGTAACTCGAGGTAGGTCTGAGCTAAGAGTCAAGGAAGCTCACCTTGGTGAGCTAACAATTTTTTTAGCACTGCTGAGATCAATTAAAGGATTGGGGAGTTACAGAAAATCTAGTTTGAGGTGGGGTGAGGTGAATATCTCATACACCAAGTTAGCCAGGGGAGAAGACTCGGTCGATTCGTAAGAAAGAATGAAGATCGGGCTCACCGTGAATGAAATGGAGTCAGCCAAGACAAACTAACACAGTTGGAGAGGAGAGCTCGGTGAAGATGGTGGATCAATTCAGCATTGAGATCATTGCAAAGTAAGGAGATCACTCACGGTGGTGGAGAATGCAACATGCTCGAGAAAAGGATGCAAAACGTGTAAGTGAAATCAATGAGACATTTGAGTATGGGCTCAAAGGGAGGTTTGTGGTTTACCAAGGTTCACCCGAACTTTGAGGAAACTTGCCAAAAATAATTAAAAGGAGCTAACCTCTCCGAGTTGAGCCATACATTGAGGTAAGCTTGCAAATATTTACGGAGGAGGAGATCATCGATGTTTACTTGTCGTTTGAGCCAAGTCAAACAGATCTCATAGAAACATGTCTCGGTGGTGAGCTCGATGTGATGGAAGCTTAGTGTAGTGGTGGAGGAGATCATCCAAGGTGAGATCATCTGGGAAATAGAGAAACTCGGTTATAATGAAACTCTTGAGGAGCACGTGACCAACTCGGTGAGTTGGCTTGGCGAGCCAACCACCGAGTTGGTTCTTTTGACTCATTCACATGGAGCCCTCCCTCCTCAGTGCAAACTGGCAAAGGAGGGTCCCACATTATTTTTTAATTAATTTAATATTTTTATTTAAATATGTAAATAAAAATTATTATTATTATTATTTAAATATTTTATTTAAATGGTCTTTTAATTAATTAAAGAGAACTATGTCAATGAGCATTAATGGCACATGATGTAAGTTTCTCAAAGTGGTTCAATCAATCAGTAATATTTACATCATGTGCCTTCAATTTAGGAATGTAATTATGACCTTTCCTCTTCTCTCTCACATATTCTTCTATAAATGTAATTTTTAAGCTCATTTTAAATGGTTCCAACAGGTCAAATAGGTTGGAAAGCTATACATCTTAGGCAAGTGTGTATTTTTCAAGAGTCCTCTCTCATATGCAAGTTATCCTTGAATGTCGAGGGAACTTTCAAGCCTCCTTTTTAAGACTGTAATGGAAACCATTGCCTCTTCTGAATGTATGATGTATTGTGCACATTTTTGAAGTGATAAAAGTGTGTGTTTTGTGACTAATCTTGGTCCTTTCATCCTTCTATACTTCTTTATGCCTTTTCTCATGCTTGCAGGTACACTGTGCAAGTTCACATTTCTATTGTAGGTTCTTAGAGCTTTGTGCTTATCAAGTGGTGGAGCGTTTCATGAAATTGAGTTTTGGTGCTTGTTCACCCTTCTCAAGTTCATCCTTCTTCACTGGAATAATGATAACTTGTTTGTCTAATCGAGTTTAACAAAGGGAACACGTGCTTCCTAGTATTTGGTATTTTGTACACTCTCTAAGTTGCAGTAGGTGAAGTTGATTTGTGGTGCACACACCCTCTTCAAATTAACCCTTCCTGAGTCTGGAAACACCCTTTATTTGGTGCATCACCATCCCTAGTATAGTTTCATTTCTACAAATATCTTTCCCTAAAACCCATGAAAATGTTAGCATAGGACTAGATAGCCATTTTATTACACTAGGAGTAGTACAACACTTAGTTTAGGAAGAGGAAGCCGACCTTCTCCGAAGGTTCACCTTAAGCCCAAGTCCCACAAATTGAGAGGTGATCCCATGTGTCCCAATCACACCGAATGTCTTGTTCACATTTTGGCCATTTAGAGAGTGCAGTGATTTAGCGACAATAGGTTTTGGCATGCCCTTAGTGGGACAGAGTTTGTACTTATTTAATCACTTACACAAATCAAAGTACCTGGCGACTCTATATCTCTAGATTCCAAATCTTAGTGTGTTAACTTATGTGAATAATTTAGACAAGAGATTCTTCAAAGCAAGGAAATTATCAACATATCAAACTTTCCTTGTCTCCTCCAAAGATAAGAAGAAGAGGTGTTTCAACATCACTAGTTGTAGCTCTACCTCATAGGGTCATTCAACTCCTTCGTACGGAAGGTTTCCTCCACCAAGGAACAATCAACCTCTTGTTGTTATGGCACGAAACCAAGTTTTCCCCCTTTCAATGAAAGTATTCCTCTTCTATTGGCTCAACATGACCCTATACCTATTGTGGAACTCAAAATTTTACCCTTTTACATAGGGGAAACTCATGTTACTCCAGTGGAACATATTCTTGATGTAGCCAACATTTGTGTCATACATAATATCACAGAGGACAACGTTGCGGTTAGACTTCTTGCTACCTCTTTCAATGGTTTCGAGGGTTAAGTGTTGGCAGTATAACCACTTGGGACGAGTTAGGAGAAAATATCTATAAACAGTTTGAAGACAAGAGTGATCACCTATCACTTTTGGAACAACTCACTACCATGAAGAGAGCTCCCCAAGAATACATGAGTGATTTCAACTTCTGATTCCACAGGACCTAGAATAGGATTCCAACACTTATAAATCCTTCTTCACATAATGCATTCTTGTACTATTTACAAGCCTTGAATAATGATGTAGCAATTATGATCCAATCCATGGGAGGGGCTACATTACCGATGCTTACGACATTTCCATAAGAGCAGAAAATTCCTTGATTCAGGATAGAAAGATAGTTCCACGACCACCAATGTCATTGTCTCCGGATCTTATGAATAATCATCCTGTCATCACTCCTATTCCAATAGCCTATAATCAACCAGCTCAGTCTTCCCTACCTCTTCAAATGATCTATTTGAATTCAAGTTACTGATGCAAACTTTTGGAAACAATCTTGTTGCACTCAAGAGGTAATAGTTTCAATACAATAATCCATATCAGCCACAAAATCAAGCTACAAATCAAGTTACGAATGTCAAGCCTTTGAAATTTCAGAACCCTCTTGTTGCTAGCTCATCTAGAGCCATAGTACCTATCTAGAATAATCTAGTTCAAGACTATGAATGGTGTTATCCTTGTTCTCAACCCCACAATCAAAATATTTGTCCCAATGGAGTTCTTGGTTAGGACCTTATGGTTCAAAGTGTATCTTCCCCTTAGGAGCTAACAGAGAACACATCTATATAAGAAATAATAGATCAAAAGTAGGAACCTAAAGAAACCACTTTGCTAAAATGACAAGTAGAAGATTTTTATTTGTTGAATATATATTCCTCATCAGTGGCTAAAAACACTCATTCCAAGAAGAGAGCAACGGAACCTCAAAATTTAAAATCTAATCAAGAATCCACTTTAGGGCCTTAGACACAAGTGGAGGTTGATAAAAAGGTGGGAAAGAAACCACCGAGAAATACCCATTAGCCAAGTTGCAAGGTAAGAAGGTTCTTCAGGCATCACAATACCCAATAAGCACTTTCTAAATCAGGATCCCAATGCCCAAAGAAGTTTTAGAAAATTTGGAGCTATTACGTTCAAAGATAGTAGAACAAATGAAGTAGATCAATCTGAGTGTTACTATGTGGGATGCACTCTCAATTCTTTCTCAAAGAGATTTGTTGCGAGAGGATCAAAATAGTTTTGGTACAACCGACGGATCGTCAAGTCATGGAGCAACAGATGATACAAGTTTGTGTCAACTAAGGGAAAATTATTCCTAAATCCAACAAACCACCACCATTCTATATTTCCATGATCATGGGCAACCACCCGAGCCTAATCGTATGATCAATTTTGGCACCATAGCTCACCATACCCTAAAAAATTGCAAACATACTAGGCATACAATATGCGTCGCTTATAGGAGCAATTGTTCAATTTGGATGACACAAATGTTAAGAATGTTGGAGTTATAAAAGGACTTCAACTTACCATCCATGCATTCCCAAGTTTTTCATTCACCCAAGACATATCAGTCATTGATCTTCCTCCTCTCTTCACCATCTACCTATCACAAGATTTCACTACCAAGATGGGTGGTTATCTATAAGCCAATTGGTCACATATGATTCTCAGGACTCGATATGGAACCAAAGTGACTATAAGGGCAGAACCAATATTCCATAATCATGTAGAAACCTACCTGCTAGTCCTATAAATGGTAATTACACCATTAGAGATTTGGAAGAGGAAGATTTTGATCATGAATTCACCACTCTCATTGAAGAAGTCCCTGATACTGTACTAGATAAAGTAAGTGGAGATCATCAGTACAATCCCTACATTGATGTGTTGGTAGAAGAAGAAGTTGGTTTTCTACTTTTGAAGAAGCAGGATTAGGTACCTTCTGTATTCATGAAGGAGATAAGATCATACCACAACTTGTCAAAACACCAAGTGATTCAGAAGGATTGTGGTAATTTTTATTTGATGGCTCAAGAAGTAAGAATGGATTTGGTGCTAGTGTTATGTTAATTTCTCCATAGGGAGATAAGTACTTCTCATATTTTTGGTTGTAATTCAGTTTCACTAACAATTTTTCTGAATACAAGGCCCTTGTGTAAGGAATTCAACTAGCCCAAAAGAAAGGAATCAAATCCTTGACTATTTTTGGAGATAGTGAGTTAGTTTTTCATCAAGTGATGACACACAAGTGCATCCAAGAATGATCTTCTAATATCATACAAGATCCAATTTTGGGAGTTGATCAAATTTTTGAAGCTTTTGGAATCCATGTGGTTCCTAGAAATCAAAATCAAGATGTTGATAGGCTTTCTACAATTGGCTCACAATACAACATACCTATTGATATCATGAAAGAAGGGAAGTAATTTTTCAAAATAGTGGTTTGACCTACGAGTCCTTGATAATGTGAGTAGTTGGAAAGTGTTCGATAGTGACAAAAAAATTTCCTTTTCCTACAAGAAGAGGTGGATTTTTCTGCAAGAAATCAGGATAAGTTACAAGAGTCATATGGTGATCAAATTATACAATTGAAAACCAAAAACTACCAAAAGGATTAGTAACTCTAGAATCTATTTTCAATTCAAATGATCAAGACAAAAGACAAAGCTCTAACATGGTTGTCAAAGAAGAATATTTTGAGGAAGTTGAGGTAACATATGAGAAGTTTCCGAAGATTGAAAAAGTGTGTACTTCCAAAGAGAAAGAAGCTTTCATCAAACTTTTTCAAGAGTATCACGACATTTTTGTGTGGAGCTATAAAGACCTACGTGGTTTTGATCCAGGTCTAGCACAATATACCATCGAACTAGATCCTAATGCTAAGCCAGTTCACCAGAAACAGAGGCCAATTAATCCCAAAATCAAGCCACTAATGAGAAAGGAGCTAACCAAACTCATCGAAGCATGTATTATTTTTCCCATCAAGCACTCCTCTTGGGTAGCCAATCTGGTGCCCGTAAGGAAGAAGAATGAAGAGATTCGGTTGTGTGTAGATTTCAGGGATTTGAATCGTGCCTCATTGAAATACCATTATCCTATCCCATCAATGGAGAAAATTATTCAATCATTGGAAGGAGCTCAAATATTTTCTTTTCTCAATGGATATATGGGTTGCAATTGAATTCTCATCTAATAATCGACCAATTCAAAACATCTTTCACTACCAAGTGGGGCACGTATGCCTACAACAAAATGCCATTCGGATTATCCAATGCTCGGGCAACTTTCCAAAGATACAAAGACATGGCGTTTAAAGGACTAATCAATGATATCATCTTTTTTACCATGACATAGATGTATATTCTAAGCATGCAGATGATCACATTGCACATCTAAGGAGGGTTTTTCGAAGGAATAGGGAATTTGGGGTTTCATTGAATCCCAAGAAGTGTATTTTTGTAGTGCATGAAGGAAAATTTTTGGGGAATGTTGCTTCAGCAAAAGGAATATTAATCGATCCATCCAGGATTAGTTTGATTATGTCCTTATCCCTTCCAAGTCACAAGAAGGGTCTCCAAATTTTTGGGAACCATAAATTTTGTGTGGAGATTCATCCCTCAATTCACGACATTGGCTAAACCACTGAAATCCATGATGAAGAAAAACATGCCCTTCTAATGGATAAAGGAAGGATGAGAGAGCTTCAAATCCATAAAATAGTGATTTCTCAAGCTCCCATGCTAGTGAGCCCTAGGTTTGATAAAGAATTTATCCTTTATGCTTTTGCAAGTCAAGAGAGCATTTGAGGTATCTTCACCCAACAAAACGACAACTCTGATGGAGCAACCAATTGCTTTCTTCAGTCAATCCCTCAAATACTATGAGCTCAAATATGCATTCATTGAAAAAAATTCGTTGCGGTTATTCAAGATTTGAATAAATTCAAGCATATGTTTTCCAACAACATAATTCATTTGATGGTGTCTCATCTAGGCATTAGGAATTTATGCTAAACAGAGAGATGAACGAAAAGCATGCTAGATGGATCACAAAGGTGATGGAGTATGATATGCATATCAAAGTTACTAAACTGTCATAAGTAAAGGTTTGTGATAAAAACTTGCTGAAGATGTGAAATCAAAAGGTGATGAGGACGTGACGCTCCTAAACACTGATGAGAGTGATGATCAAGTTGATTGGTTATCCAAAATGAATAATTTCCTCTTCTCATGAGTATATCCTATGAACATGGATAAAAACCAAAGATGAACTTTTTGTCTTCAATCTATTCCATATGTTTTGGTAGATAACGTTCTCTTTCGAAAGGATTTGAACGGTGTCCTCCTTCGGTGCATGGACTAGAACAGGTAAGTAAGATACTAGAAGAGTTTCACAATGGCCTATCTGGAGGACATTATTCTACATGCACAAAAGCTACCAAGATCATGTGAGCCGATTACTATTGGCCAAATTTGTTCAAATATTCCCATCTCTAGGTAAGGAAGTGTAAGGAATGTGCCTTTTTCATGGGCAAGTAGAAGTTAGCAACTCTTCCACTACATCCAATTCAAGTGGATCAACCCTTTGTTCAATGGGGGTTGGAATTCATTAGAATGATTAATCCTCCATCTAGTGATGGACATAAATGGGTCCTTACTACAACAGACTATTTTACTCGATGGACAGAGGCGTAGCATTGAAAGAGAGCAATGAAAATGCAATTATGGATTTCTAGGAAGGTATAATCACAAGGTTTGGTGTTCCTTTTACAGTCATTTCTGAAAACACGATGGAGCTTATTTGTATGAAGTTTATTGAATGGGCTGTTAAAAATGGGGTCTACCTCAAGAATTCATCTTATTACCATCCAGCAAGGAAATGGATTGGTGAGTCTAATAATAAAAGCCTCACAAGGATTATTAAGGGCATGATGGAAACTAACAATATGACTTGGCATACACACTTAATACCACCTTTTTTAAGATCGAATCACACCTAAGAGGGCTATAGGGAATTATCCTTTCATGATTCTATATGGAAGGGAAGCAAAACTTCCACTCTCCTTGGAGTTACCTTCTTTGGAGTTAGCTCATCAACTTGAAGTTATGGAGAGTGATCCTCTGATAGTAAGGTTTTTGAACTCATGGAGCTAGAGGAAGTACGAAAAAGGTTATGAAGACTTTAGAGCAACATCAAGATTAGGTTAAGAAATATTTTGACAAGAAGCAATCTGAAAGGAATTTTCAAGAGGGATATTTAGAACTCAAATGGGATGAAGACAAGGCCAAACCAGCATACATGCCGAGTTTGACACTCTGCAGATCCGGCCATACATCATCACAAGTTACAAAGAGACAAATTCATTTCTTCTATCCAGGCTCAATGGAGAAGAACTGATCATTCGAGTGAATGGAATACATCTCAAAGCTTACTTTTGAGAAGCGTTCCCCCGTATAATTTAATTAGGTGTTTTCTTCCAAGTGTTTATGCTCATTGTTGAGTGTTACTATTATTTTGTTTTCCTTATTTTTGTGTTTTTTTGTGTTTTTTTGCACACTATTTCTTCATTGGAGGTTTTCAAGGAGAAGGAAGGTTCAAATTTTCCATAAGAGTTTCATAATTATGTTTTACTCAAAGTCTCGCAGTATGCCATAGATGCCAAATATTCATCGATTCAATACGTCATACTTAGCATTCTAGTAAGGTCCAAGATTGACACAACTCAAGGAGACTTTGGGATTTATCTGTTATCCATTTTTCCTCTCATTAAAAATATACAAATAAGAACTTGCACGCATCGAAAATAGAGGAGTTGATTCAGTCATGGAGGCTTGCATTTTGGAGTTAGGAGAATAAAGATAAAATGGGCCGAGAAAATTATTGAGAATTTTGGGAAATAAGAAGCTCTGAAGTTAAAAAAATTCAGAATTCAGAGGTGGAGCGTTTCAAAGATTTCGATATTTTAGTGGGTGAAAAGGGATCAACAAATTCCAAAATCCTGAAGTCTAAAACTTTGAAAGTTTGAAATTTTATACTTTTGGGTTTCTGGGTTTCGGAGGTTTTGGCACCAAATGGGAAAATGAGTTTAAAAGTGTTGAAACCCAAAACTCTGAAACTCTGAAATTTTAGACTTTTGGGTTTCAGGGTTTTGGATATCTCGGGTGAGTGCAAAGGTGGAAAAGAAGCAAAAGTTTGAAACTTGAAACTCTGAAAGTCCGAAATTTTAGACTTTTGGGTTTCATAGTTTTGGAGGTGTAGAATTCAGATTTTAGAGTCTTCGATGGAAAAATAGGAAAAGTGGCCAAAAATCTCCGAAATACTGAAATTCTGAATCTCGAAAGATTTTGGATTTCGAAGTCAACGCAGATTATAGGTCAATGCGGTGACACTACTTAGGTTTCGAGTTTTGGAACTTCGGTTTCATAACTCTCGAGGCATTTTGAAGGATGAATAGTAACCCAAACTCTAAAGTTAGAATGTCTCAAAGTCTAAAATTTTAGACTTTCGTGTTTCGTGAGTTTAAGAGTTTTCGTGTGCCCAAGGTAGATGAACAGTGTTTCAATCTCTTAAATGGAAATGTTTAAAAGTACAAATTTTGGGATTTTGGAGGTTGCATGCATTTCAGACTCTAAAGCAGGATAGATCCAACCAATTTCCATTTTTGTAGAATGACACCTCGACCTTTAGATGGCCATAACTTTTGACTGGGAGCTTGGATTTGCACAAGAAAGGAATTTTTAGAAATACAAGTCTGCCATCTTTGAGGGTGTTAGGCTTCTCACCTACCAAAATAACGAAGTATGCACTTCCTTTCCTTCTAAACAAGAAAGATTACCCGGGGTATGGGTTTTTTCATGGAACCCATCATTTTTGCAGGTGAATTCAATACATAATAGGGTGGTTAGGGAAAGAATTTGAATTCTTCTCTCCCCTTTCTCTTATATTCTTCCTATATATTGTAAGGAGGGGTATTTTTCAAAAGGTTAGATAATTTTTCTTTATACCCTCCCTTCTTCTCTTCTCTGTAAGTGATCTTGTGGAGTTCAAACCTCCCATTCAAATTGTAATGAAATTTTTTCCACTTGGCCATTGTAATGCACTGTATCAAAATTTGTGGAGAAAAAAATGAGTCTCGTATATGATTTCAACCCTCTCTTGTGTTCATTGTATTCATTTGATCTCTCATTGTATTTTTGGTTATCTTTGCATGGTGGCTGTATTACATTTTTAATGGTTTGTGCTTAAATGTAAATTAGGTGTTCAAAATTTCCTTTGCTGCATCACCTCTGTTAGTTTAGGTTTATTTTCTTGCATCTTCTTAACCATGTCTCCTTGGCAAGTTAGAGTAGGTTTTAGAGCAGATCCTCTACAATTTGAATGTGTGCATCTAAACAGAGGAATAGGAACCAAAATTCATCCAGAGAGATTTCCCGATTGCAAAGTCCCACACTTTGGGAAAATGTCCATGTTATGCAATCACACTGAGAGTTTCAATCGATCGAGTTGCATAAATTCAAGGGTGTTGTGATTACACAAAAAAATATGATAGAAGATCGTATCAATTTCAAGATTCCAATATTGACTCCATTCCCAATGGATGACTTAAGGCTATTGGAACCATGCTTTGCAGAAATCATCCCCGAGAGGTTACCAAAAATTTATCCAATTTTACACACATGGAAAAATTAGACAATGAGGTCCTATTATGTTCAAAAGGACACATTAGTCCTAAGGGCCCATTGTTGATCCTCATAGAGATAAAATGATTAAAATAATTAATAATTTGCATAGGAGAGCTTACCTAGCATTGAACAAGGTCAAATTGAGCTCAACTGGGTGACAACTCGTGTTAGCTCGGTTGAGAACTTAGTCATTTATCATTGAATCTCAACTTGACGGGTTGGCCAAGCCCAACATTGAAAGATTCAGTCGAGTCAAGAAAATATGGGAAAGTTTCCAAACATGGGAAGATTTTACAAAATAAGCCAAGGGCCATCGAGCAAAAATTTAGCTCGTCGAGTAGCTCGGTGAGCTACTCAACTGAGCTAGCTAGGTCGGGAAGGCATTAAGTCAAAATGGAGCTCGATTCAAGGAGTCAAGCTCAATATCGACCCATAACAGTTAAAGTAAATCACATTACTAGCTCGAAGGGAATTGCTTAGTTGATGGCTCGAGTGAGCTCGGTCATCAACTCGATGCATAGCTCTAGGAATAGCTCGGTTGAGCTAAGCCTTAAGGATGAGCTCAATGAGTCTCAACCACAATAGCAAATGAATTCAATGTCATCTCGGTGACAACTTGTTGGTAGGTTAGATGAGAGATCTGTCAGAGAAGAATGGCTTGAGGGATGAGTTGTTCAGATATACGAGTTGAGGTGCTAGAGGTAATGAACTCAGATCAAGGCACTAGATAAAGGTAAGCTTGATATCCAATCTCGGCGAGTGATTTGTTTTAAAGGATAATGTTATTTTACTCAAGAATGTCTCATACCTAAAGGACCCTAGACTATTTGGTTATAGCTCAATGGCTCAAATCATATCAAGGGACTTGGCATTTGGTTTGGTTCTTGTCATGGATATCTCGGTGGCAAAAATTGATCAGAAGAAGTATTGAGGAGCTCAGGCCAATTTTAGATCTTGACATGACACAAGGCGGACATCTCAGAAGCCTGATGAGATGCATCATAGAGATAAGACTTGTGGGTCAAGTTTAATGTAGATTTGAAGTGAGGAAATGATCTTGAGATGTTGGTGAGTTGGATCGTGTATGGTAAATGGTTATGCATGGTGATGCAAATCAAAGAGTTAAAGTGGTTTGGCTGAGAAATCTTGGACATAACCAAGTCATGGTCAATAAAATCAAAATTAGGATGGATTTGGAGGATTAGTGATGTAGCTCGTGAGCTCATAATTGACTTAGAACATTCATTTGATATCATGAAACCGCATACATGTATGTAGAGATGAGCGATTAGGCTCAATGATAATATTCCTTAGTTGGAAAGATCAGATGGATTGAATTTCAGAGTGAAATACTTAGGAATGAGATAATAGCTCTAGGTGAGTGACAACATTGGAACATTGGCCAAGTTAGCATGGTGGAGTTGATGTTGGAACCCATGGGAAATTTCCAAGCTGAAACCAAATTTGGAGGTTCGGTGATGGCAAGCCAAGCCAGTAATCCCGTACGTGGAAAATAAGGTGAGAATTGCTAAGGGAAATGATGATATGAAAAACCATTGTAATAATCTCTATGCTTGGGGAATTTTATGTCTACAGCCATGGGAAAATTAGATTGGTTGTGTCAGGTCAGGTGTTAGGCCCGTTGAAGAAAGGTGACATGGTGAGTGGTCCTTAATATGGTGCGGTGTGTTGATGCAAACCCAACGTGGTAAAAGAGAATACTAAGTCAACATGTTAGTAGGGGAAACATGTGGAAAACCAAGTGTTCAGCTTGCCTATCTGGAAGGATCCCTAGGATGTGTGTAGTAAACACATACAAAAACACACATGGTAGGTGTCTAATTCATCAAACAATGAAAACGACGGGTTCTCAAAATATTCATTGACCTAAGTTGAGAGATGTTTTAAATAACGTGTTGAAAGAGGAGGTGACAATTGAGTTGGTAGTATGAGAAGTAGTTTTTGGTGCACCACGTGGCTAGTTAGTGCACCCCATGGCAATTTGAATGGATTAACTCCTGAGACACCAATAAGGGTGTGTTTGACGATCAACATGGAAAGAATAATTTGGAAGAGTTATGCGGTCATGGTAATGTGTTATGGGGCTCACCGAGTGAATCGAGGAAGTTAATATGTGTAGCTCATTCAAGAAAATAAGAGGAGATGACTCATGCGGAGTTAAAATAAGTGGATCCATTCACCAGAAAGTCATCAGGGAGAGATTACATGAGGGATGAGTCATTAGACTCATGAAGAAGAATTAAGTTCATGAATTTTGATTGAACTCACTAGGCAGAGGCTAAGGAAAGTTCATGGATGATACAGGTAGGAGCTCGATGGAAAGTAGGAGAAATGGTAGCTTGTTTGTCAATGGAATGACAACTCAATCATGAATGATGGACCCTTGGTGTAGATCACTATGCGAGTGGAAAGTGTAACTTGGGGTAGGCTAAGCTAAGAGTCAAGGAAGCTCACCACGGTGATCTAACAAAAGTTTTTTAGCAGCGTGAGATAAATCGAAGGGTTGGAGGGTTACAAAAAGGCCAGTTTGAGGTGGAGTAAGGTGAATATCTCATACATTGAGTTAGCCAGGGGAGAAGACTTGGTTTATTTTTAAGAAAGAATGAAGACTAGGCTCACCATGAATGAAATCGAGTCACCCGAGACAAACTAACACAACTAGAGAGGAGATATCGACGAAGATGGTGGATTAATTTGGTGTTTATCTCATTGCAAAGTAAGGAACTCCATCAGAGTAGTGGAGAATGCGACGTGATCAAGCCAAGGATGTAAAATGCATAAGTGATCTTGATGAGGCATTTGAGTATGGGATAAGTGGTAGGTTTGTGGCACTGACAAGGTGAGTTCACCAAGGTTCACCTGAATGTTGAGGAAAATCACAAAAACTCATCAAAGGAGCTCAACTCTTTGAGTTGAGCCATACATTAAGGTAATCTCACTTATCTTGACGGAGGGAGGATATCTCCAAGAGTTGCTTTGCCTTTTTAGGCAAGTCAAACAGAGCTTGTGGAAACATGTCTTGGTGGTGAGATCAATGAAATGGAAGCTTAGTGCAACAATGGAGGAGCTTGTCCAAGGTGAGTTCATCTAGGAAACCAAGAAACTCAGCTACAATGAAACTCGAAGGATCACGTAAAGAACTTGGTGAGTTGGCTCGGCGAGCCAACCACCGAGTTGGTTCTTTTGACTCATTCACATGGACCCCTCCCTCCTCAGTGCAAACCAGTCAACGAGAGGGTCCCACATTATTTTTAATTAATTTAATATTTTTATTTAAATATTTTAATAATAATATTTATTATTATTATTTAAATATTCTTTTAATTAATTAAGGAGAACTAGGTCAACCAAGAATTAATGGCACATGATGGAAGCTTCTCAAAGTGGTTCAACCAACTGTAATAAATACATCATGTGCCTTCAATTTAGGAATGTAATTATGACCTTTCCTCTTCTCTCTCACATATTCTTCTATAAATGTAAGTTGGAAGCTCATTCCAAAGGGTTCCAATAGGTCAGATAGGTTGGAAAGTTAGACATCTTAGGCAAGTGTGTATTTTTCAAGAGTCCTCTCTCTTCTGCAAGTTGTCCTTGTATGTCGATGGAAATTTCAAGCCCACTTTTCAATACTGTAATAAAAACCATTGCCTCTTCTGAATGTATGATGTATTGTGCACGTTTTTGAAGTAATAAAAGTGTTTTTTTTTTACTAATCTCGGTAATTTCATCCTTTTATACATATTTGTGCCTTTTCATTTACGGTACACTGCAAGTTCACATTTCTATTGTAGGTTCTTGGAGATCTGTGCTTATCAAGTGGTGGAGTGTTGCATGCAATTGAGTTGTGGTCCTTTTTCACCCTTCTCAAGTTCATCCTTCTTCACTGGAAGACTGATAACTTGTTTATTTGGTTGATTTTAACAAAGGGAATGCATTCTTCCTAGTATGTTGTATTATGTACCCTCTCTTAGTTACAATAGGTGAAGTCGATTTGTGGTGCACACACCCTCTTCAAATTAACCCTTCCTGAGTCAGAAACAACCTTTATTTGGTGCATCACCATCCCTAGTATAGTTTCATTTCTACAAATCTCTTTCCCTAAAACCCATGAAAATGTTAGCATAGGACTAGATAGCCACTTTATTACACTAGGAGTAGTACAACACTTAGTTTAGGAAGAGGAAGTGGGCCTTCTCCAGAGCTTCACCTCAAGCCCATGTCCCATAGCTTGAGAGGTTATCCCATATGTCCCAATCAAAATGAACGTCATGTTCACATATTGGACATTTGGAGGGTTTAGTGATTTGGCGACAACATGTTGTTCGGGTACTACAGAATGAGAAAGAAAAGATTACTCTGGATGAGATAGATGACATAGCCACAAATATTCTATAAAATACTACAAATGCACTAAATTACTGGAAGACATTAGAGGTTGAAATACAAAATGAATATCTAGAGCTAATCCTCTCAGTTGAAGAAGAGGGTGCTGTAGAGTAAAACTTTATTCTTTTGTACAATGTTTCATTAAGTATTTCATTCCTTATTCTTTGTTATTAGGAACATAAGAAAGAATTTCCATTTCCAAAGTATGGAAATGTATTTTAGTGTGGGTTAATGTTGAGCAGACATAATTTTTCTCTAAGGAGAAGACACACAAAGGATGCGTGCATGGGAAGATAGGAAAGGAAATGTGCACCATAACACTTTGGCTCGGGACTTAGCCATTTTTGGATAAGGGCTATTTTGGAGATAGCATGTGGAGCACACATAGAGATGAAGAATTACACTACATGAAATGGTATTTTGGGAACAAACGATTGTTAAGCGCCATGCATAGTTTAGGCTAATAATATGATTTCTTCTTAGAGTTAACTATAGGACATCTATTATTAGAACACTTGTGTGTTATGCAATCCATTGTAAAGGCGCATGGCTATTATCAGCATGTGACATATTTTGAGAAGTGCATGGGTGGTGAAGGGAAAGTCCCCACCTCTATAAATATGTATTGAACTATGTAGTTTAGAGAGATTGAGTTATTATAGAGTTATGTTGTTGATCTTAATACGCACATGACTCATGGAAATACTTTATAGTGTAATAAGCTTCTATTTTGTACAGACAAAGTGTTTTATGCAATGGAATATATTGGCTGGATAATGGTGTTAGACATAACTGAATCTGGTGCTTATATGGTTAGCCTTATTATTGTCGTGTTTAGTTCATGATTCTCTAATGTCTAGATCTAGTTTATGCATTGTGAAATGTTTATGTTTGGTTATGGATCTGAATATGTATTATCATCATTACACTAACATCATGCAAAAAAAAATATAAAAAGGGTTCTAGTACCTTTTTGTGCTTCGGTGAGTGCTCATCTCAGCCGAGTGATGTGCCAGCGTGCCTAGGTTTTCTATTCTAGATTCTAGGTTGTCTCAAACACCTCGCAAATTTCCATTTTTCCCCGCAGGAACCTTCAAAGAACAAATAATAAAAAAATTATATCTTTGGATACCCTTAAAGCTTTTATGAGTCAAAGCATAAAATACATTTTCATTATATAATAACAACATGATCATAATCATACGAAAGTGTATTTTATTAAATGTATATAAATGTTACTAGTGAATAATAATATCTACAACTCTTATTAAAGATCATAACAAGATTTTCTAACTCCAATGAAAGTAGATTACAACCATCATGTGCACAATGATAATGGCCTGGATAATAGAAATGTGCATGACTAATGAAAAAATAGTTCACAATGCACATTCTTCCAACAGAACGTGTTGAACATAAACACAAAGGTGGAAGATGAAAAATGAAATTTTATATAGTGTTTAGATACACTAATGAATTTCAAGAGAGATTATATACATCAAAGGAATATGAACAAAAATAGGAGAGAGGTTTCTTTTCCTTTTATTTTTTTCTTATATTATTTATAGTTGTGAATGTGTACGTACATCATTTTATGAGAAGTAAATACTAAAATACGTCATGAAAGATACAACATTTATTAGACTTAGCATAGAAAAAATAATTTTCCAAGAGGTTGAAAAGAAGAAAATACAACAAAAATTTGAGAAACTCCATCAATTCATCCATGTATGTAGTGACAAAAGAGTATGAAGTCATACATCAACACAGTTGAAAGGGAAGATTGTTTTATCATTTCGGGCTAAAAGGGAAGATTTCTTCATACGGTCAAAAAATGATGAAGTTACTCAAAATTAGAATACAAAATTGCAAATTATCTCACAAAAATTCAAATTTTTATATGAAAACAAAAATAATACACATTATCTAGTAATGGGTGAAAGGAAAAATTGCCCATTTCGAATATTTTATTATAGCCATCCAAGCTCAAATGGACCATTTTTGAGAAAACCCCAAATGGGTAAGTGCTTACCTTTGTCCATGGCTACACAAAAACGAGATCATAAAATTATTCGAGCCTAAAAACAAAGTTCAATAGCTTCTATGAAATCCCATCTTAACCCCACCGAGCATATATCTCAAATATATCCACAACAAGCCCTTAAAAGGGGTTTAAGATCTCAATAGACCTCTCAAATATTTCCATGGTGGTTGCACTCTCCTAGTAAAGGTAGATTTCCAATTATGACATAGAAGGAAAATAAGTAAAATGAACTTTCAAAGCTTTCATGTTGGTTGGGTTGAGCATATGCCCTCAAAAATGCAATAAAAACAAGAAAAAGAGAGCATGGCAAATACACTCAAGAGCAAGAGAAAATTAAATGATGATTTTCCTTTAGGGTTTAAACCCCAGATTGGATGAAACATTTGGCCCTAATCATGGTCAACCATTGACCATGATTAGGGTCAACCTGTCTAATCATGGTAACCATTAAAACTTTTAAAAAGCGGTCACGTATCACTTGCATTACTTTCACCATTTAATAATAATTTGGTTGTATTATTTTTTAAATAATCATTTGGTTATTAATTCTCAAACCTTGGTAGAGTGTGTTGACCATATAATTTAATTCTCAAGTATACATGTATTAATTAATGCTTTGTAAAGAATCTTTCAAGATATCTTTGAGTCAATCTGCACAAATTGTGCAATGATTGGAGAAATTTTACAATTTCAAAATAGAAAATCCAAGTTTTGAATGCCAATAGTTAAAGAGGAAGATCAAGTCACGTTGAGTTCTCCTTTTACCAAGGAGTGATGTGATGGTTAACTAGGAGAAAACTAGGACATCGAGTGAAGTTATTTTCTAGTTGTATCTTTATTTCCACCTTCTTCCCTCTTTCCTCAAATGCTATATGTATCCATGTTTGGAGCATGGAAAAGGGACTTTTGTTACTATACAAAATTGTTTCCAATTTTAACAAAAATTTCCTTGAGGAATAAAGAAAATTTTCCTTATCATATTGAAGTGTTCGATGTGCATTCAAGAGTAAAAACTTCTTATTGTGATTTATTAATCTAGGATCCTTAAGCAAGTGCTTAATTCACTTTTTCCTTAGATTCTTGTAGATTTATTTGATTGCAGATTTGAGTGTGCTAGGATATTACAAGAAATTTTTATAATAGGGTCATCCTCCTTGGAATATTTCCTACTTAAAATCATACCCTTCATTGAATGCATCTTATAAACTTCTCATTAATTTGTTGTGAAAGCCATTATTTTTAATTGTCAAGTATGCATTTTCCATCAACAAGTACATGTCATAAAATTTGGTGTATCAACTCATATATTTTTATTTTTCCTTCATCATTTCACTTAACAAAGCTTTAGTGTTAGGATCAGTAGTGTAGGTGTTATTCTAGGAATATGGCCCACCCAGACACATATCTCACCATTGGGAGACCCACAACCTAGATGTATTTCCATCGTGTCTCTTTGAGGAGTTTCATAGATATACCTAATGGTTCACTCCAAGTTGACAAAAATAACCAAATTGTTTGTCTATGCACTCTTAAGGGTGAAAATTATAAATTCATAGGTTATATTTCTAACTACCTTAACCTTTAATTACACGTATTATTATTTAAAATTGTTGGGTATTTTGGAAATTAATGTACAATTAAATACAAACTCAATCATTTTCCACCATACAACCTTCCAGAGTTAACTCGTGATGACTTCTCCTTTCTAGATCTAAACTAATCCTAGAATTCATTAACCTAGCTTGTCTAACCTCTATCTTATAGAGAGCATATATTTATATAGTCATGTACCTCCTTAAAATAGCACTATCTTGCACCACATTTCATATAAGAATAAATCTTAAATATAAGTCTTAAATAAGGGTAATTTCCATTTCCACATGACCCAAAAATTAACCAAATGAAAAATATCACTCCCAAAGTGCTTCTAGACTCAATCGACTTATGAAAAGTGTGAGACATATTACATAATCTCCCACTTGTTGAATACATTCCATCAACGAAAGAATGAACCCATTCTTCAAAAGCCCCAAGATCCTAATCCCATATATTCCTATACCAAGAAAACTTCTAAACAAACACTACCATTGTCAATGAATTCACTACATTCACATCTATATCCACCTTATCTAAAAATACCCTCTTATCCTCTACCATTTACTATACAAAAGGATATTTCACATCAAATTGTTTTGTCTAAGAGTGGTACTCTAGGTTTATTTCTAGACAAACAAAACTTTTGGAATCACAACCTATTCTTACAACCTTTAAAAAAACCCATCCAAGGAACATAACCTTGAAATTTATACTAATTTCTTGGATACATGATTAGATGTATTGTACTTATCCTCTATGGTAGATGTAACAAAAAAGTTTTCTTGAAGCTTACTCATCCACCATACCACTCCACCAAAAAAGTTAAAAGCATACTAATTTAATCTAAATTAAATAAAATATTTATTCCAAGTGACTAATGTAACAAGTGATTCACAGATGATAATATAAAACAAATATACAAGTGTTAAGTAATCAAACAATGCAAAAATCTAAGAAAACAAGAGAGACAAATGACTTAATTGGGTCCTATGTAATCTAGAGATAGTTGGGATTGTGTATTTGTTGGATATAAATAGAAATGATGTTAAAGTGGATGACAAAGAGTTATGGGACTCTGGAATATGCTGGACATGAGCACCCATGGAAGGACAAGAGTGCCTAGGCACTGGTGTCCAGTTTGGGCACTAACATTTGTGCGAATATTAAGTGTCTACCTTTTTATGGGTCTCGAGGGTATTTGATCCAAGATCCACTTTGCCACTTCAACTTCATTGTTATGGTTTTGATATCACCTATAACCTACAAAAAACTCCTGAGATATTTGCACAATCTCACAAACACATTAGATCTAAATAAAATTTGTAATTTTTGAAGTTGAATCCGACCACTCGAGGTCACCCAAAGCATTAACTTAGTACCGATCAACTGCAAAGATGCGTTTAATCCATGTATTTCTATGTGCTTATGTGTGAAATAGTGTCCTTAGGTTTCCCTCGTGCTAGTGACGCTAAGATAGTGGGTTATAGCTAGTTTAGATGAAAATTTATGGTATGGAATTCAACATCCCCTTCATATGTAGTGTATGAAGCCCAAAAATGTATTCACTTTTGATAGTAGTGATAATATGTAGATGTGATAGTCCCTTTGAATTTCCATCCGAATAATTGTGTGTGTGTCTGTGTGTGTGTGTGTGTGTGTGTGTGTGTGATTCACTTGTTTGAATTTCAACATCAATGACAAAAAGGACAACTATGAGTGTGGGATAAGGATAAGAAAACTGAAAAGGCTGACCACAAATGTCAAAATGTGTAAAAAAATAAATAGGAAAAAGCACCCAAAATGGACACAAGCACCTAGATGCTAGTTTCTAAGGTGGGCGCTAGTGCCCTAGGAGAAATAATGAAAGATATGATAAGAAAAACATATAGGGATCCCTGTGACATGACTAGAAGTGGATACAAAAATGACAGATGTATAAGATATTTATAGTAAAATCCATCAAACACATAGATGGATAAGAGATAGTGTCACTAGTGAATACTTTTATTACTTAAGATTCATGCATATAACAACATATTGACGACATAATAATATGTTCATGATTTAGTGTCTACACATACACATTGGCGGATTTTCATAGATCAAGATATCTACCCTAGTCAAAATATACAAAACCATATAGAATCACATCCTTCCTTAGAATAGGATGTTTTTATGGAGAGACCTCACCTTAATAGAATATAACATGGTAAAAAGTTACATATTAATAAATTAAATATTACCTTCATTGCGCTCTAATTATCCTTTCCCGGATTGGACATATATCTACTAACAACTCCCATTACATTTGTAATTCTAGGTATTATATAAATGATTTCAGATATCCAACTTCTCAACACACTCACATATGGAGCTTTATCCATATCCTCTAACTCCTCTTATGTCTCTGAGAATTGTTAAGCTGAGAGTCTTTGAGAAATTGGGAAAGGTGTGCTCACCGGCTTAATGTCCTACATTATAAACCTTTCAAAGAACATCTTCACATACTTACTATGAATATCCAATATTATTCTATTCAAATGATCCCTTTTGATATCTCTATCTTCACATACTTACTATGATTGAGCTATATTTTTCTATTTAGATGATCCATTTTAATCTATATGCCCAAAATGAGTTTTGCAATATCAATATCCTTCATATAAAACTACATAACTATAACATCTGAGCTCATAAATAAAATAAATGACATTTAAAATATAATGGATTAAAATGAAATAACATGGGAGACATTATTTTCCAAGGAAAACTCAAAGGGTAAAAAAATAATTGTGAAACATACTAAGATTTCCATTTATGAATAACACAATTTTAAAGTCCAAAAAAATCCATTCACCTCATTTCTCTCCACCACGTTAATTCACCACATGAATACAAATATTTTATCTTTTTCACCTCATCCCACAAAAGTCAATTAAAATAATTTTATCAGTGTGACTTTTCAAAACACCCCAAATATTTAATAATTGATATATAAAAGACCAATTAAACCATAAACATAAACTTTATATTAAATAAATTAAAATATAAAATATTCTAATTTATTTAATTATAAAATATAGCTTACATACGTAAAACACTTAATATTAAATGTTCTAACACTCCCCCTTAATATTAAGTTTTCATCATATGCAAATGTTACCTATCTATATAACAAGATTTAGAATCCTTAAACCATAGTTACTTGTTTAGGCTAACATATCACTTTTGAAGGATTTATACACCTTCATCATGCTAAACTTAAATTTTAATACAAAAGGATTTATAATCCATAAATTAGAAGTTATGATTTAGGATAAGCATGATATGTGAGATTACATCTTACATTTTATCATGGAAAATATATACCAACATCTCTAGGAGACTTTTATAAAGTGAGGACATCCTTTACAAAATGATGCAACATTCTGGACTACATCGTAAACTTAGAGTTAAAATTTTAATAATATCATTAATAAGATATTTTACAATATATTTAATTGGAGTAGAAGTATAAAGGTTAAAGGGTAGAAACAAGGTTGGCCATTAGGAGGTGACATTTCCATGAAAACTCCACCTTAATGGCATCTCTAAAAGGACAACCATTGCACGAAACTTGTATAACTTTAGAACAAATAATGGCTTTGTAAACATATTTGTAACTTGATATTCATTCGGGTAGTACTTGGAGATCCATATCACAACATAACACCTTCTCTCGGATGAAATGCATATTTATATCTATATGTTTTGTTCTCTGATGCTAAATTGGATTATTAGAAAGAGAAATAAAACTCGACTATCACATAGAAGAGCATTATTTACTTTAACTTCCATATGAATATCTTACAACAACCTCTTTATATAAATGGATTCTTTCGATGTTTCCATTGCACTTATCTATTTTGGCTCATTAGAAGAGATGGAGACTTTCGGTTGCTTTTGTTGCTCAAGTAATGAAACCTATAACAAAATTGAACATAGATCTAGTTGTATATTTTATATATATTACATCACCAACATATTCAAAATAAAAATATCCATATAAACATGCATTATTAGAAGAAGTATAATGTAAACAATAATTAATTTGAGCTTTAATATATCTCAATATTGTTTTGGATAAATTCTAGTGATTGTGATATGGTTCTCGCATAAATTTGGATGCAATACCTACTACATATGAAATGTAATATCTAGTAGTAGTAAGATAATCAAACTATCTACAAGTTGCCTCTACATACTAGAATTATCTTTTTTTACATGCGGTTTATGATCAATATTACAACCAACTTCAATAGGAATAGAAAATGTTTTACCATCTACCATAGTAAAACATTTAAGCTTATTAATAACATATTGTAACTAAGATACAACAATATACCATGCCTAAGAAATTATGGAATAGCCATAAATTGATTATTTAAAAGTATTCTTTCAATTTCGCTTTAATTTTAAAAATTAAACTATTATAATTGCTAGTAATAAGCAAATCGTCAACATAGAATAAAATAAGAATAATCCGATTATTTTCATTTTTAACAAAAATATCATTATCTCAAGAACAGTTAATAAAACCAATATATTTGAAAAAAACTATTTACTTTTGCATACCAAGATCTAGGAGCTTGTTTTAAACCATATAGAGATATTTCTAGTTTACACACATATTGTTATTTTTCATGTTCCTCAACACCTTTAGGTTAATTCATGTAAATTTTTTCTTTTAAATCACCATTTAAGATTGCATTATTAACATCCATCTTGTAGATTTCCTAACCATATTGAGAAACTAAGGAAATAAGAATCCTAATCTTGTGCTCATTTTTGCAACATGTGCAAATGTTTCTATATAGTCGACACTAGGTTTTTGAATCAATCCGCGAGCTACCAACCTGGATTTGAACTTATCAATTTTTCCATCATCCTTATATTTTATTTTATAAAGCCACCAATAACCAACAATACTAGGTTTTTCTAGAGGAGGGACTAAATCCAAAGTCTGATTTTTAATTAAGGAAATACATTCACTTTCATAGCTTCTACACATCTTTCATTGTGAGATGCCTCTAAAAATATTGTGGTTCATCTCATACATATTCATTAAGGGATGATATTTATGATGGATTCTATTTATTTTACTAAGGTTACCAAGATTAGAGTTTTGAAGAAGAGACTGATCCCATTTAGGTCTTTTAGTTATGGAGGAAACATGAAGAGACTCTTTTTCAACTATAGAATCATTATTATCAAGATCAATGTTTTCTAATTCATTAGGTTCATCATAGAAAATAGAAACATAAGAAGATGAAAAGGAAAAAAATGTTTTCTATAAGATTTTAACATTCATGTTCTCAATAAATTCACATTTTGCGTAATCTTAAATCCTACAACCGTTTTTTTTTTCTCCATATCCTAAAAAGATGTATGGATATGAGTTTTGATGTAACTTCTTCATTTTTTCTTTAGGAATAAAGATAGAGGCAGAGCTTCTAAAAATTCTTAGATGAGATACACCATGTTTATTTTTAGACCATTTTATTAATGGAGTAGAGTGAAAAAGAGATTTAATAAGCTCTTTTTTTTAGAATATGGAAAATGGTATTCATTTATTCAACCCATACAAACTTAGGAACTTCAGATGAGTACAACATGGTTCTATCCATTTCATGAATGGTGTATTTTTTTATTTCCGTAATACCATTTTGTTGAGAAGATTAGGAGTAGTTAGTTCCCTTTGTATACCACATTAAAATGAATCAAATGCTTTACTAATATATTCTCCTCCATTATTTGTTCTAAGTATTTTGATTTTATGACTAGAACTATTCTCAACTAAAGATTTAAATATTTGAATTTTAAAACATCTGATTTATTATTGATAAATAAAGATCAAATCATTTAGTAATAATAATCAATAAAAGTAATATGATAAAAATAACCATTTAGGGAAGGAGCTTATAATGGTCCTCTAACATAATTTTTGACAAGTTGCGAGATGTTATAAGGAGTTAGCATCATGATGACTATGGAATGGGTTTGTTGATTGCTTACCATGTAAGCACCCTTCATATGTTTCATGAGCATGAGAGATAGGTAGAATACCAGTAATTAGGTTAATCCGAGACATGTCATACATGATCCTAAAATTAACATGACCTAATATTTCATGCCACAATTGAACATCATTCCTATTTTGAGTAGAAAAACATGAAGTAGAAGAAAAACCTTTAAAAACATATAATCCATTCTTTTGTATGCCTTCAACTATAGTAATATCTAACTCATTATTTATAAACCATTTATCTTTTAATAAAATTACACTATAATTATTCTAAGTTAGCTATGAATAAGAAATAAAATTCATTTTCAATTTAGGAACACATAAAACATCATTTATAAAACCATTGAAAACTTTTACTTTTTCTTGAATCTAAAACATGGAGAATGGAATTATAACCTAGATATATTTGATTATTAAATTCTCTAATATAGGTTAGGAAATCAAATCTATATGTCATGTTCCTAGATGCACCACTGTTTAATATCCATTTATTTTCTTTGGAAGTGACTAATGTAACATATAAAGAAACTACATTAGGTTTTTGATTGTTCTTCTTATTCTTGTTTTGATTCTGATTTGGTTTATTCCTTTTTTTATTTTTGAAATTTGGCTTATTTTTGTTTACTCTACAATCTTCCTTTTTGTGACCGAATCTCCCAGAATTGTGACATTTCCCATCAAAAATAACACTTCATTTCCCTGATTTCTTGTCTTTACTAGGGGTTTTTAAGTTACATTTTTGTACTTATTTAACTTGTAAAATGTAATCTTAGGTTTTTGTGTGAGAAGTTCCTGAGTGGAATTCTCCTTTGAATCAAATTTTAACATGACCTTATCTTCCTGAATTAGGAGAGCACTCATATTAGAAAGTTCAAGGATATCTTGTTCAATTTGATATTTAAAATCTAGAAAAAAATGAAGTTCCTAAACTTCTCATGGATGTTCATTTAGATAATAAAATAAAACACTTTAACTTGAATCAAATTAAAGTTACATCCATATAACTGAGATTTAATATTTTTAATTTTTTCTACAAAATTAACTACTTTTTCATCTCCTTCATGGAACTGGTCATTAACTCAAGAATAAACTTTATAATTGTTTAAAAACATGTACCTTCATGCATTGATTATAGAAGTCTCCAAGCTTCACTTGGAATTTCTTGATTTCCAATATGAAGTAGGAAGTCATCCTACATGCTTCAAGTAATATAAACATTTCTTCCTACACTTTCAATTGAAATGTGAATACATTTTCTATTATCACTTTTCACGTCGGTGAGTGTTTTCTCTGTACCATTTATGACAGTCTAGATCTTATGTTCCATGAATTATTCCTTCTGTATGATTTTCCAAATTTTTTTGTTCATCCCATTTAACATCTACACCTTTTCAATGTTAAAGTGATTAGACCCCATTTTTAATATTTAAAAAATACAAATCTAGAGTGAAAGATGAAATTATTACAAAAATTAAACATTTTAAATCCTTATTCTTCACTTTTCAAAAAATTAGGCTATTTTTTTAGATTTAATTGAGTCATCCCCATTGTTATTTTTACCATAAGAGACACTTTATTATAATTTCTTAACTTCATATTAGATTTAACTAAGTCATCCATGTTTTCAATCATATCCTCACATCCATTCATGTGACTACTACATGTGTTTTCTAAACACTAGACATATTTCGTGATATTTTGTGCAACATTACATGTTATAAACATTTAACTATGATTATAATTTTTAAACTAGTTTTATTTGGAAAAAATGGAATTTTATCTACTCATATCAAACTATTTCTCCCCAAACTCATCTGCATAATGTCTATTTTTTACAATAATTACAATGGACATGTGATCCATCAAACCTCTTCCCGAGATTATGGTGGTGGATTTTTCCTTTTCTTCTTATACTAGAAGTATAGAAATTTATTTCTTTTTCTACCATCATAATATGTTTTGGATCTTCTACATCCACTTTGTAAATCTTTTCCTCCATGTCTTGATCTTCTTCTTCATATACCGACTAAATCATGTGACCTAAATTCATGTTCAAGAGAATAACTGTATATCTATTCAATATTTTTTCATGGGATATTAGGGATGACATTAAATTATCTAGAGACAAATCAGTTAAATATTTGTATTATTCTATTGAAACCCATAATGGAATCAAACTTAATAGGAATATATCAAAGGATTTTTCTACAATATTTTGTTCTTCTAATATATCATGCATGTTTCCATTAAACCCTTTAACTAATCATGAATTATATTATACGTGTTTTTGGTATATCTAAAAGTACTAAGAAAATTCATGGTGTAGACATTTTCACTTGAATCATTACCAACCGTGACATTGTGAATTAGTTGTTGATTGAGATAAGTACAAATGAAAATTTCATGTCTATTCATATAATTGTACATTATTTCACCGTCATGGAATGTGAGTATGGCTCTTGGAGGAAAAGTGTTATTTATAATACTAATAAGAAAATCTAGAGGGTTTCTATAATAATTCAAAGGATTCTATGTATTGTATGCATGTTTAACGTCAAAAATTATGTTTTTACTTATTTTACTATGGTTTGGGAAGTGAATCATTAAATATTTTCATATTTAAACTATCATTTTATTAAGTTAAAGAATATCCTTGAGGAGTTCTTAATTTAATATAATGTTTTTCAATAATATCTTGAATCATGTGCTTTAACTTGTAGAATTGTTTTTTGGAATAATTAATACATCAATAGTAATCAAAATAGCTATTAGAATCAAAATACTTAAGTTGAGACTTATATGGATACATATCCATAGGTTGAATGAGATATATAATGTTGCATTAAAGTAATTGTTGAAGTATGACATGTGTTGGAGATGGTAATCATTAAAATTGTTTTCGAGGATATTTCAATTAAAGGTTAGTAGTTGGTTGTGATATATTATTGATCATAAAGGTTGATTACTGCTTCCCATTATTAGGTTTGGATTTATAGAGTTATTTTCCTTGAAAATTAGTAGTGGATGTAGTTAGTGCAAGTAGGTACATACTTAACTTTGTTAATTGTCGGGAGTTTGAGTTCTCTTTCTTTTATTTTATGACATATCTCATTGAAATGTCAAAACTTATCAAACATAAAAGAATATTGTAGAGGTTTTAATATAATCTATGTGAATAGATCTTGAAGCTCACAACTATGAGTGATTTATTCATATTAGTAATCATAGTCTTGTATCTTAATACATATTCACCGATTAGATTATTCCATCCTTAACAAAGTTTTTCCTTTTGCAATTAAGATTTTTTCACCAATATTGAGTGAGAAATGGTATATTGTTTTCACCTTTTGAGGTTTGATTATGTTTTTTATAGTACAATCAAATAAGGAGTGAAATAATAACAATAAGGGGTTATTATTAATAATTAAATTCCAACATTAACCATTCAATATCATAATAATGCATTAATACTTGCAATAGATATACACAATGTAATAAAAACTCACAAATACATGCAATCAAGTGCACTTAGTTGATTATATGTGATTTTGGGATGATCTCGGTGGTTTGAATGTTGAAATAGAGGTATCTAGGCCCGAGAACCCTTTGGAATTAGAACCGTGACTTAAGGATATACTTGGGAAGGATGGTAAAATAGGGACATGAATGTCTTTAACTTTTTGCAACTTCTTAGAATTGTGGTTAGTGAATTTTTGGGTTTCTCACTTGTTTGATCCAATTTTTCGATATCTATCAATCACTCTCAATCACATTATGAGGATCTCTAAATACTATACTCAATCCTTAAAACTCTATACATAGAAGAAATATTACAAAATAAATATTAGTTGGGTTATGGGTACCCCTATGCATCACCGCATTAGCACTACTCAAGGGCCTCAAACCGCACATCACTATCCACCTAGAAAGTGATATTTGACTATAATGTAATACGATGACATGATTTCTTTGTTGATTCTTGACTTGAGTTTCTGTCTTTTTGATCTACTTGAGTGGTTGAATATCAATTCTTTCAAATGTGGAAAGTAGTCCCCTAGGCCTAGTGGGAAGCTTTATACTTATATGTAGTGCTTCCTTAATGAATGTGTAGAGGTATTTTAAGAACGTATGGGTTCCTTTAGTGTTATATTATGTAATAGAATTCCATAAGAGAACTAGGTACTAAATGAGGTGAGTTTCACTTGTTTATATATATACTTATGAAGGTATTTAAAACTACAAAGGATGAGTGAGGAGGAGTAAGTGACTCATTGAATAACATGCAATGAGAAGTCTGGGACCAAATTTAATAGATTCAAAATTATACACTAGTGTTAGGAGTGTACTATGTTCCTGCCCCTAGTGTATGATTTTCACTTGAGGGTGATAATGTGTAATGTGAAGTTTAGAAGCTGACAAGTGGAGTTTATAACTCTGTTTCATGCATTAATTTCAAAAAAACTATCGATAGATGGGTGTGTAACAATAATAAATCTATAAAAGGAACCTAGGGATGTACTCGGATGAGAATAGGTAAAGTGCATTTGTTTTAGAAAGAGAAAAATATAAAGACCATCAGTTTAATGAGTCAAATTACCAAATGTGAGAGATCTGCATTTGTACCCCTTTAAGTATGAAATGAAATTACATTCTTACAGAAAAGATACATGAGTGTGTATACACACATTGTCTTTGCTTTATGTTTTTTTGTAAGATCCTTCCATATTGGTGTTATCATGCTCTATGATAAAATTGCAACACAAATTGTAGTCAATGTACATGATAGAGAATTGAACTCTAACTTAAATGTAAAGATACAATGTAATGAAATTTGAATCAGAAATAGTGAAATAAAGAGATGCAATAAATAGAAGGAATACACTGTGATTTTTTTGAAGGCAAGAGTTTTTCATTCTTTTCTTATGCTTCGATATTTGGATTTTTTGAACTTTACCAAAGTATTGGGGGTGATAAGTGCCGAATTCTACCGAGGAGATGTTGGATTATTGGTTGTATGGAACCCAACATGTGAATGTTGTGAAGGAGAAAAATACATCGAGATCTGAAACACTTCATAAAGGAAGAATATTGTGTATCAAAGTCATTCAACAACTCTCGTTATCTTCCCTCTTAAGTGTTAGAGGAGACGAAGTACTACCTATGAATAAATTAGATTCTTAGCTACCTTTCATAACCCCACGTACCACACCACTATAGAAGGATCTAGGCACAATTTTGTAAATTTGGATACACAGTACAAAAGAGAATGGATTTCCCCCATACTCTCCCCATATGCCACACAATTCAGTAAAAACTAAAATGTGTTTAAAAACAACTAGATAAAGGAGAACCATAACCCTAATATCCCTAAAACTAGAACTAAAACTAAGTTCTATGGAGAAGAAGGAAAGAAAACTTTCGCGATCGATGAAAGTGATATGAATGGAATCATTTAAGTTTGAAATTGTGCCAAAAACGTGTACCTGTAGGTGAAAATATGATCACGTTGAGAAACTTTTTGCAAATGCCCCTAGGGAAAAAAATAGGAATGGGTCAAGAATTTTTGTATATTTTTGACCCTACTATACATTTTTGACCAAATGTTTATCTTTATGAGTTTCTATATATTATGTTGTTTATTAGTGATTATTCCTATTTTTTTCCTATGTATGAGTCCAAATACCTTTCTATATCTTTTTTAGGTGTAGAATATACCGAGATAAATTCCTATTTTTTGAGTGTGTGGCTCAAAAGAATAGATGTGTAACCATGTCTAATTAGTTTGATAATCTACATAGAAAAAACATGAAGGGATGATGTGGTGGCCACCAAGAAGAACCTATTTCTATAAATAATGTGTGCATGGTGGAGCCGAGGATGCATAATCAAGATCAATAATATCAGCTAGAATAATAGTAGTATTAATGTGAGCAAGAGAGCTAGTAGTAATCATCAATTGTAATGCATATATAAGTGACAATGTAAATATTTTCATACAATAAGTTTAATGCTTGAAAACATGGGACGCCAAAAATGTCACTATTAAATCAAGGCCCTCTCGGTATGCAAGAAAAAATGAAATTTCACACAAGGCATGATGCTAAAAACATGGTACACCTATAGAGTCACAAGACAAAAAGTCCCTTAGGCAAAAATTAGAGTAGAAAACAAGTACATACAAAAACTATGAAGCATGTATAGAAAACTAGAGTATCATAATGTGCTAAAATGATATAACAAGTGAGATAAAATAACATATGAAACCAAAAATTCCAACACCACACAAGACACATGTGTTAGTCTAGTTAGTTCAAAAGATAGAAAATACACTATCTATGTAAACAAGTGTAATGAGGAAGTGTAAATGTACTATAATGAAACAATTTTTAAGCTATGGAGCCTATTTGTATGTTATATGTGTTGTAAATTTTTAACCTAAAATTACTTGTACAATTTTCATGTATTCTCATCGGGGTTCAAGGGATGCAGCCCTCGATATTTGTTTTAGGAGTAATAGAAAATGTGGTCTTTTCATGTATTAATTATATGGGTGGTATTTAACCCATAGGTTTATGGGTCAGTTTCTTGCTCATGGTATTGGTACCCATGGAATTGTAAAACTACTTATACATTTACATATTGATGTGCTTAAAAATATATAGACATACTATAGGGATAGATATGAGTGTGTTAATTCAAGTGTGAATTTCAGAGATTTTTTTAGCATAGATCCAAACAAGATCTATGCATTATAATTGTGAGAAGACTTATATGATAGTGGCTTATACTCTTATTAGATCATAATAAACTTTTGGTAAGTTTTTCGTATTGATGTTCCCACATTAGGTGAATCAAATTAAATCATGTCTTCTTGTTATGTATTTTTATTTCTATATTTTCTATTAATAGTTCTTATTATTGTGATTCTGTGGGATTGATCCATATATATTTCTACTTATCCCTAAAAAATGGTATCATAACTTCTAGTTGTGTTTGCTGAAGTTTTGAATCACATGAAGGGTTATTAGCTTGAGTGGGAGATATGTCATATGATAGTAGATCAAAGGTCAAAAATATCAATGGGAAGAAATTTTGTCTATGGAAGATGAAGATGGAATATTATTTCTATCATAAGTATCTCCATGCTTCAATGACAGAAAAAGTAAAGAAACCAATGTGTATGTTAGACAAGGATTGGGATATGCTTCATAGGAAAACACTTAGGAAATCTAGTTATGCCTCATGAATGCATTAGGTAAGTTATATAAGAAAGCCTATGCTTATAATATAATATCTTTAATGAAAATTTTTTTAGTATGAAGATGTCCGAGAATGGTTCAATTACGGATCATTTGAATGAATTTAATATGGTTGTGAGTATGTAGAACTATGTAAAAATTTCTTTGATGATGAATTCAAGGATATACTTATTCTATACTCCTTTCCAGAGAGTTATTAAAACCTAGTGATGGATGTGTGTAACTCGATCTTTAAAAATGCCAAGTTGAAGTTTGAGAATCTTATATGAGTGATCCTTAGTGAGGAAATGTGACAGAAATTATCTGGGCATACTTATAATTCATGGAATTATTTGGTGGTGGAGAGTATAGGGAGACAAAAGAGTAGAGGGAAAGGAAATTGAGGAAAATAAAGTGACCATGGAAGGTCAAAATCAAAGAGAAATATGGTATGCTTTGGCACTTGTGGAAAGGGTGGGCTACAAAGAAGAATTGTTGGGCTCTTTGGGATAATAATAAAAACATGAAGACACCAAGGAATAAAATGTGGAAGAAGGAAATGTTTGTTAGGATGAATCAATTATATCCTTGGATAATATTGTTGAGTTGTGGGTTTTAGATTTGAGTGCCTCTTTCCATGCTACACCACATAGGCATTATTTTACTTATTAAATTCAAGGGGATTTTTGACACGTTTATATTTTTTATGATGATTCTTACACCGTAGTATGAAAAGTATGTGTTCACATCAAGATGAAGAATGTGAACACTTGGCCACCGAAGGATGTCGACATATGCCCAAGTTGAGATGTAATCTTATATCTACAGGAAGCTAGACAGGTGAAGTTTGTATAATGAATTTTCGATTAGAGTTATGGAAGGTGACCAAGGGTGATCTTGTGGTAGAAATAGGTATGAAGGTTAGTACCTTGTATTTCAACACTAGTGTTAATTATCAGTAACTTAGTTGTTGGAGAAGTAGATGTAACTTTGTGGCACTATAGGCTCTGTCATGAGACAAAGGGGAATGCATATTTTAAAGGATATATTACATAGAGGGAAAGAGATTAATTTATATTTATATAAATATTATATGAACAAAAATAGAAAAGGGTGAAGGTTCTTAAGGTTGGACCTATAAGAAAGGAGAATAAGTTGGAGTTGGTTCATTCAGATCTATAGGTGTTATCTTAGGTATCTTCTATTGGTGGTTAATCTTATTATGTCACTTTTAATTATGATGCATCTAGGAAAGTTTGGGTGTATGACATTAAGAGAAAATATGATGTGTTTTTACATTTAAAAGATGGAAAGCCTTGGTTGAGAATGAAACATGTCTTAAGTTAAAATGTCTTAGGTAAGATAATGGAGGAGAATATTGCAAAAATGAATTTATTGATTATTGTTCTAGGAATAAAATCCACAAAGAGAGGACAATTCTAGGAACTCCACAAACGAATGGAGTTTCAAAAATAATGAACATGACTATCATGGAACACACTAGGAGCATGAGGTTTCATATAGGGCTTCCCCTTCAATTTTGGGTGGAAGTCTATGAGCATGACTATATATTTGATCAATAGAGGACCACTAAATACCTTACATGGATTCATACGTAAGGAATCTTGGTGTGGTAAGAATGTATATTATTCCTTAGAGTATTTGGTTGTGAATCCTTTTTCATATTGATAAAGATGATATGACCTAGTCAAAGGATAAATATAAAAAAAAAATCTTTGTTCGTTATGGTGTGGATGACCTTAGTTTATGGATTTGGAGCCTTAAGGACCAAAAAATATTCATGTCTAAGAATGTGAGATTTAATGGAAAATTCATGTATAAACATCAGATTTAGGATCAGAGAGAGGATTCTAGAAAAGAGTACACAGTGGTGGAAGATGTTGTAGAGAAATCAATTATGATAAATCTTATTCAGACACCTACTTTGTAAGAACCCAAAACTCCTATGGCGAGGAGGTCTTTTAGGGTAAGAAGGGAACTTGAATTTTTTTCTATCTCTTAATTATCTATTAATCACTAAAAATAGAGAGCTAGAGTGTTTTGAGAAAGAAATGTAGGTAGAGTTTATAGTGTGCTCTAGGCCAAATTGTACCCATCTAGTGGGATGAGTGAGTAGGTTCATGAGTGATCCAGGTAGAGAGAACTGGAAAACAATGAAGTGGATCCTTCGATATTTGAGAGGGAAAATGGGTAATTTTGTTTTCTATGGTTGATTGGATACAAATTTGCATGGTTATGTATATTTAAACATGGATGGAGATTTGGATAGCAAGAGGATCATGATAGGTTATGTGTTTAATGCAGGTGACATAACAATTAGTTTGATTTCATGACTATAAAATCTTATGGATTTTTCAACCAAAAAGGTTGAGTAAGTTGCTGTTATATAGGAAAGAAAAGAGATTATTTGATCACAAAAATACACTAAGAGTTAGGGAATAAGTAGGAGGAAGGGAATTTGTATAGTGATATTCATAGTGTTATACATGTAGCAAAGAAATATTCTTTCCACTCTACGATGAAGCATATATAGTTTAGGTACCATTTCATCATAACAACTCGGATGAAGAGAAGTCAAGCCGGAAAAGATTCATAATAGTCGAATCTCGTAGACATGTTGACTAAGGTTGTGACAAGGGATAAACTGAAGCTATGTTCATCTTTGGTTGGCCTTCATGGACGATAGTGAAGGGTTGAGAAGATTTCTCGTAGAAAATAATTCTCGAAGCGGGAGACTGTTAGGTTGTGGAGCCCGCTTTTATGTGAGATGTGTTTTAAATTTGTACACTAAAAGTACTATACATTCTTCATGTATTCTCATCAATTTTTGTGGGAGGCAACCCCCAAAAAAATGATTTTTGGGAGTAACTAAAAATGCGGTCTTTACATGTATTAATTATATGGGTGGTATTTAACCCATAGGTTTATGGGTCAATTTCATGGCCCATGTTATTAGTACCCATGGTATCATAAAACTTCATAGAAAATTTCCTATTGACGTTCTTATAAATATATGGATATACAATAGGGATAGATATGGGTATGCAAATTCAACTATGAATTTTAGGGAGTTTGTTGAGAATATTTCCAAATAAGATCTCAGTGCATTTTAATTTTGATAAGACTGATATGAGAGTGGATTATAATCATGTTTAATGGTAATAAACTTTGGGAAATCTTTTCTTAGTGGATGTAGCCCACATTGGGTGAATCATGTTAAATCCTTGATTTGTTTTTGTATTTTTTTTTCTATATTTTATGTTCATAGTTCTTATTACTACGATTTTGTGGGATTGATCCACATATATTTTTGCTTATCCCTAACAATTGGTATTAGATATTTCTCTAGGGGCATCCCTCCGTAAAAGATATTTGTAATGTACCAGAGCTAAGAGAACTAGCGACCAAGAATGAAATAGTTGTGGTAATAGGATCAATAGTGATAGGTAGCATGATACAATGATAGTGAGGATTAGAATAAAAATTAATTCTTTCAATAGAAATACCAAGAGATTTAAGTAATGCCAAAGAAAAACCTTATATTTGTTGTGTAGATCAACCAATACATTATGTATAGGTATTTGATGAATACTGATGGCAATAGATAATGTATCATAAATAAATTTGTCATATATATTAGATTTATTGAAAGTGATGCATGGTGTATAAAGTCGTGTAGAGTAATAAAACCAATTATAAAATCTAACGGATGATCATAATAGGGTGGTGGTGGTTCAATATGATGAGAATTAGCCACCTCAGAAGTAGATGTATTCTTTGTATGCTTAGGGATTGGATCATTGAATATTTTCAATTTAGAACTTTCTGTAGTACCCACCATCTTGTATACATTTCGTATTCTTTTGAATTGGTTTGATAAGTTTATGATTGCATATGGAGATGTTAGACATTTGATTATGCTAGATATTGCTTTGATACTTCATTTTTTATCATCATTTTTATTATGATACTCTTACACTTGGTAGGAAACTATCGTGACAATATTTTCTTATTCATGTTTTAAAAATGTTACGTGGTTTATATATGATGATATGGATTATTATGTGGTGAGATGGATACAATTTTTATATTAGATATATCATTGATTTTGATCATCATTTATACATTGATGGATAAGTATAGGTGTCTTAATTGTATCCAATTAATACGTAGTTTATTAATTATCATCATTATTTATATGGTTATTTGATTTTATTTTAAATTGAGTGGGTATGAGGTTTTTCTTTGAGTTTGAAGGACTACATGTTGTGCTACAAGGAGAATATGGGACTTAGTGGTAGCACTTCCAAGATGCTCAAGTTTTCCTAGTCTAAACCCATTTTCACCTTATTGTTTTACCTTTTCATTATTCAAGTATGTTGAGTATGGTATGATCACATTATTTGTAAGGGTTGGTCCCATTTGTAATCTTTCACCTTGGCTCACTTTGTAATTTGATATTGTTTTTAACCCACTTGTTTAGGATTGTTTATTGCTTAATGATCATTTCATCATGTATTTGGTAAGTTGGTGCTTTATTATTGTTTTTTTGGGGACCACTAAGAATCTTAGATACTCCACATTTTTCTCAAATCTCGGATTTGAGAAAAAATGAAATTTTGGAGGCTTGTTGGGAAAGTAAGGGGTCTCTCTTACCTTAAAAATGACCCTTTGGACCTAACCTATGGATGGATGGAAAATGTTGTGAAACCTAAAATATTTTTCCTCTCAAAACCACTCTCAAGTCACCATCCTTCCTCTCTTTTGACTAGTGTGAGTGACGTTGGGATGGGATAACATGTTTTTGGATATTTCTTTTTAATTTTGTTTTTTTCACATTTATTTTTGTGTGGGTACTTGGATGAGGATGTGGATGATTTGGGTGTTCCTATTTTGAAGAGTGACACATGTCACCTGGCCATGGGCTTGGGGATATGGAGAGATTGCTCTATTTCTATCCTCATTTTTGAGTTTTTAGGGCATTTTTCCTTTTGGCTTTGGAGTTATTTGGGAGAGTTTTAGGAGGAGCTTTGGAAGAGGATTCTTGGATTGATTGGAGGAAGAATTTGTGTGGAGTTTATAAGACAATTGGAGATTGAAATTTTTGGATTGATTTTGAGGTATGTTTTACACAACTACTTGGTTTTATTTGTAATTTCAATGTATGTAATCCATGTAAAATTTGATGATGGTTTGGAATTGTTGTTTTAGGTTTTAGGAGTGGAATTTATTTCCTTCCTTTACCCTTGGGATGTTATTTTATTTTTGTTCCTCCATCAATAATGGGGAAAGGATTTTGGAATGGATTTGGGAAGGGGAAGGGATAATTTCTTCATCCTCATGGGTTCTTGGGGAAGCCATGAAAATTTTGGTATTATTATCCCTTCCTTAGGGGAAGTAGGAGGAATTTACATTTAGCTTGAAAATCCCCTCCTATACTTTCCAAGGAAGCATGTAAGGCTTGAAAATCCTTAGAAAGGAGGAAACTATGAATTTGTAAGGGGTTTCATGGATGATATGGAGTTATGGAGATATGTTATTTTCAAGATGATCTTGTATATAGATTCACTATTGGATTTTGGGATATATTATTACCCTCTTCCCATTTCCTTGTTTCTAGATACCTTGGGTGTTTTAGTCATCTTGTGTTTTGATAGAAATTTGTCCTCCCTATTTTTGTACTTGTTGGTGTTGTGGGATCTTTTTTTGTTTCACATTTTGGTTATATTTTATCCCTCTTTCCCATGGGCTTGGTGGAGGATATCATGCCTTATCTTGGGAGAAAGGCATGTAATGTGTTGGTACTCAAATCAATCCCTCCTTGTAAATCAAACAACATCAACAAGCTTAGCAGGATGCTTAGAGAAAGACAAATCATGATTTAAGTCATTTTATATCCAAGGATAGTTCTGGAAATATTTGTGTCACTTTGACTTGGGAAATTTTGGATAAAACCTCACTAAGGGTATGACCTACCCTAATACTTTAGGTTCTGCATGCAACTAGGGTCAGAGGACCCATTTTGTAACTTGTATTTGTGAGAATAATGGATGGGATAGCAGTATTTTAGACTCTTTCTCTTAGGGATTTGAAGAGGTAGCCTCAATAATACATGGTCAATGTAGAAATTATCTAACTCTCACGAGTTGTCACACTAGAAAATGTAGATGTCTCCTAAACAAGGCTTAGGTTACTAAAGACAATGATAATTCCAGCTTGCTTCTGCATATTTTTGATAAAGGATGGATAGAAATAACAAATTTCCTTAGCATTTGTGTATAAACAAGGAAAACATGGGTAATTCAGATGGATCAAATGGTTATTGATTATGATTTTGATGTATTGATGGGAGATTAAGTAGGATAAAGTTGATTATACAAAATCCTTAAATGAACCTTAACAAATGTTGTAGGTAATTATTCTAGATGCAAAATATAGATCACACAACTCAAAGCACTCCTTCAACTAGAAGATTTGCATTCATGGAAGCCCAAGAACATAGGATTTCACACAAACTTTGAGAACCTAAACACAAAAGCTCATGATAAATTCTCAATAAAATGTTGACAATTTCTAATCAAATACGTTCAAGATACCCTCAAGAACTAACAAAAATCCTAAATCAGATAGATACAACTTGAATTTAGAACTTTTACCGCAAAGATAAAGGAAAGCTCCATCAATGATGTAGTTGTAATTACCAAATTGTCACCATTTTAGACTAAGAATTTTTGTAATTCAGATAAATTAACAACACAAGATTTCAAAAAAATATAGATAAATGATTCAAAGTAATTCATCTTGAAATAAATTAACATTTCTCATTAGAATGCACATAAATTAATTCAAGAAACTCCAACACTTCAATGAGGGGACATAACACATATGACCTCAATGTTTACCAATGACTATAGATTGCAATCATCTTGGCGAGAAGGTTTGGGAACACATAAAAAGATCTCAAGTATCTCAGATTAGATTAGCTTATGATCGTACAATTTGGTTTTCTCCTTTATCTCTCTAAAAGCTTAGAAAAATTTAACCCCCCTTATGCGAGAACATTCCTATCGCATATATACAATTTCTTTCCTCTCAATTTTTTGTTTTCCCCAAAAAGTGTGAATCTTGAAAAGAATATTCCCCTTTACAACACACAATCCAATATATTGTCATGTTGTCGGTGGAGGAATTGTGATTGATTCATATTCTTTCATTCTCTTACAATGGATGAGATACCACATTTTCTTATCTAGTTTTATATTTCAAAAATCAAGTAAGCAATTTATGGTAATTCCTCGAACACTTCAAATATTTATGATGTGACCATTATCAACCTCCAATTTCAAACATTAGCTTCAAAATATGCACAATAATCACTAGATCTCCGATTTGAGCAGTCCTCCATGTACAACTTTTTGTCATGTTTAAGTATATTTTCTTTCAAATAGTAACCAATCGCTTCACCTTCATTTCCTTCATGCGGGATGAGCATGAAATATTTATTCATTTAATAACAATGATTATTTCCAGTTCATCTCATCTGCACCATTTTCACTATAAATTCAGCTCCATTTCTTCATTGGTGTGCATCCCCTTTCCATTCTTAGACTTGAAAAGCTACTGTGAAACTCTTTATTGGTGTAATGGAGAGAGTATTTGTAGCAACTAGCCTAAAGGAAATATCATCAGAAGATTTGAATCAAATATTTGATTTAACAGGCCCAAATGAGGCATTTCTCATAACTTTATTCAAAATTTTAGACCCAGGATAGCAAAGGGCCCTTGACATACCAAGAGGTTCAGATTTCCCTCCTTTTAAGATTGATCAGAATCAATCCTATTTTCTCATATTTCCAAATGATATAATATCATGTCTTCTAGGGTGAGCACCAGAAAATTCAAAAGAATTAAAGAAATTCTAGATTAAAAGGAGCCTATTGTGACAGGGATGACTGAATATGAGTCTCCCTTTCTGTGTAATGAAGAATTTGTGCTGAAAGAAGTTCCCTAGGAGTCCTACATACTTTATGATAAGACTTTAATTGATATTGTGCCTTTCATTTCTCACAAAGTAGAGGAATTAGAGAAATGAATCATCTATCTAGAAAAAGTTCCAATCGGACCCGTGTCACCTCAACAATATGCAATACCGACATCATTAGCAAGAAGGAAAAAGTGGAAAACAAGCTCTTAACCCCAATTTTCATTTTGGATGAGGAATAAGCAAAGCCTTCATCTCCTCAATGTTTTAAGGCATCACTTTCTACCACCAAGGAAGGTAAGGGAAATTTTTCTCTCTAATCTTCCATTCATTCAATGCAGTGTGCTCCTTTGATGGAGAAAAATTATTAGGACCATTGTTTGTTCCTCCTCTAAGAGAACATCCACATTTCACAAGGAGATGTAGGGGTGAGTCTAGTTCTAAGTCCTTTGTTCCACTAGGTCCAAGGGCTATAATACTTGCTCTTCCAACTACTCCCAATGTTCCTGCTTAGCCTATTCCTATTAAATCTACTTCTTATAAAGTGAAAGGGAAGAAAGAATTTCCTATAGGTGGTTTGGACCTTTTGGATTGGGTATCTTCTTATTAGAAGAATATAGAATTAAGGAATATTATGGATGGTCCTAGAACAAATGTTGACACATTGATGGGTATGGGGATGTCTTGTAATTTGGCTCGGCGCAGTTGTGTTTTTTGAAATAGCCCAAGGTTCAAAAGAATTCATACTAAGAAATAACAGGCTATTGAACAAAGTTCCCTCATTGGGAGAATATCTTAAAGTAGTGATAGAAGATGAATGAATGTCCCTCTTATCCTCTTGTCTCCCCTTTTTATGTAATATTCATAAATGTATGCACCTTTTCATGGGAAGGGGCCCTAATAGACCCCCCTCTTTCTTTTCAAAAAATACAAAAAACTTCAAATTGTTACAAATAAATCACATGCTTTACAACAAGTTTACAATTTAATAAAAATGTAATGGAAATTTATTATTTTTCAATACATCATTTTCAGAGTTTAACTACTCAAAGTATATTTAAAATTGTTTGAAAATAAGAGTATCAAATGGAAAGAAATACAATATCAAGATCCACAAAATCCTTAGCTTCTTCAATAGTGAGCATGGTAACATCATCCTCTTCATTGTCTTCTTGAAACTATCTTTCCATGTAAGCATCATACCTCTAAAATAGTTTTTGCAATTCTTCTTTATCAGAGCCCTTGTGATTTTGAAATATTACAATTTCTCTATTAAATTTTTATCACACATTTCCCCATCCTGTATTTGATTTACCTTGATTTGACTGTTAGGTCCTCAATTGCATTTTATATAGTTATGAAATTTTTTTTTGACCTCATATGCAAATTTTTCATCATGAATTTTCTTTTCGAAAGATTATATCAATAAATCTATCTCTAAATCACAATAACTTGTTCTATTCTCTTCAAATACTAGTTTTTTCATTCTTATATCTAGGGTGTCAATGCCTCTCTCAATCCACTTGTTTTCTTCTTCTATGCATCCCATGACATCATTTAATAAACCAATTCTTATTTTCAACCAACATTCCAAGATGAATTGAGTTCTCATTTTATAAGTTTGCAATATTCCTTCCTTTACAATTATCTCCTCACCGAGTTGATTGACAAGGTCGAGATCAGGGAAGAATTCCTTCAATATATAATGATTCATTATTGCATTCTTCAATCATTCCTTGACAACATTGATATGAGAAATGAATTATTGATACCTTTTCTTCATGTTTTCTAAGACTTTATTTCCTTCTAAGATAAATTCTCAACCCAACTGCCGACAACTTTCACCTTTTTAGTGTTCTTTTCTATGTTGCTCATTATTTCAAGGGTAACAATAAAAGTTCCTTGATTTCCTTCTAGTGGAATGATTAATTTTTGCAAGCATGAGGTTAGAGTCTTTACCTTATCTTTTAGCTCCTTTTTACTTATTTTGTCTTCATCTACCCTTTCAAAGAGTCCTTTTACTACTGTTACAACATCTTGTTTAAGATTTCCTCTTGTAGGCCTTCTCAATTAAATTTGTTGAATGCTATAATCACTAACTCGTTAATTTTTACTTTGGTAAATAATGATGAGGGGTAACAATTTCCAAATTTTTTCCCCGTATTCTATCAAACTATTATCTTGTAATAATTATACCTTTCCCGAGTATTTCACATGTTTTTGAAAATCAATATTTGAGAGACCCAAAGCCTTTGTTGGGACAATCTCCTTTCTCTTTTCATTCTCCTTTTCCTTTTCCCGGAGAATTATCGTTATCCATCCTATCATGGGGTCATTAACATATCTTATTTACAAAGGGGAAAAACTTGTAGTTTAAAGAAATGGAATCATTTTTGTTGATGCATATTGAATTGTGAGCTTTCCCGCAATTGGTTCTTTCACACTTATTTCTTGGTGTACACTTTCAACTACTTTGGGTTGTTCCTCACTCTGCTCCTAATTCTTATTTTGTTGAACCTTTTATTCTTTGATATCAAGTGTAGACTATTCACCTATAACCTTATCTTTCTCTAAACCATCAAGTGTGCTTCTATCATCTTTCACACTTTTAAGGGAAGTGAAAGTCATACTTGTATCTTTTGGTAAATTATCTACCTTAGCAGATTCCACACTTGATTCCTCTTCGGGTCCCTTGGTGGAGTGATAAATTCTTTAATTGTTTCTTTTGGGATCTCTTTTTCATCACCTAGAATTTCTCCTTGTTCCTTATTCTTCATGGGAGGCTCTTGGAGAGAAGTATTTACTTCAGAATCTATCTCAATCCTTGCTTTGTATCATATTTTTCTTGTATCTTAGTTGGTTAGACTTGTGTACTTGATTCTTGACTTACATCTTTATTTTCCACCGTTGTACCTGGTATAACAACATTTCCACCTTGTAAACTTGGGGTGGTGGTGACTTCAATGAGCTTTTCATCGAATGACACTAGTAACAGGGACCTTTTAACTTTATGACATTTCTCCTAAACTTGTGAGTTGTGGCCCTGTAGAAAGAGTAACCTCAAGAACTGACATCTCTTGCATATCCATTTGAACATCATTTTATTTCTCTACTATAGGAGCTATATTTGTAAGTTGAGTTCCTTGAAATTAGGTCTCCATCTCCACATATGGAGTTTTATCAATATCAGTCACATGGATTTCTTCAGTTGAAATTATCATAGTTTCATATTTATGTTTATAAATATCAAAATAGGGTCTTCTCTAAGCTCCTTTCAATGGTTTCCCTGGTGAAAATTCAGTCTTAAAATAATTTTTCTTATCATGTTGATCCACACTTAGCCCTTTTTATTCATGGATAGCCCCACAATATTTGGCCCACCTAGTACCCTAGTTTCTCTTATTATTTCTTTCACCACCCCCGTAGTAAATGTAGATGGAGTAGTGGAAATCACTGGTTTAAAAGGGGTCTTCTTGAGTACATTCATAAACCAATAATGGTGTGGTTTGAGTAATCGGGGATTATAACATTTTATTGAGTTCTAATTAAACTAGGTTCACTAATTACCTCTCATTTTTAGAGGCACAATTACTCTAGATCTCTTTAATGATCTTTCATAATGCTTTGATTTTGAAACTTCTTTTTCCATGACACTTTGAATTATGGGAGATGGGTATATATTTTTCAAAGATCATCTCATTCTTAGAGGAAGGCTAGAAGTGTGGTGCAATGGTACTATAGGGACCTTTATTTGCTTGAAATGGATCATTTTGAATGCAATGGTACTGAAAATTTAATGCACACATTTTGTATTATTTGTGAGATTATACATTATGCCTTCGAATTAGAGCAATCCTAGATGTACAAGTCTTGCTTGTAGTTGTTGTCCAGCATCAATTTTCTCTGGGTGGGCTTATTATTTAGAAATTTTGAAGGTGCACGATTCAATGGGTCCATGGTCTCATCCCCTCTTTTAAATAAGGAAGATATTCTCTTAAAGTAGTCAATTTTTTGAATTCATTTGATACTTTAGTATTCTAGAGAGATAGATTAATTCCCTTTGTTATCAACCAAGTAAATGTACATCTTATAACATTGAAAATTATTCTATGGGTATCATCTTCTTCTCCTTTCTTCCAATTAATAATAGCAATTTCCTTTACATCTATATATTGTTCAAGTTAGACCTGGATCACAACATTTTCCTCATCCTCAACTCCTTAAGGAATAACAACAAATTTGTAGTCAATGATCTACGTTAAGGTCATTCTTGAAAAAAATCTCTTTGTAACTTCCTCATAAACCCTACAATTCATCCAAAATATTCAAATTGACGATCATGTTCACCGAGGTGACAAGCCATCTATTGTATGAATTTCTTCATCTCTTCATCCATTAATTTTTTATTTTTTGATGGATTGACATGTGTACCTTCCAATGGTAAGGGGTAACTTAATGTTGATCGTGTGTTTCTTTGCAATTCTCCCATGCACATGAACAACTTGTCTAGAAAGCTCCATTAAAACCGAGTTATCATCAAGATACATGGGTAACTCCGCATGGATTTCCCTAAAACCCACTTATTCTAAAGTAAGTAAAATATTTGTATTGAATGAAATTGAACCCATAATCCAAGATCATGGCATGAGATACAACTGAAAATATTTATTTTTCTAATTCAAGATCAAATAAACTAATCATGGAGAAATGAACCCATCATGTACTAGTCTTACATTCCTTTTCCAATTATCAATCCTTAGTTATGGGAATACATCATAGACCTTATGTGTTTAAAATTTACTAGCCTTTGTGAGCCCTTGGAATGACTAGAAACATGCAACTTTATATATGAAATATGTCATCATTGAGAATCTAAGGTATTTTGTATCCCCTTCCTTGACTTTAGCGGTCAATGTCAACATTTGAGAATGAATTGATGCTGAAATAAGGCTCCCTAGCTAAATTTTCCTTTTCTTTAGAATTACACTAATACTAGGAAAATCTAGTCTTATAGCTTGTTGGACCCATCAAGCCCTCCCATTCGACTCAATAGTACAATTAAATCTTCTACTTCCTCAATAAAGAAGGACCGAATAAGGTTTTTACGAATCACTTTTAATGATGAATTTATTTTGATTAACCATTGAGATTTTAATATGTCAAAATATTCATCCCACCTATTTCAATAATCTTCTCCCAAAAATTCCACAATTTCCATAATAGGTCCATCAATTTCAGGGAGTCCCAATATCTTATTGAAAATTTTAGGGGCAAAATTAACCAAACACTTTCAACTTCTATCCAATACATGTAATTGTTTAGGGTCATAAGTATGATCCCACCACCATACTAGTTAAAGATCATGCATAATGGGTGGGATGAAAACCAATAGAGAAATGTGGCTTGTACTAATAGCTTTCATCAATTTACTTTGATTTTCACTATGAAGCCTTCTTATGAAATCCTCCAGGTCCGCATCAAGTAAATTAATGTCCTTTATGTTATCTAAGTTGCTTATGAAACCAAATGACACTTAAAAAAATTCAATCAGAGTATTCATATGTTTTATTAATGTATCTTCTCAAAATTACTATGAAATTTTTGAATAAAACAACCTGTATAGGAAAATAATCTAATTTACCAGTTTCCTAAGCTTATTTTATGCAACTCTTCTTCCATTGATTGCTTCCCCGCACTTCATGATCAATCTCACTATATTTAACTGATTATTTGCTCTTTTCATGCAATTATCCTTTTCTTCTTTGATTCTGAACTCTCAAGCTCAAAATCAACACTTCTCATTCAATTATCCTTTACTTCTTCGTGAATTATCACAATTAGGGCACCGAATCTTTGCATGCAATAATAATAACTTTGAAGTGTTTGAAATTTTCAAATACATTTTTTTAATCCCTGAAAAATGCATTAATGGTATCAAACATAAATACATTACATCTTGTCCTTCTATCCTCATTTTTTCATTTGAATGTGGACCGTCCACGTAGACTAATTTGATGCTTCGTGGGCTCAAGGAGTCATTTTGCACTTTTGCACTATCTTTCAAATGCATACACGTTTACACATTTGACCAAAGCACTGTTATTTTAATTTCATTGAGATCATGAAACATGTTTAAATCTTAAAGGTAAAGGATTTCTGGGACCTTTCTACACATTTGTTTAATTTTCGATCCGGGTACAAAATTACCTGCTTGACCTTAAACCCCACATCTTTGACTTATGTTAAGAACACGACACGTGTCCTCGATGGGCCTCGATATTTTATTACACTTCGCACTTCATCATCTCATCATAAAAATACACCATTGGCCCCACTCCTTGCTCCAATCCTATTTTGACATGTATTTTTTTAGGAGCAGGGTCAATTTATCCTTTTTGCATTCTTTGACTTGAATATTCTTAAGAATATTCATCGGGCCTCATGGCTAAGTTTTCACTTTGTAGTTATTATGTAAATGATGTAACTTTACAATGCGATCCTACTGCAACACAACCAATGGAAATATGCCATGTATCTTTGGGTGGTGGAACGAAATATGAAATTTGTAATGAATGTCTAAAGGATGATATATGAGGAAGATTTTCAAGATTGAACCCAATCGATAATCAATTTTTTACAAGGGTTTTCATGGATGACATGAATTCTACATTCCTCGACCGAAAAAGAGTATTCACACCCTAAACACATGATTTCATTCTCATTAACATGAACACATCTTCGAGCATACATTTTTTAAACATGGGAAAACTTGTCAAAGAAACGTTTTCGAAGGAACACATTGGATAAAAGGTTGAGATCAAATCAAGCACGAACATCGGCTCCGAATCGAGAGATGGGCACCCCTATGGGTGTTATAAGAACCAAACATTAAATAGACCAAGTGCCTAAATCCATTGGGCTAAAAGGTCATTTGAAACATGAACAAGGTAAAATAGAACCAACATACTTCACAAAAACATATCAAGATACCAAGAAAATGAAAAGGGAAACAAAAATGAAAACAAAGAAAAAAAAACTACACACTATACAAAGTTCATACTTGATTGTAGATTTTCAATCCAGGAAATGTTTCAGATGCCTACCATTGACAGAAACTCCAACAAGTCTCCATTAAAATATTTTAGGAAGAAAGTATGCTCACCAATCCTTATATCGATAGAATAGGGGCCCATCCATAATGTGTCAAACTTTCCATGCTTTACTTTCATGACTGCTATTCCACAAGAATACAAGATCTCGACAATGAAAACTCTTGGGGTCACACTTTTTGATCAAATATTTTCTTAAGTATTTCTCTCCAATTTAAGATATGTTTGATGGGATTCCCTCCTTTCTTCATCCAATTCCACTATCTGATTGATCCTAGCTTCGTAGGGGATTACTTCTTCATCTTAAAGCTATTGGATGAACTAATAAGAGGACAAATTCATAAGTAAGGGTAAGAGAGCCTGAACTTCATAAACTAATTCAAAGGGAATTTTTCCATTAGCTCTTTGAGCAAGAATCCCATCTGCCCATAAAGAACATTTTAACTACTCACATTTTATCTTGTTAACTTCCAAAGTGTCCTCTTAATTATCCCGAGAAAATTTTTATTACTTGATTCAGCTTGACCATTCCCCTAAGGATTGTAATTGGATGCATATTTCAAAGTGATTACATATCCTTGACACATAGTTATTAGTGGTTTAGCTTTGAAGCTCGTAGAATTGTCAAGCAACTATTTTTGCATGTACTCCAAATCTATAAATTAGATTATTCAAAACAAAGTGCATGACTACTTGGCAAGTTTCCTTTTCAAGGGGATAACTTCAACCTACTTAGTGAAATAATTTGTGTCTACCAATATCCACTTATTCAATGCACTTGAGGGATATGATATATCTCCAATAAAGTCCATCCCCCACTATTTGAAAGGATCCTCTATTGATAGTGGTTGTAAAGGTAAAGCACCTGAAGCTTGCATCCTCCCAGAAAACATTTGACAAGTTTCACACTTTCTAACCAAAAAAGTTGCATCCTTAAAAAGTGTAGGCCACCGATAACCTACTCTAGTTTTTTTATGAGAAGTCACTCTTCCTACAAAATGACCTCCACATATTCCCCCATGTAGTTCTATGATAATTTTTGGAGCTTCTTTTTCGTGATGCATTTCAAGAGGACCCCCTAATAATTTTTCCCAGCCAACCCATATTCAATTATAACATATTTTTTAGAGGCCAATTTAAGTTTCCTTCATTGATTTTTATATAAATAACCTGGAAACTCCAAATTATTCAGGTAAAATATTATTTCTTTGTACTAAATGAAGTTGGTCAAGTTCTTGGACATCCATGTGTCCTTCCTCAACTTCATTTATCTCCATTACTTGCAAGTTTCTTTCTGCCATCAAATTTGCAAGGCCCAAACCCCTTACCAATTTGGTGGTCTATATATTTATATCATATTCTTGAACTTGTTTTCCCAATGACATATTTTTCTAAAAATTTCAATCTCTAATAAGATATCCTTAACCATTGTGTGAGGAACATAATATACAATCTTATAACTTCAAATTTATGGCCTAAAAATTTTGGTAGCTCTTACCAAAGAAAAACATGCTTATCCATAATAGTGTACTTCAACTCGGTAGAGCTTTCAAGGCTTTACTTAAAAAATCACTAGGCATTTCATTTCCTTCATCTTATTATTGTAATAACATTGATGCAATGGTATTTTCTGATGAAAAAGAAAAAAATTGAAAAACCTTTTTATAATTAGGAATTCCCAATATTTGGGCATTCTTCAATGCTTCTTTTATTCCATTGAAAGCTGTCAAATTGAGAAATACGGGTGGAATCCTGATAAAATTTATTAATATCAAATCAACCAACCATTACAATGGAGTGTTGTAATTCTTATAGGAATTTTACAGCTAAATACATACACGGAAATATGTTGCACAGGTGCAACAAAAACTAATTCACATAAGCTTCCAAAAAGACATCCGAGAAGCATAACCAAATTAAATACAATAAACAATAGTATTGTTAAAACAATACAACAACTCCCATATGCAGATAAAAAAATAGATGGTTATATAAATATAACCATATTAAAATTAATAATAAATACCCAATTATTATAGTTAAAGAAAAATTAACTATAGAGAAATATATTTTTCCTAACATTCCCCCCCTTAATTTTGTTTGCCTCAAGGGATGAGGAGAGGAAATCTCTGAACAACTCGAACTTGTCACGTGCAAGTGACTTCATGAAGATATTTTCTCATTGTTTAGTTGTTGGATAGAAATGAAGCTATGTATTTTGTTTCAATACATGATCGCATATGAAATGTACCTGTACCTCAATGTGTTTTGTTCTTTCATGAAAAACTGGATTACGAACAAGTTTGAGAACACCTTCATTATTAACATACACGGTGTTCATTTTGTCCTATGGTATTCCAAGTCCTTTCGAGTATGCAACGTATCCATATCACTTCATAGACAACTTATACGTAATGATACTTACTTTAGTGGAAGAATGAGAAACAAAGTGTTGTTTCTTACTTCCCCATGATATTGGTACAGATCCCATAAAGAATACAAATCCTAAAGTGGATTTTTTTATCATTAATATTACCCGGATGATCTAAATCTGAATTCTGACAAGAAGAAGTTATCATTCTTCTTATATTTTATACTAAGATCCATTGATCCTTTGAGATATCTCAAGATGTGCCTTGCTACTTTCTAATGACAAACTTTGGGTTCCTACATGAACCTAGATAAGTAGCTCACCGTAAAGTTGATATCTCGGTTTAGTGTAGGTCGTGTAAATGAGACTCCTAATCAATTGCCAATAGAGAGTGGCATTTACCTTAAGAGATGGATCTGAATGAGATAATTGCAATCTATTTTCCATAGGTGTAGTAATTGGTGTGCAATCCATCATCCTAAATTTCTTGAGCATCATCTTGGTATATTTCATCTGAGAAACCAAAATGTGATTCTCCTTCTTCCATACTTCCAATCCAAGACAATAGTGCATTAGCCTGAGATCTATCATGTCGAACAATCTATTAAGATCTTTCCTTGTTGTATCGATCATCCTCACTGAACAGCCAGTGATAAATAGATTGTCGACATAGAAACCACAATCACAATCTCCCCCCTTTATTTTTGAGGTAAATATTGGGATCATATGGATTTATGAAAAATTCATGTTGATGATATGCTCTTCAATTTTGATGTACCATGCCCAGGTGCATGTTTGAGGCCATACAAAGATTTCCTGAGTTTGCATCCCTTTGCTTCTTGACCAAGTACTACATATCCCTTAGGTTGAGTCATGTAGACTTCTTCTTTTAAATATCCATTTAGGAAGGAACTTTTTAAAACCATTTGATGAACTTTCCAACCAAACTCGTGTACCTAAAGAAAAGATCATCTTGATCATTTTGATCTTAGATGTGGCGTAAAATGTATCCTCGTAGTCAATGCTTTATTTTTATGCATAAAACTTTGCTACTAGTCTCGATTTATAATTTTCCACTGAATCATCTGCTTTGTACTTCATTTTGAATATCCATCTCGCATCCAATGTGTTTCTTCCTTGGTGGAAGATCGAAAAGCTTCTAAGTTTTATTTTTCATTACTAACTCGATATTCATAATCCAAGGCATCTCCAAGCTTTTGAATATAGGGATTCTTTGGACTATAGAGGGATCATAAGATTCAATAACTCTACTCATCAAGGGAAAGTTAACTTCTTCTCTTCATTTACTATGAGTCTATGGTCCAAGGGTGGATGTATCTGAGTGGAGCATCCATTCTTACATCTCATAATGTGATAGTACACTACTTGGGCATATGCTGAACTGTTCCCATGGGTCGTGGTTATATCGATCAACACCATCATCCCCATCATCACTTTCATCATCCTGTGGGACTATCGACTTTAGTTTTTACAACTGGTGAAGAATCTACATAAGGTGAGTCTAGAGGAGGAGACTCTACTTCCTTCTTATCAAAGAACTCAACATCTCTACTGGTGTAGACTATTCTTGGTCTTTGGATCCATCAATATGTACCCAAGATTCTCTTCACTGTAACCAATGAAGATGAGTTTATGTGACTTCATGTCATATTTATTTTTGTTCTGCTTGGTATATGCATACTTTCTTTGCATCATAATACTCGAGGTGTGCAAAAATGGTTTCCGCTTTTGACCATGCTTCATGTGGTGTTACTCCGTTAAGAGAAACTATGGGCACTCTATTTAACAAATACACTACTGTCTTTATTGCTTCTGCCCAAAATGTCTTTGTAATTCTAGAGTCATCAATCATGCATCACACAATTTCCATGATAGTATGATTTCTTCTCTCAACAACACCATTCTATTGTGGTGTGTGTGGAGTCATTTATTGACGAATCTTGTGAGCTTGTAGGTAGTCTTTGAACTCATCATTCATGAATTCCCCCCTTCAATCTAAGTGGAGAGTTCTGATGTGATGAACAGTTTTATTCTCAACAACTACTTTGAAATTTTTGAAGGTTTCAAAAGCTTTACTTTTCTTGCGAAGATAAAAATCCACATCTTTATTGAATATTCATCAACGCAAAGCATGAAATATTGAAATTTAGAATGACTTGGTTACATCGGACTATAAATATTGGTATGAGCTAGATCAATCTTACCATGAGCTCAAAATTACTCTTCTGGGATGATGCTCTATTTTGTTTTCTTGCTAGGCAGTGAGGACACTTTTCTCGTATCCTTCAAGAGATGGTAACCCATGTACCATATTGTGCCAAATAAGTGTCTCAGGATACTTGAAACTAACATGAAAAATTATCTCGATGCCACAAATGTACCGAGGTAGAGTTCTTAATCACAAGTTCCCGATCATCTTTGTGGACAAAATCAAGATGGAACATGCGTCCCACATTGGAGGATTTTTCAACTATTTTCGATTCTCGTGAGTTGTCTCAAATCAAACATGTTTTATTGCCAGAATGACTATCAAATTCAATTTTTAAGTTGTGATATAGGATTTGACTAACTGAAATCAAATTATTTGGCAACCCAGATACATATAAGACATCTAATATTCTACTGTTGCGTGAACCAAGGGGTAGAGAAATGTTCGTAATCCCCTGAATCGTATATGAAGAATCATCACATAACGAAACATGGTTTTTTGAAGGTGTCTCCCTCATTGAGTTAAACCAATCTCTGTGGCAATTCATGTGTTGAGTGGCTCCTGAATCAACATACCATACATCACTAGATGACGTTGATGGTTCACTTGATCGAGCAATGTACAAGTAGTCTTCATTTTATGACTATTCTTATTGCTCAACAATATTTCCTTGTTGATGGGGTCTTATTTTCTAGTTCCCCTTTTTCTACACTTGATTGTAGTTATAATGTCCCTTGTGAGATTGTTTTTGTAGAGGTCCAAAGTTTCTTGATGAACCTTTCTTGTAAGTAATATACCAAAAATATTTCAATTTATGTCCTCTTTTACAAATTGGACATTTCTTCTTCTATTGATTGTCCCCTTGATGCTGATAATGATTTTTAGACTTTTGATAGGAATTAGGTTTTCCTTTCTTTTCCTTTCCATTTTTGATGAGAAGAAAGTGTCTCGCACCTCTTCATCATCCTTGTTATACATGGCTTCCTCTTACCGCAGAGGTTTACAAGTTTGTCAAAACTAACTCGTCATATCTGATAAGTTTAGTGTTGTTGCAAAAATATGGTAAGAAGAAGGGAGAGCTCTCAGAACAATGGGAGTGAGAGCTTCATCTATGACCACTTCTCCCAATTCTAGAAGTGAAGCCCTCAACTTTGTAAATCTTCTTAAGAAAGCTTCAATTTTATCATTCTGCTTGAACTTCAAAGTGTGTGTAACTAACTCGTAAAATTCAATATGACATTATTGTTTTTGGCCTTGTAAACCATTATCAAATTATCCCACACTTATTTGGCTACTTTGACATCTCGAATGTGGGGTTTCACATCATCAGAAAATCCAAACAAGATGATGAGTTTTTATTTCTAATCTTCTCTATCAAACTATCTTTGTTGTGTTATATTCGTAGTTTATCTTGTCGAGTACTAATCACAACAATCCAAATCTCTTCAAACTCAAGTTGTGTCTTGATTTTTGTCTTCCATACAACATAGTTTCTTCCTTTGAGTAGTTTTGAATCTGGAATAAAACATTTGGGGGCATTGGTGTCCATTTTTTAGAAATCACTAACAGGTTAGGCTCTTTTCACCTGTATAAGGTCTCCTAATCTATTTACTGTCAATCTGATATACCAAACCTTTCTATATATGTGCCCTTCCGATATACCCAACAGTACGTGGAAGAATCTCTCCCTTTCTATATACCTGGTGGTACGTGAAAGAGGTGTTAACATACGTGAAATAATTTGATATGTGGTACCAATACACAGACTAAAAGGGGTCTATTTGATTATTAACACCGACTCAAAGAAATATCCTCATACGCATGCGTAAATTTTCTATGTACTCAAATAACTTATCACCGTATTTATGTCATGTAATTTTTTGGTGTTCAAAATAGTCTCGCCCCTATTTTCCTTTAAAATCTATTGATTTGCGGTCTCTCGCTACTTTCTTGTTCCCTGTGTTGTTCCTAGTTAATATTTGTTGCCATTTTTAATCTATTCATGGGTCGTAGGTCACTTATGTGTCCATGGTTTTCCTCCTTGTTTCTTTGTTCCTCCAAAAAATGTCCTGTAATTTGGGTCTCCCATTCTCTGTTCATCTAAAAACTTGATTTTTCCCATATTTTCCATTCTCCATGGCTGGGATTTGTCTTCATCGTTGTTTCTTCCGTAAATACTTGAAGAAAAATGAATGGATGTGTCTCTGATGGATGTATTTGAGCCTTGTAACATTTCTAAATTTTGTCCATGGAGAAATTTTAATTTTTTCCCCGAAATGATTGTTTTTCTATGTTTTATGGTTTGACGAGTGTTTCTCCTAGTTAAATTTACCTCCTTGCATTGACAACGGATGTGGCACCTTTGGTTGATGCGGCTTAGCCGGTACTTCAAAATTTCTATGAATCACCTCAACTTAAAATGTGTCCATGGGGAGGAATGGTGCTCGTTTGAAGATATACTTTTGGTTTGGCCTTGGAGTAGTACCGAGAGGACACGTGGAGGTTTCCGCTGCTTTTCCCAGACTTAGATAAATTTTATGCAGCTAAAATAGTTTGGTGGAGAACAGGACACATGGCGAGCTTGAGCTCACTCAAAGTCTTTTAAAGAAGTGCCAGAGGACACTTGGAGGCCTCCACTCACTTTGCATTTTGCTTGGAATTTTCAACAGCCAAAGGAGACTGCCTTTCGAGTACGACACTTGGTGTCTTCTCGATGAGCTTCGAGCCTTCAAACAAATTTGTTTAGACCAGAAACATGGTGAGCCCACACTCATTCAAGGTCTCAATTTTTGGGGACCATCTTAAGGTGCGCCATAGTGACACGTGGTAGTTTGACAAGTCAAAAGGAGTAAGGAAGCGACCATTGGGGAAAATTATATGTTTTGCCTCTTATGCTCAAAAGGGTTAAGATATAAAAAATGGTCCACAAGGCCGACAAAGGATCAGTCAAAGTTTGTTTCAAGTCAAAAGGGTAGGGAGGCGGACCATCGGGGGTAACTTGCATTTTTTACCCCGATTTTCAAAGGATCAAAACATCAAAATGGCCCATAAGCCCAATGGAAGAAAGGTCAAAGTTAGCTCTAGTCAATGGCGAAGTCAAGGGCTTTCAAAGGAAATTTGGAAAATTTCCCTTTTTGGGAAAAGGAGTTAAAAGTAAAAGCAGAGGCACAAGCTTCCACCGGGACCCACATTGGGACATGTGTTAGAAGAATTCATCAAGGAAGGAGTCATGGGGAAAACTTGGAAAACTTTCCTTTTTCTAAAAAGAGGGTCAAATGGTATAATTTATCTCACAGTTCCTTTGGGACCCACCTCAAGACACATGTCAGGCTCATTTCTCAAGGGCAGAGATGCGGAACAAAATGTGAAATTTTTCCATTTTTCCAAAATTTGTAAAAAGTCAGAAGAAACCCCTAGGTCTGGTTTTAAGTTTGAATCTTCCACGTGGATAACCCAAATTCAAAGTAAAGATCAACAGAAACTGAGAGTCTGAATTTGATTTTCCCCCCATTTTTACTGAAACACACCTGGAAGTGTAAGTCTTCATGATTTCTTGGTATTTCCTACATGCCAAGTAGAGAGGGGAGTTAATTTTGATATCTGAGTTTAGTAGGGAGATCTCGAAGATGTCTTTTTCCATTATAATGGTCTGACTATTGTGCTCGATCAGATTTTCTGTTTTTCTTCTCCCAAGCATGCAAGGAGCTAGATTTGATAGATTAGGGGTGGAAGTGGTTGGTGAATTGAAGAAAGAGTGATCTACCAGAGGAAGGAGTTGAATGTGGGAGATATTTGATGATATCTGCCCCCTCGAGCACCTAACAAATTTTTACAGATTTGATTCTGGGAATCATAATCATGATCATGGAAAGCACTGGTAGCATTCAAGGTCTAGATTTTTTGGGGGAAAAGGGTCTATATTGTAAATGTTATAAATGACACAAATGTTTTGTGCAAATGGTTGGAGTGTTATGAGTTGGGACTGAATTTTCTAATAGAAAAAAGATTTACAGAGCCGATCATTTTTTAGAAGCCGTTTGAGAAGCTTGTATATCTCTTTTGTATTAAATCTGATCATCTCAAGGTGGTTGCAAGTGTACAGCCATTGACAATATCTGAGACGATTCTAGAAACTTTCACCTGCTAATAGATTTAATCAAATTCAAGTTATTCTGTGTTGTCTTGAAAAAATGTGTTTTTTTATTTCTAAATTTATGCGAGTAGTTTTTCTTGTTTCTATTGCAATCTTGTATTAAAATATGATTCAATCACACAGACGTCAATCCTTGTGATAGTTTAGTCGAATCTATAATTTCATTTCTTTCATTTGTTGAGAGATATTGTTTGTAAGCCTCTGGGTGTACCTTACGCGTGATTTGGCTTAGATCTTGATACTTTGTTGGGTTTCCTAACTCAAGCCTTCATGATAGAATCTCAACTATTGTGTGAAAAAGTGCTAATTTGGGCCTCCACTGAAGTACATATTCTAGTTAAAGAAACACTATAGCTATTTTGTGGCATTTTGTTGGTACAATCTTCCATTTTGTAAGATTCCTCAAGGATCTGGTGATTCAAGTTCATCCTGCTCCACCTCTCACCAAAAATTCATTTAAAACAACCAATCCTACCCATACTACCCCTTTTTTTCCTGTGTGTGCAAAAATGCATAATTTCCATTACCAAAGCATGCAGAAACAACCAGATTCCAAATGTCTTTAGTAGCTTGAACCTTGCCTAGAAAATATCTCCATTATCTAGAGTGACAACTTGTGAGAGTTAGATTTTGTTGCATTGATCATATTTTCTCCAAGGTCTCCTTAACAATTTCATTAGGAAGGATATCCCCATCTCTTCCTTAAACAACAGGCTACAAAAGGGTCCTCTTACCCTGGTTGAAAGGCACAACCTAAAATAGTGAGGATAGATCAAATCCTCTTGAGGGTGCTATCCATTTCTCTACATTTGAGTGACAGAGGGCCAGTTAGATATCATCCCCAACTATAAAATGACTCACCATGATCTAATATGTCTCTAAGATTCCTATCAAACTAGTGATACTGCTTAGACTTTGAGGGAGAATCAATTTGGATACCAACACAATCATTCACGTAAGGATGGGATGGCTCATAGTGTGTACACTATGACATTATTACTCCCCATCAATTTAAGGGGATGATGCCTAGACGACGTTGTTGCAGCTATATTACGCATTAAGTATAGTATTAGTCGTGATGGCTTTACCCATAAGTGCCTCTCGTAGGAATTGTTTATACCGAATGCTGCGGATAAGATCTAGGATCTTGTGAGTGTTTTAGAACCAATTTTTACTGTTTTTTATTACAACTCTTTGCTAGTTTATGAGCAGTTACAATATTTGTGATTGAATATGGCAGCTTGTAAATTAGTACAATATACTGAAGCATGTAATTACATTCAAAAATTTGGAAAAAATTGAATGGAAGGCAAAAAAAATGGTTTTCGGGCCCTGGTGGCCTTTGGAGCCCAAAATGACCCTCTATACAAAAAACCACAAAAAGGATTAAAATGCAATTTTTAATCACCGATCCTTTGGAAAAATTTCCTCGGAATGAAAAGTTAGGCCTATTAGGAGAAACAAATTTTTTTCCCTATATTAGGGTTTTCCTCACTAAAAGTTTAGATCCCTATTTAGTTATGACTAAGCAGTTTAGAGAAGGATTTTCTGCTAAATTCCCTCCACAGTTGGCGGTTTCACTGGTTTTACCGCTAAAATTCAAAATTCAAAAGTTTGTGTTGGTGGTGGGGGTCAAACCCCAAACCTCCCTTCTCCAAGTCATTCCTTCTAACCAACTCAACTCTTATGAGTGCTTATGCAAAAATCCAAAGCATATATATTTAAAGAAGATTAAAAATGACTCACCTCTTTAGAAAAACGACGTGGCGACTAATGAGGTAGTGGTCTATGTGGAGGATCCACATGGCCTTTGTGGTAGAGTTGTTAAATGCGGATTTAGGGTGTTTCCACTTAAAAAAATATGAAGCATTTGTTTTCCTTTTACCGCCTTTGTCTTCTATTACTTTGGTCACCCTATGGACTAATTCATTGTTTTTATTAATGTCGTGTTGAGATTAACACCTGTTTTTTATTTTTGGTGTATGTAGGTTGTGGTCATGGATGTGGACGACATCAATGGGATAGGAGATTTGTAGCAGGGTCAACGTCTCTAAAAATAGAGGTCTCCTTTTCTCTATATGCCCTTTGCCTATTCATAGTGGCCACGATTTGTATTGATTTAATGTTCTTTTTTTTTTTTCTACAAGTTCAATGGAGGTTGCATGTAGGTCGCAGGGTATATAATTATAAATGAGTTTGATTAGAACATGTGCCCGGACATGGTCTCGCATGTGGGAGGAGCTCGAATAACAAACAAACAAACAAACAAATAACATGATAAATGGCTCTCCCCTTTGCAAATATCTCGCTCAACTTCTCTAGTTCGTGGATCTTCGATAGATGGCTCGAACTAGCTCATAGATGTATCCAACTTTCCCTAGTTCGGATGTTTTCTTACCAAATTCGTAAATCCTTCACAACTCGGTCATAATGCAAATCTAGGGTGTAGTGGTACATAATGGAACTTAAAATGACGTGGATGGTTCGAAGTTAGCTTGACCCTTGTAAAGACTCAGAGAACTCAAGTGATCAATTTAAATGCTAATATTTATAACAAATCACCCAATGCAAGTGTAACATGGCTCAAGATCTTGTATGAGACCGCTTGGTCGCTGTGGGATCACCCACCAAACAGGTATGTGTCACTCACCATTTTGTAATGCCTTCAACTTGGTGTGGTGTAAGCTTGATCTACAGAGCTACCAAATGTAGCAATGATAAAAGATCCTCTAATATTAGAGGTAAAATCCCTATTTGGGGAAATATATATATATATATATAATTCCTTTAGAAAATTCTACATGAAGTAAGGTGCACCAAAGGTAAAAAAAAAAAAAAATTTGTTCCAAACACCCGAAAGGGATAGGAGGTTATGGGGATGTAGGGATGGGGTGGGAAGTTGCAGGAGGCTACACAGGCTCTCAATTGCTGCAAATTCTTCTCCAATCTCCTTTATCTCTTCTTCTCTCTCTTTCCACACCTTCCCTATTTCACAAGTTCGATTCTCACTCGTGCCAAATGTAAACCGAGCAATAGGGCGTAATCTGATAAAATTTATTAATATCAAATCAACCAATCATTAAAATGGTGTTTTGCAATTCTTATAGGAATTGTACAACTGAATACATACATGGAAATATGTTGCACATGTGCAACAACAAACTAATTCACATAAGCTTCCAAAAAGACATCCAGGAAGCATAACCAAATTAAATACAAACAAACAATAGTATTGTTAAAACAATACAACAACTCCCGTATGCAAAATAAAACAAAATAGATGGTTATATAAATATAACCATATTACAATTAATAATAAATACCCAATTATTATAGTTAAAGAAAAATTAACTATAGGGAAACATATTTTACCTAACAAAAGCTTGGATGGCTCCTTCTTCCCACTTAATGATTTGGTCCTTTTTCAACATTCTTGTTATGGGAATGGTTATCTTATTAAAATTTGAAATAAACATCCAAATAAAATTGATTTGACCAAAAAAAAATTAAATCCCATTTTTAGTTTTAAGGATAGGAACCTTACCAATTTCTTCCATTATTTCAGCATCTATCATGACCCCTTCCTTTGACACAATCTGCCCCATTAATTTTTTCTTTTGAACTCCAAAATGAATTTTTTTAGGATTTAATGAAATCCCATATTCCCTACATCTAATTAGCATCTTTTCCACATTGCTAAGGTGTACATTTCTCTTCATAGAGAATACAATTACATCATCCTGATATACTGCAATAAATTCATTAATGTAACCCAGTAAAGGAAACATCAACAAATCTTTGGAAGGTAGCCCCTACATTCATCAATTCTAATGGAATTCTCACATATACATAGGTACCCCACAAAGTGGTTAAAGTAGTTTTAATTATTTCTTATTACTTCAAAACCACCTGATTGTACCCCGATAATCCATCTAATGTAGAGAGCAACTCATATCCAGTAACCAATTGTAGCATATTATCCATGTTAGGAAATGGATAGTTATCTTTTATGGAGGCCTTGTTCAAATTTATGAAATCCACACATAGCCTTATATCTCCATTTTTCTTTCTAACAGGCACAATATTTTCCACCCATGAAGAATATCTTGTGGGCTGTATTATCCCCCCATCCCTCAACTTTGTTAATTCTTCTTGCATCTTAAGGGAGAGTAGTGGATTGATAGGCCTCTATTTTTTCCTAAATGGTTTAGCATTGGGTTCCAAAGGTATTTCATGTTGAAATAAATCTTCCCTATATGCTTTTAATTCTAAATAAGACCAAGCTAAACAGTCTTGATATTTTTTCAACAATTCAACATAAGATTGCTTTTCTTCCTTACTCAAATTACTCCCTATCCAAACTTTCCTGGGCTTTTCTCTAGTTCCCAAATTGAACTCTTCAACATCCCTTGAAGTAGAGATGTGTCTATGAACCACCCTGTCAGCATTATCAAAGTTGGATTCTAAAGCAACCAACCCCTTGGGAATGGTGTTGGTTTTTAACTGAATAATATTCTTTTGAAACAAGGTTTCTTTCCCATCACATTTTTCAACCATTAGTTCCCAATCCATGCATTGATTGGTAAATTATCCTTAATTTAGTAAAAACCTTTGTACTTGGGCATCATCATCAAATACTTGCCAATGCTTCACATTATTTGGTACAGATGGTCTAGACAATATTTCAACATCATAATTACAATAAGGAAAGACTGTGCAATTTCTAAACCTAGATGCAAGGATAGTGAACTTGTTAGCTATAACATTCTTACCTTTGTCTTGATATAAGATGTTGAAATAATCAAATAACTCAACAAAATCCCATATTACATGTTTGTATTGCTTCATTATTTGATTCTTTGTAGCATACAATTTCCTTACTTGTTTCACTACAAGATATGAATCTCCCTTAACAATTATATCCTTTATACCATATCTCCAAGAAATCCTCAAACCCAAGAGTAGTGCCTCATATTCCGCAACATTTTTGTGCACTCAAACTTCAATTTGAAAGAGAAATTAAAAGTCTCTTGGCTTGGAGATATAAGTACAACTCTAGCCCCATTTCCCATATTGGAGCAAGCTCCATCAAACATCAAGGTCCAAGGGTCACTAACTTGTTCAAAGAACTTACTCTCATTGATACTATGTTCCTAAAAATCTACATAACCAAAAAAATTGTTAACATCCACATCTACATACAATACTTCATAAGAAGCATTGTTGGGATCTTCAATCAAATGCAACATATTATTCTCCCCATACAACTTGACAATATTTCCCTCCACTGGTATAGTGGCATATGACATGTCCATTTGCACACTTCCTCCCACACTAGCATCCCACTTCCTTGATAACAACATACCCCATTTTATAGGGAAGTCAACAATGGCCACATTCAAAGTTAAAAACTTGCCATGGTAAGCTACCAATTGCACCACCAAACCTTTGAAATACCAACTTACTTGTACTTCTCTTGAATCCATAGCAAAGAATTTTCCAAATGCTATTGTTACTTTGATATCTAACTCATTCATAACTTCAAGGGGCATCACATTACATGAAGCTCCTGAATCAAACATGCAATTGTGAACAAGTTTGTATTTAATGATCAAAGTAGTGTAAAAGGGATCAAAATCAAGTTGAGAATCAATAAGGGAGGTGCCTAAATATACTTTAGGGGATTCCCCAAATTTTCTAATTCTTGTGGCACTTCCAATTATGCAATTACAAGGGGAGATCAACATTGTTAACATCCTTTCTCATAGCCACTTTATCTTGTTTGAATCCCAAGTACTCAAATTATCTTCTTATGTGCTCAGGGATCTTGAGAAACTCAAAAATGGGTACGGTAACCTTGATCTGATTCAAAATTTGAGCCATATCATAGGGGTTATACCTAGGTAATGTTATATTGAGAGGTAGGTTGATTTCCTTTTCCTATGGTATGAGGTTCTTCATGGCTTGGGTAGGGGCAGGGTACTAGATTTATTGGTAATAATTGGGCCTTTGTTTGTCATATCCTTCTTGAGGGGATATTTTGGGATATTGGTGAGGATATGATTTTTTGGTTTGGGTTGTGGCCCTCCCCTTTAACAGTTCTATTTCTTAGATTATACTCCTTTTCTTGGGAAACCACTACATTCATTAAAAGTTGCATGTCCTCCTCAAAAGGAATCCCTCCATCATATTTATGAATCATTAATGCCCTTAGGTATTCAAAATCATGATTGGGAAACTCAAAATATTGAACCATATCAACATCCAAATTAGTAGTGGATGGGACATAAATTATCTGTTGTATACACTCCCAAAAGCCTTCCACAATCCTTGTACTCATTAACTCAGTGGAAGTATCTCCTTGTTGTGAGCTATTATTTCACTCCATCATAAAAACATCACCATAAGATACATTTGCATTAACCTCTTCACTTTCCTTAGCAGGGTCACATGGGATATGTGGGAGAAAACACTTATCACACCAATCAATCACACGATCTTCTTCAACCAAGGACACTTTAGCAGTTAATGGATTTGGGAATAATTTATATTCTCTTAGTGGTTGCTACTTATTCCTTGATCCCATGGTCCCTTTTCCTCTATCATCTGACCTATGATCACCTCTAGGATGATTACCAAATATTTTTTGACCTTGAGGTTGATGTTGGGCCTGATAATTCTAACCTATCCCCTTTTTTGCCCTAGTAAGTTTGTAAGAAATTTCTTTCACTGCTCCTGTTAGATTCTTAACCACTTCTTCCAGATCTATTCCCTTTCTTACCCAAGTCTTTTCAATATTAATTAACTTGACACCCTCTCGTAGTCATTTTTATACCCTTAGAACAATAGTTTAATCTCATGCATGCCATCTTATCACCCAATAGGCATTGGGCACTCACTTGAGGCATGCGTGGGCACTGAGCCCCTCCTCTATGTGATTCTTGTGAGAATACATCATCTACGATAGATGCTTAAGTGTAAAAGAACTAAAAAGAACCATGCATTCATTTTGAGAATCTAGGATGATTTATCATGTTAAGGCATCCATTCGGATAGCAAAAGAGGAGTATCAAACAACATATATAAATGATTCATAACACAAAGGAAATGCATTAGACTTATGATCATGAACACATATACACTTTAGAACAAAACCTTCTATTTATATTAATGAGTTCAAGAACCACATTAAATTCTTTAAGGCCATAACAGACTGTATAATAATGCGAGCAAGGTCATGCATCAAAAACTATACTACATCCTTCACATTACAAGGATAAACACAGACCCATCCCTCTAAATATGCCATCACTCCTATATTTTAACTATTTATAACCCATAGGATCCTCCATAACATTCTTGCGAGCTTCGCCTCTCTTCACCACCTCTACTACTCTTCTACTGCTACCTTCTACCACCCATGCATCTCTAGGTATAACATTTTTCCTTCACCTGTCATGCCTTCTGGGGTAAAATATCAGCTCCCAAGTGGTCCTCTAATGGAGCATGCCTACTTTGATCCGAGCTCTCCACTTTTTGCAATGATGTCTTTCTAGATCCTTCCATCGCATACATGGAATATTCCATTCTTGATCCTACAGCTTTTAGGTGGCATCATATCCACTCGCATATTAGACGGGTCACTCTTTCCTCGTGTGTTGTCTAAAACACTTTGAATATGGCTAAGTACCAAAACCATGTCTTTTCTTATGTGTGCGCATCATGCGTTCTTCTAAAACCTACTAGAACCCTACCCTACACACCTTCAACCCGCGCACCCTTCTTCAAATATGTCCCACACGTCCACGTGCCTTCTTACACTTAGCAAATATTTTGGGGCCCAACATCCTCTCTTTTATGAGGCTTTCCTACTTCCTTGATATTATTCTCTATTTTTACCACCACGGAGAAAGGTTATCTTAATGTCCCGGATTTTTTTCCCTCGATTATATGTTTCTTTCTTGTTAAATGCATCGAATATTTTATCAAGTAGGATTCATCACTTGGTGTCAATGTCATGGGAAATATAGTCAAGGTCTTGTTTAATCTACTATAAAAATCTTGGACAGGTTCATTGGGATTGTTTTTATATTTTCAAACTCTGCGGGAAGAATTGTCTAGAAAATACTTGTACCAATCACGAGAATCTTCCTGAAAAGTATGAATAAAAAATTTCACATATACATCCTCATTCTCAATCTCAAAATCTTCCATAATATTAACAAAAAACTTGAGGTGTTGGTCACCACTGATAGCGTTATTCCCTTGAAACTTAGTTAATCTATTCCTCACATCATTTGGAACTCCATTAGGATAACCCACCATATCCTAGAAATCTATAGGTCTATATACATTTACAGCAAAGGTTGTTCTAAGTGGAGGGTTAGCCATGTTAGTTTGAGCAGGTGTTCCAACAGGTGGGTTAAAATAATGGGGAACCTAAGGTATTTGAGGTAATGGTGTATGATCTTCAAAGTATTGGTCCTTTAATGATTCAGTCTCATAAAATACCCTATTATGTCTAAGTAAAAGAGGAGGGAGATGAGGAATACCCTTATTAGTTGAAAATGTAGGACCCTCTCAAGCTAAAGCGTACAAATTCGTGCAAGGAATACTTGATCAAGAACCATTTGAAGAGCTAAAGTATTCTTATATCAAAGGTTGATTACTCTCAACAAATGGCACAAATGTTTCTTCAAATTTTTGATCTCCAAGGGCTTTCCAGACTTGTTTCGTCATAGGATTTGTTCTTCCCAACTCTGGAAACAACTTGTTACCAGGATCTTTCTTAAAAAAGGAACTTCTTCCATCATGCTTTGAAAACTTTACTTGAAAGATCACAATATTTGAAACTCAAGGTACTAGTATTTAAAATATTTTCCGAATAACATGGAGTCACCACTAAGGTATTGGACCTTATATGTATAAATCATTGTATACAACTTGCCAATTAAAACTTAATGATGAATTTCAACAAAGTTTGGAAAATCTTAGTATCCTTTATTAAGATTAACCCCTAGCCAAGTCAAATTTAATGGAAATCTCACTTAAACTAGGAAAATACAAAGAACATAACTTCTGATTAAGCCCATTTTTGTAAAGCTTAGCAAAGGATGATGTCTAGATCATGTATTTGCATCTAAAAAATTAGTACATTACCAGAGATCGATGTCTCTTTGAATTTACAAAAAAATTCCCTAGAAATAGTGCCACGAGAGTATTGGTACCCAAATCACTCCATCCTTATAAGTCAATAAAAATCAACAATCTAAGCAAGATGCTTAGAGAAAGACATACTAGGATTTAAGTCATTTTATAGTTGGGGATGGATCTGCAATCTCTTTGTCACTTTGACTTGGGAAATTTTGGATAACACCTCACTAAGGGTATGACCTACCCTATTACTTTAGGTTCTTCCTGCAACTAGGGTGAGAGGACCCATTTTGTAACCTGTATTTGTGAGAAGAATGGATGGGATAAAAATATTTTATACTCTTTCTCTTAGGGATTTGAAGAGGAAGCCTCAAGAAGACATGGTCAATGCAGACATTATCTAACTCTCACGAGTTATCACTCTAGAAAATGTAGATGTCTCCTAAACAAGGCTCGAGTTACTAAATATTGATAATTCCAGCTTCCTGCTGAATATTTTTGATAAAGGATGGATAGAAATAATAGATTTCCTTACAATTTTTGTTTAAACAAGGAAAGCATGGGTAACTCAGATGTATCAAATGGTTATTGATTATGATTTTGATGTATTGGTAGTATATTAAGCAATATAAATTTGATTATACAAAATCCTTAAATGAACCTTAACAAATGTTGTAGGTAATTATTCTAGATGCAAAATACATATCACACAACTCACAACACTCATTCAGCTAGAAAATTTACATTCATGGAATCCCAAGAACACCGGATTTTACACAAACTTTGAGGACCTAAACAAAAAAGCTCATGATAAATTCTCAATAAAATTCTAACAATTTCTGATCGAATACATCCAATATACCCTTCTAAATTGAAAAATATCCTAAATTAGATAGATATAACTCAAATTTAAAATCATTTACTACAATATGAAGAAGAAAGCTCTATCAACAATGTAGTTACAACTACCAATTTTTCACCATTTTAGACTAAGACTTTGTGTAATTTATAGAAATTAACAACAAAAGATTGCAATAGGAATGCATATAATTGATTCAAATTTATCTTCAAAAAAATAGCATTTCTCATGAGAATAGAAGAAAATTAATTAAAGAAACTCCAACACTTAAACAAGGGGATATAACACCTATGATCTCAATGTCTACTAATGACTGTACATTGCAATCCTCTTGGTGAGAAGGTTTGGGAATGGATGAAAAAATATCAGGTATCTCATATTAGTTCATCTTAAGATAGTAGAAATTGGTTTTCTCCTTTATCTCTCTAAAATATTAGAAAAATTTAAACCCCTTATGCAAGAACATTCCTCTCGCATATATACAATTTATTTCCTCTCTTTCTTTTTCATTCCCACCAAAAGTGTGAATATTCAAAAGAATATTCCCCTTGACAACACACAATTTGATCTATTTTCATGTTGTTACGTGGAGGAATTACGAGTGATTCACATTCTTTCATTCTCTTAGAATGACTAGGATGCCACGTTTTCTTATCTAATTTTATATTTGACAAAACAAGTAAGTACTTTATGTAAATTCCTTGAATAGTTCAAATATTTTTGATGTGAATATTATTAGTCTCTAGTTTCAAACATCAACTTTGAAATATGCACAATAATCACTAGATCCCCTGATTTGAGCAGTCCTCCATGTGCAACTTGTTTTCATGATTAAGTATATTTTCTTTTAGATAGTAACCAATATATTCACCTTCAATTCCTTCATGTGGGCTGAGAAGGAAATATTTATTCAATTAATGGTGGTGATTCCATCTATTTCAACTCATTTGTACCATTTTCACAATAAATTCAGCTTCATTTTTTCATTGGTGTGCATCGTCTTTCTATTCTTAGACTTGAAAAGCTACTGCAAAACTCTTTATTGGTTAGATGATGAGAGTTTCTCTAGAAACAATCCTAAAGGAAATATCATAAGAATATATAAACCAAATCTTTGATTTAACGGGCCCGGATGAGGCATTTATCGAGATTTTTTCAAAATTGTAGACCCAGGGGATAACAAAGGGCCCTTAATATACCAAGAGATTTGTATTTTCCTCATTTTAAGATTGATTAGAATAGATCATTTTTTCTTGGATTTCAAAATGATATATTATAATCTCTTCTAGTGGGAGCACTAGAAAACTATAGAAGAATTGAAGAAATCTGGATTAAAATGAGACATATTGTGATAGGCGCGAGTGAATATGAGTCTCCCTTTCTATGCAATGAAGAATTTGTGTTGAGAGAATTTTCCCAGAGTCATACATACTTTATTATAAGACTTCAATTGATATTATGCCTATCATTTATCACAAAGTAAAGAAATTGGATAAACGAATCATCTCTCTCAAAAAGGTCCAATAGGACTGTGTGCCACCTCAACTATCTTCAATACCAAAGCAACATTAGTAAGAATACAAAAGGGGGAAACAAACTCTCAATGCCGAATTTTGTTTTGGATGAGGAAGAAGAAGAGCCATCATCTCTCAATGTTTTAAGGTATCAATTTTTACCACAAGGAAAGTAAGGGAAATTCTTCTCTCAATCTTTCATTCATTCAATGCAGGTGTGCTTCTTTGATGTAGTAAAAATTATCAAGACCATGTTTTTCTCCTCCAAGACAACATCCACATTTCACAAGGAGATACATGGGTGAGTCTAGTTCTAAGTCCCTAGTTCCACCATGTCCAAGGGCTACAGTACTTGCTCTTCTACCTACTCCCAATGTTCCTTCTCAACCTATTCTTGTTAAATATACTTCTTATAAAGTGAAAGGGAGGAAAGTATTTCCTACAGGTGGTTTTGAACTTTTGGACTAAGTATATTCTTATCAGAAGAAGATAGAATTAATGAATATTATGGATGGTCCTAGAATAGATGTTGACACATTGATGGGTATGGGGATGTCTCGTAATTTGTATGGGGAATTTTTGTTTACTCAAATAGACCAGGGTTCAAAAGATTTCATACAAAGAAAGAACATGCTGCTAAAAAAGTTCCCCTCATTCAGAGAAGATCTTAAAGTAGTGAAGAAGATGATTGAATGTACCTTTTATCCTCTTGTTTCCCTTTTTTATGTAATATTTGAAATTTTATACATATTTTCATGGGTAGTGCCCCTATAGATCCCCCTTTTTCTTTTCAAAAAGTACAACAAACTTCAAATTGTTACAAATAAATCACATGCTTCATAGCAAGTTTACAATTTAATCAAAATTGTAATGGAAATTTACTATTTTTCAATTCATCATTTTCAAAGTTTAACTACTCAAAGTATCTTTTAATTTTTTTGGAAAATAAGAGTATCAAATGGAAATAAAATACAATATCAAAAAGAATTATCCTTAGCATCTTAAATGGCCTTAGCTTCCACAATAACCTTGGCCTCTTCAATAGCGGGCATGGTAACATCATCCTCTTCATTTTCCTCTTGAATTTGTCTTTCCATGTAAGCATCATACCTCTAGAATAGTTGTTACAATTCTTCTTTGTCTAGGCCCTTGTGATTTTGGAAGATTATAGTTTCCCTGTTAATTTTCATCACACATTTCCCCATCTTGTATTTGATCTCTCTTGATTTGATTGTTAGGTCTTCAATTGTGTTTTCTACAGTTATTAATCTTTTGATGACCTCATATGAATAATTCTCATCATGAATATTCTTTTCAAAATATTATATCAAGAAATCCATCTCCAAATCACAATAAATGGTTCTATTTTTATCAAATACTAGGTTTTCCAATCTTATTTTTAGGGTGTCGATGCCTCTCTCAGTGCACTTCTTTTCTTCTTCCGTGATTCCCTATCATTATTCAATACACCCATTATGATTTTCAGCCAATCTTCTAGGATGAATTGAGTTCCCATTTTATCAGCTGGCTATATTCCTTCCTTTACAATTATCTCCTCACTGAGTTGATTAACGATGTATAATTTGGGAAGAATTCCTTCAATATAGAATAATTCATTATTGCATTCTTCAATCATGTCCTTGAAAAATTGAGATGAGAAATGAATTCTTCATACCTTTTCTTCACTTTTTCTAAGACTTTCTTTCCCTTCTCAGATAAGTTCTCAACCCAACTATCAAAAACATTAACCTTTTTAGTGGCCTTTTCTATGTTGCTCATTATTTTAGGGGTAATAGTAAAAGTTCCTTGATCTCCTTCTGATGAAACTATTAATTATTGAAAGAATGAGGTTAGAGTCTTTACCTACTCTTTTAGCTCCTTTTTACTTATTTTTTCTTAATCTACCCTTTCAAAGATTCCTTTTACTATTATTACAACATCCTGTTTAAGATTTCATCTTGTAGGCCTTCCCAATTGAATTTGCTGAATGCTATAATCATGAACTATTAATTTTTCCTTTGGGATATCAACATGGGGAGTAGAAATTTACAAAGTTTTGTTCCATGTTCTATCAAAGTGTGATCTTGTCATAATTCTACCATTCTTGGAGGCTTTCGCAGGTTTTTGAAAATCAATATTTGAGAAATCCAAAGCCTTTGTTGGGACAATATCCTTTCCCTTTTCCTTCTTCTTTTCCTTTTCCTAGAGAATTCCCCCTAGCCATCCTATCATGGGGTCATTATCATCTCCTATTTCCGAGGAGAAAAAACTTGTAGTTTGAATAAATGGCACCATTTTTGTTGATGCATCTTGAATTGTGAGTGTTCCTACAATTGGTGCTTTCACACTTGTTTCTGGTCTGCACTTTCAACTACTTTGGGTTGTTCCTCATTGTGCTCCTCGATGCCGAGTCTGTTGAACCTTTTTCTTCTTTATTATTAAGTGTAGATTGTTCACTCAGACCCTTATCTTTCTCTAAACCAACAAGTGTGCTTGTATCCTCTTTCAAAATTTTAAGGGAAGTGGAAGTCATACTTGTATCTTTTGGTAAATTCTCTACCTTAGCAGATTCCACACTTTATTCCTCTTCAGGTCCCTTGGTGGAGTGATGGCTTCCTTAATTATTTCTTTTGGGATCTCTTTTTCATCACTTATAATTTCTCCTTGTTCCTTATTTTTCATGGGAGGCTCTTGGAGAGAAGTATTCACTTGGGAATCTATCTCAATCTTTCCTTACTTTGTATCACATTTTTCTTGTACCTTAGTTGGTTGGGCTTGGGTACTTGATTCTTGACTTACATATTTATTTTCCACCGGTGTATTTAGTATAACAACATTTCCACCTTGTACACTTGGGGTGATGGTGAATTCAATATTTTTATACTCAATGACACTAGCAATTGGGACCTTTTCACTTTCTAACATTTCTCCTTCACTTTTGAATTGTGGCCACCAGTAGCAAGAGTAACCTCAAATCTGTCATCTCTTATATATCCATTTGAACATCATTTTATTTCTCTACTACATGAACTATATCTTTAATTTGAAACTTGAGTTCCTTGAAATTTTGTCTCCATCTCCACATCTGGATTTTGCTAGATATCAATCACATGGATTTTGTTATATGACATTCTCATAGTTTCATCTTTATATTTATCAATCTCAAAATAAGGTCTTCTCCCAAGCTCCTTTATATCAACATCAACTATTTTATGTCCTTTCAATGGTTTCCCTAATGAAAATTCCGTCTCAAAATCTCTTTTCTTATCATATTTCTCCACACTTAGCCATTTTTTTCATTGGTTTCCCCCACAAAATTTGGCCCATTTAGTACCCTAGTTTCTCTAATGATTTCTTTCACCACCCTTGTAGGAAATGTAGATGGAGTAGTGGAGATCACTGGTGTAAAGGGGTTTGCTTGAGTACCTTCATAGACCAATAATGGTGTGGTTTGAATAATTTGGGGAATTATAACCTTGTGTTGAGTTCAAATTAAAGAAGGTTCACTGATTACCTCTTATTCTCACTTCTTCTACTTTTTTGAACTTGGGATATTTTCCTCAACATTATTTTCTAGAGGCATAGTTACTCTAGATCTCTTCAATGATCTTTCATAATGCTTGGATTTTGAAACTTCTTTTCCTTGACACATTTTGTGGGAGATGGGTTAATATTTGTTAAAGATCCTCTCATTTTCGGAGGAAGGCTAGAATTCTAGGAAATGGTGCTATAGGAACCTTTTTTTGCTTGAACTAGATCCTTTTGACTACAAAGTACTTGCAAATGTAATAGGTACATTTTGCATTGTTTGTAGGAGTATACCTTCTACCTTCTGAATCAAAATAGTCCTAGATGTACCAGTCTTGCTTGTAGCTGTAGTCTAGGAATAAATTGTCTCTATGGTGGGCTTATTACTTGGAAATTATTGAGGTGCACTATTCAATGGGTCCATGGTCTAATCCCCTCTGCTAAAGAAGGGAGATATTCTTTCAAAGTAACCAATTTTCTGAATTCATTTAATACTTTAGTATTCTAGAGAGATAAATCAATGCCCTTTGTTATTAGCCAAGTCAATGTACGTCTCATAACATTGAAAATTATTCTATGGGGATCATATTCTTCTCCTTCCAATTAATATGAGAAACTGCCTTTGAGTCTAGATTTTGTTCAAGAGACACCTAGCTCACAACATTTTCATCATCCTCAATTCCCTAAGGAATAACAACAATTTTGCAGTCAATGATCTTCCTTAAGGTCATTATTGAAAAATATCTCTTCATAACTTCCTCATCATCCCTACAATTCATCCAAAAATCTTCAAATTGAGGCTCATGTTCACTAGAGGTGACAAGCCATCTATTATCAAAGTTTTTCCTTGGGAAAAACATGTCCATCTTGAATTTCTTCATCTCTTCATCCATAAATTTTTCTTTTGTGATGGATTGACATGTGTACCTTCCAATGGTAAGGGGAACTTAATGTTGGTCTTGTGTTTCTTTGCAATTCTCCCATGCACAGGAACTACTTGTCTAGCAAGCTCCATTAAAACCCATTTGTCATCAGGATACCTTGGTAACTTGCATGGCTTCCCCTCAAACCCACTTATTCTGAAGTAAGTGAAATATTTGTATTGAATGAAAAGGTACCCATAATCCAATATCATAGCATGAGTTATAGTTGATAATCTATATTATTCTAATTCATGATCAAATAAACTAACTAGTGGAGAAATGAACCCATCATGTACTGGTCTTACATTCCTTTTCCAATTATCAATCCTTAGCTATGGGAATACATCATAAACCTTATGTGTTTCAAATTTTCTAGCTTTTGTGAGCCATAGGAATGACCTGAAACATGTGGCATTATATATGAAATATGTCATCATTGAGAATCTAAGGTATTTTGTATCCCCTTCCCTTACTTTAGCGGTCAATAGTATAATTAAATCTTCTACTTCCTCAACAAACAAGTACAAGACACGGTTTTTGGGAATCCTTTTTATTGATGACTTTCTTTCGATTAACCATTGAGTGTTTAATACCTTGGCATATTCATCCTACCTATTTTGATATTCTTCACACACGGTTTGTACAATAGGTTCATCAATTTCAAGGAGTCCCAATATCTTATTGAAAATTTCAGGGGAGAAATCAACCACACACTTTCCACTTCCATCCAATACCTATAATTTCTCAGGGTCATAATTATGCGCACACCGCCATACCATCTTAGGAGCATGGATAATAGGTGGGATGGGATTTGCTAGAGAAATATATCTCTTACTAATAGATTTAATCAAATTACTTCGATTTTCACTGCGAAGCCTTCTTATGCAATCCTCTATGTCTCGCATCAAGTAAATTTGTGTCCTATATGTTATCTAAATTACTTGTGACACTAGAGGAAATAGAGAAACTTGAAGCATAAGTCTTCATCTTGTTTATTAATATATCTCCCCTAAATTACTAAGAAATTTGTGAAGAAATCTCTTGAGGTATAGGAAAATAATGTAAGTTACTTATTTCGTGAGCTTATTTTATGCAACTCTTCTTCTCGTGATCAATCTAGTCATCTTCAACATATTTTTTTATTTTTCATGTAATTATCCTCTGCTTATTTGATTTTTAACTCTCAAGCTCATGATCAACACTTCTCGATAAATTTTCCTTTACTCCTTCACGAATTCTCACAATTAGGGCACCAAAATATACACATGCAACAATAAAAACTTTGAAGTGTCGGAAAGTTTCAAATAATTTTGATTTAATCCATGCAAAAATGCATTGATGGCAGCAACCATAAATTTATTACATCTTGTCCGTCTATCCTACTTTTTTCATTTGAATGTGGATTGTCCACGTAGATCAATTTGATGTTTCACGGGCTCAGGGAGTATTTTTGCACTTTTTCACTATCTTTCAAATGCATACACATTTACAAATTTGACCAAAGAACCCATTATTTAAATTTCATTAAGATCATGAAAAGTTTTAAATCTTACAGGTAATGTAGTTGTGGGACCTTTACGCACATTTTTGTATTTTCCGAATGGGTACAAAATTACCTAGTTGACTTGAAACCCCATCTCTTTGAATTTTGTTGAAAACACAAAATGTTTCCTTGATGAGCCTTGGAGGTTTTATTGATTTTTCCAATTCATCAGCTAGCCATTAAAAATACACCATTGGCCCCACTCCTGCTCCAATCCTATTTTGACATGTAATCTTTTTTTGGGAGCAGGGTCAATTTATCCTTTTTACATTCCTTAACTCTAATATTCTGAGAATATTCGTTGGGCCTCGGGGCCAAGTTTTCACTTTGTAGTTAGTATGTAAATGATGTATCTTTGTAAGTCAAGATTTTTGTAACACAACCAATGGAAATATGCCATGTATCTTAAGGTGGTAGAACAAAATATGAAATTTGTAATAAAGGTCCAGAGGATGATACACGAAGAATATTTTAAAGATTAAACCTAATCAATATTGATTTTTTTATAAGGATATTTAGGGATGACATGACTACTATATTCCTTGACCAAAAATAGGATTCACACCCTAAACATAGTATTTTATTCACATTCACATGATCACATCTTTGAGCATACGTTTTGTAACCATGGGAAAATCGGTCAAATAAATTTTTTTGAATGCACACATTAGATAAAAGGGTGAGATCAAATAAATCACTTACATTATGATGCCTATGGTTAGGAGGTTTTCAAGCCTTATTCTTGGTGGTGCTTGGAGCTTGGATAAATTTATGTTGGAGCTAAGTTTGGAGGCACACTTGGAGTGTTTAAGAGATAAAAGTTAAAATTTTGATCATGTTGTTCACATGTCTTGGGAGGTTTGTAAAATTAGATGATTAGTTTCTTTGTATATTATAGAATTACATTATTAAATTTCATTGTGTACTATGGAGGAAAGTTTATATAAAGTTATGGTTATTGGAAATAGTTTTTCAACCATGTGAAACTCTTTTATAATGGAAAATCATTAAAATTTGTTTTGTTTATACCATAGTGTGAAAATAATATGGTTTAATTTGTGAAGCTTGTAAAATCACTCTTACATAATTATAGAGAATATAAAACCTTAAGATGGAAGATTCTTTTTATGGAAAAAAATTTTGTTGTTTAGGATATTGAAATAACCAAGAAATTTTCTTACAAACTTGAGTAAACTCTTCTTTATTACCCTTTTCCCATTTTTATTTTCAAGAAAACTATTACTTTTTTGTGAAAGTAGAATTTTGAAAGATTCTTCTTTACATATATGTACCGCAACATGATTCTATTTTAGGATATTTATTACATGTGATTATTTTATATGAAATTATTCACATTACAAGATTTATATTGTTGAGGAAATATCATAAACTCTAGTGATGAATTTCTAGTTATACACACACCCATATATATATATATATATATATATATATATATATATATCATCCTTGTAACCCTAATATAGGATTTGAAATTTCAATAAATCAATTTGATCAGCCATAGATGCAACCCTACACTTCGACTAAGGAATCAAGGAGAATAGATACACCAAAATTATTCCTCCATTAAAACCTATAAATTAAACCTGCAAAACAAAGACATAAAAAGAAATGAATGAGAAGAGAGAATGGAAAGGAATAATAATATCTTGAGATTTGTAAGGTTTCTCCCAAATATTTGATCAAGGATGTAGGATCAATTGATCCTAAGCCTCCTATTTATCATTGGAGGGGATATTTTGTAAGTGGTCAACTTGTTCGACTTATGGGTTTATTTTCTCCTCCTTTTATAATTGATTCAAATATTGTTCTTAAAATTTATTTTAAAGTGAGTTATTAGTGTTAAGGATCCTTTATAGATCTGAGTGGCTTAATTGAATGTTTTTTCCTCTTTATTTGAATTTTTATTTGGTAGAAAACATTTTAAACTATATAAATAATTATATTCCTAGTTATCTCTTGATAGGAAAACACAACAACATTATACAAATTAGAGTGGCTTCATGACCTTATTTGGAAATTTAAATAACCATATTCAATATGATCTTGGAAGATAGGGTATAGGTTATTTTAAATTATTGAATATTATATTAGAAGAATTGAACCTCAATTAGTAAGATTTGAATATAAGATAACATTAACAAATTACTTCTTGTATTTCCAAGAAGTTGGTTAATTATTATGTTAAATAAAATTGTGTAGAAATGGGTTGATTATAACACTCATATATGAGTTTATCCCTTGGTGAGAAATAATAATAATCCTTACAAGACTGAGATATAGGTCAAAAATCATTGATAGTAATGAAATTTAAACCTTATCCTTGGTATAAATAAAACCCAAAATAGAATAAAAATTATTTGGACCAGCCATAATAATTAGAGCAATGCCTATATCTAGATTTAAGCCTACACTACAAGAATTACATTATTAGACCCACAAATTATCTCATATGGTGTAAAAATATTATGATTGATCAATTTAAAATGTTTCTAAACTAGTTCTAATCATTGCATATAACTGAAAAACAATTCAGAAAATTTACTAGGTTATTGAGCTAATTGGTTGCTTAATTTAAGGTCATATAACCTTGGGCATCACACTTGGTATAATATCTCAATTTAAACACTAGATGTTATAGGGACAATGGAAATAAAATTGATTATGATGGATTAATTAAATAATCCCTTTTTAATAATCATTTCTAATACCACACTTTGAATCTAAATTTTTATGTTTCCTTTTCTTGCAAAGATGTCTAGATGTGGTATGAGGTGTTGATCAATTAGGGCTCTAGGATATAGGGCACCTAAGGTAGAGATGCATGTAGTAGATTTTGGACCAAGATACTAGAAACATTACAATAGATGAGATTTGTAAGGAACCTCCTTCTGCACTTAAAGAAGCGGTAGAGGAGGTTCTTGAGCCCGATCGAGGGTGGACACTCGGTGAAAAATCAAAATGATACATAGAAATGGGTGAGGTCTCATATGTATTTTGTTAATTTTGAGAGGGTTTACACACTTTTCCAGATTCATTCACATGACATTATGGGGCCACCACAATCAAACCAGACACATTCACCTATTAGAGATATTGTTAAGCATCATCGTAAGGATCATAATAAAGATAGTGTTATGAGGGATCCCTCCATTTATATCCACCCACTTACAAAGGGATGAATGATGGTTTTGGTGCCAAATCATAGACCCCGAGTCTTGATTCTTTCTTAGGACTACACACCTATAAGATAAATATCAATGCTCGGCTTGTTATTCACCTCCTAAAAGACACAACAAGCATTTTTTGGAGGAATGAGGAGAGTATTATACATCTGACACTAGAGAATTTTACTTGGGATATGTTTGAGGAGTGATTTCGGGCCAAATATATGTCGATAATTTTTTTCAGAAGAGGATTGATGAGTTCCAAGACCTTTGTCAGGGATCGAGCACTATGGCGCATATGAGTCTCATTTCCTAGACCTTTTTGTAGCATGTGGACTATTTACATGATGAGAATTTATACATGAACATGTTTAACAAGGGCCTGAATTCATATCTATTTGGGGTAGTTAGGATGTTATCTACTCGACCCTATAAAAGGTGATAGAGAAGGATTATTTGGTAGAGGAGAATAGGGGCAAGGCCTAAGAGTATCGTGACATGAACACAATTAAGATACATGATAAAATTCATTCGTATCAAATCGTAGATCATGAGGTGTAATTCCACCACCAAGATGGGATCTCGAGCCTCCATAGACAACCCCAAGACCCATGTTGACCCAAAAATAATTCACAACACCGTGCATAATAGTAATAGAGGAATAGATATACATAAGAAATGTAGAGAGGAAAACACTTGAGGACATTTTGATTTTGATAGGGAAAGGAGACATGGAAGCCAATAGGTTCAACCAAGATATGCACAAAAAAATTCTTCTAGGGTTGGACTCATAGGTTATGTTCACCAAACTACATGTGGGATGGCCACACGAGAGGAATCACTGGGATGTTACATTTTTGGGTCCCATGATCATTATGCTCACCTATGTCCACACAAAAATTATTTTTCTAATAGATAGAAGATACCTATATATTAGCATATATGAGATGCTCTCACCATGTTTATACAATAGTAAATAACCAAGCTAGGCCTAGTGCCTGACCACAATTATTGGGACCACGGGTATTATCGGTGGTATTTATGTATTTGTGTTATTTGACTCGAAGGTTATGATTTTTTATTTCACCTTCTATAGTGGAATGATTTAAGATGTTAAGATCAAGGTAGCTAGATAGAAGGCATATTGAGTTAGATACTAGGGATAAATTAATCATTAAAAAATATGTAGGTACTTACATGTACTATATTTAGGTGTGTTCTCCACTACTTTAGACATTCGTTCTTAAATCTAGGTTCCTACGCGTTAGTTTGGGTATGGATTGGATTGAGTCTAATTAAGCTAAGGTGGATTGTCAAAATAAGAATATTGATTGTCAAGATGATCTTGTTAGTTCAATTGTGATATTCGGTATTCATAGGCCTAGTTTCTTGCGTATGCTATTTTCTAATAAAATCAATAGGAGCACGCATAAGGGTTATCATATCTATGTGATCATGATCAATTACCGATCGGAGGATATCCCAGCTAGTTCACCTCTTGATGAGAAACCTATTTTGAGAGAGTTTGTATATTTTTTTCCTAGTGAGCTTCCTAGTTTACCACCATGCGAGACAAGTTAATTTCACTATAGACTTGGTACTTTGTGTCACTCTAATTTACTAGGCACTATATAGGATAATTAATCGTAAGATTCATGAGCTAAAAAGTTAGTTAGAGGAGTTACTAGAAAAGGGTCTCATGTGCCATGGTGTGTCCCCTTGTGGTGCACCTATGATATTTGTGAAGAAAACAGATGGATCCCTTCCGTTGTGTGTTGATTTTAAGGAAATTGAATAAGGTAATGGTGAATAACTGTTATCCCCTTCCAAGGATAGATGATTTATTTAATCAAATGCAAGGATCTAGAGTTCTATCCAAAATATATCTTAAGTCAATATATCACTATTTGTGCATTGTAGAAGAAGATATTAACAAAAAAACCTTTCACACCCGTTATGGAAACTATAATTTCACCATGTTTCCATTCGGTTTGACTATTGCACCCGTAGTCTTCACGATCCTCATGAATGGAGTTTTTCAATACATTCTTGGATTGATTTTTTTAATTTTTTCTTGATGAATTTCTCATCTATTCCCGCTCATAGGAGGAGCATAAGGAACACTTGAGACAAGATCTCCATGGTTTGAGGGTGCAGAATTTTTTTGGGAATTTAGAGAAGTGTTCTTTCTTCCAGAGATAGAGATTCGATATTTGGGACACATCATATCTAGCAAGGGTATCTCTGTAGATCCCTTGAAGATTCATGGCATCTTATATTGGCCAACAACCACTACAATGACGAGAGCTTAGGAGCTTTATGGGATTTGGAAGGATATTATCACATTTGTGTAGGATTTTTCTAGGATTTCTCATCGTATCACTTTCCTTCAAAGATAAAGGGAAGATGTTATTTTGGTAAGAGAAGTGTGAATATGATTTCCAAATACTCAAGGAGTGATTGAATACACAACCCATTCTTGCGATGCACGATCCATTGGGAGAGTTTTTATTTACAATGATTCCTCCCTAGAGGGACTTGAGAAAGTCTTCATACATGAGTGGCGTGTTATTTCATTTGAGTCATGAAAGATCAAGGATTATTAGCTTAACTATCCTACACATGACCTTAATGTTGGAGTTGTTGTTCAAGCGCTAGTTTGTTAGAGAAAGTTTCATTTGGGGAAAAAAATTTCATGAGGATGACCATTTAAGCTCACAAAACATCTTCTCAAATCCTAATTTTAATTCCAATTAATGTCATTAGATGTTGTTATGTGAGTATGATATGGACTTCTATTAAATTATTTGAAAGGAGAACTTCATTATTGATGCCTTAAGTAGATGATGACATGAGCTTTCCTCTTTGACTCTTTTTTTGACTTACGAGGCTTGATATTACGAGATCTTTTTGAGTGGCATATTTTATGAGGGAGCTAGGTAGGTGTTTTACTCGCATGCTTTGTTGGAGGGCGATACGAAGGATGTATTTTAGAGGTATATGGTCTTCTTTGATTTCAAAGGTGTATTTATGTGGCCAAGGTGGGATATTTGTATAGTTTCATCCTCTTTGAGGCTCATCAAGCCCCATACATAGCCCATCCTAGTGTAAATAAGATGTACATAAAATTGAGACAATTATACTATTGGCGAGGTTGCTGACATTATATTGTAGATTTTACACCTGTTATCTTGAGTTTCGTAGGGTTAAATTTGAACACTCTCATCCCGAAATACTTTTATACCCCCATGATATTCCCGAGTGGAAGTGGGATGTAATATCTATGGATTTCATTGTTGGCATTCCTAATTTTTGTATCACCATGATGACATCAAGGTAAGCTGTGGATAAGTTGATCAAAGTTTCTCATTTCTCACAACCTAAGGTCACCTATAATGTAGTCTCCATTACTAGATATTTTTGACGATATAGTTAAGTTGCATGGGATTTCAAAAAAATTCATAAGTGATCGGGATATTATTTTAAATTTAAGCTTCTAAAATTCCTTGAGGCCTCTCTTGGTACGTAGATTAAATTTATTTCATCTTATCACCCCAATATAGATGGAAAGATAGAGAGGGTGAACCAAGTACTTAAGGACATGATGAGAATGTATGTTATGGATTAGAAGAAGAAATGATAATACTATTTATATCTATTTGAGTTTGTATGCAACAATAGTCATCATAGCTCCATTGGTATGAAACCTTACAAGGCCTTGTATGTGAGACAATACAGGACACTACGAGTGGGGATATGTTGGATGACATGGTTTTTCTAGGGAAATGTTTTCTTTAGAATATGGGCAAGATGTTATTTTGATTAGGCATATCTTGGAGTAGGCACGGGAATGTTAGAAGGCATATGTAGACACCAAGAGGGTTGAATTTCACTTATCTATAGGTGATAATGTCTTCTTAAGAGTGCATTTGCACAAGATTACAATCCGTTAGAGAAAGGTATCTAAGATCTCCCCTCACCGTGTGTTGGTACTTTTGATATTCTAGAGGTCATTGGTCTAAATGATTATTATCTATATTTTTACCACGCATTACTAGTGTCCATGATGTGTTTCATGTTTTAGTTTTACAAAAGATGTACCTAAAAATTCTCATGTATTGGATTAGTAGTATTTTTAGGTGGAGGATGAAGGAAAGTAGATACTAGATCTTGTGCATATCTTTGGTACATCGGAGGTTGGCCCTTTGAGGGTGAGAGTTGGACTAGGAAATATTCTATTGGGATAAATATGATGAGACAAAAACCACTTTAGAGGATATGACATGATTGAGAGATAGATATACTACCTTTTTAGTGGCTTCTAGGAGAAATTCTAATTCTAGGGGAGGGGGATGTAGTACCCACCAACTTTAATACCTTTATCATGTTCATTTGACTTGGTTTGATCATTTTATTATTACATATGGAGACATTTGACATTTTATTATGAAATATATGAATTTGATACTTCATGTTTTATCATCATGTTGATTATGTTACTCTTACACTTGGCGGGACACTATTGTGATAATCTTTTCTTATTCTTGTTATATACATTTTATGTGGTTTAGAGATGATGATATTGATGATTATGTGGTGATATAGATACCATTTTTATATTAGATATATCATTTCTTTAGATCATCATTTTACATTAATGGTGATTTAATATAAATTGAAATAAATCTAATTACACAAGTAACTACTATAATAAATGATATACAAATTATAGAATACAGTGATGCATAAGTAACAAGCATACAATGATGTGAATCCCTAAGAAAATGAGATCGAAAAGTGACTCAAAACATTCTCGTGTCATCCGGGAGTGATCTCGACTGAGTATCTATTAGAAAATATTGAGATCACCATTGTCAAGGCTCATTGGAGGTTCGAGACCTAGAATTGTGCATGATAGGATCACCCAAAAGAGGACAAGAGTGCATGTGTGCTAGTGATTGGATCTAGTTTCTAGTGTCTACCCAGATGCTTTGGTTCTAAAATTTTCTATATAAAAGGATATTTTTGTTAGTCTTTATTTTTTTATCCGGTTTCACTCTAATGACATCTATCATTCTTGTAATCTACTAAAGAGATACCTATCTGTACATACCCATAAACCACATCAAACGTAATAAAGAATATGAAGAAAGGGTAGTCAGATTGACCTAGCGGTCACCCAAAGAGTGAACTTAGTAGTGAGCGGTGCACTACATTTCAAAATCCATGTAGTTACGTGTAATGATGTTTATTCCCTTGTGCAAAGTTGCATGGTAATAATAGGCTAGATAAATAATTTAGGAATGTATTTAATGTGTGTGATAAAATAAAATTAACTTCCAACTCCTATATTGCGTATGTCGAGTGATGCATCCATAGTCCCTTTTATGAGTGTACTAGATGAATGCCTTTGAATTGATCTTGTTTATTTGAATGCAAGCTTAGATGATGATAGGTAAGTATTAGTGCTTGACATTGTATTTGAGAGCTATAACTATGTATATATATTATTACCTTGTTTAAATTTTGTAGTTGACAACTAGAAGGATAGCCCAAAAGTATAAAAGATGCCCAAGAAATAAAAGAGACGTGAAAGAGTGAGAAAAAGGGAGAAAGGGTTAGGATCATACATGAGGGACATGAATGCCTTGGTACTAGTGTCATAATTGAGCACTAGTGTCTAAGGTCATCAAACATAAATCAATTAAATAATGATAGGGTTGTAGGGTGTGTATGGTCAATAAAATTATAAAGGAAAAAGAATAAGACCCAAAAGACATTGTTAATTACTATTTTTCTTGCTTAGGAGTCATGTATATATGAGTATGCTCTAGAACCTAGAAATGAACCCAAGTGCATAGATTTTGTGTCTACATTTCACCCCACTTTATGTTATTAAGTGAATACTAAATAACATAAAATAGATATAGAAGATGCATACCTTATGATATTCTAGAGAATAATGTTGTCGATAGCGTGCTTTGAGTGGACAAGTGAAGCTTGCAATGATCATACTATGAAGTGTGGAGAATGGGAAAGGGAAGTAGACCAAAGGGGTGAAGTGTATGTGTAACTTTTACCTATTATTGTAAGATTGTTTTTGTTGATGTAGGTTGCTTCTTGTAGCATATTAAGGAAAAACTACAAAAGAAGAGAGAAAAAGTAGTCAAAGTTTCATATCTGATAAATCAAAGTAACATGTATATAAGTAAGTAAAAGTATGAAAGTATGTAAAAGGAAAGTGTGCACCTGATGTCTAAGAGTGTAAGAGATAGAGAATCATCATGATTTTCTTGGAGATGTTGCTGAATTTGTTGCCAATGGTGATTTTTTTGGGTGATATCACACTAAAAGCAAGTTTTTTGGGTGATCTCATGCCAACAAAGAGTTTTGGGTGATTTCACGCCAAGAGAAGAGTGTTGGGGGAGAGGCTTAGCTTTTATCTCCTTCCATGACTCTGCCCAACAAGCACTACTACAAATTGTATGTCTTGATTTGTTTGGATTTGTTCCATTTTTTTACGATTGTTCTTGATTTTAGCTAATTGTAGGTGATATACTACAATATGTCACTGGAGGCAAGTGCTTACGACTGTAGAACTATGCTTAAGATTGTTGGAGATCATGTTGTGATGTGAAATTGATTATTTATACCCTTATGAAATTAGTGCCAAGGGGAGTACATAGCGCGTCGGTGCTACTATCTACTATTGGGTGTTAGTGTCCACTCTATTTGTGTGGTCTAAGTCGATTCTGGACCATTCGTGACTATATTCTTGTGTTGATTCTTTATTGTGTTGAGCGATATTATGGATATAAGTTGTTATAGGGGTGATTTTTTCACCTATTAGATGGTGCCTTAGTTAACTAAAATAAAATATTATAGTGTAATCTAATGTTATAGGAGCAGTAAATAAATGACTATAAAATGTAGCAAATACACCCAAGAAAACTAAGCAATAAAATGTGAAACCCTAATGTGCAAAGAGGGTTAATAAGGGATTCACTAATTCATAGATGTTGTAGGACTGGGTCACTATGTAGACCGAGTGAACAAGAGGAGGAAAACATCACATGGGATCCTAAGAAATTGTAGTTTTGGACTTTCTAGCTAGACTGGGCACACTGGAGAGGGATAGGGGCACCTTTTGGCACCACTGGTTTGTAAAAATGAACACAAAATCTCCTCTAAGGTGTCCCTAAGTTTTTTCCTATGTTCACTTCCTATTGCGTGAATTTCCTTGTATGGTCGTTGAAGCACTTTGGTAAATGTGCAATAGAAAATCACCTACAAAACTTGAAGCAAAGCATAAAAACCTAAAAATAAAGATGATTATGAAGGGTCCGAACTTTCCTTAGTGGCCAAAATCGTGGACTTATTAACTAAGCATTGCACTACATCTTAGACTCAATCTATTTTTAGGTATGTTTGTGTGGAATTGTTCCCTAGGTTCTCTTGTGTGTGTCATACTTTTTTATTAGAGAGAAATAAGTAGATGTAGAATGTAGATAATGTGTACATGGAATAGAATAAAATCCCCTCCTATAAAGTGTAATGTAGAAAAACAATATTTTTCCATTGTGATGGAGCTAGATGGATGCAAATGGAGTAATAGATTCCTTGGATGGATGCACTCCTAGGTTGTGATAGTAGATGCTTAGTGTTTTCTCCCTCATTATGGTTCTCTTTCTTTAATTTCATAACTAACCACGAAAAGGCCGACCACCAAAAAATAAGAATCTCAAATGACTAGAAAGTTCCTAAAAAGTGAGAGTAAAGTGTAAAGAGGATAGGGGCACCCAAAGGGGATGAAGGCTCCTAGCGCTAGTGTCCTAGATGGGTGCTCTAGTCTAAAAAAGGTGAAACTGAACTATAATATGACATACTTGGTTAATAAAGGTGCAAGATTGAAAGTAGCAATAGAAAGCAATGAAAGGTGGCCAAAGACATGGGTTAATCAGTACTCTTCTTGCTTAGGAACCATGCAAATAGTAGTATGTGATCGAGACTAAATAATGACTCAAAGTGTGTGATTTTTTGTCTACATTTTCCCCAAGTCTATAATGGTGAGAATAATTCTTGGTAACATAAACTAGATAGATATGTGTACTTGATATCCATGTAAATCAATGTAAAAAACATGCTAAGGGACTAGACAAATAGTGGAGGGACAAAAAAATGAAGTGTGGAAACTAAAGATGCAAAATTAAAAAATTCATGAGAGTGAACCTAGGGTGGAAGAACATATGTAGATGCAAATGTGTATGGTGTACCTATATGGTTAGTCTCTTGTGTGAGATACACCATCTATATGTGTGATGTTGATTATTTTCTTCCCATTCGAATGGACATGAAAAAGAGAAGACGATTAAGTAGTCTATAACACATGTTAAATGTGTAAAAAGCATGTATTTATGTTAAAAGTGTGTAAGGAAAATAATAAAATGAAAAAGAAATATGTGCACCTGATCCATGATGAGAAAAGCGGTGTAGAAAGGATCTTTTCGATGTCATGTGATTTTTTTGATCTCACGCCACTGGCTAAAGAAGTGTAGGGAGGAAAGTTTGATTTATCCTCCAACCTATAACCGCTTCCCAAGAACTGAAGAGATCTCTATATTTTTTGTTGTGTGTGATCCAATGCCACTGGATGAAGTAGTGTAGAGAGGAAGGTCTAGTTTATCCTCTAACTTTGTAAATGTTCCCCATAATGCAAGGATAATTTTCCTATAAAAGGCATTGTGTATAGAGTTCTATAGAATGATATGAACCCACTTGTTGTGTAACCCACTATTTCATGGACAGAAAATGAAAACTAAACTACACCGGTACTACATTTTGTAATGTGTGTAAACCCAAATGATGTCCCCCTCTTTGGGGGTGCATGCAACTTCTCGAGATAAAAAAATGTGGCCTAAAATAGGATCGACCGGTGATACTATGCCTGTAGGGGGGAGGGGATGTGCTTTGTAAAAACCAAAGCACATACAAAAATGTGGTTAGAAACTAAGTGTTATTACAAACAAGCATGCATGTAGAAAACAAGTGTAAGCTACACACAATATGTAAGAAAATAATGTAAACACCCAAAAGGACCACGTAGGCCACAAAAAGTGGGTTGTGAACATGGGACATAACTCACAATGGCATAAAACACTCAAGGGCACAAAAAAACAATTTTTCACACAAACAAAATGAAAAATCCCACAAACAAGAGAACAAACAACAATAGCAAACAATGTAACAAATAAGTCGTAAGCAAATATCATCGCATGAAAAATGATACACATTAAACACGAGACAACATGTTAGAAAGATAAAATGTATGTCAAAAGCATGCATAAGATGATAATGAAAAGTGCTAAGTACAAAATTAAACAATAGATCATGTAGTGTACGAAAATGGATCACCCTAGGAGCTGATATAAGACTATTACTAGGTACGATGCCAAGCATCCATGCTACGTGTAATGGAATTGTGTAATCTCAAATCACAATTAGAAAAAATAGTGAGCGTGCATCTATGTATGATAAAAATAATGGCATACAAGAAATATATCTAGCTTGTGTAATAAGATGAACATGTACAAGTAAATGCAAGTAAGAGTAAAAGAAACCAAGATATGCAATATGTTGTGAATCGATGGAATGGAATCTAGAGTGAATGATAGGATCTGTGTGCCCCAGAGTGAATAGAATTGTATATAGTAAGGTTAACTTGTTTATTCCCCTTCACCAGTCAAGAATGAGCCATAAACAAGAGTTCATCATCGGAAATGGTTGAACTATATGTTGTATGTATCGTGATTTGATGAATATGTAATTATTATTTATGACATATATATGAAGTGTGCAAAGATGTGTGATGATTTATCCTAAAGCTCATATCACTTGATGATGTTATAGTAAGTGATTATGTAGCCTATGGTGTATATTACTAAATTATGCAAGCATAAGTGATGATGTATCCTATAGCATATCTCACTAACACCGGGAATTTGGTATGAGAAAATAGATTGAATGGTTGAGTGTGGGAAAGCAATGTGGTTCATTTGTGATGTATACCCTAAACAATCCATTATGGACCGTGAGACTAGAGTGATTCATAGGGTAGTGAATGCAACGCATATAAGTATATGTGTAAGGTGTAGAATATGTGTAGTAGATGTGATAAGGAGAAATCATCATGTGATGTGTAATGTGTAGAGTATAATGTAGGATGTGTAGTATGTAATGTAAGAGGTTTGGCTGATATATGATGTGTAGATGCATAGTAAGACGTAAGATGTAATATGTAGGATGTGGGATGCATGTATGTAAGATGTGTGAAAATGTGTGATGTGTAGTATCTATTGTATAATGTGTGAGGTTCATGTGTATATAATTCCCTCAATAGTCAAGTGTGAAACAAAGCACAAGAGTGCGTCATTGGGTACTTTGATGCTATCGTATGTCAAAGTATGAGTGGATTAAGCGGATGTTGGATTGTTATGTGATGAAGATGTAATACGCATTTTTTGTTTAGAATAATGAGGGGGTGATAAGTACCACGCCCCAAAGTATTTAAGTCATGGAAATTTAGTCAAAATATGCTAAGTGGATCGAGTGTAAGGAGTAGTTTATTTGACAAAAGTGATTAGATGTTTGAGCGAGGATTGGATAGGTTCCTTAAATTACGAGTCGAAAGATATCATCTAGAGTGTGCTTTTATTATGTAGCAAGTGGTTTCTTGTTAATTGTAGATGACTTGATAGGTGAAGGAGTTGTAGTGATATTTATAAGGGGTTGTTTAGTTCATCTTAGTAATATTGAATCGACTTAGAAGGAGGAAGTGTTGGGGTAATTTGGAGAGGTGGTTGATTGACTTGAGTAGATTGCATAGGTGGCACTTGAGTGACGGAAGAATGAATACTAGAAGTGATGGTGTGATGCTCACTAGACATTGACGAATCAAATTTAGGAACCCACTAGAGATGTAGCATTTGTAGATGGGCATGCAACAAAATGTTGTGCAACGAATGAGATAAATCCTTGACACTAAATATTTTTGATTCTTCATTTTAAAGTGTAATAGTCATTTCTTGTTATGTCTATTGATTCAATGAAAATTTCAATACGCATGACCTTGATATTTTACAAGATGATAAGGAGGATAGAAATGAGTAGGTGGAAAAGTGATCAATTGAGGAATAATGATCTTAGTAAGAATGTCATGTTGCTTAATATTATGATCAAAGGTGAGAGGATTCGATAATTGTATGGCTAAAGGTTCACTGATATGAACACAAATAGTGGGCATAGAATGAGGATGAGATGGAGAGGGAGGAAAAAATGATCCTAGGAAGCATCCTTAAGATGTTAAATTTCATATTTGAGAGATGTAATTGTGGATTCCATATCCTTAAAATTATCTTGAAGAAAAGAATATAAATATTGAATTGAGTCCAACATGGATTGATTAGATGAAGGATCACAAAGGCTAGGGTCATCGATAGAGGAATGAAGCTAGGACTTATTTTTGTGGTGACATATCTTGAGGAAGATACATGGCATCTAAGGTTTTTGTAAAACAACCTAGTAATTGGGATGCATCTTAAGTAAATCACAAAAATAAATTTGGGGAATTTGATGACCTATGATAGAGGAAAGATGAGGATCATATGTTCAAAAGTGGTTTGGTTCACCAAAATGATTAACTAAAATAGAATATTATAGTATAATTTAACATTATAGGAGCATTAAATAAATGATAATAAAATGTAGTAAATACACCCCAAGAAAACTAAGTAATAAAATGTGAAACCTTAATTTGCAAAGAGGGTTAAGAATGGCTTACCCGATTCATAGACATCGGGGACCGTGTTACAGATGTAGACCAGGTGAAAAGAGGAGGAAACCATCACATAGGATCCTGAGAAAGTGCAAATCTAGACTATCTAGCTAGACTAGGCCATCTCGGAGAGGGATAGGGGCACCCGTGGGTGCCTTGTTCCGAGATCCGAGCACCCGGTCTATAGAAAGACCAGAAACCTCCTCGAGGTTTCACCGAGTGCTTTCCTATGTTATCTTCCTATCGTGTTAATGTCATTGTATGGTCCCCAAAGCACTACTAAAATTGTAATAGAATAATCACCTACAAAACCACAATCAAAACATCAAAAACCTAGAAATGAAAGATACATAGGAAGGGTTCGAATTTCCTTAGTGGACACAATGGTGGACTTACTAGTTGAGCACTTTGCACTACATCTCAAACCCAATGTATTTCTGTGTGTGTGTGTGTGTGTGTGTGTGTGTGTGTGTGTGTGTGTGTGTGTGTGTGTGTGTGTGTGTGAAATTATGCCCTAGGTGCTCTTGTGTGTGTCGCACTTTGTGAGTAGTGAGAAATAACTAGATGTAGAATGTAGATAATGTGTGCATGGAATAGAATAAACTCCCTTCATATGAAGTTCTATGCATAAAACCATCCTTTGTCCCTTGTGATGGAGCTAGATGGATGAAAATGTAGCTATAAATGCCTTGGATGGATGCATTATTAGGTGGTGATAGTAGATGTTTGGTGCTTGATCCCTCATTATGTAATCAAATTACTTGATTAATCCCGATTATCACCAGCAATAGAACACCAAATAACACAATATTGCAGATAATTTCTCTCAATATGAAAGTAGAATAGCTTGGCCACTTCGAGGGGGAAACCTCCAAAACATATAATAAGACTCAAATACTCAACATAATAATCATCCACTACCTTTAACCCCTATTTATACTATTCCTATGATATGGCCATCAACAAGGCCGACCAACCAATGATAATAGATCATATATGAAAGAGATACATCATGATAAGAAGTTATGATAGCCACAAGTTGGCTATATCCATCCCATGTAAGATATATAATTAAGGGTGTAACATGCCCCTCCCCTTCAAAGAAACATTGTCCCCAATGTTGGGAAGCCCTAGATGTTGCTGCATGAATGCTTCATCTTCCCATGATGCATCCTCAATATTCATATTCTTCCACTTGATCAGGTACTCGGTAATGACTCTGGTCCTCAGTATTTTGGTGCATGTCTGAAGAATGCCTTCAGGTTCCAATATGATCCTTCCTTCCTCGTCCAGTTCCGGAAGCATTGATTGGGTGGAAATGTGCTACCCAATAACTTTCTTTAAGCAAGAAACATGGAAGACTAGATGTATTCTACTTCCTGGAGGGAGCTCTAGCTTATATGCCACACTACCAATTTTCTGCAAAACTCGATAAGGACCATAGTATTTAGGAGCAAGCTTATTATCCTTTTGTTGTTGTTTTAAGGATAACTGCTTATATGGCTGTAACCTTACAAAAACAAAGTCTCCCTCTTCAAAGTGTCACTCACTTCTATGTTGATCAACTTGTTGCTTCATACGGTTTTGTGCCCATGCCAAATTTTCTCTAAGACTAGAGAGTACCTCATGCTGATGTTGAATGTGATCTTCGAATGCTCTCACCTTTGGTTTGACCTTCAAGCTAGATATGAGTGATGGAGGATGGTACCCATAAAGTGCCAGAAATGGAGACATTTTAGAGGAGGTATGAAATGAAGTAATGTAGAACCATTCTGCCAGTGGCAACCATTGCACCCAACGTTCTTGTTTATCTGAAGTAAAACATCGAAGATATCCCTCTAGACATTTATTTACCACCTCAGTTTGCCCATCTGTTTGAGGATGATAAGAGGAACTTTGGGCTAGTTGGCTACCTAGACAAGAGAACAAATTAGTCCAAAATTTACTTGTAAATATTGGATCACGATCACTTACTATAATTTTTGGTGTGCTATGGAGCTTTTGAACTGTATCTATAAAAGAGATGGAAACTGTACTAGCTATGAAAGGATTAGCCATGGCACAAAAATGAGGATATTTGGTAATTATGTCTACCATGACCATGATGACACTTTTTCCTTCTGATTTAGTTAATCCTATGATGAAATCCATTGATACCTCTTCCCATCTCTCACTAGGAATAGACAGAGGTTGGATAAGACCAGTGTCTTAATGGTCTCGCCCTTATTTTTTTGGCACACCAAACATTCTGCCACAAATTTTTCATCTCCTTTCAACCCTCCCAAAATAAATCCTTCTTAACTCTATGATATGTTTTCAGACCCCTGCATGGCCACCTATTAGAGAAGAATGTGGCTCAAAGAACATGGTGTTTAAGTGTAGAGTTCTTACATAGATATAACCAATCTTTGTACCATAATATATCCCCCTTCCATATAAATTGAGCTGATATGGATGGATCTACCTGGATATTTTGAGTGAGAGTATGTGTGGTTTCATCTTTCTTCCATTCTTCACGTGCTTGATCTACTCAATCTGCATTTAGTATAGATATGGCACATAACAATGCTTTGCAGACTCATCCCTCTGAGCGAGCATCAACGACCAAATATTCCTTTCCTTTCTTATAAACAATCTGAAAGTCATATCCCAACATCTTAGTGACCCATTTTTGTCATTCTTCTAAAGATAGACATTTCTCTAAGAAATATTTCAAACTATCATGATCAGTTTTTACCTTAAAATGTCTACCCATCAAGTATGGTCTCCATTGTTTGACTGCATGTAGTATTGCCATCATTTCCTTTTCATAGGTGGGCTTTAACAAATTCTTTCCTTTTATTTGTTGGCTCTCAAAAGAAATGGGGTGTCCTTCTTGCATTAGTACTACTCCGATTCCATTTCCTGAAGCATCACACTCAACTACAAAAGTTTTGGAGAAATCTGGGGTTGCCAATACTAGAGTGGTGCACATAGTTGCCTTCAATTTTTCAAATGCCCTAGATGCTTCCTCATTCCACTAAAAGGAGTCCTTCTTCAATAATTTTGTGAGTGGTGCTGCTATACTACCATAGTTTTTGACAAATCTATGATAATACCCTGTGAGACCTAAGAAACCTCATAATTGTTTGAGGGTTCTTGGGGTTTCCCATTCCACCATGGCTTGGATCTTGTGAGGGTCCACCTTAACACCTTCATGAGAAACAATATGGCCCAAGTATTCCACTTCTTGTACCCCAAAATAACACTTTGAAGGCTTGGCATAAAGTTGATGTTTCTCTAAGACTTCTAAGACAATATTGACGTGATGTAAGTGTTTCTCCCACGATTTGTTGTAGATGAGTATATCATCGAAAAATACTAAGACAAACTTTCTTAGGAATGGTCTAAATACTAAATTCATCAAGCTTTGGAATGTGGAGGGAGCATTGGTAAGACCAAATGGCATCACTAGGAATTCATAATGGCCTTGATGAGTTCTGAAGGCTGTCTTATGAATATCTTCTTGCTTGACTCTAATTTGGTGATACCTAGAATGCAGATCTAGTTTTGTAAAATAAATGGCACCATGCAACTCATCTAATAAATCATCAATGACGGGAATAGGAAACTTATCTTTGATAGTGAACTTGTTAAGCTCTCTATAATCTAGACACATGTGCCATCTTCCATCCTTGCGATGCACCATCACCACAGGAGTAGAATAGGCACTCTGACTATGACAAATAATACCCATTTCCAACATTTCCTCCACCATCTTCTCGATCTCACTCTTTTACACATATGGATATCTATAAGCCCTGATGTTAGGGGTTGGATTCCTAGAATCAACTAAATAACATGATCATGCTCTCTTTTAGGTGGTAATCCTCTTGGTTCCTTAAAGACAACTACATGTTGATTAATAACCCTATTGAAGATCATGATGCAATACCTTCATTTTCGGTTGAACTTCTATAGAGAATAATTGAGCTACAAAACCTTTAGACCCCTTTTAAAGAATATTCTACATTTGGTGAGAACTTACCACTAGAGGATCTTTAGCTTGTAGACCTCGAAGTTCAAATTTTTACTCTCAAAATGAAAGTGCATGAATAATTCCTGAAATTTGTCTCTATGGTGCCCAAAGTAGTGAGCCCCGAACACCTAAGACAATATCAGCTCCTCCCATGGGAATAGAAAACATCATAGATTCCATTGTGTAATCACCCATCATGATTTTGATTGTATGGAATTTACTCGAACATTGGGTACTGTGCCATTATCTACAATCATTACTTGAAATTTAGGTGCTTTGGGTAGATGAAACAATTTAGTCTTGCCGCCACTTATGATTGATGAAATTATGTGTGCTCAGTAAATCAATCAAGATCATGTTACCCTCTGCTTCTTAATATAACCCATAACTTGAAGGGTTTGTGGAGTAATAATACCTAATAGAGCATGACATGAAATAGTCGATTGAGGATCTCCGATTCTTCCTCTAATTTTTCCACTTCCTTTACTGATGTTGCCTCATATTCTTCCTCATCACCAAATCCTTCAATGTAGAACAATTTTTTCTTAGAATATTTATGATCTGGCTCATATTTTCTATCACAGTTAAAGCATAACCCTTTGGCTCTTTTTCCTTCAATTTGTTGAGGTGTCAACCGAATTGGCCGAGGGTAAGAAGGAGACAAGGTGTTACAATATTTTATGCTATAAAAGGACTTCCTTCTATTGGAAATAAATTTTTCCTCTACTTGGCGTGCCATGATAATAGAATCAGCAACCTTGAGTGGGTTAAACATGTGTACCTCATGCTCAATGTGGTCCTTAAGACCCCCAAGAAATAGGTCATTCAAATACTCTTCTGTAATATCCTCCACACGCAAGGACAAAGTTTGGAATTGATGGACATAATCCTTAATCCCAACCGCTTTGGCGTAAATTTCCTAATTGGCTGAAGTAATTCTTAGAAACACTAAGACTAAAGTGTAATTGAAGCTCTTGAGTGAAAAATTTATAGGTGACATTTAGGCCATTCTTATGCCTTTGAGCACAAAACCAATGATACCAAACAAATTGACCAGGTTCTAGTTATAAGGATGCCACAGCTTACCTTTTCTCCTCCTGGGATCTGATGGAGATCAAAGAAATTTTCCATTTGGGTAATCCAATTGAGGGGATCCTTTCCATCAAATTTACGCATTTAAACTTTTGGAATCATGCCCCTCCATTGGTGAGAAGATCCACTTGAATGATTAAAGGATCCTCCCTGATTGGAGTGATTTGTATCTGTGTGACTATTTCTAGTGGAACCCATATGACTGGAATTAAAATTTGTATTTGAAATAATATGAAACAAATCTTGCTTCATTACATGAAAATCCTTTTGAATCTCACTCCTAAGGCTATCTTTCAATTGATGAAGCTCAACAGTAAGGTCATCCTTGCTCACCATATTGTTAACCCTTTCCTGAAGTTGGATGACCACCTCAGATACTCCCAAACTAGTAGACTCTGAAGCAATATCTTCCTTATTTGGGGTCATTCCTGGAGTTTCTTGTCCTTTTCCTTGGCCTTGGGTAGATCTACTAGCCATGACAAAGGGTTTGGGCCTAGGGGTAGACTTAATAGGGCATAATTTTAGGGTTTAGGGTTTTGTAATTTTTTTGGCCGAATATAGGAATTTATAAAAAATAAACCCTAGCTATTTTTTTGAGGGGTTTCAAAATATAAGAAATTTGAAAAATTTCCAAAAATTACACCCTAGGGAGCCAAATTATGAATAAATATAGAACCGTAATAAATTTTGCAAAACAAGTCAAAACTGATTGAAATTTGGAGAGAATCTTACTTGACTTATTTTTCCACACCAAAAAAATGGTAGAAAAATTCACTACCAATCTTGAGATATAGCCGAACCTTCAAAATTAGGGTTTGACATCATCCTGGCCGAGATCAAGCTCTGATACCACTTGTAATGAAATTACTTGATTAATTATGATTATCACCAGCAATAGAACACCAAATAACACAATATTGTAGATAATTTCTCTTAATATGAAAGTAGAATAGCTTGGCCACTTCGAGGGGCAACCTCCAAAACATATAATAAGACTCAAATACTCAACATAATAATCATCCACTACCTTTAACCCCTATTTATACTATTCCTATGATATGGCCATCAACAAGGCCAACCAACCAATGATAATAGATCATATATGAAAGAGATACATCATGATAAGAAGTTATGATAGCCACAAGTCGGCTATATCCATCCCATGTAAGATATATAATTAAGGGTGTAACACATTATGGTCACATAACTTTATATTTATATGGTTCTCTTGCTTTAATTTTGTAATTAACCCTGAAAAGGTCAACCTCCAAAAATATAAGAAGCTTAAAAAGTTAGAAAGTTCCCAAAAAGTTAGATTAAAGTGTAAAGAGGACATGTGCGTCTAGAGGGGATGAGGGTGCCTAACGCTGAATTCTTGGTTGGGTGCTCCAATCCAAACAAGGTGAAACTAAAGTTTGAAAATGCATACTAGGTCAATAATGGTGCAAGATCAAAAGTAGCAATAGAAAACTACAAAAGATGGACAAAAACATGGGGTAATTATTACTCTTCTTGCTTAGGAACCTTACAAATAGTAGCATGTGATCGAAACTAAATAATGACTCAAATTGTGTGATTTTGTGTCTACAACCCCTCATTTTGGGTGTGTGAGATGAACTAAGGAAAATGCATTCCAAAAGAGAGGACCCTAATATGATATGCGTATATGAAGTTAAGACCTATAGGGGATAGGGGATGTGCATGGATGAAACCAAGGTACATGCAAACAAGATAGGCTAGTAGCAAGTGTTATTAGTAAAAGTAGCTAGCATACAAAAGACTTCAATTTAACAAGAAAGTTTAAAAAAAGATGGACCGTAGAAATATTGTTTCATACCTAAGACATTTCTCACAATGTCACAAGACAATCAGGACCAAAGCATCCAAAAGCATACAATGATCAAACAATTCATATGACATATCCCATAAACAATAGCAAACAATAAAAAAAAAGAGTGATAGATAGACATGGTTATATGTATCCTACAAGACAAATGCTACAAATGAAACACTCGTTAGTGTGTTAGATAAGTAGTATGTCAAAGCATGTATATATCGGTGAAAATTAAGTAATCTTGGTAAGAAGAAGTAATAAATGATGAAAAAATAGAACATGTAATGTGTGAGATTTGTAAAGGTAGATTCCCCTAGAGCCTCTGTGGCACTAGCAAGGGATTTAGTATCAAGCATCATGAATCATGCAAGGATCGGTAAGAGATATACATTCACTTACAAAGACCACGCGAGTGCACATGTGTATATGGTAAAGATAATGACATACTATGTATCAGTCTACCATAGTATGAAAAGTGCAAGATGCAAGTAGTATAAGCTATCAAGAATAAATGCAACCAATATATGTAAATGCTATATGAGTGTGATGGTGTGGGATGCAATATGTGAAGATGGGAGGATTTGTGTTTCCCATTAGTGGGTGTGTATAAAATGAGGTTCATTTCTGAATTATCCATCAATAATAAAGAATAAACCATAAAACAAGTGCAACATTGGGAAAATAATGTGTTGTGTGAGAATAGATGTTATAAAATATGTATCGTGAAGAATAGAGAATGAAGTGTTTACAATGTGAGGCTCATTAATGTAGTGTGCCCTAAAAAGTCAAGTGTGAACCTTATCACAAGAGTGCATCATTGGGTAATGACAATATAATTTTTGTACCAGCGATGTGAGTATGTTTATAAAATTTAGACATGAAGCATAGAGCATGATGTGTAGTAATAAACACTAGAGTCAACAAGTATTGATGGAAGGGGAGAAAGTGTGATGCCCCTAAGTGTGCATATGATGGATATATATGTGATGATGTGAGAGATACCATGCCATTGTGGGAGAGTTTGAGATGTTTCATGAGAAGATATAGAGTCATCAAAATGGTAGGTAGAAGCAAAAGTAGGACTAGGGTTGGATGTTGGGTTGACATGAGACAATTTAAAGAGGTTAGTTATCATAGGGTGAATTGGTTGGACTTGCTTGGCTTGTGGTTTCTTATTTGGAATTTGTAACGTTGTAGAGGACTTAATAGGAGGAGGTCACATAGTATGTATTTTTAAGGTGGTTTCTTAGTTGGAATTGGTAACATTGTAGAGGACTTGATAGGAGGAGGTGATGGGGTATGGATTTTTAAAGGTGGTTGCTTAGTTGGAATTGGTAACGTTGTAAAGGACTTGATAGGAGGAGGTGATGGGGTATGTATTTTTAAAGTTTTCTTCTTAGTTGGAACTGGTAACGTTGTAGAGGACTTGGAGGATGTTATGGGGTACAAACTTTTAAAGGTGGTTTCTTAGTTGGGTTGGTAATGTTGTAGAGGACTTGATAGGAGGAGGTGATGGGATAAAAATTTGTAAAAGTGGTATGACATTGGGTTGGATAGGTGGCTCTTAACTGACCAAAGGAGGAACATTGCTACTAATGGCATGATTCTCATTAGATATGGAGGGATCATATTTGGGAGCCCAATGGGATTTGACAATTAGAGATGAGAATTCAACAGATTGGGGTGTATAAAATGAAATAAAACCATTATGCTTAATGTTTCCAAAAATTTTAAAGCATTGAAATAGTTGTCAAATTATGTGCATTAAGTTTATGATAATTGCAAAATGGGAGACTTTCGTATTTGGAAATATGATAAGGAGGGTAGTAATGAGTTGTTAGAAGTAAAACGTATTGAGAGGGGGTGAATCAGTCCTATAATAATTTAAGTTTCATTTACCAATCATATATGCATCCATTATATTGATTATACAATATCCATGATCATGTGAGCTTATTAATATATGCAAAAACATCCACAAAAAGAAAGTAAAGTACTCAACAAAAGAACACCATATGTAAGTGGTAAACCATCATGGGGAAGAAAACCCATTGAAATTATTCTTATAATACTCAAAGCAAAGTAATTTAGTGGAGCACCAACCACACAAGTAGCAAGGTAACCCCTAGTTTAGTAGAGCACCGACCCTACAAGGAGCACCAACCACTAATTTAGTGAAGCACCTATTCCGAAGGAGGCTACAACCCCTAAGATGACCAAGAACTCACTGAGCCACTTTTTTATGTTTTATCTCTGAAAATTCTTCAGTCAGAACTGATGGAGATCTTTATTTCAGCTGACAAACCCTAGCTCATACCCTAGGGCATCAAACTTGCTCTTTCTTCACTTTTATTGCTCTTTCTTAACTTTTCTTTTCTCTATCTTATTAATCTCATGATATTATTCCTTCATACACCAATCATTCTATTCCTTAGCCTTCAAATCATGCCTACATACCTACAAAATATCTTCCTCTTAGTCACACACCTTCCCTCCAAGAGAACAATTTCAAAAATGAACTAACCAAACACTTAAATATGCGTTTTCCTTCCAAAAAAAAATAAGCCGGTCCTTCATGATAAATTAAACCCAAAAACTCTATACCATTCATTAATTTTAATTACAATAGTCACATATAACCCATATAGGTTTGTCTAGCCAAAAACCTCATTACATGTGCCAAAAATGGCTCAAAACCCCATGGGCACAATCTTAAAATTTCCCTAACATGAGTACCATAATTTTTAATGACCCATAAACCATTATACATGATTAAAATATCATAAAACATTCATACATGGTCACAATTAATATAAAGGAATCAAATTATTTCATTTACTAGGCCCATTAATCTTTGTATCTTTTAAAAAGTTGTTTCTGCACCCTTCAACACCTTGAAACTTAGAGATTCCACCAAAGGACTTATAATAAATTAAAATATATTATGTTACCACTCAAAATAAATTTCAGAACCTATATAACACTTTTTAGCATTTGATAAGTCATGAGACATCATTAACCTTAAACCACAAAAATATTTGTCTTTACCAAATCAACTCGCCAAAACGATGTTTCCAAAGGTTAGCTCATAATAACATTATACATGCATTAAATAATTATAAATTAATTAATAATATGCCAACATAATCCCTTTTCATATTAAAGGTGATAGGAAGCATCAAAAATCCTTATCATGCTTTAAACAACATCAAACTTCCACAAACACGATCTTGTTATGAACTGGTAAAACCATTCTTTCTTAAATAATTCCCTAGGAACCATGTCATGTGACCTAATCACAAGGTAATAAATATATCACTGAATATATATATGAATATAATTTCCAACAAAACTTTAATCATATAAAAATTCAACATGTAGCTCAAGATATGGCCAAAATGAAAGTGAACGTTGCTTTTTGAGATACCAAAATTGTCCTTTGACCAATCAACCTGTTTGGACCTCAAAAACTCATGAACCTACATGAATTTAATATGAAACATAAATGGAAATATCTTAAAACTCACATGCATCACATAATGGAAATTTATTCCATACCTTATGTGAAAACTTTCTCCTTAAACTGGAACTCTTCAAAAATTGTTGTTTTTCAAGCGGGGCCACCTCATCACCATACCTCAAACTTTAATTTTTAGAAATATATATGAGTTCTATAAAACATAAAATCATCACATTTTATTAATCAATCAAAAAATTGTCACAATTCACCTTCTTCTGACAAATGCTCCTAGCTAGGGTTTAACTAGGGTTTTTGACCTTCTTACCTTCTTAACATTTGTTCATAAAACCATGACGATGAAACAACATAATTATTATTTTGAAATATTCTAGAATTTACTTATGAACATCCCTAAAATTCACATATTCCCATGCAAAGCACATCATTCACAACGATCATATGAAGTTAAAATTTGAGCTTGATTTTCACCTGTTCTTGACCATGTCTAACATAAATTTTCATAACTTGCAAAATTCACATCATGGGAACCTGAAATTTTTCTAAGAGAACTATTACACATCTCTCTAACATATCCAATCATCATAATTTCAATTACATTTCTAAATATCTCCAGTCATTAACACTTAGCTATGCTTGCATGTGATAATCTCGTAGTAACAACTAGGGTCAACTGAAATAATGCAAGAAATAGACATATAACCTCTAAACGTGACCCACACCTACCTCTAAAGCCATGATATACCCATTTTCATTCTTCCATGAGATCATAATGCTCAAAAACACTTGGACACACCTCCAAGCAAGCATACCTTCTACTAATGAGCACCTATAACATGGTGAACCAGCTGTACATGTACTATACTACTATTGTGAGTACTAAAGAACCATAAAATAATCTATAAATCATGTAAACATGATTCCCAAGAATCCAAGAAGCTCAGACTATCAAGTAACACCTCCTAGGCACCTTTATGGGCTTGTTAGAGCAGACATACCTCATTGAATCTCCTTATAACATCCGATAAAAATCTAAATCACCATGTTATCACTTAGTTAAACATCATGGAATCATCCTACAACATCCACTTTTTCATTAATGTGGTTTTGCATCAATGACAAAACCTATTAGGCCTATATGCCAACAATCTCCCACTTTGTCATTCATGTAAAACACCCTGAACTTCTCCCCCTTTTTACATTAATGATAGAGGCATACCTATAACTCACCTTATTCACTTTATTTGAGCTTCATACCTCCATGATTTGGTTATAAACATCAACCAAAGGTCTCAAATTAACTCCATTTCTTGATTTTTGGCTCAAAATCTGATTCTTTGCCTCATTTCAAGCATGTAAGAAACATAATCCCCCTAGAACAAGCATTTACAGCATCTAAAAAAATTAGTCAAGCATGTAAAAGCATAATCTCACTTGTTAGGAGTAAACATAATAATTTTCAACTTCTTAGGCATGCAAAAAAATCCAATTTTCTCCTTGTATCCTATTTTTGGCTTCAAAAGAGCACTGTAGCAGTAGATACTTGTGCCATTAAGTCTCTAAAACATGCAAACAATGCAAAAATAACCATGATTATTCATTTCTTTATCATTATAGACAATAATGCATCACTTCTAGTCCTAAAACATGCATATCGAGACATATTTTTGACCTTCACACCATACAAGTCACCAACAACCCTTATCAGACCTTTCAGTGCATTTTTCAACCAATTTCAACAAGCAATCACATGTCAGCCATTCTTTGACTCCACCTAAATGCACTCCCCCTTGGATCAACATTCATACTTCTAGCTTCTTAGTGCAAAACAATGCCTCTTAGCTTGGTCACTTGGCTAGAAAATAACTTGACCTTATTTGCTAGGTCTTGAACAACTTACTTGGTCTATAACAATCCTATTTTACTAAGAAAGGAAAATATTTAACCTTGATGAGCATAGACTTAGGAAACATACCTTATGAGCCACCATATCATGTAAATATACCAAGAAGAAACTCAAAAAAGGATTGACAAACATCATTTAATCTCCATCACAACCGTTACCATAAAATACAAGCATCTATAGGCCTCCTCCATGCCTAACTACAGATATCTTTGAGTACTCTGACCTATACCCATGTCTTCTTGATGAGAAGCATATTATGCCTTATTAAGGAACAAATTCTTCTAGACTAATACTATTCTTCAATTCATACACATCTGTAAGGCTCTTTTGTGGCACTTGGTGACCTTAACATCTAATCACTCTTGACAATATATAGTGACAACATTGTAGGTTACAATATTATTCTCTTTTAGACCTCTGAGTGCACTACCTCATATTACACACACCTCTTCCTTTGGATCAACACACCTTTTGTACTTACTTTATTGATCTGACATGATCACATTATCCTCAAGCTTCAACATGTATCCTCTCGCTTATACATACTTTCTAAAGACCTTACATAGATACAAATCCATCACGACATATCCACTTATCCAATCAATGCAAATAGATATTCATACTCACCTCATACATGTATAATTATGCTTTCAAATTTTTCACAAGCATTGAGTCTAATTGATATTTCACATAGTTGAGTAGCACCTTTTCTTGACCATGTTCATCCCAGTAGGAATGGACAAACTTGAGTTCATCTTCTCTCAATTTTAGGAAATTTTAAGTAATCTATTCAATTTTTCAACCTCTCATGCATTGCAACAGCTTGTAAGCCTTTCATTCTCACTCCCAAAAGACCTCAAACAAAAGAGACTTACCAAACACTACTAGAAGGAATTCAACCAAGATAACAAATTAGAAATTTTTTATCTTGAATGAAACATTTTTCTTACATATACAATACACATGCATTTCACAATCTCTTACTCAAATACCTCTATATCAACTGAAAAATCTCATTTTGGACTATACGACATCCTACGAACAAAAACATGGAATTTATCTCTCTTGAGAACTGCAAAGACTTTATGAAGTTTAACACTTTCTTCATACTTACTGAAACTTTATGGTTCAAGGATAACACAACTCACATATATAAACTCACAGTATTGTCCTTAAGATTCATGTAACATACCCTCAAGCACGTAGCTGATAGCAAAAGATAGTTATTTTCACCTTACATTAACACTATGTATTGTCACAGTCATTCCTATGAGTCCACTTCACATACTAAGAGCATAAAAAGGCTTTATGCCTTTAGGTCAACATTTTAAACCTTGAAGTTAGACACTCACACACATGACTCGAGCACTCATGGGAACCTTAAATACCCGACACCTCGGATAGTGATCTTCTTGCATTGATCAATACATGAACAAATTGTAACCAACTCCCCCGGCGTAAACCTCTTAACACTCCTCAAAATGATACTTATGAGTAAGTACAATCACCTTTCTACTTGAAGATTTCATTCTCAAACCCCATTTACTTAGATAAATTACACTTGGATATTTGTATTATTCAACACAACACATCCCCAGAGTCCTTCAACTCTTCCTTTATTCAATATAGTACACATGACAACTTCTTGTCAAGTTAAGTTCACTAAGATCAACTTATCCTTCAATAGATCCTAGTAGGCATAGCTATCTTTAGATCTTTAGTATTGTAACAACTTTAAGAGGCAAATAATCATACCTAAAACCCCTTCATGCTTGATAAAGATAAAGTTTCTTTATCTCTATACTTGTAAGTCTCCTTTGATGAACACAATACCTTTTCAAACACAACTCGGTTGCACAATTAGATAACGATGCCTCTGTAGATTGGAAAACATGCTTCATTACCAGTATTATTTGAAATTTTTATCTTATAAGTCTTCAAGATACTTATTTACACAAGAAATTTATTCTTTCATGTACTTAGAACCTCATAAGTCTTCTTTCAAATGTGTAAGGCACTCCACAACTTTGTTTTACTAATATTTTTGCATTGCTTGAAACTTAACTATGCCCTTGAAAAACACTTCATACCTATTGGGCCATCAAAAATTTGAGACATTACTCTCCATCTACAACACTTTGAACATGAGAGATAGATTAACTTTGAGGAATCATAATCATGCTTTTGATGGTCTTCACATAGGACACTTGACACTTATAACACTTCGTATGATATCTTGACCTTATTTCAACTCCTTCAAGCATGTCACAGACATCTTCTACCTTGTTTCGAGAAACAAAGAAGACTAAGAGGTAGTTTTGAAGTACTAACATACTTGAGACACCATAAGTACTTTTTGTGAGAATTCAATGGAGGAGTTATTTTCCATACCTTACAGCTTTGGAGGTATCCCAGACTCCAAAACAACTCAGTTATTCAAACATAGAAGAGTGATTCACTTCATCTCTTGAATAAATATTCTTGATCTATCTTGCATTGATACGCTTGTTTCCATATTTGTTTAGACTTGAACTCACCTTGATTTCCTCTTGCTTATTTACTTTGACTGAAATTGAGTCTCCTTTGACTAATTTTGGTATCCACACCGTTGGTGCTCAAATTAGTCTCACTCTGCTTTGCCATTAAAATCCCTCATTTTGTGGCCTCTTTCACATTTTTATCTCCCCGTGTTGGTACTTAAGGAATCTATCCTCCATTTGGTTGCCATGATTAGTTCCTCCTTGGTCAAAGGTCACTTAAAAATATAGAATTTTTCTTTGTTTCTATGTCCATCTGAAGGTGTCTGTAAATAGGGTGTAAAACTCGGTTGTTCATTTCCTTCTATTTTCCACAGTTGTGTGTTGTTGTCCCTGTCATTTTGTGTCCCAAATACCTAAGGAAACATGATTGAATATAGCTCAGAGGATCATGTGTGAACCTTACAACATTTCTAGATTCTTTGTCCTTGAAGAAAATTTCATCTCCGGGCTCAAACAGTGGTTTCCCTACATTTTTATGGCTTGATGGGTGTGTTTCTCCCATCAAATTTAAATCTCTACATTAGTGGAAACGTGGCCCTTTTTAGTTGGATATGGCTCAGTAGGGCACTCTAAAACTTTGTAGATTATTTTAACCCAAAACTTGTCCACGTGGTGGAATGACGCTCGTTTTAAGACTCACCTTTTTTTTGGCCTTGGAGTTGCGCCGGTGGAACACTTAGAGGATTTCGCTACTTTTCCCAGGACTTATAAAAAAATTCATAAAGCTAATACTGGTTTTGGCGGGTCATGGACACATGGTGGGCTGGCACTCATTTAAAGATCTACCTCAAGGTCCCACCTTAACAATTGTAATAGAGGGAAAGGTGGAGGCTTCCGCTACCTCCGCTAGCGACTTAAAATTTTTAAAGGAATTTTCTAAGGCCTGGGACACGTGGTGACCCCACGCTCATTCAGGGTCTCTGCTCCTGGGGACCATCTTGAAGTTGTTCCATAAAGAGATGTAGAGGTTTTTGCCAAGCCTTCCTTTACTTAGACCTTTCAAGTAATTTCCTAAAGGGCCTAAGACACGTGGAGGGACCGTGCATGTTTGGGGACCAACCTTTGAGTTTTATTTTGAAGAAGCGCCAAGAGGACACTTGGAGGCTTCCGCTGAATCTGATTTTTTCTTCGAATTTTCAACAGCCGAAGAAGACTATCTCAGACCTTGGACATATGGCAGCTTCCACTGAACTCTCAAGCTTTTTAACAAACTCTGTCGGACTGAGACATGTGTTGAGCCCACGCTTGTTTGGGGTCTCTAATTTTGGGGACCATCTCAAGATGCACCATTAAGACGTGTGGAAATTTGAAAAGTCAAAAGGTGAGGAGGTGGACTCTAAGGGAAAATTTGGAAAATTTTCCTTTTTCCAAAAATAGGTAAAATGGCATAATTGAACCGCAGTTCCTTTGGGACCCACATTAGGACACATGTTAAGCCCATTTTTCAAAGGTGGAGGGGTGGAGCAAATTGAGAAATTTTGCATTTTTCCAAAAGGTGTAAAAAGTAAAAAGGAACCCCCGAGCCCGTCTTAACTCGGATCTCCCACGTGGATGACCCAAATTCAAAAGAGAGATCAACAACAATTGTGCATTTGTATCTGATTTTCTATGATTTCTACTCCAAAGCTCCTAGGGATGCAAATTTTTAAGGTTTTTATCTAGTGTCTCCTACATGTGAAATGAAGACGAACATTAATTTGATATCCTGGTTTGGTGGGGAAGGTCTAAAAACATATTTTACCATTAAGATGTAATCTGACTGTCAGATTCGATCTGATTTTCTAATCTTTCTTTGGCACACAAGAAACTTGTTGATATCTTGATTTGGTGGGGAAGATCTGAAAATGTCTTTTACCATTAAGATGTGATCTGACTATTGGACTCAATCTGATTCTCCAATTCTTCTTTCCTTGGCACACAAAGGACTAGATTTGATAGATTATAGGAGGAGGTAGATGGTGCACAAGATGAAGAATGACTTACCAGGTGAAGAATTGAATGCTGAAAATATTTGAAGAGATTTTTCCTCTACACGCTTTGACAAATTTTTGCAAATTTGCTTCTGGGAGTCACGATCAAGGTCGTAACACGCAATGGTGCTTTGAATGTTTCTTGTTTTGGGGAAAACTTTGTTCTAAACGAAATGTTATAAATTACATGAATTTTTCATGCAAATGGTTGGAGTGTTAGAGGTCGGAAGCTAATTCCTGAGAGAAAAGTTTGACAGAGCCCATCTTTCTGAGACATTATCTGAGGAACCCATTTATTTCTTTTTGTGTTAAATTTGGTTGTGTCAAGTTGGTTGCAAGTGTATAGTCATTGATAATCTCTGAGATTGTTCTAGAAACTTTCCCCTACTAATGAATTTAATCAAATTTGAGTTAATCTATGTTGACTTTGAGAAAATTTGTGTCTGCTTCATCTCTGAATGTCTACAAATAGTTTTTCTTGTTCCCATTGCAATATTACATTGAAATATTTGTGAATCACACAAGATCTTAGCTTTGTGATAGTTTGGTGGCATTTGCAATTTCATTTATCAAAAGAGCTTTCATTTGATAGTGAAATAAACAAATTTAAAATCACTTTACTCCTAGCATGGTGATTAAGATTGTTTTCCAACCTTTGAGGGTATCTTAGGCGTGATAAAACAAAGGTTGATAATGTTCAATTAAGTTTTTCCAATCTCAGTCTTCATTTTGGACTCTTAAATTTTTGTGAAAGAATTCTGATCTAGGCCTCCATTGAAGCACACCTTCGGTTAAAGGAACATTCTAGTTGTTTTGAAGCATTTTTTTGGTCAATCCTTCCTATTTGTAAAATCTCTCAAAGATCTGGTGAGTCAAAATCCACTCTTCCTCTCCTCCCACCAAAATTCATTTAAAAACAACCAATCCTACCCATACTACCCTTGTTTGTCATGTGTGTGTACAAATGCATAATATTTGTTACCAAAACATACAAAAGCAATCAATTTTTCATTGTCTTTAGTAACCTGAACCTTTCTTAGAAAATATCTCCATTATTTAGGGTGACAACTCGTGAGAGTTAGATTTTTGTTGTATTGATCATGTTTTCTTCAAGGTCTTCTTAATAACTTCACAAAGAAGGACATCTCCATCTCCTCCACAAACAGTAGGCTACAAAAGGGTCCTCTCACCTTGGTTGAAAGGAAAAACCATAAAGTAGTGATGATAGATCAAATCCTCTTAAGGGTGCTACCCATTTCTCCACATTTGAGTGACAAAGAGCAAGTTGCATCTCTTCCCCGGCTACAAAACGACATACAACATGATCTGCTTATCTCTAAGCTTCTTATCAAAATCGTGATGTTACTCAACTCGACGGAGAATCAATTTGGGTAAAAACACTGTTACAGTGCCATTGCGGGGAATTTTTTTGTGTTACCGGGGAAGTTATTTACGTTGCTAGGAACTACGATTTGTCTTTGCCAAGACCGATTTGTTGATTTGTTGTCGGTTTGTATCCATTTTTCCCATCAACCCCATTCTGCACACGCTGCCGAGGAAATTGTGATTGTAGTTCATATTCATGCCTTGGTAAACATTTATTATATGCCCTAATTACTAGTACATTGTTTCAACATCATCATGTGTTCGGGATTGTGAGAAGTGTTAAAAGTTACAAGTTTTGTGTGCAATATTTCCAGTTTCTATAGTCATTGCACTAAGTTTTATAAATATGGGTAAAGGAAGGTCAAATCATTCAATCTCCAGCTTCTAGTGTTGACAAACATTTGTGAGATCATATTTTTAGTGCATTTTCCCAACTAAGGTGGAAATCTTTAGTGATGACTCCGTGTTGATTTGATTATTTGATAAATACCAATGTCTTAACTTCTATCAAGTGAGGTTTGTTACTAATCTTTGCAAAGCTAGAAGGAAGAAGATATTTCTTCACTAGGGATTCTACTAGGAGATTATTACAAGAGCTAGGAAAACAAAGTGAGAATGAAGAAGAGCACGGAGAGTTATTGGAGATCAACAAATCAAGAAAAGAGATCTCCATTGATGATATTGATCAACCTATCATTGAATATTTCCATTCAATTACTTCTAAATCGAGGTAGTATTTTTGTGGAATTAAATTCTCCATCTAGAGAGGGGCCTTCATTGATGCGAGAATCACAAAGACTACCCATTGGACCACATCGGCTTCTAGGTTGATGTTCGAGCATCCATGATTGCACAACATTGAAACCTCTCTACAAGTGTGGGACTTGTAAATATGAGAAAGGAATCTCCGAGAGAAGGTGGTTCCTGCTCCTAAACTACACCTGGCCCATCCCCAACACGAGCTATTCCAAAGGTCAAGCAAGATAATCTAAACCTAATCGACCATGCCAAGGAGACAGAGAGAGAGAGAGAAAGGGAAAAACAGCAAAAGCCTACACTAAAAAATCGATACACCGAGAGAAGGAGAATGCTAAACATCTATCAAAACTGATCCATAATTTGGAGCAGAGAGAGGTGAGCAATGGGAAGGATGGACAGATGCATCACAAACCCAAGGATAGATTTCACACGAAAACGTCCCAAAACTCCATAAACACACTCCATACTTAATGAACATTAGAGCATGCACAAATACTTGAAATGAAGAAAGGCAAGAAAAAAACAAGTAAAGGAACGAGCAAGGATGGACAGATGCATCATGAAACACATTTTTTGTTGCTCCAGAATTTTGCACAGAACATCATTTCAATAGTAAAAGGCAAAAAACGCCATTACAGAGCAGGGGAGGAGGTTCAAACTCCATTCTCAACCCTAGAGAAGAAAAGGAGGGAGGGCAGAGCAGAAAAGATGAACAACTTGTAATGTCTCTCCTTGAAAGAAGTCCCTCTGTACAATATATAGGAAGAATGAGAGAGGGAGAAGAGAGGAATTCGAAATATACCCCAACCACCTCCAGACTGCATTTAATTATCTCATTATGGCGGTAGGTGAGATCCCCAACAACTCAAAATATGGCGAACTGTATTTTGCATTTTTAAGAATTTTTCTCACCCAATTAAAGATATCCAGTCGTAGTTGGACAGAGGACCTCGTAAGATTTCCGAAAAGTCCAACCTTGCATGAATCCGAGCTCCCAGTCAAAAGTTATGGCCATTTGAATATCTCATAGCTTGAGAATCTCGCTCTGTCGCGCTCAAAAATGTTGCGCCTCCTGAAGGTGCACCATAGGCGCATCCGTGTGTGTGTTGACATCCCTTTATGTGTGCCAAGGGCACAAATTTTTCCTGTCGGCCGACAGTCTGTGTCATGCGCCACTTCCGTGCGCCAAGGGCACAACTTTTCCTGTGTTAACAGTCTGTGTCGTGCGCCACTTCCGTGCGCCAAGGGTGCAACTTTCCTGTGTCAACACTCATTGTCATGCGCCATTTCCGAGTGCCAAGGGCGCATCCTTTACCCTGTCGACATCCATTTCTATGCACCACTTTCCTGTGCCTTGGCACATACATTTTAGTGTCAACACTCATTGTTGTGCGCCATTTCCGTGCGCCAAGGGTGCATCATTTACCCTATTGACACTCATGTTTGTGAGCGCCACTTTCGTGCGCGCAAGGGCGCATCCTTTACCCCCGTTCGACACTCATGTTGTGCGCCACTTTCGTGTGCCAAGGGTGCATCTTTTACCCCTGTCGTTACTCATTCTTGTGTGCCACTTTCGTGAGCCAAGGGCGCATCCTTTACCCCGTCGACACTCAATGCCGGCGCCACTTTCGTGCGCCAATGTGCGCATCCTTTACCCTGTCGACACTCATTTCGCGGCACCTCTTTCATGCGCCAAGAGCGCATCCTTTACCCCTGCCGACACTCATTGCACTGTGCGCCACTTTCGTGCGCCAAGGCGCAACTTTTTCTGTGTTGACACTCCGATTTTCTTTGATTTCTATATTCTCCTGTTCATCTACATCGACCCGAGGGGAGATATTTACAATAGGGCCTTCATTTTAATTTGAAGAGTTTGCTTCTCATTCTTCCCTTATGTTTTCCAAGTTGATAGGGATTTCAAAAAACAAAGCCTTTAGGGGATATCCATTTTGGAAGTTATACTCTTACTTTCAAATACCCCTTGTCCCTTATAAGTTTGATTCTCCTCCAAGGTCACCTCCTCAAAACAACATGGCCCATCCCCACCCAAACCTTCATTTATTGTAAATACTTGTGGTACTATAAATTTTAGAGGGATGGTTGGTTATCCAAATGCAGTTCCCCAAGATGTAAGAAATAGACAACCAAAATTCCAAGGAAATAATGTTATAACTGGTGATCAACACTTAAATATTTTCATCAACATGATGGAAGACTTTGAAATTGAATTAGAAGATGTATATATCAAACTATTTGTCCATACTTTGGAAGAAGATACAAGGGACTAGTATAAAGCTTTTCCAAATAATTCCATTGATTCTTGGACCAAAATGAATAATTCATTCAGACTACAGTATGGTGACAAAACGGATCCTAGGTTTCTTTTGTCATAATTTGAGAATATTAAAAAGAATCCTAATAGTTCAAAGGTGGATGAATTCAACACTATATTTAATAAGACATTCGGGAGATTTCCTGTAATTTTAAGGCCATGTGATGAATCTTGTCTTATAAATTATTCAGATGCATTTGATAAGAAATTTTCTTACTACTTGAGGGATAAAAACCCTACCAATTTGAGGCAGGCCTTTACCATGGCTTTGCAAATTGAGAATAACGTAAAAGCAATTGGAAAACCTCCTAAGAGAGAGGTGTGAAACTGGTTAACCCGGAAATATCTCAAGAAAGTAAGGTCATTGTTGATTTGAGGAAGTTTTGAAAACTTTGGTGGGACCTATCAAAGAAATCTCATATAAAAATTAGCCCAGGCAGAGAAAGGAATTGGGTAGAGTTCACAAGGATAGGATAAGAAACAAGGCCAAGATATATTTTCCAACCATCCTAGGAATGACCAGGATCTGATGAAAGAGGTAAGGGACCCATGGCATCTACAAACAGACATCCCCCAAGCTAGGGAAAATAGAATGGTGCCGCACCCTTTGGCTACGAGTTGTTGTTGTTGAAGAAACATATGTAATTGATTGGTGTGACAGATGTGTCATGCCCCATGCTCTCCATGTGAAGTAGATCAGCAAGTAGAAGAGGAAGTTGATGATGATAACACTGATGATGACACATGCGTGATGGAGTGCACTATAAGCTCACAGAGGAGCAAGTTCAAATGAGGTAATAAGTGCTAGAACTGCTGCTGATTTTTGGGATTGCATTTACCGGGTACCTCTTCTTCCTCCCTCTCATACTTTAGAAATAGATACTTTATAATATTTTTAATTTTCCAATAATGACTTTGAATATTTGAGATCTTTAATGATAAAGAAGTATGATGAAGGAATCCCATCTAACGAGGATAGGTAGTTGTTGATGAACGTTCTTATTGCTCAAGAAAAGGATTATAATACTAGAAGTAGAGTTTTTAAAGGAGCAAAGCCTCAAGCCAAACCAAAATCTCCATTGCTTTTAAATATTCCTAAAGAGTCTCCTAAGAAAGATACACCTTCCAAAGGCCTTGTTGTCCCAAACAAGATACATACTTCTCCTCATGCTCAAGCTGTCAAAAATCCCATACCATCTAATGAATGTGTTAATCTTCCTTCCAATGCTTGCCTTGCCAAAGTGTGTTCCATATGAAATTGCCCAAGTTTTGAGTCAAATCAAAGTTAGTGTTCAATTGTTGAGATTCTTAGGATTCCTGAGCACAAGAAGAGGGCATTAGAATATTTAGGATTGAAAGAAGAGAAGAGTACCCTAGGCAAAAATGTAAACATTGTGAGAGACTCCTCCAATCATTGAAGAAATAGAAACACCACCAACATTGGAAGAACTAGGTGAACCACCTGAGGTTTATCTAGGAACATCCTTGGTAGAGTCTCAACTAAATGTAGATCCATTCTTCACCACTGATCATTAAGATAGATTTCTACACAACCGTATGTCCGATTTGGGAGCATCATGCAATGTCATGCCTCTGGAAGTCATGAATGAATTGGATATCAAAGTAACAACACCATATGGGAAGTGCACTACCATGGATTCAAGAGAGGTGCCGTGGTGGGATGTGTGAAATGTTTAGTGGTACAACTTGCAGCTTATTCGGTAGGAACTTGAAACTTGATGTTGTTATTGTTGATTGCCTAGCCAATTAGGGTATGTTTTTGTCTAGAAAATGGGTTGTAAGTGTTGGTGGGATTTTTCAAATGGATATGTCCTATACCACCATTCCAATTGAGGGCATCCTTGTCAATTTGTATGTAGAAAATAAGATGTTGTACCTCATTGAAGATCCCAACAATGCATCTTATGAAGTGTTGTACACAAGTGTTGATGCTGATAAATTTATTGGATTTTTGATGGGAAAGAGAAAAAAATGGATCAATGTAAGAGTCTTGAACAAGTAGGATCTCCATAGACTTTTTTATTTGATGGAGCTTGCTCCAAATTTTGGAAATGGTGCTGGTGTAGTTCTGATTTCTCCAAGCTTGGAAGAGTTTGTTTTTTCTTTCAAACTTAACTTTGAGTGTACTAACAACATTGTTGAGTATGAAGCATTGTTGTTAGGTTTGATAATTTCTTGGAAATACTATGTTAAATACATCATTGTTAAGGGAGATTCAGAACTAATTGTTAAAAAATCAGAAAACTGTATGCTACTAAGAATCCGAGAATGAAATAGTAAAAGCATGTAGTCTGGGACTTGATTGAGATGTTTGATTCATTTAATAGTGTGCATCATGATAGGAATTTCAACATTATGGTAGAAAATCTTGCAGTACTGGGATCCTAGTTTGAAAATTGTGTAATGTCTCCATATTGTGAATATGATGTTGAATTGTTAACAAGGCCATCTATCCTTGACAACATTAAACATTGGCAAAAAATTTATTATGATGCTTAGGTCAAAATATTTCTACAAAAAAAAGGGAGTTTGCTGATTAATGTATTGATTGGTAACTAATGGTGCATGCGTGCGAGAAGGTAAATAATTTTTTTGGCAAAGACATCATCCAACTGAAAACTAATACCATTCCTAGAGGATTGGTTACTCTTGAATCAAACTTTGATAATGTTGATTGCATTATCAATAGGTATATCCCACCTCATGGGATGTTGAGGAGCATGACCTGGGTATAGGAGAAAACCAAGGAAGATCTGGTTGGGAAGTAATCTAACAAGGAGGAAAAATAGTCCTATGTCCAATTGTTGAAGAAATATCAGGACTACTTGGCTTGGTCTTATTCAAAGTTAACATCATATAGAGAGGATTTATTTCAGCATTAAATCCCTTTATAATCTAATGTAAAACCATTCTGAAAAATCATAGGTTGATTAATCTACTCCTCTCTATGAAGATGTAAGAAGAACTGAAGAAACTGAGGGATGGAGGGATCATTCAGCCAACAAGGTATTCTTCTTGGGTTATAAAATGGTTCCATTGATCGGCTATGCATGGATTTTAGAAATATAAATAGAGCATCAATGAAGGATAATTATCCTTTACCAAACATGGATAACATGTTGCAATTGGTTACTAGCTCTGAGTTGTTATCTACTTTGGATGGTTTCTCTAGGTATAACCAGGTAGTTGTGAAGCAATCAGAGAGAATCAAAACTGCTTTCACTACTCCATGGGGTACCTATGTGTATGTGAGGATGTCATTTGGCCTAATGAATGTTGTAGCTACCTTTCAAAGAGCGGATGGGTGTTGCTTTTCTGGTTACATTAATGATTTTATTGTTATTTACCAAGATCATGTGACTGTGTTTTCGAGAAAGAGAAGTGATCACTGTAGAACTTGGAAATAATGCTGATAAGATGCAGAGAGTATGGCATTTCACTCAATCCAAAGAAGTTCCATTTCAGAGTGCAAAAATCTATTGCTTGGTCACATTGTGTCAAAGGATGGTGACATGATTGATCCTGAGAGGGTAGAGGCCATCAACAAGGTCCCAATTCTAAGAACCAAGAAGGGAATTCAGTCCTTCTTTGGGAAAATAAACTTTATCAGAAGATTCATATCAAACTTTGTTGAGTTGACCATTCCAATTACTTGCATGCTAAAGAAGGACCAAGTTATCAAATGGGAAGAGGTTTCCATTCAAGATTTCAATGGGATCAAAGAAGCATTAAAGCATGCCCCTATTTTTAGTCCCCCAGATTATAAGAATCCTTTTCAAATATTTTATTTTTCTTCAGAGAACATTATTGCATATGTCTTATTGTAGAAGGATGATGAAGGGGTTGAGAGGCCAATTTCCTTTTTCAGTAAGGCATTGCAAGGGGCTGAGTTGAAGTACACCATTATGGAGAAGCAAAAATTTTCCTTGGTAAAAGTAACAAAGGTTTTCAGACCCTACATTTTGAGCTCTCAAGTTCTTTCTTATGTTCCCCGCACCATTGTGAAAGATGTCTTATCAGAGATGGAGGTCTCAAACAAAAGATGTTGATGGGTGAAAAAGTTGTAGGAGTATGACATGGATATCCAAACCACGAAATTGGTAAGGGGTTTGGGCTTAGATAAACTTATGGCTAAGAGAAACCTACAAACTATTGAGGTGAATGAAGTATAAGAAGGAAGGGTTGATGTCCTTGAAAATTTGGTGAGTTTTGAATGGTAAAAAGATATAATTTTTATCTCGGACATCTATACTACCCTAAGTATTTGAGAAAAAAATTAGAAAAGAGATATTAAGTTGGTTTCTGATAAATATATCATTACTGATTTTGGGTTAGCTTGGAAGAACCCCGAGGAGTTCTCTTAAGGTGCATTACTATAGATGAATCCCCAGAGATAATACTTGATATCCATGGAGGAGTTTATGGGGGTCATTTTGCTTGGAAAAGTCACAACACACAAGATCTTGAGGGCTTGTTATTGGTGACCAAATCTTTTCAAGGATACAACTTTGTCGGTTAGAAGATGTGAGAGTTGCCAGCATTTTTCTAGAAGACTGAAAGTTTCAGGGATCCCTTCCTTTGCAGCATGTATCAATTCAAGCCCCATTCAAGCAATGAGTAATGGATTTCATTGGTGAGATTTTAGACCCTTATCGTGCTTGCCATAAGTGGATTCTTGTAGCCACCGATTAATTCACTAAGTGGGTGAAGGAGATCCCCACAAAGAGAGAAACACACCAAATTGTCATGGACTTCATGTTTAACCATATCATTTGCAGGTTTGGAGTGCTAGTTAAAATTGTTGTTGACAATGCCATGAGCTTCAGATCTAAACCTTTGGCAGAAATGTGTAAAGAATAAGGGATCAATTTGACATATGCTTCCAACTATAACCCCCAAGGCAATGGAAAAGTAGAGCCTAGTAATAAAAATATGTTAAAAATCATCGGGAGAATGTTGGAGCTAAAAAAAAGGAAGTGGGGTGAGAAGTTGAAGTTCATTGTTTGGGCTGATAGAATTACAGTTAAAAGAACTACTAGAAAACATCCATTTGAATTGGTGTATGTCACTCAAGATCTTCTACCCGTGCATATGCAATTATCCTCATATCACTTCATTCAACAACTGAAAGATCAATAAGTTAGTCCATATGATGCTTGCATTAACCAGATTGTTGAACTTGATGAAGAAAGAAGAGCATCTCACTAAAGGAATGTGAAGTTCGGAGAAAAATTGAAGAACTTATTTGACAAGAAGGTCACTCTCGAGATTTTGCATTGGATATCTTGTGTTGTTATGGGATAGCAGACATGAAGACAAGGTCAAGCATGGTAAATTTGATGCACTAGTGGATGGGCCCTTACTCCATTCACATTCGGATTAGTGAGCATACCTTCTTCTTGAAAGACTTGGATGCGGAATTGCTTGAATTTCTTGTTAATGGAAGGCATTTGAAACATTTTCTGGATTGATTCCCTAGAATCAAGGTGAGCATCATTTTTATAGTTTATAGTTCGTTGGTTGCTTTTTATCTTTTGTGTTTTTGCTCGTTCTGGTCCTTGGTGACCTAGTTTTGCTAGTTCCTTGGTTCATTTTTAGGAGATGGTTCTAGTTTTATGCTCTACAAGCTGAATCCTTTTCCAAATGGAATTTTTTTGGAACTTGGTCTATTATTTGGTCCTTGTGGAACTCACAAGGAGTGCCCATCCCTGAGTCGAGCCAATGTTGGTGCTCAAATTAGTCTTGCCCCATTTTCCATTAAAATCCCTCAGTTTGCGGCCTCTATCACATTTTTATCTCCCCGTGTTGGTACTTGAGGACTCTGTCCTCCATTTGGTTGCCATGATTAGTTCCTCCTTGGTCGAAGGTCACTTAAAAATCTAGAATTTGTTCTTCATTTCTATGTCCATCTGAAGGTGTCTATAAATTGGGTGTAAAACTCAGTTGTTCATTTCCTTCCATTTTCCACAATCGTGTGTTGTTGTCCTGCCATTTTGTGTCCCAAATACTTGAGGAAATATGATTGAATGTATCTTAGAGGATCATGTGTGAACCTTACAACATTTCTAGATTCTCTCTGTCCTTGAATAAAATTTCATTTCCGAGGATTAAATAATTGTTTCCCTGCATTTTTACGGCTTGACGGGTGTGTTTCTCCCATCAAATTTAAATCTTTGCATCAGTAGAAATGTGGCCCTTTTTGTTGGATGCAGCTCAGTGGGGCACTCTAAAACTTTGTGGATTGTTTTAACCCAAAACTTGTCCATGTGGAGGAATGACGCTTGTTTGAAGACTCAACTTTTGTTTGGCCTTGGAGTTGTGCTTGGGGGACATGTGGAAAATTTCGTTGCTTTTCCCGGACTTAGAAAAAAATTTCATGCAAATGATATAGTTTTGGTGGGTTGGCGCTCATTTAAAGATCTTCCTCAGGGTCCCACCTTAACAATTGTGATAGAGGGATAGGTGGAGGCTTCCGCCAGCTCCACTAGGGACTTAAACTTTTAAAAGAAATTTTCTAAGGCTTGGGACACGTGGTGAGCCCATGCTCATTCAGGGTCTCCACTCTTGGGGACCATCTTGAAGTTGTGCCATAAAGACATGTGGAGGTTTCCGTTGGGCCTTCCTTTACTTAGACCTTTCAAGAAATTTCCTAAAGGGCCTAAGACACGTGGAGGGACCGCTCATGATTAGGGACTGACCTTTGAGTTTTATTTTGAAGAAGTTCTAGGAGGAAACTTGGAGGCTTCCACTCACTCTAATTTTTCTTATACTTTTCAACGGATGAAGAAGACTATATCTCAGGACCTTGGACACATGGCACCTTCTCGCTAAACTCTCAAGCTTTTAATAGACTCTTCCGACTCGGACATGTTTTGAACCCGCGCTTGTTTGGGGTCTCTACTTTTGGGACCATCTCAAGATGCGCCATTGACACATGTGCCAATTTGAAAAGTCAAACAACAGGGAGGAAGACTCTAAGGGAAAATTTGGAAAATTTTCCTTTTTCCAAAAATAAGTAAAATGGTAAAATTGAACCGCGGTTCCTTTAGGACCCACATTGGGACACGTGTCATGCCCATTTCTAAAAGGCGGATGGGAAAAGAAAATTGAGAAATTTTTCATTTTTCTAAAAGGTGTAAAAAGTAAAAAGGAACCCCTAGGCCCATCTTAACTCAGATCTCCCATGTGGATGACCCAAATTCAAAAGAGAGATCAACAACAACTATGCATCTATATCTGATTTTCTGCTATTTATACTCCAAAGCTCCTGGGGATGTGAATTTTTATGGTTTTTTATCATTTATTGGTGTCTCCTACACACCAAATGAAGAGGAACATTAATTTGATATCCTGGTTTGGTGGGGAAGGTATGAAAATGTCTTTTACCATTAAGATGTAATCTGACTATCGGATTCGATCTGATTTTCTAATCTTTCTTTGGCACACAAAAAACCTATTGATATCTTGATTTGGTGGGAAGATCTGAAAATGTATTTTACCATTAAGATGTGATCTGACTATTGGACTCAATCTGATTTTCTAGTTTTTCCTTCCTTGGCATGCAAAGGACCAGATTTGACAGATTAGAGGAGGAAGTAGTTGGTGCGCGAGATGAAGAATGACTTACTAGGTGAAGAATTGAATGCTGGAAATATTTGGAGAGATTTTCCCTCTACACCTGACAACTTTTTTGCAAATATGATTTTGGGAGTCACGATCAAGTTCGTAACACGCAATGGTGCTTTGAATGTTTCTAGTTTTGGGGGGAAAACTCTATTGTAAATGAAATGTTATAAATTGCATGAATTTTTCATGCAAATGGTTTGATTGTTAGTGGTCGGAAGCTAGTTTCTAAGAGAAAAGTTTGACAGATCCCATCTTTCTAAGACATTATTTGAGGAACTGTTTATTTTTTTGTATTAAATTTGATCATGTTAAGGTGGTTGCGAGTGTACAGTCATTGACAAGCTCTGAGATTGTTCTAGAAACTTTCCCCTACTGATGAATTTAATAAAATTTGAGTTAATCTGTGTTGACTTTGAGAAAATTTGTGTTTGCTTCATCTCTAAATGTCTGCAAATAGTTTTTCTTGTTCCCATTGCAATCTTACATTGAAATCTTTATGAATCACACAAGATCTTAGCTTTGTGATAGTTTGGTGGCATTTGCAATTTCATTTATCAGAAGAGCTTTCATTTGATAGTGAAATAAAAAAATTTAAAATCAATTTACTCCTAGCATGATGATTAATATTGTTTGTTAGCCTTTGAGGGTATCTTAGGCGTGATAAAACAAAGGTTGATAATGTTTAGTTAAGTTTTTCAATTTGAGCCTTCATTTTGGATTCTTAAAGTTTGTGTGAAAACATGCTGATCTGGGCCTCCATTGAAGCACACCTTCTAGTTAAAGGAACATTCTATCTGTTCTGAAGCATTATGTTGGTCAAGCCTTTCATTTTTGTAAAATCTCTCAAAGATCTGGCAAGTAAAAATCCACTCTGCCTCACCTCCCACAAAAATTCATTTAAAAACAACCAATCATGCCAATACTACCCCTGCTTCTCCTATGTGTTTACAAATGCATAATCTCTGTTACCAAAACATACATAAGCAATCAGGTTTTCATTGTCTTTACTAGCCTGAACCTTTCTTAGAAAATATCTCCATTATCTACAAAGTGACAATTCGTGAGAGTTATATTTTGGCTGTATTGTTCATGTTTTCTTCAAGGTATTCTTAATAGATTTACAAAGAATGACATCTCCATCTCCTCCACAAACAATAGGCTATAAAAGGGTCCTCTCACCCTAGTTGAAAGGCACAACGATAAATTTGTGAGGATAGATCAAATCCTCTTAAGGGTGCTACTCATTTCTCCACATCCGAGTGATAAAGAGCAAGTTGCATCTCTTCCCCAACTACGAAAGGACACACAACATGATTTTCTTGTCTCTAAGCTTCTGTCAAAACCATGAAGTTTCTCACCTTCCGAGGGAGAATCAATTTGGGTGCCAACACACACTTCCTTCACTTTAGAAAACATATTCTTCTTTAATTTCTTAGATAAGTCTTGAGAACAAAATATTGCAATATGGCCCTTTAGATGACATTTGTAGCAAGTAATCTCATGTTTTTCACTTGAATTATCATTCTTGTGATTTTTTCCATTGCTCCAAGAGTGCATACAACTGGAAAACTACTTACAATCCCTTGCTCTATGACCATAACCATTACAAGCATAACAATAACCACGAAATATTTCATACCTTATCTCATTTGGCTATGTAATAGGATTATGCATTGAAAAAACCTTTTTATCATGGACACCATCATCTACACTTTCTTTGGAACCAAGACTAGTTGCTTGATCTCGCAAGAATAGGCTTTACATCCTCTTTCATCTTTAGGGTTTGGATTTCTTCTTTGAACTTATCACATTCTTCTTCCTTGGTCTTAAGAGAAATAGTCATATTTCTGATTTTATTCTTTAATATAATGTTATCCATCCTATGAAATACTATATCTTCTTCTAAATTACATGCTACCTCTTTGAATTCAACTTTTCCATGCACACACACCTCACAAGGATAGTTTCTCAGTCTTTGATTCCTCTTCCTTTGTGCTCAAATCTGAAATGGCCTTTTCCAACTGATTTTGAGATTTTTTATGGTTTATTCATCCTTCTTGGCCATTGACTTCAATTCCTAATTGTCTTCACCATAATGTTCTTCTAGGATCTCCTTCAAGTTGTCAAACTTCTATAAGAAGGACCAACTTTGATACCAATTGTTAGAAGCACAAGGGACTGAGAGGGGGTGAATCAGTTTGATAATAATTTTATTTTAATTTACCAATCATACATGCATCCATTATATTTATTATACAACATCCATGATCATGTGAGCTTATTAAAATATGCAAAAACATCCACAAGAGAAAGAAAGTAAATTACTCAACACAAGAACACCATATGTAAGTGGGAAACCCTCATGGGGAAGTAAAATCACTAATTTTTTTCTTATATTACTCAAATCAATGTAATTTAGTGTACTAACAACTACACAAGTATCAAAAACCCTTGATTTAGTGAGGCACTAACCCCATAAGGAGCACTAACCCCTATTTTAGTAGAGCACCAACCCTATAAGGATAACCAACCCATAATTTAGTGAAGCACCCACTCCATAAGGAGGATACAACCCCATAAAAAGACAAAGAACCAACTCATACACTTTTATATGTTTTATATATGAAAATATTTCTGCCACAACCGTTTGTGAGATCACTATTTCATGTCATAAACTCTAGCTCATACCCTAGGGCGTCAAACTTGCTCTTTCTTCACTTTTCTTTGCTATATCTTCTTTCTCTCATGCTGTCATTCCTTCATAAACCTATCATTCTCTACCTCATCCTTTAAATCATTATCACATACCTATAAAATATCTTCCTCTAGATCGCACACCTTCCCTCCAAGAGCACTAGTTCAAAAATGAGCTAAACAAACACTTAAATATGCTTTCCTTCCTTCTAAACCAAAATAGGTCAGTCCTTCATGATAAATGTGACCCAATAAATGTATATCATTCAAAATTTTAATTACAATAGTCACATATGACCCATATAGGTCGGCCTAGCCAAAAACTCTCATTACATGTGCCAAAATGGCTAAAAACCCCATGGGCACAATCTTAAAATTGCCCTAACATGAGTACCATAATTTTTCATGACCCATGAAACTTTATAAATTATTAAAATATCATAAAAAATTCATACATTATATCAATTAATGTCAACCAATCAAATTATTTCATTTACTAGGCCCATTAATCTTTGTATCTTTCAAAACGATTGTTTCCTGCACCCTTTAGCACTCACGAAACTTCATAATGCCACCAAATGACTTATATTGAATGAAAAATATAAAATTAACCAATAAAAATAAATGGAAGAACCTATATAAAATTTTTCATCATGTGATAAGTCATGAAAAATCCTTCACCTCAAACCACAGAAAGATTTTCCTTTACCAAATCAACCAAAGAAAAAATGATGTTTCCAAAGGTTATCTCATAAAAACAATTATACATGCATTAAATACTTCCAAATTGATTCATTGGATGAAAAATTCATCCATATTTAGATTCAAGGTGATAGTAAGCATAAACAAATCCATATCATGCTTCAAATAACATCAAAATTACATAATCACGAGGATCTTGTCTTGAATCGCCAACAACCTTATTTCTTAAAGAATGCCCTATAAACCATGTCATATGACCTAATCAAGAGGAAATAAATATATTAATGAAAATATATCTGAATCTAATTTCCAAAAAAACTTTAATCATCTCAAAATTCAACCTTTGTAGCTCAAGATATGGCCAAAACACTAAACTTTGCTATTTGAGATCCCAAAACTACCCTTTGACCAATCAACTGTTTGGACCTCAAAACTCATGAAACTGCATGAAATTTATCTAAAACCTCCATGTAAATCTATAAAAACTCACATACATCACATAATGGAAATTTAGTCCATACCTCATTTGGAAAATTTCTCCTCAAACTGAAACTCTTCGAAACTGTTGTTTTTAGGTGGGGCCCACTCATCACCATGACCTAAAACTTACATTTATATAAATATATCAAAGTAATATACCACATATAATCATAAAATTTTATGAATCAATAAAACATGGTCATAATTCACCTTCTTCTGACAACTGCTCCTAGCTAGGGTTTAACTAGGGTTTTTGACCTTCTTACCTTCTTAGAATTTGTTCATAAAAACATGAAAATGAAACAAAATAATTTCTATTCTGAAATATTCTATAATTTCCTTAGGAACATCCCTAAAATCCCCAAGGTACCATACAAATAACATCATTCACAACGAGCATATGCAGTTGAACTTCAAGCTTTATTTTCACTTGTTCTTGACCTGTCTCACATAAACTATCATAACTTGCAAAATTTGCATCATGGGCAACTGAAACGTTTTTGAGAGCACTATGACCTATGTATATAACATATATAATGATTATAATATCAATTCCATTTCTAAATATCTCCATTCACTAAGACTTAACTATGCTTGTAAGCTAGAATCTCATAGTAGCAACTAGGGCCATTTGAAATAATGCAAGAAATGAATATATAACCTTAGAAAATTACCCAAAATATCTCATAATCCATGATATACCTATTTTCATTCTTTCATGAGCTCATATAGCTCCAAAACACTATGTCACACCTCCAAGCAAGCATACCTGCTCCCAATGAGCAACTGTAACATGGTGAACCACATGTACCTGCACTATACTACTATGTTGAGTGCTCAAGCACCATCAAATCATGCTATAAATCATGCAAACATGCTTATAAAGCATCCACAAAGCTCACACTATCAAGATACACCTACTAGGCACATGTATGGGCTTGCTTACAACGCAAACATACCTCACTAAATCTCCATGTAGCGGTGATAAACGTCTCGAATCACCATGTTAGCACTTCATTCAAGATCATGAAATCATCCTACAACATAAAAATTTTCATTAATGTGGTTTTTAATCAATGACAACACCTATTAGGCCTATATGCCAACATGAGTAGGTGGCCATTTAATCAACTCTTGAATTAAGAACTCGGGAATAATATCATGTTGCTTAGAATTTAGATAAAAATAGACTGGTGGTGGTATTGGTAATATTTGGGCTTCACTTATAGAATAACATGTAGTAGAAAAAGGATTATGATGAGATGTAGAAGAAGAATTAGCATGGACATGAGAAGCATCCTTGAATTGTTGGATTTTAGATGTGAGAGATGTAATTATGGTTTCCATAGCTTAGATTTAATCTTGAAATAAACAATGTAAAACTTGTATTGAATTGTAAATGGATTGCTTAGTTGTGGTATCGGGATGAATAGGATAATTGGAGAGACAATCGAAGATGGCACTTACTTGTGTAGGTGAAATATTGCTAGGGAGATATATAGTGTCTAGGTTGTTTTGGAGAACATATTTGCAATGTGGGTGCATTTTAAGTAATTGATGTAAGGGGACTTGAGAAACCTTAGGATCCATGAAATAAAAGGTAATGTGGAAAATAATGATCTAGAGGAAAAATCGGAGTGGGGTTCACCAAATGATTTAATATAAATTGAATTAAATCTAATTATAAAGTAAAAACTGTAATAATTGATATGCATATGATAGAATATAGTTATGGACAAGAAACAAGTATGAAATGATGTGAAACCCTATGCAAATGAGAGGAAAAATGACTTAGCTTATTTTATGTCATCGGCAATGAGTGGATTGAGTATTTGTTGGATTGAACTAGAAACAATGTTGTCAAGGATCACTAGAGATTTTGAGACCTAGAAATGTGGAAGACATGAGTGTCCCACGGAGGATGGGAGAACCTAAGCGATAGTGTCTAGCGAGATGATCTAGTTCTGATATTTTATTTGCAAGAGTAGCTTTTTGTTAGTTTCTATTTTTTTGTCTGATTTCACTCTAATGATATTGATCATTATTGTAATTTGCAAAATAATAACCTAGTTTCACATACCCAAAAACCACATCAAACCTAATAAAGAAGATGAAGAATGGGGATTCAAATTGACCACTGAATATCACTTGAAGAGTGAACTTAGTACTGATTCCATATAGCACTATATTTTAGACTCCATGTAGATCTATGTGTAGGTGTGTGTAATGATGCCATAGGATTACATTTGTGTAAGTTTCATAATTAAAGCAGACTAGATCTAGAATGTAACAACATATATAATGTGTGTGTTGGAATAAAATTAACTTCCCCATCCTATGTTGTGTATGCAGAGTAATGTATCCATTTTCCTTGTATGAGTGTGCTAGATGAATTCCTTTGAAGTACTCTTATGCCTTTGAATGAAAGCTTATGTGTTAATAAGTAATGCTTAGTGTTTGGACCTTTATTTGAGAGCTATAACTATATATATATAAATGTATCCCTTGTTTGAATTTTGTAATTAATAACTAAAAGGATGACCCAAAAGCATAAAATATTAAAAGAGACTGAAAGAGTGAGAAAAAGGGAGAAAGTTTCAGAGTGCCTAGGAGGAACAAGTGCACCTTGATGCTAGTTTCCTAATTGGGTGCTAGTGTTCGAGGTCATAAAATATAAATCAATTAAATACCGACAGAGCTATAGGGTTTTAAGGTTAATAAAGGTATAATAGAGAAATAAAAGAACCCAAAACACATTTTCAATTCATATTTTTAATACTTAGGAATCATGTATATATTACTATTCTCTAAGACCTAGAAATGTACCCAAGTGTATATATTTTGTATCTACATATGGATATATAGATGTGGTGTAATTATATTTAGTTGATGATCATGATTATTTATACGAGTTATTTCATTTAAATTAGATCAAGAATGTATGAGGTTTTTCTTTGCGTTTTCATGACTATAAGTTGTGCCACGAGGAGAACATAGGACTTAGTCGATCTCTACTAATATGCTCAAGTTCACTTAGTCTTAAACCCATTCTCACCTTTTTCTAACTTGTCATTAATTGAGTATGTTAGGAATGGTATGATCACCTTATTTTTAATTATTGGTCCCATTTTTAATATTTCACATTTTCTCACCTTGTAATTTGATCTTGTTATCAACCCACTTGTTTAGGATTGTTTATTTCTTAATGATCATTTGATCATTTCTTTGTAAGTGAGTGGTGTTTTTTGGATAAGGGTAAATAGGGGTTTTATGGTTGGGACCCTACCTAGGTATAAAAATGCCTTAAATCCATGTTAAGACCATCGAGATAAATGAAAATAATAATAAAAATAGTTACCCCACAACACAAAGATAAAAATGGGAAAAGAAATAGAGGAATCAAACCCAATGAAGGAAAAGAACCCAAAAAACCAACAAACCATAGCTACAAATTCCAAGAGGGTCCTTCAGAAATATGTGAACCAAGATGTTTTGATTTCCTTATCATGACACGGGTCTAATATTCTTCCTCTAGAAAATTAACAACAAGTTCGAGTGCATCCATAAGCATTTTTGACAAACTCGTTACAGCCGGATCCCTCCCAAAACTCGTTAATGTTAAGACCCTTGGGATTGGAAGGAGTAGGTATTTTTAGTATTTTGGCCCCAATTCCTTTTCTATGTTCAACGAGATTTCTAAAAGTACCTTAGGGTTTACACTTGATTCACCATCCTTTGAGTACAAGGTTACGTTCGATTGATCATTAGTTACCTTCATCTTGTTTATACTAATGGGGGTGAGCACCAGATTAAGGAATTTAACCTACTATGAGGGGGAAGGGGCACTAAGGTTAAGGAATATAATTTTTCCTTAAGCCTCTAGCACAAACACTCCTTAATTACTCACCTAACCTATGTGTTCCATCTGCCTTACACATACAACAGTAAGAATCGGGATTTTCCCGTCCCACCTAAATCCATGTCATTTGATCTTGGCATTGGTAAGTGGTTGGTTTACTATTGTTAAGTATGTTTAATAGGTATCTTTAGATCACCTAACAATTTTTTTTGTTGGACCACCAAGCATATTGGATACTCAACTTTTTCCTCAAATCTTAGATTTGAGCAAAAATTAAATTTTGGAGGTTTGTTGCAAAAGTAAAGGGTATCTCTTACCTTAAAAATGACCCTTTGGACCTAATATATGGATGGAGGGAACTTTTTCTAATTCCCAAAAAAAATCCTTCTCATTAAATCCCTCTCAAGTCACCATCATTCCTCTCTTTTGATACATATGAGTGACTTAGGAATGGGGTAGCATGTTTTTGGGAGATTCCTTTTTTATTTTATTTTTCATTTATTATAGTGTGGATACTTAGATGGGGACTTGGATGATTTGGATGTGCCTAGTGGGAAGGGTGACACATGTCACCCTCTCATGGGCTTTGGGATGTGGAGAGATTTCTCTATTTCTATCCCCATTTTTATTTTTAGAGGATTTGTTTTTGGATTTGGAGTTATTTGTAGAGTTTTGGGATGGTCTTTGGAAGAGGAATCTTGGATTGATTGGAGGAAGAGCTTATGTGGAGTCCATAGGAGCATTAGAGATTGAGAAGTTTTGTTATTGTGAGGTAGGTCTCACATAATTACTTGATTTTATTTGTAATTTTAATAAATTTAATCCTTATAAAATTTGATGATTGTTTAGAATTGTTGTTTTGGGTTTTGGGAGTGGAATTTGGTTCTTTCCTTTATTTTTGGGACGATATTTTATTTTTATTTCTCCATCTCTAATGGGAAGTGGATTTGAGAATGGATTTGGGAAGGGAATGGATCAATTCTTTACCCTCATGGATTCTTTGCAGAAGCCATGAAGGTTTTGGTATTCTATTCCCTTCCTTGGGGAGTAAGAGGCATTTCCATTTTTCTTGGAAATCCCTCTCATATCATTTCCTAGAAAGCATGCAAGGCTTGAAAATACTTAGAAATGAGGAGAATATGGTGTTATAAGGGTTTTTATGGGTTATATGGTGTTATGGAGTTATTATATTTTGAGGATGATCTTGTATATACATTCACTATTAGCTTTTGGGATCCATTATTCCTCTCTTTCCATTTCCTTATTTTTGGCTACCTTGGGTGTTTTAGACATCTTGTGTTTTTGATGGAAAATTTTCCTCCCCACTTATTTTACTTTCTGGTTTTGAGGGATATTTTTGTTTCTTGGCATCTTGGTGGCATGCTATTCATATTTTCAATGGGCTCGAACGAGGTTAGCATGTCTGCTATTGGGGAAAAATACATGTAATGATGCCTATGGTTGGGAGGTTTTCAAGCCTTCTTCTTGGTGGGTTTTTAGCTTGGACAAGTTTAAGTTGGAGCTAATCTTGGAGGAACAATTCGAATATTTAAGAGTTAGATAAAAGTTCAATTTTTACCATGTTGTTCCCATGTATTGGGAGGCTTGTAAACTTTTATTATTAGGTTCTTTTTGTATTGTAGAAATTCTTTATTAAAGTTCATTGTGTATTATGGAGGGAAAGTTTATATCAAATTATGGTTAGTGGATTTTTTTATAATTGGTAAAAAGGAGGGGTTTTCCTGGGGTCCCCACCCCGATAAAACTAAGGATCTACTATCTAGATAAAGCGATGAAAATTTCAAGGATCAACAAGGGACTAAAATCCAAACATAAAAATATCTAGTCCATGGAAAAAAAAAAACAAAAGCATGAAGAAACCAAGACTAGAACAATAAAAAGAGACAAAAGGCACCTATAGTTTTGCATTAGTAGAAGGACTCCTAGTCACACTCAGGGGATGACATAGAGACCGTAGAATTTTCTTCTTTATACTCATCCAAATTTCTTCTCCTCCTTTTCTAACAAAGATTTTACCCATTTCTACCTTTCTTAGCAAGGAGATCCATTTTCATTTCCTCTCCAACCAAATCATAATGGGACTACTCACAAATATAATCATTAATATCAAATCCCACCAAATATGCTTTTGGAATGGAGTTCGTATCTTTATCGGATGCATGTTTTCCAATGTTGAGCCACTAATTAGTGGAATTTAGCATAGAACCCTCTCCCATGCAACCACTAGCCAAAAATATTCACGTCATTCCTTGAACTTTTGAACCATATCCTCGGTGGCCGTGTCAATTAAATTTTGCAAAGGAGAGGGGATTTCAAATTGTTTATGCATGGGATCATCTATTCCAAATCTCTTGAATTTTGTCCCATGTCAATTGTCTCCTCCTATCCACTCCAATTTTGAAATGGATTCCACTTCATTCATTTGGGAGTGTGATTCATTCTCCCACCAAAAGACAAAATCCTCTACCCTATCTTTGAAACCCGGATCAACTATGAGCTCACCAATTGGATCAACTCACTGAGATGTCTTCTCCACCAGCACTGGGTTATATTTACACTGCTCCATGTTTCTTTTTTCTTCTCTAAATGAATTCCAAGCATTCTGCGGATATTGGACATAGATGTCCCTACATCCATAGGCCTCATGGCCCACTCTCCTATGTTTACCACATAAAATTGGTGAATCTTCATAGATCAATTTTTTCTTCTATATTTTGTTTCTAGTTACTATATTGTTTTCCTCAAGGGGAGAAGAAACAATAGAGTCATTAACACACATCCTAGTTATGGTGAATCTAGATCTAGCAGCTTGTGGTCGAGTTAAGTGTAATAAAGTATTCAATTGTCTTTTTATCCTGCTAACACATTGACTTCCAAAATTCTAGGGGTAGTCCAAGAAGCCTCAAACCACACAGACTTACGGGTGGAGGGTGATATTTTCTCCTAGATTCCATCTAAAAATGGAGAGCATGGTTCTCCCATAAAACCACAGAACACCTCGTACAACTTGGATTATATCTTCTTCAAGCATAAAAATGAAAAAAAAATTCGAGAGAGGGAAAAGGTGTTAACTTTCCCCAAAGTATTCCATTTATTTTTCACCCAAATTATTACCGATCAAGATTTGGTTATTGGAAATATTAATATTGGAAGTTAGAACCATGTGAAACTCTTTTGCAATGGAAAATTTTTAAACTTTTTTTTTTTTTTGCCATTGTGTGCAAATAATATGGTTAGATTTGTTAAATTTGTAAAATCACTCTTACATAGTTATGGATAGTATACATCCTCATGATGGAAGATTATTTTTATGGTAAACATTGGTGTTGTTTAGGATATTGAAGTAATAGAGAAAATTTTGTACAAAATTGAGTAAACTCTTTATTTCTATTGCCCTTTTCCAATTTATCGTTTTCAAGAAAACTATTACTTTTATTGTGAAGGTAGAATTTTGAAAGCTTCTTCCTTACATATACGTATCCCCACATTATTTTATTTTAGGATATTTATTGCAAGTGATACTTTTATACGAAATTATTCACATTACAAGTATTATACTCTTGAGGAAATATTATAAATTATGATGATGGATTTTTAGTTATACACACACCCATACGTACATACGTACATACATACATACATAATAGTATAAAATAACCATAGAGTGTTTATATTTTGAAATATGATTTGTATATATGAGAGTTAGTTAAGAGATAAAAGGATTCACTATATATCAAATTCATTTAATATTAGAAATAAGGAAATAAATGGTTCTTCATACATATATAACCCAATGTATAAATAACCAAGAAACTGATTTCCTTCATTTATTGAAACATAAAATATAAATTACAAAAAGAGAAAATGTTTCCGTGTATATATATGAATTATAATTATGATAAAAGATTGGGAAAGGATAAGGTATGGCCATACGCCCCTTCCTTTAAACTTGACTCCCTTGTTCCCTATTGTACACCCGTTGGGGCATGGCCTCCATTTCCACCCAAACCCTTCTTCTTGAAACCATTTATATTTGGGAACGAACTATTATACCCCTTACACTTTTTTTTCACAAATCACATGTGCATCCTTTCTCTATCACCATAAATGGGTCTCCAAATTAAAAATAATGATACGTGCAATCGAACACATATAATATGCAACAACACATATATACATACATGTGTGTGTGGGTGTCCCATCCTTGTAAACCTAATGTAGGATTGTGAATTTAGATAGAAATAATGGGATGCGAGAATAAATAAATCGAGTTCAAGCCCCATGGATGTAACCATTGACTTGGAACAGGGAATCAAAGAGAATATATACACTAAAATTATGTCTCCATGAAAACTCAGTAAAGTAAGGCTAAAAAAAAAAAAGACAAAATCAAGAACTCGAATGAGAAGAGAGAATGGAAAGGAATAATAATATCTTGAGATTTTTAGGGTTTCTCCCGGTATTTTCTCCTCCTTTTATGATGGAGTTAAAATATTATTCTTCAAATTATTTTTTAAAGTGAGGTATTACTATTAAGGATCCTTTATAGAGTTTGAGTGGCTAAATTGAATTATTTTTCCTCTTTATTTAAATTTTTATTAGGAAGAAATCAACTTAAACTATAGATAATTGAATTCATAGATACCCCTTATTAGGAAATCTTCAAGGTTCATTTTAGGGGTGAATATTCGTAAATTGGAGAATATTAGGATTTTGGAAGTGAGAAATTGGTGATATTTTTACAATCGTATGGCAAGACCTTTGCCAAAATTTTACGGATCATAAATAAATTTCAACCTTATTTCACCTTACTATTTCCACTAAGGGCCGACCAATATTATTATATTCACCATTATGTTATAATATATTATTATATATAGGATTAATTCACCATGTAGACACCTAAAATATGCTTACACTTATCATTTCCTCTAATTCAACCAATTGACAACACTTTGTCAATTAGCTACTCTTCACTCCATTCTTGGATGCCCATTTACGACACCTTCTTGGTCATATTCTTCTTATAATTAGCTAATTGGACTAATATCTCTTTTATTAGCTAAACATTCCTCCTTTAGACCATTAAGAACCTCCCTAGTTCTCTTTGAACCACTTTTGCAGGCTTCCTAGGTTATCTATCAGTCATAATTGATTAACAGACCCCTCCCAACTCTCAATGAGTCTCTAATCACTTGCTAATTAAGTTTAACTAGCATAATCCTAGCTTAACTAGTCTAAAGCATGTTTACTTAGCTCCTAATCCTAAAATTATTTTTAGGCTTTAGTCCCACATGAAAAATAATTCCCAAATCTTCTAAACCAATATATATGAATACAATCCTAAGTGCATCCCTTCAAACCATGAGTTTTCCTCCCTTAGCATAAACTATGCCATTTTAGGATATTGAGCTCTCTTCCATTGTTTTTGAGCTATTTTCTCCACCATTGCACTATTCACTCAAGCTTTGAGTAAATGAGAGGAACCATATGGTCTTGTAGCCATTAATGGTGAGCTCTCACTCTCAAATACCTTGAGAAACAACAAACAAATTTGATTTCTTAGAATCTAAACTAGGTTCACATTCATTAAGCTTTCATGGAGTAGAGAGATATTTAGATATGTTAGGGTTTGAATGTTTGTTTCAAGTTTATATATGCATGCAAATAGATAGTTTCTTGTTTAGCTCTAATCTTATGGTCTATAGATGAGTTAGCAAAGCTTTTGCACTCTTCCTTGTTTACATTTGGCACACTCATCCATGTTTGCGGCTGAATTGTAAAACATTTAAAGTGTGTGGGTATGTTTTTATATCTTGATATCCACTTGATCTTGATTTCAAGATCATCATCATAGTTATGATTTATTCATCATTTGATATCCCTTTGACGTGTTACATTATTTGCATTTTCTTGACACAATTAAAATACTTACATAATGTTTATCGTAAACTTGATCTAAGTGTCCTCATTATGTCATTATGTTGCACACATTTGAGTACATCCTTAATATACTTTTACTTAGTTTGATTTCAAACATTGTCCCAAATCTTGAAAGGTGTCACTTAGATTTTTTACATCGTTTCGATAGAAATTTTTCACTAATATGTCACTTTTCCGTGAATCTTGATAGACTTGTCCATTTGGTGTGGTTACGTGGCTTACATTTGCAAAACCCACCCTTTAACATTTAGGCCTTGTTGGTTGTTGAATTAATTGTGGTATACTTTGATTAGGAGTCATGTCTACCCTTTGTTAATATTTACGCCCTTTTCATTTTGATCTTAACGTAAGTATTTTCTATTATGTTGATCATCTTTGCATCAAACTATCATTTTGCACACACATTTTCCATTGTAACATCCCCATTTTAAGATACTGGAACAAGGGAATTTTTTTTTTTTTATACAACGTTCCCTGTTATGAATTATATAATTCAAACACACGTTCAAGTTTTAATAATTGTTCTCTGTCCAATTAATGCAGTTTGGATCACACAATTTCCTTTTAAAACTAATGTTCTCTGTTCACATATTTGCAATATGGAACACACATTCATTCCATTGAATCATATAACGATACCATATGTTGCTTGTAAATGACTTGAAGAACTACCAACCTCCCACTTTATGTCTCGGAGTTTCAGCGATCTCTCATTTCATGACTCGGCGACTTACCAATCCTTCATGTTAATTCATGCATAGTATAATGAATATACAGGGTTATTTTACCGTTTCCTAGTTATCGAAGTGATCCATTTAAGAAGCCTATCTGAATATCTTTTACTGATATTCATCTGACATCCTGCATCTTAAACTAGGTGATTAGGACAACGCAACCAAAGACTTACGATACTTTGGAAAAATATTTTCACATGCTTTGCATGATCATATTCGTAGATGTGATACACACCAATGGAATACGTCCTTCACCTCACTTCTTCTATTATCTAGAATGGTCTTTCTTGGTCTCTACCAGTCCTTCCATTTAAGGTCAAACTCTAACCTCAACTAGCAATATGAACGAGTATAGGAAGTTACTCATGGTAACTAAAGATACGCAGACATATGGTGTCATTCCTAGATGACTCTGTGTGTCTAGTTACCTTTAGTCCTCCAGAGTCACTCCGTATACGTGATCAAATTTCTATCCCCAGCCAAGAACTTATTATCCAGCTTATGTAAACTTGATGATTTAATTCGGAAGGGCATTGTAATATGTCAGCTATAACATTGTGTCGTCATGAAGGCCCCGCCTTCATGAAGACACCATATCAGAAGGCGGCATATGTCAATGTCCTATGGAATCCTCTCATCAAGGGTACACATCCATCTCAATTGTGATTTGGTTATAATCTTAGTATTTAAGATCAACTTTCAGCAGCCATGCTGATCCTTTATCCTTGTTCTTGTTACAGTTGTATGTAGCTAAGAGAGACTTAATCCGTAATCTAGCTTAATACGCATCTCCTCCTTCATATTGAAGGGTTGCATATTCACTTCTTGGTTCCTTTCTTATTCTTTGGACTAATCAGTCCATTATCGATAAACCTAATAAGTTTATCCTATTAAACTTAACCAAGTTTTTCCACAACTGTAAACAAATTCAGAATTCCATCTTATTAGACATCATTTAAATGAGGTCTAATTCTAAATGAATTTATTCATTTATCCTCCTTAACCTTAGTTAAGGTCTGTTAACAATAGATATGATTTCCCATATCTTTATTTTCTGAATTTAAATATTCGAGGCTATTAATGAAGTCCGAATACAAGGTTTGGCCGCCACTAAGTTATTTGATATCCCTTAGCTTTCAAACTAATCCCGAATACCTTCCAATTAGGATTTCGTGTTTATCTAAATCTTTTTAATGTCAATTCAAAATTCATCTTAACCCAAGTATGAACTAATTACACATTTCAACGTAAAAGTTGCATTCATGTAAAGAATAGATGTTATTTCCTTTTAAATTCATCCATTAACATTTGAATAATTCCAAGTCAAGGAATAATGTTATATTCTCAAACTTATTCAACAATATCAAACTGATACAGTTATTGAAAATATCACACTTTTACTTGTATTCATCCATCAGATTTACAATCTATACATTTTCAAGTCCAAACGACTGGACTTTGTTTATATCAAATAACATTACAACTCATAAAAATAGAAGAATGTAATTTCTTCCTTTCTCATTTCCTCGTGGAGGAGTAATAGCTATCAATACAATCCATCTTCAGTTAATCAAAGAAGTATCAGAAAACAACCATGTCTTCATTTATACTCAAGTTTCATCTGCAAAATTACTTGCACGGGTCAGTTCATTGAACTGAGCATATTAAGCACTTGTATTTAAAATGAGGTGCTTTTAATTAACTATCTTAATAAAAGAACCCTTCTTTTATGAAACGTTAATATGAACATCATTCAAGAATTAAATACCAAAAAGGATGAACAAGCATATCAACTCAATCATCCAATAACCCTCCTAATCAGACAAAGGATTACTGCCCTCTTTCACAAATAATTATTACAAGAAGTAATTTCCTTCAACAGTTCAGATTACAAACATCTGTAAGAACTAAAAACACAACTATGCAACTGACTGTTCTAACATAAATGCTATCAATTCCATTCTCTTACAATAGTTGTGAATTCAAAAGATAGATCTTAACTAAAATCTAAACCAAATTATTGTCCCTTCCTTCATACAACTCATCTGATTTCAAGCAATCAAACGCTGAAGAGAACAAGAAAACAACAATTAAATACCAATGCTTAACCCAAGCAGTATGAAATTCGTTCCATAACAATTATAGATTTCCAACTGTATGAGAGAAAAATGATCATTAATTCAAATTATCCATTCACACTCTCTTTCTTTTCCTCATAGTTGTACTAGAAGTTTTTAATCCAAACGTGATATCAATCAATGATAACAGTCCAAAGAGAAATAAACGAAAATCAATAATCGAATATAAGGGAGCAAGATCATATCACCTCTTCTTACTGTCTATCCAAATACCTCTTATTTAGAGAAGACATACTCCAATAGTATAATTCATTCGAGTAGTATATTCATGGTGAAAACTACTATTACCTTTCCAAAAAGTTGACCAGAGTTCATTGCAACTGGTCTATAAACATTAGTACCAAAAGGACCTATAACGCAATCATTTCCTTTTAAACATTTCACTCTACAGACATTCACGTCTTTATAACATGCAAGAGTGTACAACGACTACAACCAGTCACACTTTCATCCTAATAATGAGAGTTTTCACTTTCCAACAACAAAGAATAATTCCATTCATATTTTGTTCTTAATGAAAACGATGAAAGGTCCACAATCCTTAAAAATATATAAATATATATATCCTTGAGTTCAGCAAGACACAATATAATTTGCATGCTCTACTCAGTCTATTATATAGACTGATTTTCTGTTCCTCGTCAGATTAAAACTTCCTTCCAAACAGTCCTATATGAATACCAAGAACCAGTAGGCAGAATACCATATCAAATTAGTACAACAAAGTAAGATGCTACAATAACCTTACTGTCCCAGGGAACCCGTGTTTTATGCAAATAAAAAAAAACATCAAGGAATTATAACTCACATAATAGTCTATTAATATCACCACAGCTTTGTTTTTCCCAAACATTTCCACACACTGAACGCAGAAATACAATATTCGCATAACAATGCCTTTATCAATGCAAACCCACATAGGGTAATAGATGCGCAAGCAAGGTACAGTCAAAACAATCTCAACAGCAAGCCAAATCTCATTTGTTTCATTCATTTGCACAGAAACACTAAGCCATGTTTGTTTTCATGATGACAGTTCAGACTAGAAGATCAAACCGCATCCAAAATGCACAATAAAATCCTCTTTCCCATTACCTTCAGATTTCAAGCAGCAAAGAGAAAACATAATTCATTAATGATTTCAATAAGAAGAACAATCATTTTCTTCAAACACCCGAGAATACCCAAGTCGTGTTCATTCTTTTAAGGACAGTTCAACCAGACATACAAATCATCTCATCTTTTCATTTTCACAAGAATGCTCAGAACTCAGAAGTGATATTCATTTAGCTAATGTATTTATTAGCACAACCCCAAATGGTAATAAAGCGAATACCCAACACTGCCGAAACAAACCACACAACAAGGACAGTGTATTCAACTTAATCATTATGCAAAGAATGCTCAAGCCGCGTACAACAAAAGAAAATGACTCAACTCGAAATCATCTCAACGTAACAGCCAAATCAAATAACCAAAACCCCCATCATAAGAGCAGGGTTGTTTTAATGAGACTATTAAGGAAAAGAAAGTGGTTTAAGGAGAAGGGCTTAACATGCCTGTTAATTTTTCTTGTGGCTCGAAGAAAACCGTGCCCACTAGAGTTGTTTCTCTCCACGACGTCCTCGGCCAGGCTTCCCAACTAGTCACTAACTTCCACAGGCTCAAGAATAGCCTTTGTTTTTCCAAAGAACAGAGATAATAATCAAAACATAGCTGGTTCGATGCGAACTGTGGGAGGAACAAAATGTAGAGCAACTAAAATCCAAATGCACACAAAGAACAAAAAATTTCCTTTTTCCTCTATCCTATTTCCAAGGCAAGCTGGTCGCTAAGTCCAAGATAATTAATGCATTGAATGCACTACCTTTCCTCATTCCTCACGCCACCGCTGACTCGGGTTGGTGAGTTTCCAAATTTCAAATTTGCATATAAATTCCATTTAGTTTCTAAGCTAGTTGGACGCCTCCAACTTTTCTTTGTTCCCACCAAACTTGGCGTTGTACATATAAGGACTTCATTTACTGTCCCATTAAATTTCCTACCTCCCCCTTATCCTTTCCATCCACATGGGTCTATGCATCCCCTTCCTTAGGTTAGGATTAGTTTAGGATTTTAATAGTCCATATCTAGGTCATTCGCCTAGTTCATAGGTTAATGGAATTTATATCTATTTTCTCCTTTATGAAATCTAAAATCCATATAGGATAGTAGTTAGGGTATAAGATAAAACTTAGGGGTAGGTTAGGGTTTAATCCCCTAATATTTAATTAACTAGTTTCCATATCAAGTCTTTCCGCTTTGTGATCATATTCAACATTAAGCAGGGACATTTCCTCCTAAGTTCCACAGACATGTGCCACTTGCATCCGTGCTCTTATCATCTTACGCTGTCTAGAGTTACACGGTGTGTGGTTCAAGAATTGAACCTTTTTCATTGGCATCTATGTACGGATATTCATACCGAAATCAAATCTACTGCAACATTTATATCAACCTTCAGTCTGGTTTAAAAGTAAATTGACAAAGCGATCATAAGAAGGCCATAGCATACCTTGGATCAATGGAATTGATTCAAGCTATGCTGTCAATTAGCAAATAGAGTTCATCAAGAATACGAAAAGTCATTGTCTCATTAGCAATCACACAAGCAATAATAACTTTTGTCCCAAGTATCAAGTTACAGCAAACAAGGGTCTAGATCAGCAACACATTCCTCTAAGATCAAAAGATGTGTCTCAACATATTTATCTTCATTTCTGCAATTACAACATCATGAAAGGTAATTACCATGATAGCTTAAAAAAATCAAGGTGTTACATCCATAGGGAATATTTCCTTATTAATTGGATTTGTGTTTGAGACTTGTATGATTATTCCTTCGATCATTCATCTAGAAAACTTGTTTTCTAGGAAAATTCTTTTTGATCGCATTAAGATTGCAAAATAATGATGTATATTTTCCTTAGGTTCCCTTTGGAAAATCACACACACATATCCATACTTATGAAATGTCTAGTTGGTTGTTGTTATGTTACCTGAATCGACATGGAACCTTCTTCACTTTGAAGAAGTTTGATCACACTATCTAGGTCTAGGAATTTGCATCTATAACACATGCCAACAATGACTGATTATCGTAAGGTCCCTTATACATATGACAATACGAAACCTAGGTTTAGGAATTCACATCAAAATATGACCATTACAACTAAACATCGTTTGGTTCTTCACGTTGGAGGGCCCATTTGGGTACCTTGTTCCCCACCTTCATCCCATAGTCGATGGTATGGTTTGGACACTTCTGATCCAAATTATTATTTAGGTTCCCGCACTCTTCTACTGATTCAGATCCAAACTATTATTCAAATTCCCACTCTTCTTCTAAAGATTTGGATCCCAACTATTGTTCAGATACCCCTAGATCAAATATTGAATCACAGTCTTTCCTTTCTTCAAAGGACCTTTATTCCAAATCAAATCAATGATATATTCCTCCTTTGAAGACTTATGTGACTCCAACTTTTTTCGATCGAACATATAATTAAGTTCCCGAGTCAAATCCCACCCTTTCTTCACAAGACCACCTTCATCATTCACCTCAATGACCCCTTCACATCTATAAGAGTTCCAAGACTCGATTTCCTCTAGTCAATCATCCAATTTGACTCCTATGTCACAACTTAACGGATGGCTATGTGATCCTACTTTCCAACCTAAATTACGTCATCTTCAAGAAAAATGACCTAGGTCCGAATTCAAATCATCCATTCATGAGATGCCTTCCTCCAAGTATAATTTATCTCTGGAGTCATATTCTTCTATTAATCAAGATCCAATTCCTCTTTGGCCTCTAAGTCATTTCAATCATACCTTATCGTATCTTCATCAATCTTCTAAAGATCAACATCTGCAACACCATCGCACCATTATAAATAAGTGATGTGCTAATATTTATTTTCAAAGAACTATCAAAGATATTTGTGGGAGTGAGGTTCAAACCTTCCCTCATATACATCATCGAACATATTCATCTTCTTCTGTCAATTAATCTTCCCCACTTATTAGACCCATCTCTTCTAATCAACCTCCTATGTTGGAAGAACAATAACCTCTACTCGATGGATTTCTTTCAAAATGATGGAACAATCCAACTACACAAAGATATCCCCAGTAGAGGATTGTAAACAACTATTCTTTCTTGAACTTGATACATTTACATATTGGAGTGAATAATTTGATTCCTTTTGTCAAAACATAGAGGAAGAGCCTAAAGTCATGGAACTTGATTCTTCTTCTATTATTCCATCTTCACCTTCCTCTGAGCATGATGAAATGTTAGGGTCTAGCATTAATCCATGGCCTATCTTCTCATTACCCAGCCATTCTTTATTTATCAACAATCCTCAATCAAAATATTGCCTTGGGTCACTACTAAGTATACCATCATCATCTTCTATCCTAGATCCAAATTTCCGGGTATCCCTCAATTTTCTACTTGTGTGTTACCTCCGATAGACCATTATCTTCTATTCTTGGGCCACATGCTATTATCCCTTCATCCTCTTCTATCTATGGGACACCTTCGAGTAGTCCCTCCTCGTTTATACTTGGGTCACCCCCAAGTATTCCCTCATGATCTTCTTCCATTATGGGGACACTTCCTAGTAGCCCTCCATTATCTTTCATATATGAGTCACCTTGGGGTAACCCATTATCCTCTGTTTTGGGGCTATGTCCTAGTGGAACTCCATTATTTTCTATCTATGGGACGCTTCCTAGTATCCCTTCATTCTCTTTGATCTATGGGAAACCTCCGAGTAGTCCCTTGTCTTCAATCTTAGGGACATATCCTGGTAGCCATTTGTCATCTTCTATTAATGGATCACATTTTGGTAGCCCATCCTCTTCAATTCTTGGACTATATCCTTTTCACCTATCACGTTCTTCTTCTATAAATGACTGGGGCAATCCCACCATCATTTCTCTCATTCCTAACATCAATCATAAACATTCAATTTCTTCTCCCACTTCTTGGGATCATGCGAAGTCACGTGTCATCTTATAAGAAACCTAAACAATTTCTTAATCAAGCTCGGTCAAAATTCCTAGAGATCTAAAGCTCCTAACAATTCCAATGATTTTAAAGTTAAAAATCAAGCGTGATGAGAGAAAACACATATATGTCCATCAAGCATAGCACAAAACATAGAAAATTATGGATAGGGAACTAAAGATCCTGCATGAACAATCAATGTTTCAAGATAAATCACATTCATTTGTTAAGTATGAGCTCACCACGATCATCAAAATCGGGGAAAATATTACGCTTGATAAATAAACATACCTACTCTCCCTATTTCATTGGATTATTAGAAAATTAATGAAATAGATAAGGGTAAAAGGCCAAGGAGGAATACCTATTTGTAATTTAAGTTGAAGTTTGTCTGCGTGTTCTAATTTCTTATCTAAACTGATCATGTGATTTTCCTTTGGCTAGGAGGAACTACCTAAAATACAAAGCAAGACCACAAAACATAGTTAATAATAAAAGGTTAGTGGATTGCCTAGCGTGAGCTAGATCCAGGAAGTGTGATACTTCCTCAACAATTGTCAATCCACTGATATATAATTCAATATAAAATAAATGAACATGCAAATAAAAGAATCTAATGCTAGTGTTCTGATTTAGGTATCTTATATTACTATCAATGTTAATCCAATTAGATGCTTTAATAATTAAACTAATGAAGGTCATGGGTATCTTGCCTTACTACGCCTATCCTAACAATGCTAAGGAGTATCTTGCCCCTCTTTTTCATGTTATCTTCCGGAGGGTACTTCTATCGGATGAAGACATGGGCGCCATCTGCATTAAAATCCAATTATTGAGTTCTTGGGAACTCGTGAGCCACCCAACCATGTGACCCATCCAACATGGTTGTCTTACAAGTGAGAGGGTGTGACAGGCATAAAAAAATATTTGTACACATCAAAACATGTGACCCAACTAACCCCTAAGCATCCAACCCCCAACCGACCAACCCCGAGGCATCCAACCCCTTGACCCATCCAACCCGGGTGTCGTGCAAGTCTGATGAGTGTGGTGGGCATCAAAAAATGATACAAAGTGTCAAAAATTATGACCCAACCAATCCCTAGGCATCCAACCCCTAGCCGATCAACCCCCGATCGTCCAACCCCGGTTGTCCAACCTGCTTGGCCAACCACAGGAGGCCAAGTTCGAAGGCGATAACGTGAGCTCTGGATGATTTTGAGGTGAAATTTTATATGATATCACATGGAAACAGCCAATTTAATCTAATGGTGGTAGTTTCAAGATCAAATTTTTACTTTATCACCTATAAATGACTCTTTATTTCTCAATATTTTTGGTTGCACGCCGAAGAATGAACTACCTTGGGAAGTGTATGATGCTTCAAGATGTCTCGTATTTTCCACCATATAGGGCATGGAAAATGGATTCCATAGGAACTTTTTTTGGACTTATAATTCCTGACACATATATCAGAATCTTCTATTGAATCTCAGGTCCTCTTTCATGCTGCAAACTCCTTAAGGCCGAAAGCCTACTTCTGATGGATGGCCCCAAGACCTCCGAAACTTCCCTGAATCACTTGAAATGATTCCCAAACTTGAAAACTCAGATGTATCATTCCAGGTTTCTCCATGAATTGTTTTATAGTTCTCAAACCCATCCTCCTGAGTTGTCTATTTTACAGGGGGTAAAAATAGATAACAATTGGCTACCTCTCGAGGACATCACTGCTAGATGTGTGACTAGTGGCCTTGAATTGTCCATTGAGCACGGATTCAATAATTTTACACCTAAAAATTGAATTTTGTCATTGAGCCATTAAAACATTGATGCTTGAACCTGGAACTTTCTACCACTACTTGGATTTTCCCTCTCATTTACAAAATTATCTGAATCAAGGTTTTGTGAGAGTAGAAAATTATCTTGAACCTGGAATTCTCTTTCTTCTACAAACTTGATCTATAGGACAAAGGTTTGAAGCCCTCCTAAACTGTCCTTAATCTGATTTCTTGTCAAGTATGAAATAAAACCAATTGATGATTCCTTGAAAAATATAAACATTGCAAAAGTCATGGGAACATAAGCTAATTCGGAGAGGTTGGGACTATTGTTGAAACCTGTTTTTTCTTGTGAAAACATGCCCCCTCCAAAGAATGGATCATACATGAGAAACAACACACCACAACACATGCTATGTACAAAACTAAAAATCATACATACCCCAAGTGGAACATGCAGAGTGTGCACAAGCACTTCTTCTACTAAAAGAAAACCTACCTACTCTATGCTAACCAAAGGAAAAGGGAACTCAAACAAATCCTGCAACTGGCAGGGAGAAGTAACTTCCCTTTCTCAAAATAGGTAACCATGTATATGATTTGGCACTGAACATGGTTGTTATTATGAGTGAAAGTAGCAACATCAATCGATAATACCTCATCAAGTTGATTGACATTAGACTCTTGTAGGTATTGATGGTGACCCTTGGTGATTTATATAACATCCTCTAGCCACAAATAGACATGACCATTTTTGAATTCTCCTTTAGCTCCAATGAAGTTGAGTACCTAGTTAGGCATGGTCTGATCTAATGAATGTGCCCATTACTCAAATTCAGCTCCAAAAATGGAGTCGCCTCTGCGGACCTTCCGAAAAATGATGTTGCCTACATGTTGCTTTTTTATTTGCATTACTTCTGAAGTAAATTATCCTATGTCTTGATGACTGGTGTGGGAATGGTGTCATCATTGTTTCCTTCCACATCTTGTGAAGAACATGGAAGATTAGGATCCTCCACCCTAGTTCTAGAGGGTTATTATGAAGTGCAGGATACTGTAATTAAATGCCCTCCTTAATGAAAACAATTTCAGGTTCTTGGAAGGTAGATGATGGAGGAGAAAATAATGTGATCTCCATGGGCTCCTCTCTATCAAAGCAATATTCCAAGTCAGAAAGATAATTATATCCTTGTTATCCTGCGGCGTTAGCTCGAACTTCTCTATGGTGTCCTCTAAATCTATAATTGTCTCACCATGGTTCCCATCATCCTCAAACATAGATTTTGAAAGCTCAAACTCTTCTTTGACATTATAGATCGAAGGGGATGAAGTGGAAGGAATAAATTAAGGTTCTTCTATGGCTTGTTTTTTACTTGGAGCCTCTGAAACTGTATGGTTCTCCTCTACAACTAGAATGTACACTTCCTCTTTTGGATTTGGATTAGTTACTTCTTCCCTCACTTCATTGCAGCTGTAAATGAAGCTTCCAACACTTTGGTACTTCAACCCTAACCTCCTTCGAAGGCTTGACCATCAAGGGGATCTTCTTTATTCCGAACTTGACAGCCCAACTCTTCATATTTTCTATCATTTCTTCTCTGTTGGGTTCCTCTTTTCTTTTTGTTCTCCTTGATCTGGTATTTTGGGTCGCTTCCCAACATGGACTTGGGAATGCATGAGGAGGGGTGGTTTGGATCACAACTGGTGCTTGCATTGCTTGAGGTGGTGGGAGGGAAGGTATTTCCTTCTATTCTTGTAGAGGGAATTAGGTTTGGAAGGGAGAAGGGAAGAGAAATTAAGATGGGATGGGAGACTAGAAGATGGAGAAAGGGATTCCACAATAGAAGTAGTGGATGGGAAGCTTGGAAATTGAATCTCAAGTTGAGATGGTGCTGCTTGGGGAATGGAGAGAAAATTACTAGATGATGGTGTAGGATTTACCCATTGACAAGGTTTCCTAACACCAAGTTCATAGGCCTCTATCTCCTCGATCCACTGTGCAAGTTGAGGTAGCATTTCAACCATGAAGTCAAGCTTCTCTGTAGGCTATAGTGTCTTGGAAAAGGGCCTTCCCATGGAAAAGATTCCCTGTAACCAATTTTGAATGCCCTCATTTGTATTGTAGCCCTTAACTTTGAACCATGCCATCCTCCATCCTTTGAATCTTCTCCAGCAGACCAACATTCTCCATTTGACTGTTTTCATTATATGCATACCCTTGTTCCTTATAAGCTCCATAGCCAAACTGATTTTGGCATTGGTCATATGGGTAGGCATAATGGTTCTGAATTTTTTCATAATGCTGATCTAGAGGAGTTGAGAAATACATTGGAGGTGGACTGCACTATTGTTGCTGTAAGTGTGAATTCCAAGATGGGAATGAAGCCATGACTACATAGCTTCATGAATGGTAGAAAATGAAAGACATGGAAAGAAGAAAGGGTGGAAATGGATGGAAGGAAAGTTTGCAACTCAAAGAATGGGTTGTTGACTAGATGGAGTCACCATATGTGCCTCCAAAGGATGAATCTCACCAAGAACACATCAACCTAATGAAATGAAGTGGTAAGGTGCTTCAAACTTGTCCCATTGGGCATGCCAAAACTGTTGATGCAAAATTACAACACCCCCTCGAATGGCCTGAGTTTGAATGGGGCATCCAGTGTAATCTACATAACATGGGACCATATCTCAAGTTGTGGGACTTGCAAACTTGAGATGGTCCTCCAAAGAAGGTCAGATTCCTCTACCTAATCATAATGCTAAAATAATCCTAATGCAGAAAATATGCCTAACTACACCTATCCTAACAATGCCAAGGAGATAGGGAGAGAGAAAGTGCATGAAAAGGGAAATCCTACACTAACAAGGTGATAACACAAGAAAAGGGGTGAGATACTCTATTGAGGGAGGATGAAATAGGGAAAAGGGGGATGAGGGAGGTTAGACAGATGTGACACAGACCCAGATCCTAATCCACCATCAAAACTCCATAAAACATGGCATCTTGAACTGCAAGTGAAAGAACATGTACGGGAACAAACATGAAATGGAGAGGCAAGATAATACAATAAAAATGAGCTAGGGTTGAAGAAACGCCACAAAACACAATTTTATTTCTTTAAATTATGCACAAGAAATTACATGGATTCTCATAGGCATAAATACGCTTTCCAGGTGCATGAGAAGGCTTATAAGTCAAATGGAGTCGAGGGAAAATTTTGCAAGAGTTTCCCCAACTCCCAGAATGTCTCCCCTAAAAATGAGGTAGATTTTACAATATATAAGCAATGTCTCACCAACCCTCATTAAACAAATATGGGCACCCATAAAAATCCTCTTCCTAAGGTTATTTCTATCGAGACGAAGACATGGGTGCCATACTGCATTAAAATTCAATTGTTGAGTTATTGGGACTCGTGAGTCACCCAACAATTGGAACCATTCAACCTGGTCATACCATCTAACTTACGTGTTTGGAAAGTGAGAGGAGTGCAACGGGCATAAAAATGGTTTGTATGCATAAAAAAATGTGACCGAGACCAACCCCAGGCGTCACCCCTAATCGACTAACCCCCAAGCATCCAACCCCATGACCCATCCAACCTGGTCGTACCATCCAACTTAGGTGTCATGTAAGTGTGATGGGTACGACAAGCATCGAGAAAATGTGACCCAACAAACCCTAGGTGTCCAAGCCCTAGCCGTCCAACCTATCCGGCCAACCCCGAGAGGCTAACTTCCGAAGGCAATAACATGAGCTCCCGGATGAGTGTTGGGGTGAAATCTTATATGATTTCACATGAAAAAACACATTGAACCTAATGGCGGTGGTCTAAAGATAATTTTTTTACTTTATCACCTTGAAATGGTTATTTATTTATCTAGATTTTTGGTTGTGCACCAAAAAAATGAACTGCCTTGGAAGTGTATGATGCTTGAGATGTCTTGTATTTTCCACCATGTAGGGAATGGAAAATGGATTCCATAGAACTGTTTTGGACTTATAATTCCTGACATGGCTATCGAATCTTTTTTTTAATCTTAGCTCCTCTTTCACACTATAAACTCCCTAAGGCCCGAAAGCCTACTTCTGATGGATGGCCCCAAGACTTTCAAAACTTCCCTAAATTACTTGAAATGATTCCCAAACTTGAAAACTCAGTTGTATCATTCCATGTTTCTCCATGAATCATTATCCAAAGTTTCTCAAACCCATCCTCATGAGTTGTCTATTTTATATGGGGGTAAAAATAGATAATAGGCCTCTACTAGACATAGAGACTGATGCCACCGGTGTGACCGATAATGGTTTACGGCGATCCGATGCTGAATTAAGGTGAATGACAACAATTTCTATGGAGGAATGAAATAATGTAATAAATAGGTTTCTAGACTCTCTTTGTGTCTACACAGAGAGTTGGGAAGGTCTGTGGTGAGGTTATAGGTGAGGTACCAGGTTTTGGTAAGGTTCGTGAGGTTTTGGGATATTAGGGGCAATTTGGTTGAAAGTTGGCGGGTGATACAATAACCGACTCTAGTGTAGTGACTGATGTCGGTGAAGGGGAAGTCGACAAAAGGTTAAGATAACCAGCATCGGTAGGGGCAATTTGGTGAAAGTTGATAAAAGGTAATTTTGGGCTTCTTTGTGATTGCACAGAGAGTGAAGGAGGGATGATTGGGTTCGTAATAATATGAGGAAGACTCAAGAAGGTATAAAGGATAGGTATGGAGAGCCAAAAGGTTGTGGGTGGCTGGATAGGTAGATGGGCAGGAAGGTGGGGATGGAGGAATGCAGGGAAGAACAAGACCTAATAACAAAAATGTAAAGAACGTATTAATTAAGTACCGAAATGATGCAAAACTGAATGCACTTACTTGTATTTTACAATCCTGGTTGGTGAAGGAAGGTGATGGCCAAGAAGGTATAAAGGTTAGGTATGGAGAGCCAAAAGGTTATGGGTGGCTAGATAGGTAGATGGGCAGGAAGGTGAGGATGGAGGAATGCAGGGAAGAACAAGATCTAATAAAAAAATGTAAAGAACCTATTAAGTAAGTACCAAAATGATGCAAAATCAAATGCACTTACTTATATTTTACAATCCTAGTTGGTGAAGGAAGGTGATGGTCGATCCGTGATGAACTTGGTGGTCAGTGCCATGGAAGTACTTCCCGAGTGCTCCCATGAATGCCAATGCCTTTGGATCAGTCTCAAGTACTTGCTTGGGCCTCTGGCTAAATGTATTATGTCATCTTGATGCTAAGAAAACTCTTGTTCTTCCTTGAATGCAGATAGCTCTCGACAAATCGAGTTGACTAACCTTATAAAAATATTGTAAAATGGTATAAAAGGTAACTGATGATAGTTAGGGTAACCAGCGTTAGTTTAGGGCTAAGAAAAGTCAATTAAGGTGGTAAATCCTAGGTTTACCCAAAATAGCAAATCCTTGTTATTTTCAGCATGCTCGATTGTCCATTCGGTCTCAAGTGATGGTTAGCACTTAGATAAGTGGGAGTGTTGTTGGAGAAGGAATATGACTTTAATGTTAGGGTTAGACTAAGTCCCAGTTGGTTAAGATAAGTGGAGACTTAGTCCTAGTTAATTAATACACTAAGAATAAGTCTATGGTGAGGTGGTTAGGTGAGTCTGTAAATTAACTTAATTAAAGTAAATAAATTGATTAATAGTGTGAGGATGAAATTCAGTTAAATTGTAAGTAATTAAATCAATATTAATCCATGGTAAGGGGTCATGTTTAGGTGAATACATTATCTTAATTAATTAAAAAAGACTGAGTGGAGTGTGACCCAAATTTGGTGTCTACATTTGCCCCTTTTTTGCATAGCTTGTATTGGTAAGTGATGCTGAAAAAATAAGAAGTGGTTTCCCCAAATATAGGTGAGAGTGGGGTTTCCCTAAGTAGGGATGAAGGTGAGGTTGCCCCAAGTGTGGGTGGAGGTGATCCCCCTCAAACCAGGAGCCGATGAGGTGTTAGAAGGAGTCGGGAGTGGTTTGATAAATGGGTAAGTGATGAAAGTGAAGGTAGGTGAGTTGTAGGTAAGGGTATGGTTACTTTGGGTAATGGGTAAGGGTCATATTGGGAAATGGGTAATTGGCAAGGGTCGTATTAGGTAATGGGTATTGATAATCAAACACACGCACATGTATAGATTGCAACATGGTACCGGTTGAAGATCCTGCAAACTCTACATCATCTAAGGTCGATAGGTTTATCGAAACAAGGTTAAAGTGATTCGTATCAAGGGCACAGGATATGGTCTAGAAACACGACGTAGGTTAGGTGTAATAATGTTTAGGTATGTCCTAGTAAACCAAAGGTTTGGTTAGGATAAACATCACAACAATAGGAAGGGGAAGGTCACTAGGCTAAACAACATGGGTAACAACATTGAAAGGTATATCAAGTACACAATTTCAAAGGTCACAAAATATTGTTCCAATTAGTGTATAGAGATCATGGCATGAGTAAGGCCACGGTATAGGTAAATAAAAAGTCCTTAAATGTAATTACGGAAATGTATGGGTAACTTAGGCTTATGGGTAGGGTGTAAGAGGTGTTGGTGAGGTTACAAGGTATTTGGGAAGTAACATTTCTAGGTCAAAATGGGAAAAATTTAGGTGAAATGGTACTGGTAGGTGACCGATGCTTTGCTATAAAGTAAACTACGTCGGTTTGGTATGACCGAAGTTTGGTCATGTCGAGTTAGGGTAAAAAAGGAAAAATATGTGTTTAACATATTCATGTTAACATGTTATCATTTATGAAAATGACAGAAAGGTAGTGCCTTCGTGGGAAGTGATAGTATGAGGCTTTAAGATGAGTTGGCAAGCCACGTAGTGGTGCGACCGGCATACGATTGAGTCCACAAGATCAGCTTGGAAACATGTGATTGGTGGAGATATTCAACGTAGATTTCGGCATGACAGAAGTGTGAAAAGGTTTGGGTGGACCATCGACACAACAATTAGATGTGTCACCATGTAGGAAACACTATAATTAGGTAGGGGCATTCCCTAATTTGTTATTTTCTAAACTTTTGGTTAAAAATGAAGAAATTGGGGTGGTGGTTTTTCATTGTGAAATGTTGGTGAAAATTGGGTAAAATCAATACGGGAAGGGAAAATGTAGGATAAATGAGATGATAAATGAATATAAGGTGAATTGGGGTGGATTGGGGTAGGTGTAAGGTATATTTTTGTGACGTTTAGATGAAATTGGTTATGGGGAAAAGATTCATTTTGTTTGGTTATCGCGTCGAGACCGACGTCGCCTAGGTTTGGCCGACATTGGTCGATTTTACCAATTTTAGTGAGGGATAAGGTGACCGACACTAGTAAAAGGGAACTGGTGATGGCCAAGACAAAATGGTGATAGTCAAAGCAACTAACGCCGAGATAAGGATGAAGAAAAACAGGGGTAAGAAGGGCTAGTTTGGAAAGAAAAATAGGTGGGAAGGGGTAAATGAAGAGTGTATGTAGGGGGATGAGGGTAAAATGTGAGTTTGGTGGGATAAGATAGGTAAGTAGGTTCAATAATGTTAAGATGATGGGTCATGATTGTAAAGGGTAGTAGGCTTGTAGGTGAATTAGGTAAATGGGGTAGGCATGATTGATGTGGTTGGGTATGGTTTAGTGGGTAAGATGTAATTTTGGGGTAGGAAAGTCTTGACAATGTTGTGTTTGATGTTGCAGGCTAGGGACTAGCTCAGGATGTAGGATAGAGTACCACCATTGTTGGTGTAGATGTGGTCTAATGTGACTGCATAGGAGTGGGATCATATGACATATGTTAGGCGGTTGCGATCTGGTGCTATAGGCATATAGCCCAAGATCCTAGATTGATGGTCACACTCATCGATAGATGGGATTCAAGAAACCAACACATTTCATTTACTAATGGGTGAGATGACTGTCACCCTAGAGGACGTGTATAGGATCCTGTGGCTACAGATTTTTGGGGAGCCAGTGTATTCTATTTCATTGGAGTTATCATTGGAGCTGATAATGGTTGTGTTTGGGGGCACGATGGATGAGCTGAGGTATCATAGTGTGAGCCTGAGTTATGGAGATATGTATGTAGCCCATCCTTAAGAGATGAGGCCGGTTGTATTGATTATGGAGGTGGTATATTAATTTTCCTTACGAAATGTTGAGGGTGGGAGATTCCCATGAGCATTGATGGGAGTTCTCTAGGATATGATGGAGGAGAGGATCTACTTTTCCCAGGGCACCAAAATTATTAGTGCAGCTATACAGGGAGTTGTGGGTATATGGGAAATTGTAGTGGTTTAGTTTGTGTTGCACCTTTCTAATACACTACTAGGTATACCACTTATCGTATGTGTGTGGCCAGTTGGTTTTCCTTGACATGATTAGTTCGGGGGTGGCTAGGTCAGAGTTGGATACAGAAAGTGGGTACCAGTTAGTGGGTAACACATAGTGGCTAGGGCCACACATGATGTTTTATATTACAGACAGTTACTGGAGGGGCTTTTAGGGGTTGATATTATGTGGAGACCCTACATTGGCTATCCCTCATACAAGGGTATGATGGAGGAGTTAGACGAAATTCGCTTAATGAGGTGGATACATGGGTAGTGTTCCAACAAGCAAGAGTTGATTCCTGTAGACAGGGTTAGATGATAGTTTGGGATGTCACAAGACATTCCTCCACCCTTCCCATAGTATAGGAGAGATGACATGGAGAGATCTATTTCTCCACCATGTCCGAGTGTATCAACAAGGTAGGAGAATTATTTAGATAGGTAGATTGATGACACTTCGGGTTACGATGGATATGTGTAGTGGTGCATAACACAAATACGAGTAACACCAATGAGACTAGGGAAGTGTTGGTCGTCAAATAGGACTTTTAAGAAGAGCAACAGTTAGGGGACAAGAAGTCCCTCCTCTTTAATGGGAGAGGTTCCCTTATTTAGAAACGAACCTATTTACAAATATACAAGACATGATTTGTTGGTTAAACTTGGATATTACGAAAGTGTTTTCTATGAAGATCATCAATTACAAAAAGAACTAAGGAAATGAGAGTACGGAAAGAGCGAGAAAGGCAACATGCGAATTATAGATATCAGAGTAATTATTTATGTATGCGAAGTCACAGTGAATTGAAACAAGATCATTTGTATCGGATAAATAAGATGGAATTCAAAGACACAAAGTTCTGTAAATAACATCTGCTAGAACACAAAGTTTCTTAACATAACACGATTCATTAATCAAGGACACAAAGTTCCTTCTTGGTTATACAAGATCACCATGCTTGCAAATTCAAGAGTATGCAATAGGAAAGACTAATAAACTTGAGACAAATGATCTTCACAAAGAAAATAAATGAAAGCTTAGGAATAACAGAATCGATAGACAAAGAATGGAAAGTCCTTCGTATTGATTTCTTTATGATCTATTTACACTTTCGAAAATATGCCAAGTTCTTCCTCCAAATCATGTCTTGTATATTTTTAAATAGGTTCGTTTCTCGAATAAGGGAACCTCTCCCATTAAAGAGGAGGGACTTCTTGTCCCTTGACTGTTGCTCTTCTTAAAATTCCTATTTGACGACCAACAGCTTTTGGCGACTACCGGGAAAAATCACATTCCAGTTCTGCAATTTTTGATCATCCTTTGATCTGGTGACTCTGCGTTTTACTCGAGGGAGGAGGGCCCTCGGTATTGAAGATTCTCAATTTCAGCTTTTGGAGCAGTAGGGTTTTCCTTTCCCTTCAACAAATAGAAGGACTCGTTAACAAGCACTACACTGCTCAAGACAGAATTCCCACAGTGGTATTCCTTCGAGCCGCCTAGCGCTAATCTTCAAGCTTTAATTCTTGCTGGTGTTGCAGTCCCTCTCCAAGTCGTTTTTCCAAGAATGGTGGCGCCATTACCATGGGGTCATCGTCTCGGGCCCCTGGCCCTTACTCAACCTTTGCATGAGTTACCCAGAGGTAACCGGAAGAACTTCCCTAAATTCAAAGGCGATGGAAAAGTGCATCCTGATGAACACATCGCAGCCTTCATTGTTGCATGTGGAGTTCTGGGAGTCGAATATGAAGACATCTCCGTAAGGCTATTCGTTGAGACGTTACAAGATAATGCTGCTGATTGGTTCTACCACCTTCCAAATAAGCGTTATCACCGATCGGGACACAATGAGAACTCAGTTCGAAAACCGTTTCAAGCCGGCAGAAGATGTACATGCCTTGCTAGCCCAAATCTCTTAGATAAAGAAAGATTCACAAGAGCCCATGAGAGAATTTGTGGCCCGATTCAACAAATTGATCAATAAAATTCCATGACTTACCCGACTTTGTTGATCAAATTCAAAATGTTTCTTCCTAAATGCTCAATCGCCCAAAGTTAGTTATGCACTAAGAAGGGCTAATCTCGCAACATTGGTCGAGGACCAAAACCTCACTGTATTAGTATCGAGGACGACTTGATCATGTCAGGGAAGTTGAGAAGAGACCCTTCCAAATCTAAGTCTGCTGCTTCTTCCTCTTCCACCCCTGGGCCTAATACTGATCCATTAGTTCAAAAACTTGCAAATGATCTTCTTGCCATAAAGAAACAATTAGCTCAGCATGCTCCTTATGCAGACGTTCCAAGGAGAAATTTCCAGCCCAGAAATCATTTGCCTGCTTCTCAAACAAGATTAGCACTTGAAGGACCTCCTGTTAAGGTTCCTGTGAATGCGACCTGCGAAGTTGAGGAACCAGATGATGATGAAGATAACGAAGCTTGCGAGGAGCTCGTTGAAGAAGAAGATGAAGCAGATGAACTTGAGGGATCTCGAGTTAATTTCTTCACCACTGAAGGCACTGATGATGGTGATGACTATGATGAAGTAGTAGCAGACATGAATAGTGAATCATTCGCTGTCATGACTCGAGAGCAGACAAGTCAGAAGGAGAAAGTGACACAGCCCATCAAGAAATCTAAGGAGCAGTCGACAACTATTCCCGTGATTGCAAAAAGAGGATCTCCTATCCCTACCTCATCTACACCAAAGGTGAGTCCTGTTAGTTCTGCTTCAAAAGTTTCTCCTTCTTTTTCTCCTAAAGTTGATAAGCCTAGAATTTCAAATGATGATGGCCCGTCCACTTCTGGGTCTTTTGATATTATTGATCATCTGAAAAAGACTAAGGTTCAAATCTCAGAGGCCGAGTATTATCAAACTCATCCCAAAGCTTTTGCCAAAATGATTCAATTTGTTAATTCCCATTCCAAAACCACCTCTAAAGGTCTTTTACCTACTCCTTCTTCTGCGCCACAGCCTAGTCTGGTAGCCGCTGTCACCTCGCCTAATGACAAAATTAAGCCTTTTTATGTAACACTCCTTATAGCTGGCCATAGGCTCAGTAATTGTGTCATTGACTCAGGAGCCTCAGATAATGTGATGCCTGCTAAAGTAGCTCATGCTTTAGGCCTGACCCTCACACGCACTTATGGATCTTGCTACTCTATGGAGAGTAAGGAAGTGCCTCTGGTTGGAAGAATTAAAGATGCACAAGTGGCTTTTACTGCTTTGCCTAAGAAGAAAGTGTTGGGTACCATCTTAGTAGCAGATATTCCTCCTTCGTACGGGATGTTGCTAAGCAGAAACTTCTGTAAAGATGTGGGTGGAGAAATCCAAATGGACTGGTCACATGCACTCGTGCCTGTCAATGGACAAATGAAGAAGTTGCTGCCTGAGAAGCAGTCTGAGTATATTGTGCAGAAAATGGATGATCCTAAAGCACAAATACTCTACGAGGATATGGGGCATGGTAACTACATGATTATGTCCCCTGATGAAATCCAACTTCCCAGAGTGTCACCTAAAGATCCTAACGGGGTTTGGATTTTAGAGTTTGATGGAAGTTGTTCCTCAGCTGGTTCTGGAGCCGGTGTCCTGCTGGTGTCACCTGAAGGAAGTCTACACCCCTTTTCATTTAAGTTGCAGTTCAAAAATACTAATAATACAAAGCAGAGTATGAGGCTCTTATTCTTGGATTGCAAGTGGCCAAAGAACAAGGTGTAAAGAATCTTCGCTCGTGGTGATGCAGAGTTGATTGTAAAGCGTGTCGAAACCTTTTTCAAGTAAAAAATGGAAGGCTAAAACATTACCGGAACTAGGTTTGGGATTCCATTGAATTCCTTGATGCTTTCTCTATCGAAGCAAAGATTTCTAGAAAAGAACAACAAGGCTGATTCACTAGGCGTCTCGTGGTCACTATCGATTCGTCATCCCGACTTCTCTCGGATAAGTTCACTATTGAAATGGTCCATCGGCCTAGTGTACCTGATAATACCAATAACTGGAAATTTTTCAATGATGATCATCACTTGCTTTCTTTCCTTGAACTCAAGGGTAATTTCGAACAACTGTATTTTGAGGGAAGTGACAACCTGCCTCGTGAGAGTGTGCCCTTTGACAAAACAGTCACCCAAGGGGAAGAAACAGGTCAGGATGGTTGCATTAAACTCAAGGGGAATAAGATTCCTAAAGGATTGGTAAGCTTAGAGGAACTATTTGATAAACATGACAGGTATGTGAAATCTAGAGCTTCTACTGGACCTCAACAATCAGCTGAGTATGACAAGATTGATATTGGGAGTTCTACTGACCCTAAGCTCGTGAACATTGGAAAATGTTGCACAGCAGATGAGAGGAAGAAAGCAATTGCTCTTTTAAAGAGGTATAAGGATGTTCTTGCTTATTCTTATGAGGATCTAAAAGCCTTCAAGCCAAAAGATATGCAGCATTCTATTCCTCTCAAACCAGGAATTAAGCCTTTCAAGCAAAAACAGAGGCAATACAACCCCAAAATAGCTGACACCATATTTCAGGAGATACAAAAGTTGTTGAAGGCTAAAATCATTTTTTCCATTCACCATTCAACATGGATTGCAAATATTGTGCCTGTTAGGAAGAAAAATGGTGAGATCCGCATCTGTGTTGATTTCAGAAATCTGAATCAAAGCTTCTCGAAAGATAATTATCCTTTTCCTATGATGGGTCAAGTATTGCAAGCGAATGAGGATCTCGAGATGTTATCCATTCTTGATGGATTCTCGGGATATAATCGGAGTAGAGGTTGATCATCAGATCAACACAAAACATCTTTCACTACTCCTTGGGGTACCTTTGCTTACAAGAGAATGCCTTTTGGGCTTATTAATGCTTAAAGTGCCACTTTCCGAGAGCTATGGATCTGGCTTTTGGAAGTTTGAAAGGGAAGTGTATTGTCATATATCTTGATGACCTGATAGTATTTTCCAAGACAAGAGCGGATCATTTTGATCACCTAGAGACAGTTCTGCTAAGATGCAGAGAGCATGGAATTTCTTTGAATCCTAAAAAGTCATTTTTCGTGTCACAGAGGGAAAATTATTAGGGCACATCGTTTCCAAAGATGGTATTAAGATTGATCCTGAACGAGTACAAGCTATCCAACAAATTCCTCTCCCAACCAGCAAAAAGGGCGTGCACTCCTTCTTTGGCAAGATCAATTTTTTGAGAAGGTTCATCCCTGATTTTGCAGAGTTAACTTTGAATATTTCTCAGATGATGAAAGGGAAGAAAACATTCGGTTGGTCTTCTGAAGGAAAGGAATCCTTTGAAGGTATCAAGAGGGCTATCGCTAAAACTCCTGTTTTAGCCTATCCTGATTTCAGCAAAGATTTTATCATCTATTGCTATGCTACAGATAATACCTTGGCTGTTGTGTTAACTCAAGAAGACTCTAATGAGCATGAAATCCCAATTACGTTCATGAGCTATATTCTGAAGGATCATGAGTTGAAATACACCATGATGGAGAAACATGCTTTTGCAGTGGTTAAAGCTATCAAGCAGTTTCACTTTTACATCCTCAACTCTCATTCCATGGTATTGGTCCCAGATACAACTGTCAAGTCGATTCTCACATAGCAAGAATTTGGATCCAAGAGAGGGAACTGGGTTGCTAAGGTCCAATAGTATGACATTGACATCAAACCGACCGAGCTGGTTCGTGGAAAAGGCCTTTGTGAGCTCATTGCTGAAGGAGCCAAACATGAGTTGCTGGAGGAGAAAGTTGACCTTCCTACCGTTCTGTTCCTTAGCTCAGTTGATGAATGGTATGCTGACATCGCCCATTTTCTCACCTATGGGGAATGCCCCTCTCATTTAACTGCCAAAGAAAAGAGGACTGTTAAATTGAGGTCAGTGCAATATGTATTATGGGAAAATGCTTTGTTCAAGCGTGGCTTAGATGGGAGATTTTTGAAATGTGTGGACAAGGAACAGCAGAGAAAGTTGCTCTCAGCTTTTCATGATCAGGCATGTGGAGGGCACTATTCATCAACGGTCACTGCTCACAAGATACTTCGTGGAGGATATTACTGGCCTTCCCTGTTCAGAGATGCGTCCAGATGGGTGGATAAATGTGAGGCTTGTCAGACCTTTGTGGGAAGACCTAAATTGGCTTCTTTGCCTCTCAAGCCAGTTGTGATTGAGGAACCATTTCAACAAGGGGTTTGGACTTCATTGAAACACTTAATCCTACTTCTAGTGCTGGTCACACTCATGTGCTAACTCGCCACCGACCATTTCACCAAATGGGTAGAAGCTATTCCAGTCAAGAGTACTACTTCTGAAGTGGTGTGCAGCTTCATTAAAGAGAACATCTTGGTAAGGTATGGTGTACCTAATAAGATTGTAACAGATAATGCTTCGAATTTCTCTTCAACTGAGATAATGGATTTCTGCTACGGGTATGGCATCTCCCTGGCTCATTCTTCAGATTATTACCCCCAGGGAAATGGACAAGCAGAATCCACTAACAAAAATCTGGTGACTATTATAAGGAAGTTAGTAAATGAGTCTCAACGAAACTGGCACAAGAAGCTCTACGATGCTCTTTGGGTAGACAGGATTACACCAAAGAGAGCTATTGGAATGTCTCCTTTTCAAGTGGTATATGGAGTAGAAGCTCAACTGCCAGTAACAGTGGAACTGCCAGCCTTGCACCTAATGAAGGCCATTGAAGATACTAGTTTCAGAGATGCTTTGGACAAGAGAATTATGTACCTACACAAACTGAATGAGGACAGATTGGTGGTTGCTGATAGGATATCTGTTCACCAGCAGAAGGTAAAGGTCCTGTTTGATAAGAAAGCTAGGTTCAGGGATTTCCAAGTTGGAGATACCGTGCTGTTATGGGATAAAAGGCATGAACCTCGTGGCAGCCATGGAAAGTTTGATTCCCTTTGGCTCGGACCTTTCAAGATCAGACACTTTGCTGGTAAGAATTCTTTCTACCTTGATTACATGGATGGTTCTCCTCTCCCACTTCCTTATAGTGGGCAGTATCTCAAGTTGTTCAAGTCCTAGGTGATTAGGAGGTCCCTTGTATATTCTCGTGATAACGTTTTTTCTTTTCTTTCTTTTTGTTTTGTGTGTTGCCCTCTATTTTGGTTTGTTTTTTTACTTCGTGGCCCAATGGATAAGGTACTTCATCTGCTTCCACGAGTTTGTCTTAAGTTCTTGCCTTGTCTCATTCCTTGAATTTATGCCAAGTCATCCCCGTATGAGCCAACTGTTGTCCACTCAAAATTCCCTGCTCTGATGAAAGTAAAAATTTCAAAATTTTGAGTTTAAGTGTTTTCTCTAATGTACCGAAGTCGTGAAATTGAGAAAATCTATGTTTTGGGTCATTTTGTATGTATTTCGGGCCTGTCGGACATTTTTGTCCCGCGTGTCCCAAGTTCCGAAGTGCGTTCTGTTCCCCGATCGGCCGAAATCCCCGAAGTTGTTCCATTTTCGGGCCCGTCGGAACTTTTCGTCCCAAGTGTCCCAAATGGAATTGTGCAAGTTGTTCCATTTTCGGCCGTTTCACCCGAACCGCGTACTTCGCACTTTCATGTTCCAAATGTCCCAAAGTTAATTCTGCAAGTTGTTCCATTTTCGGCCGAAACGCCCGAACCGCGTACTTCGCACTTTCATGTTCCAAATGTCCCAAAGTTAATTCTCTGCAAGTTGTTCCATTTTCAGCCGAAACGCCCAACCGCGTGACTTCACTTTTCATGTTCCAAATGTCCCAAAGTTAATTTTGCAATTTTTACATTTTTCGCTCGAACAAAGCCGAGTCGTGTACTACTGAACTTTTGTCCCAAATGTCCCAAGTTTAAACGGGCCTTTTGTTCCATTTTCGTCCGAAACACCCGAACCGCGTACTTCGCGCATTTTCATCCCAAATGTCCCAAAATACATTTGTGCATCTTCTCCCTGTTTCGCCCGAATCGACCAAGCCGCGTGTTTCGTGCATTCGCGTCTCACATGTCCCAAGCGAACCAAATGCCATTCATACTTAGTTTTTCTCTCTCCCCCGAATATGTTGTTTTTCAAACTGATAGATATGAATTTAATGCGCATTGATCACCCTTCTCTCTCCTCAATGGCTATATAACGAGCAAGCCACCTTTGCAATTCTTACATTGTTTCCATGCTACCCTTGCTCGAACCCTTGCAACCTAATTCCCTGCGTGTGTATCCCTTTTCTCTGTAATTCCTCCCCGAATTTAGGTTGCGGCTCTGATACTATCAATATGAAGATCAAAGTCCTGGAGGAGGCTTTGGGAGAACTAAAGAACAGTTGGCAGAAGGGTGAAGCTTTCAAGACACTGGTTGTCTCTGCTTTCAAAGATATACACTGTCATCTTCAGGATGAAAATTCTGGTGTTTCCCTTTCCTTGCAAGAAATCAAAGCTCAGTTCAGAGCTTTTGCAAAAGATAATTTATTCAAGGAAAGCTCCATCTCCAAAGAAAAAATGAAGGAAATCTGCTCTCTTCAATCTGCCATTGGAGAAGTAAATAAACATTATCATACTCATGTTGAGTTTGATAAAGAGATGGAGAAATGTCTTGGATTTTGGACTCAGTCTACGGCCAACACGTCAGTCCCTCGTGGCGAGAGATACAACCGAGGTGTTAAAGAAATTCAGGCAGCAGATTCTGAAGTCAGTGGGTCCCTCTCAGTGACCGCCACTTGCCTTCTTCTTCCCATTCTTTTCTCTTCTTCCCTTTCTTTTCCGTTTTCTTTGTAATAGGTTGAGGTACTGCGATTGGCGGTCCTTAACTATTCTTTAGTTAAAAGAAATGGTTACGAAGAGTAACTGAATTGTTATCTATATAATGGCCTTCTTTACGCCATTCAAAGAAGGAAGAACTTGGCATATTTTCTGAAAGTGTAAATAGATCATAAAGAAATCAATACAGAAGGACTTTCCATTCTTTGTCTATCTGATCTCTGTTATTCCTAAGCTTTCATTTATTTTCTTTGTGAAGATCATTTGTCTCAAGTTTATTAGTCTTGCCGATTGCATACTCTTCGACTTTGCAAGCATGGTGATCTTGTATAACCAAGAAGGAACTTTGTGTCCTTGATTAATGAATCTGTGTTATGTTAAGAAACTTTGTGTTCTAGCAGATGTTATTTACAGAACTTTGTGTCTTTGAATTCCATCTTATTTATCCGATACAAATGATCTTGTTTCAATTCACTGTGACTTCGCATACATAAAGAATTACTCTGATATCTATAATTTTGCATGTTGCCTTTCTGCTCTTTCCCGTACTCTCATTTCCTCAGTCCTTTTTGTAATTGATGATCTTCATAGAAAACACTTTCGTAATATCCAAGTTTAACCAACAAATCATGTCTTGTATATTTGTAAATAGGTTCATTTCTGAATAAGGGAACCTCTCCCATTAAAGAGGAGGGACTTCTTGTCCCCTGACTGTTGCTCTTCTTAAAAGTCCTATTTGACGACCAACAGGAAGCAAGACTTAGCCACCATCACAGTGCAGAGGGATACCTTATAGGGTCACCGCCCTTTAGGCACAAATTATAGTTTTATAAGGATAACTTACCCATCGAGGCACAAAGTTGCCCTTTTACGGGCTCACGTGGTAGCCCTACAGCCCGTAGAACAAGGATAGGTTCCCACACATGGTGAAGATGGAGATGGAGGAAATGTGGTTGCCTTATAGGTGTAGGTAACAGAGTTACAGGTCTAGTTGGCCACTACATAGGCTCAAGTTGTGTCCCTACAAGCCCAAGTTGCAGTAACATACGCCTTCATAGGCTCGGGGACAAGGTCCCATGGTACAAGAGAGGAGGACAAAGCTTACAGGGACAAGCACCGATGCCGGTGTTAGAAGGGTAGAGCTCAAAGGTTGCAAAGTGATACCGATGGCACCACCCCGCACGGTTCCTAAGGCATGATTTAGAGATTCCCTAAATGAGGCCCGGTAATATCAAGATCTCTAACGACTTCTAGGATAGATGACCCATCCTATGTGGACTATAAGGCACAACATACCACACAAGATACGACTAGATCCCGCAATCATAGCACTAAGGGCATAGGGGGCCAAATGAGCCCATAGATAGTGGTCACAAAGAGGCTTTGATTTCATAGAGGCCATCCCAAGTGAGGTTTAGGCAGAGATTAGATTGAGGCCCGTGGAGGGTAGAGAGATGTTAGTAGGGCACTAGAATGGAGGAGAGGAGGAGATAGATGAGACATGTATGTATATGAGGTGGGGTGATGATTATTCATTCAATATGATCGAGTATTCATTTTTCATATATACCAAAGCATGTGTGCCAATGATAGTGAGGTTATACATGAGATTTTCAAGATTTTGATTTTAATACTAGCCTCGCTTGTCAAACATAGTGAGGATGTATCTAAGCGGTTGAGATACTTGTATTTATTTGTATCTGTGTACATATGTATTGATACACAAACTTACTCATTTACATAGATGACGATACTTACTATATGGATGATGTATCTATGTTTTTAATTTCCATTGTAATTGTGTATTGATGGAAACTAGGTGAATTATGCATGATTGAGTCTAGGTCAGTTAGTCATGGTTGAGTTTAGGTCATTTAGGCATGATGGAGTCATGTTTTTGGTTTTGATTTAATTTCCAAGTTATTGGTAACATGGAAAAATAAATGATGATGAATTTGTATGTTATGGTGTAAATTTCAGAAATATTTGATATTATGGAAATGTGAAATGATTAATGTATGATATGATGATGTAATAAATAGGTACGTAGGCATGTTTATATACTTGTAATTTTTAAATTTCCAAGTAGTATATAAGATGAAAACTATCTACGCTAGAGTGCGAATAGAAAAATGGGGGAATTGGTTAGGGTAAAAATTTCCAAGCTAACCTCTAAGGGCCCCATGCCCTCGAGTGCTACCTACATAGCCCTAGTAGAAAGGGGCCTCAGTGATCTATTTCTCCCATAAGCTAGGGAAGAATATGACGAGGTAAAGGGATGGGTTGGTAGGTTTTAGCCATGATTGAGTGTAGGTCATGAAGGTAAGGTTGATTTTAGGTCATGTAGGTATGGGTGAATTGAGGTCATTTAGGTATGATTAAATGTAAGTGTCAAATGATTGGTCCTATAAAGGATAATCAACTAGTAATGAATAATGTGGTTGGTAAGTGGTGAAAAAAAGAGATTCCTAAGTGATAAGAATCATAATGAGTTTATCATACCTAAGATGTGCTTATGAATGTAAGAGGATAAAGGTGTTACGTGATGGACTATTCTAAGGTTGAAGAAAGTCACATTATCCCGAATGTCACATTTGCAACACACCCCTTGAGCGGGTGAGAAATTAGGGTGAACAAGCGATGAAGTGAAATTGGTTGGTTTTAGCATAACCTAGGTGTGAGACAACATGCCTACTTGGCAAGAGTCCCAAGATGAAAATAGGAAAGTCCATGATGATTTTTTTTTCATTTCCTTCTTTTTGTTTTTGTTTTGATAGACTAATCGATATGGGAAGTATATGTGGGATGAGTATATTATCTTCTTGAGGTCTTCTTGAAGCTGATCGATGCGGGAAGCTTCTGAATATTTTATTTTATTTTTATAAGAATAATATTCATATTATGAAATACTATGTACAATATGGCTAGCTTGGTATAGCTGTCCTTCGAGGGAGCAGTCTATTTATAGTAGCGAGATAGAAAGCATAGATTTCCTTTTTGCGGAAGTCATATTTCTAGTAGAATTTTGACATAAGGATTTGAATCCCATTTTAATTTTGAAATTGATTTTCTTTTGGACTTTCAAGTCATGGACAAGACTAGAAAGAAAGATAAGATCTTGTTTCGAAGACAAAACTATAGCACACAGAGGTTAACTATGAACGACCATGGGATTCCATCTTGAAAAAGATGAAAATTATCCATGAGAATCATGCCATGAGTAGAGCCATGATACTCATATTGAATGCAAGCTTGAAAGGTAACGGGTAATCACATGATCCTGGTTTAATCGTTGATCCTTAGAATAAGTAAAATGGAAGGTAAATGGTGCTAAAGGGAAGAGCGCTTGATACACAAGAGGTGATAAAGAAATCAATTCAATAGTAGAATGGTTGAAGATGCAAGGCATTGAAGGCCTCGTGTTCAGTTTACTTTTGAGTGAAGACAAAGAATAAGCACCTGATCTATAGGTATGAGTAACGATATAAGGTCCAAGCCAATTAGGAGAAAAATTGTCTCGTTTATCATAGTCACGTTTGATGCATTTTTAGTAGATTTGGAGATGGTAAAGATCATTGAGACAATGTTTGTCTAATAACTCGAGTTGTACGAAATGGTCTTGGTGAAATTCATCATCATTGAGCATATCTTTAAGTGAGATGCAAAGAGACATAATTTGGAATTCAAGAGGCGTAACAACCTCTTTGTTGTAGACCGAGAGAATGGTGTGGTAGTAATTGAAGTACGAATACTAGTGTGATAAGCCCATAAGGCAAAAGGAATGTGCATATGCCAATCCTTTCCAGTATCATCCACAAATTTCATAAGAATTTTGTTTAAGGTTTTGTTGGTTGATTCAGCTTGGCCATTTTTTAGGGGTAGTAGGGTGAAGAAAAATTGAGTTGTATGCCAAAGGCATCAAAAAGATTCTGTAGGGTTTTATTTTTGAATTGTTTTCCATTATCAATGATGAGACAACGAGGAACACCAAAGTGAAAAATGATGTGATGGTTGATGAATTCACATATTTTCTTGAATTTTTTCAAACTAAGAGGTATGGTTTCTACCCATTTAGTGTAGTATTCGATGAGCATTGATAATAATCCATTGATGAAATTGGACAAAATGAGCATTGATCTCTTCGACACAATGTTTGACATAATCACAACAATCATGGTTTAAGGTTGGCCAGTAATAGCCTAGGTGAAGAATAAATTTAGCGGCAATAAACCATTGAAGTGACATCCAAAAATTATGTCATGAACTTCCTTGATGGTGTAGGGAGTTTTAGAACTTGTAAGGCATCGTAAGAGGATATCGTCAAAGCCACGTTTATAAAGAAGACCACCCATGATGACATAGTGACATACACTTTTTTTCGAAAGGCTCACTGTTGTTCATGCGAGTAAGGTCTAGGGTAGAACCGAAAGGGAAAGGTATTCAACAAACTGCTTATACCAAAGGTCACGTGGGTCAGGTTGAATGGTTCCGATGAGGTTGACATCTCAAAATAGATAAGAAGGTGATTGTAACCTTTATACTGTGACAAATATTTTCAAGTTAGAAGGTGAAGTGGGTATTTGAGAATCAAGGTACGCCATGGTATCTCGCAAATAAGTTAGTGGAACATGGGGTGGTTTTAAGTTCATAATAGTCAAAGGTAGTCAAAAGTAAGTCTACATGATACTTATAATTTTGAAGTATCTCGTTATGAAACTCGTATATACCATTAACTTGGTGTACACCCAATTGGTAATCATCAAAGATGTTAATCGATTTAAATTATAAGGTGATGGCGGCTTGAAGACCTAATACGAGTGCTTCATATTCAGTGATATTGTTAGTACAATTAAAATCTAATTTGAAAGATAAAGACATAGGTTCACCATCAAGAGGAATGAGGATAATACTAGAACCACCCCACACTAACATTTGGAACCATCGAAGAATAAGGTCATTTGGTAAATGGTATCATCCAAAGAGAGGGTAGAGATGGATTCATCTAGGAAATCAAATTTAGAGGGATGATCTCTGGAGAGAGGTTCCTGTGCTAGTTGGTCAGAAATAATTTGTCCTTTGATAGATTTTTTATCAGTGAATATCGAGGTCAAGGTCTGTAAGAAGAATGAGCCAACATGCAACACATTGATGTTGGTAGGGTTTGGCCTACATGTAATGTAAGGGTTTCAGTATTTGTGAAAACAAAGGTTTTGTGGTTAAGTAGGTAATGGTGAAATTTAGTGGTGACAAAAACTAAGACTAAGTATAGTTTTTCAAGGTGTGGTTGTATCGAGTTTCATATTCTAAAACCGTATGAATTATATAATAAACCACTTGCTCCCCTATGTTTCTCATCACGATGAGTGAACATGGCACCAAAGGAATGATCGTAGTAGAAATGTAAAGGTAGAATGGTTGGTCATCCTTTGGATGAATGAGTACACATGTTTGGAGGATATATTGTTTTAAGGCCTCAAATCATTTGTGGAATTCATCATCCCATTTGAAGGAGACATCCATTTTGAGGAGATGATGAGATGGGAAGTAGTCGAAAGATGTGAAATAAAATGACAAATAGATTGCAACTTTCCTTACAAACTATGAAGTTGGTGAATGTTATTAGGTGGAGGAATTTTGATAATAGCCTTGATTTTAGCGGGATTGACTTCTATGCCACAAAAATAAACAATAAAACCAAATATTTTTCCCGAGAAAACAACGAAGAAACACTTCTTAGGTTGAAGGCAAAGACAATACTTGATGAGATGGTCAAAGATGACCTTAAGGACTGTAAGGTGTTCACTCAATGTTTGGATTTGGTGAGAAGGTTTTCTACGTAAAATTCCAATATGTGATGCATGACATCATGAAAGATATAATTCATAGACTTCGATATGTAGCGCTAACATTTTTAATGCCAAAGGGCGTGACTCGATAGTAGAAGGTTCCCAAAGGTGTGATGAATGTAATTAATATTTGGTTATAACCCAAGAAACCATCCATGAGTGATAACATCTCATGGTCGGTGGTAAGATCAAATAGTTGGTCAATACTAGGTAGAGGAAAGTCATCTTTGGGACAAGCTAAGTTAAGGTCACAAAAATTCATGTATATGCGAAGTACACCTATCTCTTTTGTGATAGGAACGATGTTAGAGATCCATTGGGGATAATAAATGGGTAGGATGAAGGAAACCGAGAGAAGGTGTTGAAGTTATTCTTTGACAAGAAGGGAAATGTGAGGATGCATTTTTCGCAGCTTCTGTTTTACATGGATTTGGCTTCAGGAATAGTTATGATATTGTGGACCACAATGTTTTGGTCAATACTGGGCATAGGACCAAGCAAAATCATTGCTATGATCCCAGAGGAAAGAAGTAAAATCTTCATGTTTAGCAATCTCTAAAGATTGGCCTATCTTTATAATGTGTGGGTCTTCCTACATGTTAATATTTATTTCAATGGTTGATTAATGTAACATGGTTTATGTCTCAAAAGGTAATGAAAGATGGATATAAGAATCCTCTGCACCAAGATAGGTGAGAATAGACTCATCATCCTAACACTAAATGACATTAATAGAAGGTGTATCGTCATCGATCATTTCAAGATAAATGAAGGGAAGAGAAGAGGGACCCTTACTATCTCGTTGATAAGTCGAGGTCCCAGGAAATGGTGTTCATAAGAAAAAAGTTAGGAGGACTAGATTTTGGATCCATAGACTCCGTAGGTGAAGGTGCTGAAGTTGATAGATGAGGTGAGGAAGGTTTTTTGACCTCAAGGAGTTTGACACAATCTTTCTTGGAAGATAGTTCGGAAAAGCCAATACCATTATGGTTGTTTTGTTTACTTGTGGTGCACGGGATGACAGTATGGCATCCCTATTCATAAAATCCAAATCTAAATCCCTTCCATACACGACGATGGAGGAAATTATGGGAAAAGTGGCGATTGGTGAGAGATTGAAGGTTAGAAGAAAATGGTGATGTTTGAGAAGGTAGCTCGGGTGAGTAGGTAAAAGTATCGAGTCCCCCAAATGTTAAGTTGGTAGGAAGCTAGGGAGGACCATAAGGAGAACCTCACCTATGTGATGATCATAGCGAAGATATTGGCAAAGGTTACCATACTCTTCGGGAGTAAGGAATGTGTTGATATTATATAGGTGATACTCCCCTAGAGTGAGACTTTGAAAAATAACTTCTAAGGGATAGGTAGTTGGTATATGGGTAGCGGGATAGATTAATCACTAGGTGATAGGGAAGAAGAAGCATTGGTTTGTTGAGAAGTAGATGGGTTAATAGATGATTCGGCTTTAGAGGCTACGGTGGTAGTGGGAATAGAGGAGGTATGTGCAAGAGAGGTAGCAATAAATCATGGATGGGGTTGTGGGTGAAGGAGAAGTAGCAACGGTGGTAGATGCCTTAACTGGTATAAGGACATCATTAGGTTGGTACAAACAGCTTATAGGTCTTGAATGGTGAAAGTTCAACTACAATGGTATAGTTATGTCCTTCATGTTCAAATTTTACACAACGATATGGGTAAATCCAGTTTGATAGGATGATGAACTAGACTTGATGTTGACATGACACCCAATGTGGGAATGGATCTAGATGTGGGGGCGGATGTAGGTGCGGGTAGGTTCTTAGGCATAGGCATGATTTTAGTTGTTGGTAAAGATTTGGATGTAGGTGAGGGAGATGAAGAAGAGTTTGTTTCAATAGGCATGGTCATGGTTGATGGGGTTGCTTAAAATACCTTCGATAGAATGTGGAGGTATCTACAAGTGACATTTGCATTTGGGTTGAAAAGGGTATCTCAAGGCATCTCTAAAGCATGGAATTATCAATGTAATCTAAGCAGTCGGCCAAGTGTGAAAATGACACTATTATAAGAGGAGATGATTTTGGCTTAGTAGAGATCCCTGTAAAATATGTTTATGAGACGAGGAACTGGTTGGCTTTAGACTCTTTGGGTAAGAGAGCTGAGATCATATCAATGGCATACTGGAATGCTAATGGGGAATTGTCCCCAATGGGCAAGTGGAGCTTCTAAAGGATCCTCGATTGGTAGAGGAAATGACAGTTGGGATGAGGTAGGTTCCTCTTTTTGTGGAAAGGGACGTGAAAACGACTCTCTAGTGGGTAAGAGAGTTATGTCCACATGTTGTTCATTAGGTTGTAAGGGGGTGATGAAGTGGCACCAAAAATATTGGGGTTTCCTCCATGGGTGAAGGGGGAGACAAATTGGAATCCTCTATGGGTGAATGAGTAGATGAAATAGGCTCTTCTCGTGTGAAAATGAGCTTGTGTTAGAATCTCCTCGATGGAGGGAAGAGGAGAAAATTAAGGAATGGTTGGTATGAATTTGAAAACATCATGGAATTCATGGATATTGATGTCATTTTTTGAAGGTTCGCCACTTTGGTTAGATGACAGGGTATGATTAGGGAATGGTTTCTTGAAGATATGCACCTATTGATTTTCTCGGTGTGTTCGAGTTGTCCAGATCTAGCATTTCACTGACAATGTTCTTTAAGGTTATAGAATTACCATCATTTCTTCTACCATAATCATGTTCCTTCTACCATGCAAGCATAGGATGAGTGGGGTCAAAACCAAGATGTGGTTTTATGGGTGGAAGAGAAATGGATCCGGCCTAAAGAAGTGTTTCTAGTCTCAAGAATAGGTCTCCTGATTGGAGTGTATTTTTGTTGTTCCCGTTTGAACTGAAAGGTTTCAACGGGAGAAATGTTGAGGTAGGTTTTCAATGATTAGAGGGGTGAGATGGGCTAGCCTTTAAAACAACCGCGTTGGTAGATCCTTTGGATTTTAAATAATTATTTTGGGATTTTGAAGAGGAGGAGGTGTCATTTGATTTAAAGGTGGAATTTTTATTGCGCAATTGAATTTTCTTCTCTTACTATGGCCCATATTTTAAGCTTTCACGCCATGGTAAATCTCTAGTGGATAAATCTATAAGCTCACTTGAGGTGACTAGAATGTTACCTGGTTGATGAGGCTCTTCCAATGAGTGAAAAAATATGCGATAGAATCGTCGTCATATTGTCGAGTTGAGTACAAGTCGGTCATGGTGACCTTCTTGACGATATTGATTGAAAAATGGTCCAAGAAGGCTTGAGCCACTTGATTAAATGAGTAAATGGAATTTCGAGGTAAACCACTATACCAATCTAACACGGGTCCCATTAAGGACATGGGGAATGTTTGTAGGATTAAAACATCGTCATGGGCGATTAGATAACACCCATGTTTGAAAGACCACAAGTGTTATTATGGGTCTTCTTTACTATTGAACCAGTTGAATTTGGGCATTTCCCAATGCGTAGGGTATGGGAGAATGGGAATAGATGGATGGATGGGCTCATTGTAGATTTCATCGTAGGTTAAGGAGTTGTGAGATCTAGAAACTGATGCTTCCAATGTTTGCATCTTTTCCATCATCATTTTAATAAGGTCGTTGGTAGGTTGTGATGATTGAGCACCCCCTGAGAATAAGGAGGTTGATGATATATGTATGTTATGGAAGACATTCTTGTATATGGTGGTGCCGAGTATGAGAACTGTGCAGGGGAAATAGATGTAGGTAGAAAATATCTTCAATAGATGATAGACGAGATAGGTGGTTATTAGTGATATGTGTAAGAAGGTGGGGTAGATGTGGTGATCCTCAGTAGTGATTAGAGGTAAAGATTGGAAGATGGATAGGATGATGTTTTGGAATGGGGTATGGTTTTTTGACACCATGGATGGCTGCGATGCAATAGGTATATACGAGGTGGAAGGTGTAGATGGGGATATGATCAAGGTGGTTGATGAAGGAATAGTTCACACCATGGGAGTGACTGACATCAAAAGTGCAACCGGTGCTATAGGTGCCACAGATATGATGATGTGGGGGATCAAGTTGGGATACTAAGGGCGTTAAGGTGGAAGAAGGTAAAAATGAGCTAGTGGTAGATGATGCAAAAGTGAGGGTGATGACTGGAGGAATGGATGCAAACATGTTGTATATCAACTTTCTTGATGAATCGCAAGTAGAGGAATGAGAAAGATAATGTTGTAAGGAAGTGGGGTTATGGTCAAGGAGTCTTACAAACTCCTCATCACCGATACTAATGATAATGGGTTGAGTAGGATCCATAGGTGACAAGATGGAAGGTGGCGATGGGCTAGGCAAGAGTGACCAAGGATTATGTGGAATACAAGGGCGTTGGATCAACTACAAGTCAAAACCATGTGAATTGGCATAGGCTTGGTAAAACATAAGAAATCAAGAAAAATAGATTACAGGAGGTGAAACTCGTCTCTTTTTAATAACGAATTAAAACACAGAACCGACACTAGTTAGGTTAACCGATGATGGTGAGATGGTAACCGATGACGGTCAAGGTGACCAATATCGGTTACTATGGGAAATCAAAAGTTTTGTAAATGAGGTAATAACTAATGAAAATGAAATAAAAATGGATTTTATAGTGATGTTAAAAGTCCAGAGGTATGATGATGTGTCTGAAGACTTCAGAAAGAACAAAAAATGTGGTGAATGTTATTTTTGATGAAATGACCAAAAAATATGGAAACCGACAATAGTTAGGTAAATTGATGACAGAAAGATGAAAATCGATGATGATCGCTGACCGATGCCAATCACTTTGATATTTGAAAAGATGGAAGAATTTTATTTTTGTGACTTAGATTAGTTAAACTATCAACCCATAAATATGAGAATGATAATAATGGTCCCTAACACACATAGAAAAAGTTGGAATACACCAGCTATAATTAAGGGGTGTGAAAGGAAGGAAAGAAAATAAAGAATGTGACCCCACAACTAAAAACACAACTCAAGAAAAAGATAAGAAAACATGAAATCCTACGGGTGAATGTTATTCTTTAGCTTATGCTATTTAGGACTAACTTGTGAACAGAACAAATTTTTTGGTTGAAAAGAGGGTATCCAATGAAGAGGCAAGATCTAAGGATGGTTTTAGGTTATGTTTTGGTGGGGGCGGTCCTTTCTCTGAGATAATGACTAGACAGAGAAACCAGTTGGGCACCCACTGTCAATCCTCTGATCGTGTGATCGTTGAAAACTTCTTCAAGGTAAGGTGTTGTTTAAGAAGATGTGTGATTTTATTTTTGTGCAGTTTGGCAAAGAGAGAATAAAATGTGGTCTACGATTAAATTAATGTGAACCATTAGCTAGGCATGACTTCCAGCGTATAGGTTGCCCTCAGTTTTAATGTGAGCTAAAAATGCAAACATAGAAATATGAAATGCAAGTATTTTAAAACCCAAATCGAAATGTGATATTCAATGTAAACAAAGAGTGAATAGGAAAGGATATGAATTTCACTAATGCAAATGCAAGAAAAGAAAGAAGGATTCATTTTAGTCCCAAAATACAAATGTCACTTGAGACAAGTAGAAGAAAGAGAAGATTCCCAGGAGAGAATTTAATGTTAACTTCCTTTTGAAAAGAAACAAACATACAATGGTTCCCTAAGAATGAACAAATGCAAGGAACCCCGAATGGGTCCCACCAGGCATGCTAAAATGTTTCACCGAATTCTTAGCAAATTAATGAAATAGATAAGGGTAGAAGGCCAAGGAGGAATACTTGTTTGTAATGTCGGTTGAATGTTGTGTGCGTTTCTAATTTATGATCTAAATGATTGTGTGAGATTCCTTTTTGCTAGGAGGAACTACCTGAAATACAAAGCAAGACCACAAAACATAGTTAATAGAAAAGGGTTAGTGGATTTCCTAGCGTGAGCTAGATCCAGGAAGTTTGATACTTCTATGACGGTTGTCAATCCACTGATATATAACTCAATATAAAATAAATGAACATGCAAATAAAATAATCTAATGTTAGTGTTCTGATTTAGGTATCTCAGATTACTATCAATGTTAATCCAATTAGATGCTTTAATAATTAAACTAATGAAGGTCTTGAGTCAGGTTGGAGGTTGGGTAGGTGGTCTGAGGGTCATAGGCAGGGTCTAGGTAAAATCTGGTGCAATTTGGGGTTGATTTGGGGGATTAGGAGGCTAGTGGACTAAGGCAAGCTTTACTGCACACAAAGACTCAAGTTGGTTAGGGTGACCAATGATGGTTTAGGCATGAACAATGCCGGTTTAAGTTGAACGATATCATTTTTTGTGGAGTAATGGAAGAATTTAAGAAAGAGGTGTCTAAAATCTCTTCATGTCTACACAGAGAGTTGGGAAGGTATGTGGTGAGGTTATAGGTGAGGTACCATGTTTTGGTAAGGTTTTGTGAGGTTTTGGGGATATTATGAACAATTTGGTTGAATTTGACAAGGATACGATGTAACCGACGTTGGTCTAGTGACTGATGCCGGTGAAGGGGAAACCAACGATGGTTAAGATAACTAGCGTCGGTAGGGGAAATTTGGTGAAATTTGATAAAATGTAATTTTGGGATTCTCTGTGATTGCACAAAGAGTGAAGGAGGGATGATTGGGTTTGTAATAATATGAGGAAGACTCAGGAAGGTATAAAGGATAGGTATGGAGATCCAGAAGGTTGTGGGTGGTGGATAGGTAGATGGGAAGGAAGGTGGGGATGGAGGAATGTAGGGAAGAACAACACCTAGTAACAAAAAGGTAAAGAACATATTAAGTAAGTACCAAAATGATGCAAAATTAAATGCACTTACTTGTATTTTGCAAGCTTGGTTGGTGAAGGAAGGTGATGGTCGATCCATGATGAACTTGGGGTCAGTTTCATGGAAGCACTTTCTCGGAGTGCTCCTGTGAATGCCAATGCATTTGGATCAATCTTAGGTACTTTCTTGGGCCTTTGGATAAATGTATTATGTCATCTTGATGCTGAGAAAACTCTGGTTCGTGCTTGAATGCAGATATCTCTCTCAAAACTTGAAGTGACGAACCTGGGAAAATTTTTGTAAACGGTATATATGGTAACCAACGATGGTTAGGGTGACTGTGTTGATTTAAGGTTAACCGACGCGCTTAAGGTGGGAAATCCTAGGTTTACCCAAAATAGCAGATCCTTGCTATTTTCAGCGTGCTCTGATTGTCCATCCGAGTCTCAAGTGATGGTTAGTTCTTAGACAAGCGGGAGTGTTTTTGGAGAAGGAATAGTAATTTAATGTTAGGGTTAGATTAATTCCCAGTTGGTTAACATAACTGGAGACTTAGTCCTAGTTAATTAATACATTAAGAATAAGTCTATGGTGAGGTGTCTAGGTGAGGTGTAAATTAACTTAATTAAAGTAATTAAATTGATTAATAGTGTGAGGATGAACATTAATTCAATTTTAAGTAATTAATTTAATATGAATGTAGATGAAGGGGTCATGGTTAGGTGAATACATTATGTTAATTAATTAAAAAGGGACCGAGGGGAGTGTGACTTAAATTTGGTGTCTACGCTCCCTTATTAAGGAAGTCGCAAACATTGTTGTTGAATCTTATCATGCATATTAATTTTGTTGGTCCCACCTTTCCAAAAATATCAAAAATCTAAAATAAAAAGAAATGCAAAATAAATAATAATAAATTTGAGAAAACATAAAAAAATTAGTAGTACAAAGATCAAACAATGCAATCGTATTATGTACACATGGATGTTTCTTTCTTCCCTTTCTTTTTATTCTTCTACAAGTCTTCCTATAATTTTCATCCCTTTGGTGACATTTTGGTTAGCATTTTCTCATGCATTTTGTGACATTTATCTCTATGGTATCTGTTTGACCTTGGTATTTTATCACCTTGGTAAATTAAAGAACAGATGACCTCTTAGAGATCCTATCACAATCAACATCTAATAAACTTATTGCGAATAAATTTTGGACATATTTTTTGACACTAGCCAATGTGGTCATCACAATCAATTCCACCTCCTTCCATCAAGCAATCTGTCATTTCTTAACCCCTTGAAAAACAAGAGAGCTGAAATATGTTTTCAAAAGCAAAAGAATCAAAATCAATAAAAAAAAACAAGACAAAAGTTACAAAGAAAAAGTAATTTGATATATAACTCTCTCTTGGGGTATTTCCAATAATATCTATTGTGGCTATAGATGCTTGACGGGCAATAGAGAAATATTACTATTAGAATCAAATGCATCTCTGCCGAGGCTATGGACACTTAGCTGGTAGTAGAGCAATGTAAGGCTATCATTCCAGCATCCATGTACAAAATCACCTTTCAAAATCAATAAATCCTACACATTGGATAGTATATTCACTTGAAGTCTATTAACTCTTTCCTTCAAGAGGTAATTTATTTCCATATGCACACACCGGATCTCTATGAGCGAATAGAATTAGTATGTTACCAAGTGTCTTTTTTTGCACCTTGTTCGAATCTTAATCTAGTCCGTATCTTATCTCACGATTTATTCCTTTTGGCTAATCACTTATTCATCGTGAGGCTTGTGAGATACATTCATAACATTCGTTATTCTTCTTCTTCGCTCGTAACATCCATGTGTATGTTATTTCCTTTTTCCATAATTATGGACACCTTTGCCTCCTTTCACAAAAACAATCTTCCACTTCCTTTCTATCATGTGTTTCTTGGCCACTTATGCTCAAGCCATCCTTAATCCTTCCCAACACTTCGTTGGTTGACGTTCATCATCATGTTGAACTTATTCATATTGTCCATGATCCCCCACTCATCATCAAGCAGTGTGAAGAGTTTTCCTTTAAATACTCCCACCTACTTCTAGGGCATTTTCACATCTTGACTCTCTTGTGCATGTGTGGTCATTTCTCACATCAGTTCTAAACATCCAAATTTCTTTGTCTTCCTTTGTAGTACATAGTTTCGTAAAACTTTCAAAACCACAAAAACATTCAAGTATGTTTCAAGAAACATAAAAATAATATAAATCATCGTACAAAACATCACTCTTTGGTTCTCACCTATTCACATGCATGACTCATGGATCATCTTGATCTACCTCCATCAACAAAATCTAGGCTTCTTACTTTTTCTATACTCGAGGGAAAAAGAGTTGCTTGGTACTATTTCGTAGTGCACAATGATTTTTCAAAGGACCCAAGTGTCCTCCATTATTCCCATTTCATGTATCCTTGCTTTGAGCACCATCATTAACCATGTTAGTTAATTCAAATAGGTTATAACTGAATCTCTATATCAAAAACATTAGTACCACTATCTTAGATGTTGTTGGTTTAAGTACATGTGTATTTGTACTTGTTTCTTTGTTAGGCTAGCTTGTTTACTTTCACATATTTCATTGCATTTTATATGTTGCATGGAGTTAGGCATATTTTAATTTCTCGTATTGAATTAAATTTTGTATGTTGCATGGAGTTGGTGTTTTGAGCCATGGACATTTTTTCGTATATGGATTTTTATGTCATACTACAATTTTGTTCATTCTTTTTAATAACGATCAAATATGAAGATCACTAGCAATATGATGAAAATATTTTTTTTTAAAAAGCACTAGATGTATGTTGGCTCATTCCCTCTTCCTCATTCTCCTTTTTCTTCTATAACCCCTTTCTTTTCTTCTTCTTCATGATATTATTTCTTAGTTTTTATTTCTGTCATCTTTTCGGTCATCAATCAAGTTCTTCCATCACCCCATCGACAATGAGGGGGCATCCTTCATTCTACTCATTTTTCTTCTACCTCTTCAAAATTTTACTTGTTTATTTTTGTCTACTTTCTTTGAAGTGACATTATTTACACCACCCCAAAGATGGGAAAATGTAGACACCTAAAATATGTTTACACGTAGCATTTCCTCTAATTCAATCGATTAACAACACTTTTTCAATTAGCTACTCTTCACTCCATTCTGGATGCCCTATTACGACACCTTCTTGGTTGTATTCTTCTTATTATCATCTAATTGGGCTAATATATCTCTTATTTTCTAAACATTCCTCCTTTCAACCATTCATAACCTTCCTATTTCTCTCGAACCACTTCTGCATGCTTCCTAGGCTATCTATCAGTCACAAATGATTAACCAAACCCCTCCCAACTCTCAATGAGTCTCTAATCACTTGCTAATCGAGTTTAACTAGCCTAATCCTAGCTTAACTAGTCTAAAGCATGTTTACTTAGCTCCTAATCCTAAAGTGCTTTTTAGACTTTAGTCCCACATGCACAAGAATTCCAAACTCTTCCAAACCAATATCTATAAATACAAGCCTAAGTGCATCCCTTCAAACCATGAGTTTTCCTCCCTTAGCATAAACTATGCCATTTTAGGATATTGAGCTCTCTTCCATTGTTTTTGAGCTATTTTCTCCACCATTGCACTATTCACTCAAGATTTGAGTAAATGAGAGGAACCATATGGTCTTGTAGCCATTAATGGTGAGATCTCACTCTCAAATACCTTGAGAAACAACAAACAAATTTGATTTCTTAGAATCTAAACTAGGTTCACATTCATTAAGCTTTCATGGAGTAGAGAGATATTTAGATATGCTAGGGTTTGAATGTTTGTTTCAAGTTTATATATGCATGAAAATAGATAGTTTCTTGTTTAGCTCTAACATTATGGTCCATAGATGAGTTAGCAAAGCTTTGAGGTTATTTAGCATCATTCCATAGCTTTTAAAACTCTTCCTTATTCACACACCATAATGTAGTAATAGAATATAATTTCAAAAATTAGTTAATTTTGATATCCGAAGTTGAAGCCAAATGTAAAAGTGAATAAGCTTATGAAAAATATTAAAGTATAAGACAAAAAGCTGAAGGTATAAGTGATAAAGTATTAATTGTGACGGAATTTTTATAGAATTGATACCAAACAAAAACCTAGACACATGTTACCACCGATAAGATGATTACACAACACCAAACAATAGAAAATTCATTTTACCAAATGGTTGTAACAAGTTTTTATTTTAAGTTACCGAACATCTACATATATGTCGAATGACAACCTAAATTTGAGTCACCGTTTGGTGGCTTGAATGAGTACAATTGAATGGTAACGGATTTTGATTACCCTGACAGGATTACATATATGCAGACATTCAAGAACTTCAAAAATAATTGCATTCATCGCCATCCCGAAACCCTTCTTTCATGGATTCGCCAACAATTTCAATATATTTTTCAGAACATTCACCATCCATTCTATAATAATTATTTTTAAAGAGGCTCTTAAAATGAACACTACACATCGCAGCAACCTTATAACAATTAGATTGGATTCATGACCCTATGTGGCAATTTAAACAACCCTATTCGTTATGATCTTGGTATATTGGATCTTATTTTAAATTATCAAATATCATATTAGATGGATTGACCTTCAATTAATAAGATTGGTATCTAAGATAACTTTAACATTACTTCGTATGTCTAAGTAATTGGTTAATTGTTATGTTAAATAAAATTTTGAAGAAATGGGTTGATTATCCCAAACATATATGAGTTGATCCCATGGCGAGAAATAATAATAATCCTTACAAGACCGAGATACATGTTGAAAATTGTGGATATTTTTGAAGAATAAACCTTATCTTTGGTATAAATAAAACCCAAAATATAATAAACATTGTTTGGACAAGTCACAATGATTATTTAGGTACGATCGACAATCGAGCAATACCTATATCTCAATCTAAGCCTACATTATAAGGAGTACATTATTAACCCGTTAATTACCTCACATGGTGGAAAACTATACATATTTCTTAATTTAAAATGTTTCTAAACCAATTCTAATCATCGCCTATAACTTAAAAAAATATATGCAAAATTTACTAGGATATTAAGTTGATTGGTGGTTTAATTCAGGTCGTATAACCTTAGCCATCAAATTTTTGTTGGTTGGTGTAGAAGTTTTAGTAGGTTCATCACATTCAATTAAATTGAATTCAATAAGATTTTAAATAACATGACAAATCTTGATGCATATTTCCATGGAATGACCAATGCATTGGTAATGATTACAATAGGCTTTAGTATTATAACTCTTACTTTGAGGATTTCTCATGCAAACCTCAAATGGTGGAGGGAGAGACACAATATTACACTTGAGTAATTGTTATAGGAAAACATAAGAAATACATGATAAATATGTAAATTGTAATCAATCGAGTTATAATTATAGCTTAGTAGGTTGAGTAATAACATTGACAATGTATTTGGGAGGAGCCTTAACATCATTAGTCTTTCCTTAAATGTAAATTTTCTTTGAGATTGAAATGAGATGTTTAGGAGTTATAGAGACATAGTTGAGATTAATCACATGTAATAAGTTAGCTTCATGTATTTGAGTGTATGACATAGATGGTCAAATGATCTAAATTTTCTAAACATGACCAATTATTGCAAAGGAGGAAGTAGGCTTTGTGTAAAAATATCTTGCAATTCAATATCATCTAGGAGATTATTCATCTTAGTAATCATGGTTTGATAACGTAATACATAATCATTGATATGTTTATTATATCCTTCGCAGCTTGGAAATTTTTACATAAGAAATTAGATCTTAAATGTTGATATAAAAGTGGGATAAAAATTGGTTTGCCAGTGTAGTGAAAGAACTCACAAAATGTGTGGGGAGATTATAGAACCATTGTAATGTGAAGTCTTTGAGAATTATTGGGAATAACTTCTTGAGAAAGATGTCATAAGAGGCATAATCGATGCAAGAAACATGAAATTATTTAATTTGTTCTATGATATCACATTTACCATCATATATAGGAATCTTAGATGCAATAAAACTAAGAGCAAAAGATTAATTGGCCACTTCATGACCTATTGGATTGTGTAATAATTGGGCCAAGTGCATAACATGAAGATAATTTGAAATACCTTGTTGTAATTATAAGATTTCAGCTTGTAACTTTTGAACAATGGTTTTATGATCTTGTGTGGTAGATGAAGAGGCATGTAAACCATTAGATATGGGAGGTGTAGTATCAATAGTTGATATAGGAATAAGCATAGTAATATTGTGCATTGACATGTTAGGTTCTCCTGAGAATGTGGGTACTATAAATGTATAAATAGTAGATGTTTCTAAGATAGATGAGAGAGCATATTTAAGTTACTCTTGTGCAACATATAATAAGAGATCAATGTTAGCAATACTTTCTTATAAAATCTATGTGAATAGTTGGGAATCATCATCAATAAGGTCATGTGTATAATCTTTAGAGTAGGTATTGGAAACATCACCTTGGCCATGATCAACATTTATAGTCAAAATATCATTGGAAAAAAGATCATTATGGACTTGGGAAAATGAGTGAGTGGATGTGGGATGAGATTCGAAGATGTGGGAAAGGTACATATATTGATATTTATCCCTGAGATTCGGCATGATAAAACACAATATCCACAAATAATAAAATATAATAAAGATATTATGGCAACATATGAGAAATTTTTAATTTAAAAATATATTTCACAAAATGTTTTCACCCTTTTGGAGGTTTTCATGGGCTTTTACAATATAATCAAACACGAAATGAAATAAGATACACTGGTGGTTATTCTAACTAATTAACTTCCTATATTAACCATTTACTATTATAATAACTTATTAATACTTGCAAAAAATGTACATGATATAATATAAACTCATAAATACATGATATTTAGTGTACTTATATGATTACATGAGATAATGGGATGATCTAAGTGATCTAAATGTTTAAACTATTGTATTTGGGCCTAAGTAACTGTTAGAACTCGGGAATGTGACTTGAGGATATACTTGGGTAGGACCATACAATAGGGGCAAGAATCCCTATATGGTCTTGACCTCTTTGCATGGGTTTCCACCTTATTAAAATTGTATTCTATGACTTTCTCGATTTGTCGTTTCTCTTATTCACTTTATTGTTATCCATCGCTTACTCTTGATCACACTACAAGGATATCTCGAATAGTCTACTTAGTCCTTCAAAACCTAACCATGGATGAAGTCTTGCAAAGAAAATGTTAGTTTGGTTGTGGGTACCTCATGCACCATTGACTTCAAAACTACTTTAAAGAGGCCTCAAAAACACATCGTTATCCACCTAGCATGTGATATCCAACTCGCAGATAATCCAATTTGACATCCTTTCATTGAGAATGCTTGACTTAATTTTCTATCTTGCCAATATATTTTAGTGGGTGTCTTTGAGTGCTTAAAAACATAGGAAGTAGTCCCTTAGACCTAGTGGGAAGCTTCAGACTTGTAGATAGTGCTACCCTAATGAATGTGAAGATGTATTTTAAGATTTTACAGAGGTTTGGATTTGTGATAGATTTTGAAATTTAGGATTATATAAAATTAGTAGATACTAAATGAGGTGAGATTCAATTTTTTTATATATGTTTCTAAAGGTATTTCAAGTTGCAAAGGCCTACTCGAGGAGAGTAAGTGATCCAAAGAATAATGTGCAATGGGAACTTTGGGACCAAATTTAGTAGGTCCAAAATCATACACTAGGGTTAGGACCGTGTGGATGTTCCTATCCTTGTTGTAATTTTTGACCTAGGGGTGATAACCTACAATGTGAAGTTTGGAAACTAACAAGTGGATTTTCTAACTATGTTTCATGCATTCAATTCTCGAAATTGTCAAAAGATGAGTGTTTTATAGTAAGAAATCTAGACAAGATAACTAGGAGTACTGGATGAGAATAGGTAAAGTGTAGTTGTTTGAGTAAGAGAGAAATGCCAAAAATAGTGGTGCCAAAGAGTAGAATTACAGGATTTGAGTGTCTATAGTCATAAAGAGGTTATCCAAAAATTTGAATTCTTTTACTAAGTTTAGATGGAGATCATCATACCATTATAACATGTAATATGTTAGACTTAGAGGGAATAAGATTTTGAAATCTTATCGGTGTAGGAATATTCAAGACAATATATCTAGAATAATTAAAGGTTTTTGTGGCATCTCCATTACCTTTGTATATTGTAATCTTAGGAGAAAAAAAAACCTATAGGTAGAGGGTAAGATGCAACCTAATGTGTTAATGGATTTTGAAAAATAGGTTTGAATCCAACACATAAGAATCTCTAGACACACCCTACTATAACTTTAACACCTTGGTATGTAGATCAATAATTTTCTTATCTAGGGAATGTGCATTAAGTAGAGTATGAGAGGGTTTATTATACAAAGGGAAGTTTAGTCACAATGTGTAAAATAGTAGGTGTTGAAACTTGAGGGTAGAATATTGGGTGCTCCCATAATAAAGTAAGTCATTTTAATATTTGTATCTATATATATAAACACTAAAGCATCAATGCGACCTAGTTTGAGATTAAAATATTCCATAAATGTTTTCTCATCAATATCTCACACTCGTCGAATATAGTATAAGGATTTTTATTATCTTAACTAACTTCCACTTGACAAAACTCAATAATGACTAAGACTACCATTCAAAAATTATCAATAGAATGCTCTAGAATACATGATCAAGACACACTTGTAGTCCCCTTATATTGTATAGGAATAATAAAGAAAATAATTTCATAGAAGGATAAAATTGTAATGGTGAAGAATGCCAACTAGATAATAATTGGATAAAACCCTAGATGTAGAGGGTGTAAAACTCTAGAATTTAACCCTAATTGGAGTGCTAAACATGAAACCTTGGGGAAAGTTGGAGAATAGATTTAGGAATTGAAATATAGATAAAATAGATTTAAAATTTGAATACAATTAAACCCTAGAAGATGAAATATGAGGCCTTTGGTATGAGGGAAGGTTGAGTAAGATCAATAAATGGGTTCACCAAATGATTTAATCCTAAAGTTATTATATTTTACGGTTACTTAGGGTTTGATATTTATTTATAATTAAACTTTGGATAGTGTGTACAATCATATAAATAAATTAGTTTTTTAAAAACAGGTCTAAAAGTACAATACATGATTTATGGGATACAATCAAGAAAGATACATACTAAATCTAGAAATTCGTAAAAGATAAGTGCAATTAGATTTATGCGAGTTTTAAGACTAATCTAGGTGTGCATACAAGATAAAAACTAGAAATAATTTTTTTGTGCTTTGCCTATGGAACCGACATTGTACTCTACTCCTATAAAATTACACCCAGTAGTATAGTGACACCTAGAAGGACGTATTCTGCGAGCTTGGTGCTTATATCTAATTTATTTATGCACTTTTGTTTCATTTTGTACATCTGTACCTCTATCTATAATGCCCTTTTTCAATTTCATTTTGACAAAAAGTGCACAAATGTCATTATTATTATTGTTATTCTCGTAAAATCAAAACTCTCCTTAAAATTGTAAAATATGGGTAACTATTTTGGATTGTGGCACCGTTATGCCACCAATGTAGCAAAATTTCAAAGAGGCATCGAATGCAGATTCAAAGTCTACAAATGGGTAAGGATAGTGTGTTCTCACTTTATTTGTGTGTGCATCTTGAATGTGTAAGAAATGCAAGAAAATATAGCATAATCAAGTACCAAAGTGCCAAATTTAGGTGTCTACGGTAAATTGTCACATCTTTTACTTCATTATACCTATACGATCATGTTGATATTCAAATCTTGTCCCTTGTTGTTTCATCTTTTATAGAACTTGTACAAGTTTGAAGAATTCAGGCTTACTCTTCATCAAACATTTACTATCATACCCGCAAATCATTATTCATGTCTCACCTATACTTTGCAGGCTGTGCTCGATTTTATTTGCTATAACCATGTTAAGCTTATGTTATTTTAGATTTTCTAGAAAAAACTAGGGCATTCTCATCGCCCTTCGATCAAAAAAATCTAGAAGCATATGATGGTGGTTTGAAAATACAACACTAAATAGTTTTTTCTTCAAATACTTTGATGTAACAGTTAAATTAATGTTCTAATTATTTTATTAAATTAAAGTTGACCTATCTCGTAAATTCTAGTATATGTGTCGATTTTAGAATTTTAAGTCTTGTTTTTAATAGGAAAAAATTGTACACAAACAATGCCCAAAAAAGGGGTCAAATCATTGTATTTTCATCAATAAATAAATAAATATTTCTTTCAAAATTTAAATATTCACAATTTTGTCACTTCGCATTCATGCATTAGAAGTATTGACATTGATAGAAAAATCCAGAAATACGAGTGGATGAAAGGTATTATTATAATTAAGTACCCTGAAAATTTTGAAGGAATCGAAAAGTCATTTGTTTAATAAAGCTCAAATATTTCGAATTCAAAACATTTGCGGCAAACTTTTAAACAGATCTTTATACAATACGAGTAAGGTAATTATTCAAAGTTTACACCGGATTGCTCAAAGTTGAAATTTATGCGGGGGCTGAAATTGGATCTACGAAAACAGTATTGTGCCACAGAAGGGCAATCAATTAGTATGATGGTCCCAGACATGGGAGTCACAGGGAGAACACCGTTCTTGTGCTATTTCCTTAATCTGAATTCCACTGTCATACACAGACCCCACCTTCCAGTTTGAGGGCAACACGCTTCTCTTACTCCACACCCAATACCCATCGTATCCACTCGTAACCAGCCAGCGAACAGACAAATCCCCCATCGGAGGCTTCTCAATACTCCAAACCGCACCGTGCTTGCGCGTCATGTATTTCCAATTCGAGGTCCCCACCTGCAATTTTCTAGGTTTAATCCATACCCATCTGTATTGGAAGGCATAAATACATTATATAAATAGAGTACTACATTCGACTGTGTCTCTCACCTGAGCTACTTCAACGCCGGTGATATCCGTCTGGCCTCCTTGGTACAAAAATTGCACTGCAAGAAAATAAGGGTAGCTGCTACTTTTGTCTACTTTCACTGTCATGTTTTGCCCTGGGTACTGCATGGTATACTGTAAAAATAACAAAAACAATAATATTTAGTAAATGGTGAATCACCCCATTTCCATTCAAAACTCTTAACAGTGCTTCATATACAATTAGGACGATCCGGGACAAGTTTCCTCCTATTTCTGGCTACTGCTCACCGTTTGTACTCGACATCCGCAATGCCTATCTTCACAAGCTCAGCAGATTTTGAGGGTTGTGCTAAGCTCGAGAACGTGCGAGTGGATACCACAAAATCCGTTTGATTGTTTTCAGTGTAGTCTGTAACCACGACTTTGACCCCTGATTTCGTGCAAATCGCCTGGTTTGTGCATCTTATCTACATCAAAGTGATTACGAAGAATATCAAAAATTTGAGAAACAGTGTAAAATGTGTAATATAATTCTAAACTCAACCCAAAAGCAAAATAAAATGTGTAATATAGTTAATTAGTACCTGATAGCATGCGCCGCATCCAACCCCTTCTTTGTATATTTCGGCGCTTACCGTAGCCACACCTCCACGGTTTAAACTCGATGCAAAGGACGCGTACCCACATGCTCCAGCTGCAATGTCTAATAAACAGTTTAAAATGGCTATTTTGGATCGAATGGTAGGTTTCTCTGAAATAGAAATTTCGACCACAAGGTAGATAATATGCTTCCGAAAAAAGATTTACATACCGTCGATTGGCTGGGAAGAAGTGTAATAGGCTACTCTGGATTTGTGAACACAACGATCGCAACATAGAATTGTGGGAAATATGAACACTAAAATCCATCCTGCCCAGCACAATGTTTTTAGATTCAAACTAGTCGACTCCATAATCTTCCACTGACAAAGAGTGGGGGAGGCAGAGAAGGTTTATAACTTTATATAGGAAAATGCAATGCAATCGAGGGAGCTGAGGAGGATGAAAGCATAGCCGCGTGGACGGCAATTGACAGGCATAGATCCACTGAGAAATTGGAAATGCCAATCGAATCCACTGCGAGAAAGCAAAGGCAAATAGCTTCTTGCCAACTGTATGTAATCTTTCACCGTCTTTTCTGCTGAAGCTCTCGATTGCGACTTGAATTATGCGTTACATCGGTCAGTGTTATGATAAAGAAAAAATCCAATCAACACCTCTATTCGGGAGAAAGAAAAATTATATATAGGCACGCAACTATCTCAATTATTAAACCCTAACAATTTTAACGCGTGCGGTACCACCATTATATTGAATACCTTATAATACAAAGTCTTTTTCTCCACTCAAATACAGCTGGCGCTGGACCAAAACTTCTGTGTCCATTTTGACGAGTGCCAGTTGCCACATCTTCCATCTCATGCGCGATGGCTTTTAAGGAGTTTTGGGAATCAACCAAAGAAAATGACACTCCGCATACTTTGAAAGGAAAGTCCACATGACATTCCTTCCATGGGATGACCCATTCAGTTCTACTAAATTGTTGTTTTAAATGTTTTCCTTACGAGATAAATCGTTCTTCTTAATGGTTTATTGTCGCCATAAATGTTCCTTTATTAGATTGAAGGTTAGAATAAAGGAACACTTGCAGATCGTTTGTGAAGGGTGTGTTTGGAAGTATGGTGGAATGAGATTTGTGGATACACACACAGGGAGACAATACGTAATATCGTGATATTGATATGAATGAAACAAACTTAGAATAGTAAATGAATAGATGTCCACATGGAAATTTGCATGGTGAAAGTGAGAGAAAATTGGGAATGACTTAATGTATGTAGAGATTGGTATGTCGGTTGTACGACATAATATTTTTGTTTTTTCCACTACCATTGTTTCATTGATTTTAGTACATAGAGTGCTTGGGGTACACATTATAATGAGAGTACACAATTGTAAATGATCTATATTTGTCTTCTTCATGGAATCAACTTGAATGTAATCACATTCGACCCTCGGATGTCCCAAGAGTTGTTGAGGTCCCCTCATTACTCAAACAAGATGCTCAAGTGATTTGTTAATAGCTCATGTTCAATATTCCCATCAAATTTCCTATATGCAACAACTACTAGAGAATGAATCATAACACGTGAGACTTGTTGGTTGGTTGACTTGCCTTTCATACTAAAAAAAGTAGCATTGAACATCATTGGGAAGCGCTTAGGTAGGTCTTTTGATGTGATCGGTGAAAATAAGGAAGCAAAGAGGCTTCGAGAGATAGTGAAGGATGGAAATTGTTCTAAGAAATTTAGTTTGTGAAAAGTTAAGGGGAGGGCATTATTAAAAGTGTAGTAAGGCATTTGACTAGAGGAGAGCATTTTCATGAGAGAGTGAGGGATACCAAGAATGGTCGTGGAGTGTGGCTTTGCAATTGAAAATTACATTTTATTCACAACCTTAATAGGTTCAATGCCTATTTTGCATGAAATGTATTATGAAGATACAAAGTGCCTATTATGTGCTACCATGTTGTGCATACATGTATGGAATGAACCTTCAACCTTATCTTCGAGATACCATCCATGAAGCTAGGTTGATATTTAGTGATGGTTGAGGTAATTAATGGGTTTAAATTCTTGTTAGTTTCACCAATGAAATTTTGTTTTAGCTTTGTAATGAAGGTTATATTAAATGTTATAAGGAAGGGAAAATAGGTTGTTTGGATTTTATTGTCTTCTTACATGGGAGATAAAAAAATATAAACTTAAGGTTTAAAAATAAAAGGGCTTAAAAGACGTGCTCGTGCTGGTGCATATGACACTCATGAGGGATTATGTTTGAAAAAGCGTCCAAATTTATTATGAATTTTGATATATGGAAATGAGAAAAATATTAAATTAAGAATTTTTTTTTAAACGGAGGAAGAATAATGGTTTCATTTCTAAGTGTTTTCTATAAAAAAATATCTTTATTTCCTCTTAATGTGACACTAAAAATTAAAAGCATTTCAATGTTTATGCAACATTTAATATTTTAAATAATTCCAGGCACATGAGTTATAATATTCAACCTCTTATCATCTATGACATTTCTAAAACCATGAGAGGATGATATTTGGATGTATTCTTATATTAATTATGATGTGATGTGTCGAGTCTTCACATGTGTGCTTGGAATGTGATTATTATCTCCAAGATAGAATATAACATTGAAATGCATAAATTAGTGATATATCATTTACTCAATATTAATATTGAATAAAGTCATCATAGATGTGGTAAAATTTATGAGCCATGTTAATTTTAGCATGTAAGAAGTAAATTGATTTTATTGTATTGTTTTATAGTACATATACGTATACAAAATTCAATTTCTGAATCAATTACACATGTCCTTGTTTGTAGTCTTTCAATATTATAGTCTAAAATACTAGGACGTCATTGATGTGTGGACTACGGATTTTTAAATTTTCAACACTTCCTTTTTAGTTGTTGCAAAATTAACATTTAAGAGCACACATGGAATAAAAAATACATGAATAAAAAATAAGCATCCTCAAGAGTCCTAACATCAACAAAACCTTTCCATTTACAAATCTTAAATATTAATAGATTGTACAAATTACATGTGTTTGAATAATATTTTCAAATTATATTAATAACAATAATTTCCAAATGGTTCTTGAGCCCTAATCATGTGGGAAATGGTTTTTCAAGCCTCAAACCCTAAGTGTTCATTCTCGAACCCTAATCGTGTGGGCAATGGTGGTGTCACCTCTGCTTAGACCGGGGTGGTGGACGTCCATGGCTGGAGATATCCTACAAATCCCAAAACTTCATCGAGCCTCCCATGTCAAAAACCAATGGAAAGGAGATACCCCTAATGATGGATCTAGTATAGGCAATGTTCTAGCTTCGAACAATGGCCAAGGATCTATTCTAGATGAGAATGGAAATGGAGGTCAATCCTTGGATTGTGAGTAGGAAGATTTTTCTTGAAATGATATGGCCATGGGAACTATTGATGGCAAGATTAGACCTGATCTATTACAAAACAATGCTCTTTCTCCCGTGAAAAAATCTACAAATTCTAACAACAACGACAATTGCTCTAAGTCTAGTAATAGTGGGTCAAGGGATGAAAAATCCAACCCTAACAGATCTGAGAAAGAGGGAAAACAAAGAACCATCCCTGATGTCGGCGCCAGTAGGACACAAATCAGATCCATACCTAGAGAGGTACTGCAAGGTGTTAGTAACCACAATAAAGGGAACATAAAATATATTGTTGTGGTGGTCAGGCAGAGAGATGGAGACCATAGAAAGAAGATCTTAAAAACTATTGAAAATTGAAGAGGATCTGCTTCAAAAGGTTCTTAAGGAGGAGGAAAATATTTCTCATCTGGGTCTCATATGCAGGTTTCACAAATTTTGGCCCAAACTTTCTCAGCTCCATGAATGGATTGCACAAAGATGGAGAGAAAAGATACAAGGTAAGATTGAGCTTTATCCTTGTGCGAAAGCATATTTCATTGTTTTCTTTGAAACCCCTGAAGATAGGGATTTAATTTTTAACCAACAACTAGGTTTGGGATGAACATGGGCTCATGTCCAAGCCCTGGTATCCATCTTTTGATCCCCTAAAATAATCTTTTGATACCTACCTGGTTTGGGTTCGATTACCTAGACTCCCACTTCAGCTTTGGAACAGATCTTATTTTCTTGCTATAGGGGATACTCTAGGATCATGTCTGGCTATTGATGAGAAGACCTCCATCCAAACCCACACTACTTATGCACGAATCCTTGTAGATATTAATACCTCCCAAGCCTTACTAGAAACAATTAATTTGTAAATTAGTGAAAGAATATGGGTGCAGAGGTTAGACTACGAAGGACTTGCTTTTAGATGTCGGTGTTGCTTCAAAACTGGCCATATCACAAAAGACTGTGAGCATTCCAAATGAAATACCAAACCTGCATGGTGGAAAGATTCTCTACCAGAGCATCTAACAATCGATCCCCATACAAAACCGATTGTGGAACCCCTACAAATTGACTTACCTAACATGGAATAGCTTCCGCACATTACAGAGAAGAAACCTCAAGATTCTTCTCCTCAGGGTGTTGATTCAATGATATATTGTGATTCGACGCCCCTTGTTGAGGGTCACATCCCTATCAAGTCAATTGAAGTTGTTCTTCCAATCTTAGTGGAAGAAGAAAATAAGGAATGGAAGGTGGTGGATAGAAAAAATAAGGGATACACTAAATCTAAACCTTCCATTGTCTTGGGAAAGGCATGAGCCCTGGCCTGTTGTGTGCCTTCATCGCTACATCTGGGCTTTAGGCTTGTTGTCCCTGTTCTTGCTGAGCAGCAGCTTTTGTTGTGATGCCATTATTTTCTAGTCAGATTTACTAGTTTTTGGCTGTGATCTTAGCAAAATGCTTTCTGCTTTGTTGGGTTGATTTGATAAATATAAATTGTGATCTTTTTATTTTTCTATAAATTTTAATCGCTTTTGAGTCCTCGTTGTACAGGGTATAGTCCCTTTCAAAAACTATTTACCTATAATAGAAAAATAATAATTTCCAAATCAACATCTAGTATGATTTCTAAAACAATAATAACATAAGTTCTTTGGTCGGTGAATATATGTACATGTTTTTCTTTTTTGAATCTTTCAACAACGTTGAAGATACATTTTTTTATTATTTCTTAGGCATTCACTGTTCTGCAAGAGTGGACCAATTTCTGGTATTGGTTGTGTAATGTTCCATGTATTTGACTTATATTTTATTAATAATGTATGAAATTATCCAATTTTCTACGCCCATTTCAATATGCATCAAACTATATTCTTAATGTACCATATTTTTCATCATTATTTACATTTTTGTTGTATTAGTTTAATGCCTATATTATTAAAACTCATAAAAATGTCATCATAGTGATTTCAAAAAGTTACAAATTAGCCAAGAAAGAGTAAGGCATTTTATGGCGACCTATTAATGTCTAATTTTAGTGATACTAATTACTAATGGCTCCTTTCAAGGAAATGCATTGATATTTTGGCCCTTTCAACATAGCCATATCATTTATGGGTATGCTAATCCAAGGGTTAAAATAAATAAAATTATTCTATAACATTCGTTATATTTTCGTGTTATCATATTTTGCATTTCAATATATTTATAACTATCAATAAATTTTTACTACATTGAACTATGCCATGACTATAATAGATTTAGGTAATGGTCATTATCATTATTATGTCATTATTCATGCCTTTAGCTAGATGAGTGTCCATGGTACTGAAAAAATTCGATGTATTAATGATTAAGGTAGGATAACAGTGCAATGCATTGGCATACAATCAAGATTCAATCATCCACGTTGTAATGCCCTGTTCTACGTTACACCTGTTCACCCTTCGGCGATCGAGTGCTAAGCATGGAACGTCTTTGTGCCTTCGATCTATGGAACGCTCCTGCTTTATTTGTGCTCATTTGTGGTGTGGTGTGGTGTAACATCACGTGCCATTTATTCTCTTGTTTGCGAAGCTAAGCATGAATGTCCTCCTTGCTTTATATTTTCCCATCATTGTGTTCCAATTGCTAAATGAGGAGAGTGTAGCTTAAAATTTTTAATCATCAAGGAGGAGAATATTAAACTAAACAAGGAGAGCTTAGTTTAAGTAATCAAGGAGAAGATTAATGATTATTATTTTATATAGACTGTATTTTTTTTATTCTTTTTGGTAGTGGTTGAAGTGCATTTTCTTTTCTCCCTGGTTAGCTGGCAGGATGGGTGACATTTCTTGTCACTTCTTAAATGAACTGTAATCTCCTGTTTGGCGTGAGACAGTGGAAGTCGGTGGAGTCTTGACTTCCTTCACCATGATCTCTTTTGATTCTCTTTCAATGCGTATAGGTGGGTGTTAGGCACATTTTTTCTTGGGCTGCAGGCGTTGGAAGGAGGGAAACGTGTTTGAGTGCCTTTTTGTCCTTTTTGCGTAGTTCTGTTCCTGTTTCCTGCTACACGAACCTTCTCTGTCATGGCGTCTTCTTCCTGGTTACTTCCTGTGCGCGTGGGTGTAGATGGAGCTTCAGGCTGGGGGAGCAGGCGTGTTACCTCCACTTTCTTTGGGTGCTTTGTGAGGTGTGTGCTGGTCGGAGAGCCTCAGCAACGGCCTGCAACAAGTTTTAGCCAGGCGGCAGGAGTGTTACAGGTTGGTTGAAGCCTTTTGAGTGATTCCAACAAGCAGAATGTCCAGCTATGTTGTTATCTATTCAGTATCGACTGCATCCTCAAATTCAAGATTCTCCTTCAAGATAGTTTATCAAAATCGACTTTGTGACAGTGAGAGTGTTACCAGGAGACCTGATGAAATGTATTTGCAAAGATTCTCTACTGAGACCTTGCTTGTTCTACGATGTAACTCATGGAAGAGGATCTCATAGGGGTGGGTCTGTTTCATATCAGAATATTCCTGAAGCACATTTTGCTTTGCAATTATGTGAGCTTCTTCAATGAGTCACTAATTTGGCAGGCATAAAGGTTTCTGTGGAATTATCACACCTACAAGCTGCAGCTGAAATGCCTGCTTCATGAGCTGCTGACTGGGGTTTTGTAGAGGGAGATGGCGATTGTATATGCAGTGGTGACGAGGGGAACGGTGGTGCTTGCTGAGTTCAGTGCAGTCGGGGGAAATGTGGGGGCGGTGGCGAGGTGAATTATGGAGAAATTGCCTCCTCCTCCAGCTGAGGGAGAAAATCGCCTATGTTTTTCGCAGGATCGACACATTTTTCATATTCTCAGAGCCGATGGTTTGACTTTCCTCTGTATGGCCAACGACACCTTCGGCAGACGGATTCTGTTTGCATATTTAGAGGATATTCAAATGAGATTCATGAAGACATATGGCCGTGTGGCTCATAGTGCACTTGCTTATGCAATGAATGATGAGTTCTCTAGAGTTTTGCATCAGCAGATGGAGTATTTCTCCAGCAACCTTAATGCAGATACCTTAACCCGTGTAAGAGGAGAAATCAATGAGGTACGCACTGTTATGGTTGAAAACATAGAGAAGATCCTAGAGAGAGGGGACAGAATTGAACTTCTTGTTGATAAAACGTCAACTCTTCAGGACAACTCATTTCATTTCAAGAAACAGTCTAGATGACTTCGGCAAGCACTTTGGATGAAGAATGTAAAGCTTTTGTAAGTGCTATTGTTTTCAGCCTCGATTCATAATTCTATTTGTCGGCCTTAATTGTGTCTTACCCTGGACTGGATTGGTATCAATTTCCTCTAGTGAATGCTTTGTTTGCTGGGTGTTGGTAGATACTTATGCAAAGTGGAAGCAAGCATAAGACACCCAAACTATTTGACAAAATGCCTGAGTGAAATATGGCCAAAGGACAACAAGGATTGCATGATATGTTTTGGAATGGGTTTGTTGAGGAGGCATAGGAAGTTGAAACAAATATGAGTAACTTGGGTAAATCCATCTCCTACAACCTTTGCTTGCCGTGACATCCTTGCTAGGTTCTTCTCTGAAAATATCTCCTCTAGCCTTGTGTAGATCACTTGTGTTTGTGGTAGCCGTATAGGGTATGTGAGTTGGTTTTCGGATCCCACAAGAAGTAAAAGCTCAAGGAAAGCAATAGTTGAGCACAAGTGCATGGAGTCACTTCGGATACAACAATGCTCGTGAACTGTTTGACAAAAATCCTCTTCAATTGCATGGTCTCGCGGATCGTGAATGTGGACCGCTTAGAACTGGTGCACCCGGATTCCAGTACCTACAGTTCTTATGCTGACCCGTGTGGAGTCTGTATGACCTGTTGAAGCTGGAGAAACAGCAAGATATTTCTACACTTTTCTACTGTTATTTTATTTAAAATTATTGTGAAATCGAACCACTTTTTCCTTGCTTTGTTTTGTCAGTTGGATGTCATGATGGGAGATTTCCCCTTTCTGCTTGTTTTTTCTTGTTTTAGCTTTTATCATTGATGAGATGTTGGTCGAAAGGATACGTGTGCCCTTTCCCCTGAATGTTATGTTTCTCTTGCTCGAGTGATAGACCTTCGTCTGTTTGTTTATGTATTAATTCTTCTCTGCGATTGAGTTGTAAGTTATTATGTTGATCAAACTAGTATTTTTGATATTATGGAAGTAAGTTACGATAACTATGAAGCTCCTCCCTAGCACCCAAGTTGTCTTTTGACGTTTTTTGTTAGCCCCTTTGCAAGTCCCTTTGATAACCTTTTGGCATCGAGAAAGAAAGGTTGTAGGATTGTGTGAGCAATGCGTGGGCTAGCCAGCTTAGAGTTTTGGTATTAAAACTAGTAGAATGAAAAGGTTTGTGTGCAATGTGTTTTGCCGTCTCACATGTTTAGACTCTTATACTATCTTTCATCTTGTTTCTAGGATTTTAAGGCCATCCTCAAGAAGTACCTTGACCATCCCTATCAACTTGAACCGTAACTATCTTTTCGGATCAACTAAGCTTGGAGGTTTCATTGTGCGAATCTAGTACCTCGTTGACACTAGAATAGTTTTGGTCTAATCCCCTCTATGAATTATTGTTGGTGGCGCTCTTCGATTTTTTCCTAACTTGCATTAATTCTCCTTTGTAATGTTAATGCTATTAATTAATATTGGTCGGTTTTTCTGCACGTAATTACCGTAATAGTTTGTGATGGAAATTTCCTTAAATGTGATTAATCTTCGGGAAAAAAACTCAGCTTTCATTTGATAGTCTTATGGATTCATAGCGGAAGGTATTGTTTTGATAATGTCACTTAGAAATTATGTTTGTATCTTTTGTGTGATGGTTGATTGTGTTACCAAGGGTTGCCTTAAAATATGGTTGTTTTGGGATATGGGTAATTTATTTTAAATTAACCAAACATTAGTATTGTAGTGGAGGTTTGCAAATCTTTAGTGTTATAAAAATTTGTTGATGACATTATTGTATACTCTTGTTGGATGGAACCCCCTTCTTCTCTCGTGTGTTTCCTACTAGCCTTGTAAGACTTTGACCCTTCTTGGATGATTGGAAAATCTTTGTAGTTAATGGTCAAAACTAATATACTTTACTTTCACCTCGAAACTTATGTTGTGTGTATACTTTATTTGATTTCCGGTTTGAAACTCGATTATACATGGCTTTTTGTGTTAATTTTTGAAACCCGTGGTTCCCCTTTCTTGGGCCGATCAACTCTTGTTCTTTTAGAAATATATTAATTTAGTCTATGCGTTTGGTACCTTTGATAAATTTCTAGATGGTTGGTGTATATATTAAATCTTAATCTTGTAATTATGGTTTAATTACTTACTTGATGGGAATTCTATTTTTTTGCTAGATTATTTGTTTTCTCCTTATAGGGCCAAGGGCCATTCTCTTACGATTGTTATACTTTCGTTGCTTTTACTCCTAACTGAAGTACAAGGTCTTCTCCTTCTTTGATTGGCATGATGAAGACTTTATTATAACTTGATGTGTTGATAGTGTTTAGAGGTTTGAACCAATTCTTGTAATAAAGTGCTTCCTTTTCATGGTATTGTTAGATAATAGTTATGGTGGTTTTGTGTAGCCTTATCTTGCTCAGTTCTCGTGAACTGACTCTTGTAGAAAATTTGTTGCAGATGGATTTTGCTTGTGGATGAGGGATAGAATTGTAGAATTTTGTCATCACCTCAATTGAGAAGTTCCTTTGCTCGAAACCTTTTTATGTTGTTCAACTATTGTTAACGTCCAGTGGAAAGTTTAAAAGAGGATTAATGTCTTAGTATAAAGTATTGTGGACTTTGTCATCTGAACTTTGGAAACCTTGTATTGTTTGACCATCATTGAAATTATAAGAAAATTTGGTTATTGTTGTTGAGTGACTTCGTTGGAGTATCAGTATTTTAAGAATTGATGTAATCTTGTTTTGTTCTTGTAAATGAGTGTTGCTACAACCTTGCCTTGAGAATAAATTTTGAGTTAAACCTGGACATGACTTAGTAATAAAGCGTCATAAGTAAACGAACATGGGATTGTTTACTACTTTTGGAAGTTAAATTAAAAGTTGTATTCAAATAAAGTAACGTAGGGGTCACCAACTTGAGAGCAAGAAATTCTTTAAGTAATCAAGGGCAAGACTATCATTGCAAGTAAACTTTATATCATGATAACCCTAGCTCCTCTAGTGAACATTATTCCTTTTACGGTGAAATTTGTAAAATGACCCTAAGGTGAAATGAACTGTTAGTTGTTTGAGGATGATAAGATTTAATAAGCTAGAGAAAACAAATTGGAGACCTCACCATCTTTCTCACCGCCATTTGGAAAGTAAATTTTTACTCGTTAATACTTTTAGCGAAGCCTAAGTAAAGTTGTTGATAATTCTGGTTAAGAGCCCTAGCTTCAATTAAATACTGGAAATAACTAATGAGGTCCTAAAGATGTTTCATCTCGACCTTCTCCCTCTAACCCTCTTTCAAGGCACCTTGTATCTCTTCTCTTAAGTGTGTTGAACTTAAAACCATGTTGTCGTGTGGGCAAGAATGAATCTTAGTAGCGTTAGTGGTGAGCAGATGGCCTTGTGGAATTGAATTTCCCCCTTTCTCTAAATAAACGAACTAAGCAAATAAATGTCATAATAGAGAAGATTTAAGGATGATTACTCAGTGAAAAAGGAATAAACTTAGCTTGGTAAGATGAATTGTATGAACCGTATCCTGAGTCTCCTTGAAAACGAAGCTAAGAATTGCAAGATGTATTTTTAAAATAAATAACCCTCAAGAATATCTCATTGTGGTTGGCCCTAACTGTAAGTGTGTTCTGTGATTGGACTTCTATGTTGTCTTGTCAAAAAGAAAAGTAAGTTGTCCTTGATAGGTGTGAACGCTTTAAAGTGCTTTGTCTTTATGGCCATCCTTGTATCAAGTTGTTCACAGTGTTAGTTGTATCCTTGGTGACGACATGTTGCATCATGTTATGTGTCAAGCAAGTCAAAAAAAAAAGTTATCATGTTTTTCACTGTGTTGTTTGTGTGTGGATTTTTGGGTCGTTACACACGTGTCACATAAAACTACACCGCTTCTACCACGTATGTTGGAAAAAAATTCAAGTGACATGAAATTATCATTGTTCCCTAGGTGTGTGGTTGAAAAGGCTAGAAGCATGAGGGATTGGGCAAGATGCGTGATTCATTATCTATAGGCAATTATGAATGAAACTATTGAAATATAACCATCTGCTTTTCTTCCTAGGTTGGGCCGCCTCTCATCTAGGACACCAATGTGAGAGATGGAATGTTTTTTTTCCGACATGCACCTCTGTCATTGTCAACGCATGGTCAATCACGCACATCATATAGATTTTATATTTTTGTGGTAGTTTCGAGTAGAGAGGTTCCTTTACCTCTAAGGGTAGGGAGAATGTGGAGGTTAACTTCAATGACTTGAGGCTTTACCCCTTTTGTAATGCCCTGTTCTACGTTACACCTATTCATCCTTCGGTGATCGATTGCTAAGCATGGAACGCTTCTGCTTTATTTGTGCTCATATGTGGTGTGGTGTGGTGTAACATCATGTGCCATTTATTCTCTTGGTTGCAAAGCTAAGCATGAATGTCCTCCTTGCTTTATATTTTTCCATCATTGTGTTCCAATTGCTAAATAAGGAGAGCTTAGTTTAAGTAATCAAGGAGAAGATTAATGATTATTATTTTATATAGACTGTATTTTTTAATTCTTTTTGGTAGTGGTTGAAGCGCATTTTTTTTTCTCCTTGGTTAGCTGGCAGATGGGTGACATTTCTTGTCACTTCTTAAATGAACCTGTAATTTCCTGCTTGGCGTGTTGAAATCTCCCTTGTAGGTGGCCGCACTTCCCTGCATTTATTAAAATGTTGACTTGCAATCTGCCGTCTCTCGTGCCTACCTCCTGTTTTGCCCGGCCGCATGGTTCTGGATGGGAAGGAAGTAAATTGTATTGTCATACAGAGTAGAAGGCAATAGTTTGCTCAGCAATGGCGATGGCAAGGGGACGCCTCCACCCTTTTCACAGCAATTCTAAGCTCTTCGACTAGAATCCCCCGGCATTCCAACAGAAATCACTCTCCTGTTTGCCCAGATCGCCACTGCAATCGACTCGGTCTGCATTTCTAGGACAAACTTGTTGTTTTTGTAATATTTGGTTTGTATACATGTTTGGTGAAAAGGATCTCATCCCTACGCCTATGGCTAAAATCCATTACTCACAGTAATCAATGTTAAATTGTAGCTGTAAGATTTGGGATGACTTATGCTACATATTGTAGAACTTGAGCAGTTCTTAGCCACTTGAAGCAGATCTAATTTTTTATGGTTGAAAGGAATTTCTTAACCTTAAGAGGAATATGGGAAGCTTGGAATCTATGTACTGCGGATGGAGCTACTACCGTGAACAAGTTATTTTGCTATGTGGTGTTTATCTCAGGCACTTCGGCGGTTTGTGCAAATTATATTATTTATCATCTGTTAGATATGTCTCCTAGGTCCTGCTTTTTCATGAGACAATGGAAGAAGATCTAACATGATTACCTGGCGTTCTTACTACAGTACATCACAAAAATGTGAAATAACAGCCAATGACAACCATTAGCATTGCTGGAGTGGAGTTAACTCTCATCATGATTGTGTTCTCGTAGTATATATCGGTTTGCTCCTTAGTGCATAATTTTGGGTTTATATGTAGTTCCATACTGCAAAATTTTCTCTACCATAAGAGAAGAACGAAGCAGATAAGTCCTGAAACAATTTATTGCTCTTTTGCTAGAGAAGAATGAACTTTAATTGTAAGCATGCGAGATGCTAGAGGTTCTGAATTTTTTTTAGGTCTCATTGCAATTTTAGCTATCTCTTGCCTTTGGCAATAGACAAAGTGTGGAAACTAAGGTGTGCTCTGGGATGGAAAAGCAACACATGCAAGAAATCTTGATGTGATTGTGTTTACTTGCCATAAGCTAGTGCAAGTGTTTTCAGTCAAAATCGATCGTGGTGACAAAGTGAGAGTGTTCCAGGGAGACACGTGATAACTTTTTCTATAGAGACAACTAGGGGGTTGCAGGTCTTATGATCATCCTATTTCTGATGCAGTTAATTTTCTTTCAATATTTACCACAGACTCTCTGGTACTATTGCAAAATCTTCTACCTACCATTATATTCAGTGCTTTTGAATTTAGCGATCCGCAAATTCGGGAGTGGGTCGACCTGAAATAAGCCTTTCAGAGCTCACGGGAAATTTATTATATGTTTATTGAATACCCACTTTGGTTTTCTTGTATGGGTCTCCTCCAATCTAGCACCTGGGATTGTTTTAGTTTATGGGTCCCTGTTCTAAGCAATTATTTCAAAACCCAAATTTTCAACTCAATTGTTTGCAAAACTTGAAATCTTAAATTATAACACACGTTTGTGGATCACAAAATGAGGTAAATTTTCTATTGGGACAGGAGAAAGCCCTAATTGCTCAGGCACGTAAAGGAAGAGTTCAAAGCATTTTTATCAAGATTTTTATGTAATCATGTTCTTGAGAAAATATGTTCGAGTAAAAAAACTGTAGAAATCCAAGGGAAAATTGTTGTTTAACCTGTTGGTTCTCTAGACAAGAAATTTTTGGTGAATCTGAGCTTGCATTTTCATAGCTTTGAGTGGAAAGGGAAAGCGTTTGGATTGTACTGGATAGTTACAGGCCTCCACGGGTACTTGGTGACGTTCAGAAGTCAAGTCGAGCTTAGTGAAGCATTTGATAGGGCTAACCTGGTTCCTGGGAAGTGGGTACGGTTTATTAGAGTGATTTTTGTTGAGAGAATAATAATCAGAATCCCCACTATTGGTAGATATATGAAGACCATGGCCGAGAGGAATATGCGACCCGACCGAACTATGGGCAGAGATGCACATTGCATGGACTATACAATTGATTTTATGAAGACAAGAGCATGGTTGTTAATAGAGTTTGGACCTTCAGCAGGCTGAGGAAGAGAAGTTGCGCTGGTTGGGTTGCTGTTGCAGGCCCCGTCCATCTTGTTATCGACTGCGGGAGCTTAATCAGGCACGATATTCTCTATACCATTGATTCTTATGCTGTTATTTAAATGATTCATTAAATAACTCTACTCTTCATATAAATGTCTCATGTGATGGTATGCTGTTTGGTTTCCACTTCCCTTGCTCTTTTGTATTTTTTTTTTTGGCATTAGAAATGATTGTCTTTGGTTGAAGCCTTTTATATTGTTTTCTGGTTTTAATAAATATTAGTTGGGTGAACTTTGTTCTTAAGACTAATAAAACAAAAGAGGTGGGGGTCCTGTAATGAAAATTCCTAGTTCTTTGTGTTGGTCTCACGATTTGAATGTTTTATCAAACATTGTTGTTTGACTCAACTTTATAGTGCCTGTTTTGTTCTTATTCTTGTTTCGGTTCGAGATCTGTAGTTCTGGTTTATGTTGGGTATTTGCGAATTAGTGATTGAGTACTGCGAGTGCATTGTGTATAGGTGAATGATGCTATTCCTGTCTCTATCCTTTTCTTTTAGTTGTTTTAGGTTCTAGTAACCCTTCCCGGTTGGCTTGGTGTGTGCTTAGCTTGACTGATTTTTTGAATTGAGCCAAGTTGATATTACTCTCAACTAGGTTAGTTGCTTTTGTTATTTTTTTTTCGCTCGAAGAAATACTTTTATTCTTCGAGCGTCATGGTTGATCTTCATAATTTGATATCAATTCATGTTCACCATTTGGAGATTGTTGTCTTTGGAATCACCTTCTCTCCCTTGGTGACTGTTGTATGTTTTGAGGAATGTAGCTGATCCTATGGAATGTCTTCTTTAGACGTTACTCACATTTTTTTTGGATAGCTTAAAATGTCAGAGGAAATACTCTTTTTCTTACCTTGATTTTGTTTCACACATGTTGGAGGATACGAGATCTACTTGATCATTAGTGAGGAAGTTTTCAAATCTTAAAATTGGGATGTTGGTTTTATGCGTAAGAAATTACTCTACGTTTTGCTCCATAAAGATGTTTAAATTTCATTCTCCTGTGACTTAGAGGTTGGTGTGTTTGGAAACTCATTGGTTGACTAGTTTTTGTGATGATCATTGTGATACGACCTCCTTGCTGTCATTGTAGTAGAATGGTTATGTGACCAGAAAAGGTTAAAGTCAACTTGTTATTGACGACGATCCCTTTGGAAGCTATGTATCCTGTGTTGTGTTCTTGTGAATGATTGAGTAACCCTCCTGTAAGATTTATAATGGTTATGTTTGGTCTTGCCAAGTTTGTCCTTTTTCTTAAGACATTCTCTTGATTAGAAGAAAGTTTAATAGAAGGATTGTTAGGATAGGATGTGGCCCATACGGGGTCATTTGTGCATTTCATCCCTTTTCTTTCCAATTTATTTTTTTGTGCATCTGACATAAAATTAACTATTATAGGCACATCATCTTAATATTAATAAGTCATGTTGGTTTAGATATTCTCATGTCGATTGATTGTTTGGGATCTTCCAGTGGCATAGTGAATCCTTGGCTTGGTGAACTAACTTAAACAAATAGGGACAGATCACGTTTGAAATTAATTCTCTTCTTGTAATTGTTTTTGTTTCGAAATGTTATCTTGTTAAAATGATGGTCATTATTGTGATATGGGTGAAATTCACTATGATGTTTATTAACTTCTCCTATGAGAAAATGATAATTAAATAGAGTTAGTGCCGTCCCTTTTATTTAGACATTTTATGCTTTTGGACAACTCTTTAATTGCTCTTGTTTAGACTCTTGGATTATTGTTTCTTCATCAACGGTGCTTTTCTTCCTTGAAACAGTTAGATAACAACATATTGTCTTAATGTTATAGCTTTTATCGTGCTCAGTTCTTGCGAACTGACATGTGCTAACAAATGTGCAGGAGGATTTCCTGAGTAGAAAAAGAAAAAAAAAGAGAGAAAAGAAACACGTGTAGAAAGTGGATTCCAGCTTTCTTAGGAACTGCTATTGTACGAATGTTTTTTTTTGTTTTAAAACATTGGTATGGAAATTGTGGAGACTATTTAGAAGGCATTGCGTTATAATTTTGTATTGTTCTCATGTAGGTTGTTGTTATCGTTTGAAAGTCAATTTGAGAAATATTATTGTCAATAAGATTAAATGAACTTGTTTTGACATGCGTATCCTTCGTTAAATTTTCACTTTTCGAATATGATTTATCCTTGAATTTTCAAACCTAATTCTAATTATCTAAACTTGAATCAACTTACATCGCTTTAGTTACCTTGGTCATGTGTCGTTTGGTAGAGGACTATGTTTTGAATCTAGCAAAAAAAAAAAAAACAAGAGAAACAAATATACCTTGTGACCCCACGTAAACTAATCAACAATCTCTTATTGTGGTGAATCCTTAGAATGGTCTTAAGGTGAAATCAATGATTAAATCTTGGAAGATAATAAAATTATAATAAATAGAAGGAACTTGATTAAGAAACTCTTCGATCTATCTTACCCGTTGAAAATGTAAACAATATACTTATGTCTATCTCTTCAAGTGAAGCCCAAGTGAAACCTTTAATATTTCTAGTTAGACTCTTGACCCCAATGAAATCTTTATTAACAACTAATAAGATCTTAATGATGAATCCAAGATTTAGACAAATATCTGTACCGAAAATAAAATAAAATAAAATAAAAATGACCGCTTGAAAAGATAAAACATATATGTTTAAAAGCACAACGTTGAAAACAGTTTGATGAAGTTAAGAGCCTTGAGAAACTAACTGCCTCCTAACCAATGAATAAGTTAATCAAGTAAATGAAGCAACCTCTTACCATCCAATAATTGGTTTACACTGTATATTAACATTAACAAGGTAGGGGAAAATTCTTCAAAGGAGACATGAACTTCAGATTCTCCTATCATGATTCCTCTGGGAAAAGTAAAGAATGTAAAAGCACTTACAACTAAAACATGATTCTAAAGAAACCTTCATGGGAAGACCTTGTTTGTAAAATTGCATACTTTAGATGAACCATTGTGTCCTTAGTGTGTGCCTCATGTTTATCTGTAACCAGTGTGGGTCCGTGTTGTGGAAAGCATGTCTTTAGTTGGTTGTATTCCCTAGAGAACTTGTGTAGTGTCGTATTATCTTCAAGCAAGTACAAAAAAAAAAAATCCTGTCTTTTACTGTGTTGTTCGTGTGTGAATTGATTTTGGGTCGTTACACTTGGTATCAGAGCGTAGGTTCATGCTCTCGAACCTATGGGCCGGATTGGTGTTGTATGGTGATGTTACATGATGGTGGTTGTGTTACATGATGTTACTACATGATGATGATGATGATGTTGCATGGTGGTGGTAGATATTGGGAGAGTAATGTGCTTTAAACGTGATGTGATTAATGTCGTAATTGTGATATTGTGAACGCACGTGATGTGTATGTCACTTAGTGCATATTTGTTATCATATTGATGTGCTGGGGATGGGAGTATTCTCTCTCCTTCTTGTGGATTCTATGAAGAGTTCACGTGTGAATTACTGTTTGTGGCATGTGAAAAGAATTCTAATGTGGATGATGGAGTGTTAGAACATTGTGACATATTGTGATATGTAGGTGTATCAATGTGTTGTATGACTAGATTGATGTTAAGCGAAATGAGTTGTATCATGATGTTTTTACCATGTTTTGAAGAAATGTGTGTACCACCTTGTTATGTGGCAATGGATGTTATGTTGTGATGTACTATGTCCATCATATATATGAGTTGTGTGATATGTAATGATTCATGTCGTGATTTAGGGTCATACGGTGAGTGTATGAACCCTATCGTATTGTGATTACACTTTGGGTGCAGAATGTGGTAAAGTGATGTATTGCGCCCTGTGAATGTATGATTGTGATCTACCCTGTATACATACCATACGTGAGATGTTATGGTAGCTATGTGTGTACCACCATGGTGTTAGTGATGTAGTTATATGTTATGTTGTGAGCCTTACACTAACCGAACCTGAGGGAAATCGGTAGAATTGTGTATGTATGGAGTGAGAAAATGTGTACCATTGACCAGTCACTCGAGCCGAGTACGAGATAGGAAGTGGAGCCTTACATAGGCTGAAAACCCACTTTTGTTCGTTTGGTATGTGTGACACTTGTTCAACGGGTGTCATGCATATTGTGTTTCGCGGACACCTCAGGCTCAGTAGATGGTGACTTGTACTCTTTTCTCTCCCGATATGGTTGTCATATGGATTTAACCTATGTGACTTTGACTATGTTGAGCCTTGTTGAAGTTGTGGCGAGATGATTCTGATTGAGATGATGACAGTTGTATTATTGATATGTATTTTACGAGCTGAGGCTCGATGTTCCGAGTGCTAGCAACTCGTTGAGTACCCCTTGGTGGCCAGATAAGGCCACACAGTTATCGTAATGTGACATTATTATAAGTTGATTTTATTTGTAAATTGAGCTTTTTACTTTATTTTGTAAGGACCAAAGAACTTTTCTTGATTGCCATGCTTTACAATTTTGGGCATTTCCTTGGTTTGTGGCACTAACATGTGGATTTTGATACTAACTATGGCTATTTGGCCATTTATTTTGCTTGATTTTGGGTCTTCTTTTAAATTTGGAATTTTACCGCCTTGCCCAAGGCTTGTACTTTGCCACTTGGCACTTTGATTGGATTGTTGTGCTGGTTCTATTGTCGTGATGTGTGGAATAGGGTCATAGGATGCACCATGGAATGGTTGGACCTATGGACCCGCTTCGTTGTATGGGGGTACGCCCCAAGGAGTTACATATAACTAGCGGGTTGTTGAACCACGCGTTATTATGTCACTTGGGTTAGGAGTGTTCGAACTCTATGTGTCTTGGGCCATAGGGTCAACCGGCCTCCTTGAGGGAGGCATAAGAGACTTGAGGGAGGCATAAGAGTTTGAGGGGCAGGAGACATAAGGCATAGAGTTTGAGGGAGGCATAAGAGATAAGAGTTTGAGGAGGCATAAGAGACTTGAGGGAGGCATAAGAGTTTGAGGGAGGCATAAGAGACTTGAGGGAGGCATAAGAGTTTGAGGGAGGCATATGATATTTGTGTGTATGGTTGATGTTTCGGGATATATGTTGAGTTATTGTGATGTTTTGGTAGTGGTCTTTTGATGTATGTGTTACTCATGTCGATGGATATGTGTTGTGATGTTGTGGATATGTCATTGATTCCCTTGTGGACACTATGTACCTGTAGCTTTTGTTTTGTGTATGTGAAATTTTTTTTCATCGTGGAAATTGAGGAATGTCTGGTTGTTGTAGTACTCTTTGTTCGAGTATTTAATATGTCGGTCATAGGTGTGTGACCAGTACTATGTTATGTGGACTGTGCCTATTCTATTCCGTATTTGAGTAATCTTTTGTGGTGTAATACAGTCTTGAAGACTATACTTGGGTGTTGTGAATCTGTAGTGTCTTGTCTAACCCGATAGGGTGTTGTGTTAGCAGTTCATGTTGGGCACCCACAATAAGGAATAAACTAAAACTCTTCAATGATGAAATTTTAAAAGAAATTAAACTAAGAATAATGCTAATGGAAAGGAACTAATGAAATAATAAATAAGAGGGAACTGCCAATCTTCACAGAACCTTGAAAGTTAAAATTTCTACCAAATGTTCCTAAGGCTACCTTGTGACCGTGCTTTAATCAACTAAAATTTTAAACCATAGGGTGTACTTTCTCCTTTACCTGTTCTTGGTTGCGAACCATTTCTTTTCCGCTGTGTTATGTCGCATCGAGGACGATGCTTTCTTAAGGGGAGGAGAATGTAATGCCCTGTTCTACGTTACACCTGTTCATCCTTCGGTGATCGATTGCTAAGCATGGAACATTGTGCCTTCGTCGATCATTAGTGGGTTCGCCTTGGTCACAAAATACTCGTCATCTCCTCTTCATCGTGGTTTTTGGTGCTCCCATGTCATGTCCTCCTTGCTTTATATTTTTCCATCATTTGTTCCATTGTTAAAAAGACAGGCTAGTTTAATTTATCAAGGAGGAAGATTACATGATTATTATTTTATAAGGCGTATTTTCTTCCCTTTGGTTTGTAGCCAAGTGGGGCGAAGTGCATTTTTTTTTCTCCTTGGTTTCAACCACTTCGGATGGGTGACATTTCTTGTCATCTTTTAAATGAACCATAATTTCTTTGACTTCCTCGTGTTGTCTCCTCTTGTAGGTGGCCGCACTTCCCTGCATTTATTAAAATGTTTTAATGCGAGTTGCAATCTGCTTTTCTCTCATGGCTACTCGTTGTTTTCCTCAGACTGGCCATGTGGTTTTGATGGGAAGGAAGTAAATTGTATTGTCATACGAGCAGAAGGCAATAGTTTGCTCAAAGAATGGCGATGGTAAGGGGACGCCTCCACCCTTTTCATAGCAATTCTAAGCTCTTCACCCCTAAATCCCCTAAGCATTCCAACAAAAATCACTCCCCTGTTTTCCCAGATCGCCACTGCAATCGACTCAAGCTGCATTTCTAGGACAAACTTGTTGTTTTTGTAAGTATTTGGTTTGTATGCATGTTTGGCGAAAAGGAAGCTCGGCCCTGCGCCTATGGATAAAATCCATTGCTCACAGTAATCAATGTTAAATTGTAGCAGTAAGATTTGGGATGACTTATGCTACATATTGTAGAACTTGAGCAGTTCTTAGCCACTTGAAGAAGATCTATTTTTTATGGTTGAAAGGAATTTCTTAACCTTAAGAGGAATATGGGAAGCTTGGAATCTATGTACTCATAGATGGAGCTACTACCGTGAACAAGTTATTTTGCTATGTGGTGTTTATCTCAGCACTTCGGGCGGTTTGTGCAAATTATATTATTTATCATCTGCATTAGATATGTCTCCTAGGTCCTCGCTTTTTCATGAGACAATGGAAGAAGATCTAACATGATTACCTGGCGTTCTTACTACAGTACATCACAAAAATGTGAAATAACAGCCAATGACAACCATTAGCATTTTGAGTGGAGTTAACTCTCATCATGATTGTGTTCTCATAGTATATATTGGTTTGCTCCTTAGTGCATAATTTTGGTTTATATGTAGTTCCATACTACAAAATTTTCTCTACCATAAGAGAAGAACGAAGCAGATAAGTCCTGAAACAATTTATTGCTCTATTGCTAGAGAAGAATGAACTTTAATTGTAAGCATGCGAGATGCTAGAGGTTCTGAAATTTTTCTTAGGTCTCATTGCAGTTTTAGCTGTCTCTTGCACTGGCATCACAAAGTGTGGAAACTAAGGTGTGCTCTGGGATGGAAAAGCAGCACATGCAGTAAATCTTGATGTGATTGTGTTTACTTGCCATAAGCTAGCGCAAGTGTTTTCAGTCAAAATCGACTGTGTGACAGTGAGAGTGTTCCAGGAGACACGTGATAACTTTTTCTACAGAGACAACTAGGGGGTTGCAAGTCTGACGATCATCCTATTTCTGATGCAGTTAATTTTCTTTCAATATTTACCACATACTCTCTGGTACTATTGCAAAATCTTCTACCTACCATTATATTAAGTGCTTTTGAATTTAGCGATCCGCAAATTCGGGAGTGGGTCGACCTCAAGCCTTTTGAGCTCACGCGAAATTTATTATATGTTTATTGAATACCCACTTTCGTTTTCTTGTATGGGTCTCCTCCAATCTAGCACTGGGGATTGTTTTAGTTTATGGGTCTCAGTGTAATGTTCTAAGCAATTATTTTTGAAAACCCAAATTTTCAACTCAATTGTTTGCAGAAACTTAAAATATTAAATTATAACATAGTTTGACAGATCCGTAAAATGAGGTAAAATTTCTATTGGGACGGGAGGAGAAAGCCCCAATTGCTGTGCACGTAAAGGAAGAGTTCTTGAGAAAACATGTTCGGAGTAAAAACTGGTAGAAATCCAAGGGGAAAATTGTTTAACCTGTTGGTTCTCTAGATAACAAATTTTTGGTGAATCCCGAGCTTGCATTTTCATGGGGTTGAGTGGAAAGGGAAAGCGTTTGGATTGTATTGGATAGTTACAAGCCTCCACAGGTACTTGGTGACGTTCAGAAGTCAAGTCGAGCTTAGTGAAGGATTTGACACGGCTAACCTGGTCCTGGGAAGTGGGTACGGTTTATTAGAGTGATTTTTGTTGAGAGAATAATAATCTGTAACTGATCACTATTGGTAGATATATGAAGACCATGGCAGAGGAATATGCGACCCGACCGAACTATGGGCAGAGATGCACATTGGGACTATACAATTGATTTTATGAAGACAAGAGCATGGCCATTAACGAGTTTGGACCTTCAAAGAGTGAGGAAGAGAGGTGCGCTCGGGTTGGGTTCTTTTGCAGCCCCGTCCATCTTGTTATCGATCATGGGGAGCTTAATCAGGCACGATATTCTCTATACCATTGATTCTTATGTTGTTATTTAACTGATTCATTAAATAACTCTACTCTTCATATAAATGTCTCGTGTGATGGTATGTTGTTTGGTTTCCACTTCCCTTGCTCTTTTGTATTTTTTTTTTTCTTTTCTGGCGTTAGAAATGATTGCGCTGGTTGAAGCCTTTTATATTGTTTTATGGGTTTTAATAAATATTAGTTGGGTGAACTTTGTTCTTAAGACTAATAAAACAAAAGAGGTGGGGTTCCTGTGAAAATTCCCGAGAGTTCTTTGTGTTGGTCTCACGATTTGAATGTTTTATCAAACATTGTCGTTGGACTCAACTTTATAGTTCCTGTTTTGTTCTTATTCTTGTTTCGGTTCGAGATCTGTAGTTCTGGTTTATGTTGGGTATTTGCGAATTAGTGATTGAGTACTGCGAGTGCATTGTGTATAGGTGAATGATGCTATTCCTGTCTCTATCCTTTTCTTTTAGTTGTTTTAGGTTCTAGTAACCCTTCCCGGTTGGCTTGGTGTGTGCTTAGCTTGACTGATTTTTGAATTGAGCCAAGTTGATATTACTCTCAACTAGGTTAGTTGCTTTTGTTATTTTTTTTCGCTCGAAGAAATACTTTTATTCTTCAAGCGTCATGGTTGATCTTCATAATTTGATATCAATTCATGTTCACCGTTTGGAGATTGTTGTCTTTGGAATCACCTTCTCTCCCTTGGTGACTGTTGTATGTTTTGAGGAATGTAGCTGATCCTATGGAATGTCTTCTTTAGACGTTACTCACATTTTTTTTGGATAGCTTAAAATGTCAGAGGAAATACTTTTTCTTACCTTGATTTTGTTTCACACATGTTGGAGGATACGAGATCTACTTGATCATTAGTGAGGAAGTTTTCAAATCTTAAAATTGGGATGTTGGTTTTATGCGTAAGAAATTACTCTACGTTTTGCTCCGTAAAGATGTTTAAATTTCATTCTCCTGTGACTTAGAGGTTGGTGTGTTTGGAAACTCATTGGTTGACTGGTTTTGTGATGATCGTTGTGATACGACCTCCTTGCTTGTCATTGTAGTAGAATGGTTATGTGTTGACCAGAAAGGTTAAAGTCAACTTGTTGTTGACGATAGATCCTTTGGAAGCTATGTATCCTGTGTTGTGTTCTTGTGAATGATTGAGTAACCCTCCTGTAAGATTTATAATGGTTATGTTTGGTCTTGCCAAGTTTGTCCTTTTTCTTAAGACATTCTCTTGATTAGAAGAAAGTTTAATAGAAGGATTGTTAGGATAGGATGTGGCCCATACGGGGTCATTTGTGCATTTCATCCCTTTTCTTTCCAATTTATTTATTTTGTACTGACATAAAATTAATTGTTATAGGCACATCATCTTAATATTAATAAGTCATGTTGGTTTAGATATTCTCATGTCGATTGATTGTTCGGGATCTTCCAGTGGCATAGTGAATCCTTGGCTTGGTGAACTAACTTAAACAAATAGGGACATATCACGTTTGAAATTAATTCTCTTCTTGTAATTGTTTTTGTTTCGAAATGTTATCTTGTTAAAATGATGGTCATTATTGTGATATGGGTGAAATTCACTATGATGTTTATTAACTGCTCCTATGAGAAAATGATAATTAAATAGAGTTAGTGCCGTCCCTTTTATTTAGACATTTTATGCTTTTGGACAACTCTTTAATTGCTCTTGTTTAGACTCTTGGATTATTGTTTTCTTCATCAACGGTGCTTTTCTTCCTTGAAACAGTTAGATAACAACATATTGTCTTAATGTTATAGCTTTTATCATGCTCAGTTCTTGCGAACTGACATGTGCTAACAAATGTGCAGGAGGATTTCCTGAGTAGAAAAGAAAAAAAAAAGAGAGAAAAAGAAACACGTGTAGAAAGTGGATTCCAGCCTTCTTAGGAACTGCTATTGTACGAATGTTTTTCTTTTGTTTTAAAACATTGGTATGGAAATTGTGGAGACTATTTAGAAGGCATTGCGTTATAATTTTGTATTGTTCTCATGTAGGTTGTTGTTATCGTTTGAAAGTCAATTTGAGAAATATTATTGTCAATAAGATTAAATGAACTTGTTTTGACATGCGTATCCTTCGTTGAATTTTCACTTTTCAGAATATGATTTATCCTTGAATTTTCAAACCTAATTATAATTATCTAAACTTGAATCAACTTACATCACTTTAGTTACCTTGGTCATGTGTCGTTTGGTAGAGGACTATGTTTTGAATCTAGCAAAAAAAAAAAAGAGAAACAAATATACCTGTGACCCCACGTAAACTAATCAACAATCTCTTATTGTGGTGAATCCTTAGAACGGTCTTAAGGTGAAATCAATGATTAAATCTTGGAAGATAATAAAATTATAATAAATAGAAGGAACTTGATTAAGAAACTCTTCGATCTATCTTACCCGTTGAAAATGTAAACAATATACTTATGTCTATCTCTTCAAGTGAAGCCCAAGTGAAACCTTTAATATTTCTGGTTAGACTCTTGACCCCAATGAAATCTTTATTAACAACTAATAAGATCTTAATGATGAATCCAAGATTTAGACAGTCATGTACTGAAATAAAATAAAATAAAATAAAAATGACCGCTTGAAAAGATAAAACATATATGTTTAAAAGCACAACGTTGAAAACAGTTTGATGAAGTTAAGAGCCTTGAGAAACTAACTGCCTCCTAACCAATGAATAAGTTAATCAAGTAAATGAAGCAACCTCTTACCATCCAATAATTGGTTTACACTGTATATTAACATTAACAAGGTAGGGGAAAATTCTTCAAAGGAGACATGAATTTCAAATTCTCCTATCATGATTCCTCCTCACGGAAAAGTAAAGAATGTAAAAGCACTTACAACAAAACATGATTCTAAAGAAACCTTCGTGGGAAGACCTTGTTTGTAAAATTGCATACTTTAGATGAACCATTGTGTCCTTAGTGTGTGCCTCATGTTTATCTCAGTAACCGGTGTGGGTCCATGTTGTGGAAAGCATGTCTTTAGTTGGTTGTATTCCCTAGAGAACTTGTGTAGTGTCGTATTATCTTCAAGCAATACCAAATATATATATATATATCCTATCTTTTACCTTGTGTTGTTCGTGTGTGAATTGATTTTGGGTCGTTACACCTTTGGCATGAGTCATTGGAACGGTCAATTCAACTATAGGAGAATCTCACTCCTCTTTACTTTCGTTGTCTCTAGTCTAGTTGTTGCCTTCATTACGCACAATGATGTTTAATGCCCACTTCGCTATGACTTAGTTGATTACCATTTGAGTTATGCAGACTTTGGATATGGATGATTTATACTTATGTTGATTAGCATGATGTTTTGTGACTAGATGCATTTGGATTATGATTGGATTTTTTTTTATGATCTACACAATGACTCATGGACGGACTATTGATTCCGATATTATTTTTATATGGATATATTGCATGTGTCTTCGCCATGTTGAATAGAATGTAGTTGTTAAATTTACATTACTATAATTTTGGATAATGATGAAATGCATAATTAAGTTGTGATTTAGACCTAGAAATAATGATTGCTTGAATTACGTATAGATGTTAATAAATTTCATGCATATGGTTATTTTGGATATTTTGACATGGCCGCAAGGCCGAAGAGGGTATTTTGCATTTTGCAGGAAACACAGCATGATCACAACCATGAGGGGGATTGGGAACCAAACACAACAGGATGTCGGGTGGTTACAACAATTGGTCGTCAAGGCAACTAGTAAATTGTATTGTGTTAACTTTGTTCTTTTATGTGTTGAGAAAATTTCCATGAGGGGGAAATTTTCCTATGTGACCAAGGGGGTAAGAATTTTAATTGTTTGTTTTAACTTACCTTAGTGGGTGATTTTATTTGTGATATCTTTTTAAAATTTTCTTTTGCTAAGTATGTTTAGAATTAATTTAACACCTTGTTTTAAATTTTAAGTTTTGGAGGGAAGTCTAGTGGATGTATTTATTTTGTTGGTTGGCTCCTTGAGCCTTGTGTTTCCTCATGTATTGAATGCTTGGTTTTGAGTGTTGACCACTCCATGTTCTTTGAATCTCGAATTTGAGATTGAGGGCAATTTTGGGGGACTTTTGGACAAGTTAAACTTGTCCCACACTTCCCAAAACCCCTTACCAACCATATCTATGGGTTGGGAATCCAAAAAGGGGATTATTTATTGTTTTGGGAAGGGAAATGTGACTTTGGAGTGCACTTGTCTTCTTTTGCATTTATTTATGTCTTAGGACACATGGGGAAGGGATGGATGTGGATTGAGATGTCATTCAACCCAACCACCCATTTATGGTGTTTTGGGATTTGAGTTGACTTAAGGGAGGTGGTCTTGAGGATGTGTGATGTGGCATCCTACAAGGAGCCACATCACCCTCACTCTTCCTCTTGTCTATTTATGGAAAATTCCTCTCTTGTTGAGGGGGTTGGAGTTTTGTTTTTGTTTTGTTGAAGAGTTCTCTTTTGTTATTTTTGGGAGAGAAAAGAATTGGGAGAAAGAGAAAAAGAGAGTGCTTGGACTTGCATGCTTGGATTGATTTGGGAAGGAGCTTGGACAAGTTTCTTGGTTTAGGCTTCTCCAATGGAGAGGTAGGAAACCCTCTCCTTTGTTTTGCTTTCATATTATTGTTGCTTCTATGCTAAAATTGTGAAAAATGCATGTTTACTTTGGTGTATTGTGAAAATGGATAGAATGCTTATTGTGTAGTATAGGAGAGGTCTATGGGAATACTCATGAGGGAGGCATAAGAGTAGATTAGGATATTGTGGAGGGAGTTTGAGAGGGATGCCCATCTTGGGTAAGAATGTTTACATTCTACCTTGTCTTTGAGGGAGCCATAAGAGGAGGGAGGCATAAGAGTATGGGAGGAAAAAGGGGTACTTGAGGGAGGCATAAGAGTCATAGGGGCTTGTGTTTTATTGTGGAGGGTTTTGGATGGGCATCTCATCTCAATTGGGAGGCATAAGGAAAACATTCCCATAGTTCCTTCTCTTGTTGGCTTGGATGAAAGCCTTGTTGTGCAAAGTATTGTGTTATTTGTGTTTCTTTGTTGTTTCCTCTTTTTACCTTGAATGTTGTGAAGAAAATTGTATTGTGGAAGAAAGTATTGTTGCCTTGAGTTGGAGACCACCCTTCATTGTGTTGTGTTTTGGGATCAAGGGTCAATGGAGGAGATTGCTTCTCTTCTCCATTGAATTTTGGTTGGGAGGAGAGTGTTGCCTCTCCCCCTATCTTGGTTGTGATTTGAAATACTTAGAACTTGGAGCATGGATGAAGAACACCTTGGAGCACAAGAACCTGGTTGTTGACAATGTAAGAACATCATGTATTTACCCACCTTGAGTGGAGGAAGAATGTAATATTGCTTTGCTTTCTTTAGCTTCCATTAATGCAAATTGTTTCACATGAAGTAGGATATGTTGTAAAAGAAATTGAAGGAAAATTTGCATTGAGATGATAGTATTTCTTACTTTAAAATTTATTGAAAAGTTGTTGAATTCTTTGGTAAAATATTGAAAGGAAATTACAAAAGAAAATATATTAAAATCTTGTTTGGATGTTTGAAAGTGATGAGTTGGAAAGATTAAAAGAATACATATATATAGTGCATTATCCCTTCCTTTATACTTGATGGAAAGGCTTAAATTTTCAAATGGTGTTTAGTAAGACAACGGAACATTCTAAACTCTAACTCCCTTATGTCTTTCTTATTTATGGATCCATTGTAAAATTATTGGCATGTATAGAAGGAAATGAAATCAGCTTACTAAAATACCCATGTTATTGTTTATTGAAGTGAGTAGAAGGAAAATTCTAATGCAAAGTCTATGTTTAGTAAGTACATTACTTCATTTCATTAATATGGAATCTAATATTTTAAAGATTATCCATGTTGAAGGTAATTTAAAAAAAAAAAAAAACATGATGATACGTTTCAGCAGATATGCCTGATAGACAACTTGATGCACAAAGCACTGACTGCCACAGCGAATAATTAAATTGTTGCAATGCCTACAAATATTGTTTAAACATTTTTTTTTGTATGGCAGATTATGACACACCGTAGTGGTCTTAGCTTCACAAATATCAAGTTGCATGGCGATCCCCTGCAAATCGCAACTTAGTCTCAAAATCGCCCCAAACAAATGTGAAAGAGAATAACAATAGTCTCAAAATGATACGTTCAGTAGAATCACATAGACAACTTGATACACAAAGCGGCTGCATCCATCACCCTTAATTTTATAGATGTCTAAGAGAATATAAGTGTTTGAAAAAAAAAAAAAAAAAAATGTGATTAGTCTCAAAATCAAGACCGTCGTTTCAAGACTTATAATAAGCTGATTTATAAAATACTGACAGATAACTTGATAAAAAGCACCGATCGTCATCACGAGTTTGTTTAAATTGTGCAGTGATTGCAAAAGCGAGTTTTGTGGTCGTCTATTTAAGAGTGTTGCATTAGACAAGCAATGATAAACAGCCTGCTCGCCTGTCCCTCCACCGATTTGGTAAAATATATATATATATATATATATATATATATATCTTTAAGAAGACCCCAAATTTGAAGATGCATTCGATGCTGAACAGATCACAACATAGTTGAACAGCCTGCTCACTTAACATCCTGGCGACCTGTTCTCCCCGCACTCACCTGTTTCCACGCGGCCTGGGCGTACGTACCAGCTCCTTCTCCTGTTATTATGACCTGCGCCTTCATCCATTACCTCCCACACCCTTACCCGCGCTGCCAGGACATTGGAAAAGTGTTTGGTCAACTGAACAAAGCAAGATTTCCAAGATCTAAATGAATAATGGGAAGTGGCGCCAGGTAGTTTTCTTGCACGCTAGGAGAAAGTCATAATGGTGGACAGGTGGTGGTTGACACCCACCGTCCAACCATAACATTTATAGTTATGTTGAAAAGTTCTCCCAAGTCGACTCTTACTGCTTTGTATAAAAGAAATTTCAATTTAGGTTAAGCACTATATATAAACAATAGCAGTGATAGGTAGTTGAACTTTCTTAAACACACTAGAGATAAGTATGGTAGTATGTATATCTAAGTATATTAACAATATACAATGCAATAAAACAGATCGGTATCAAGTACATACCGAATGGGTGTCTTCCCTATATAAATATGTATATATATATATATATATATACATATATATGTATATATAGGTATATATATATATATATATATACGTATGTAAATATAAATATATATATATATATATATATATATAAATCTATAATTACATATAATGTAATGTATTAATTTCGAAATAACGTAATATAACCGAATGATAAAGCAAGTATATATATATATATACTGTGTGTGTGTGTGTGTGTGTGTGTGTGTGTGTGTGTGTGTGTGTGTGTGTGTGTGTGTGTGTGTGTGTATTAAAATGTATTAAATTTTGAAATAACGTAATATGACCGAATAATAAAGTAAGAATAAAAATCGAGTGGATAGTTTATTCTTTTCATAACAAACTATACTTTACTCTAAGGTTAGTTTTGAAAACACTGCTATTGCGATATCACCAGACACTAGACCAAGCAACTCGAAAGACGACCCTCCTTTCCGTTTTGTGAAACGTCGAATGAGATGAATTTAAAATATCCTTATCCTTGAATCATCTTCGTTCCCGAAGCATTACGGGACTGTTTTAGTTCGAACCTGTATGTAAACGCACCCGCCTCAAAAAAAAATTGTCACATTTTCGGACGCTTGTTTGTTTGCGGCGTCGTCATTGTCGATGTCGTGAGTGTGGTGTCATCTTTTCCCGGCGTTACATTTTTGGTATCAGAGCCAGGGGTTCGAAGTGGGACCCTTGGGCACGCAGAAAAACGCGTGAAATAGAACACTTAACTTAGTGCGAGAAATAATATTCTTTAAAATATAAAATAAAACCATAATGTTGATAATTATAGTAAACAACAATTTTTGAAAACTAGCACAAGACCTAGAGTGATGTACTAACTCTCACCTTGATCTGCGGGAGGCCGCGGATTGGGTGAGGGTCTCTTCACATAGACCTAGACATACCACCACCGCCAAGCGAGGCCATGCAGCCCTTCTACCCTCATATTTTTAGCACTCCAGATGTCAATGCCGCTATACGCGGAGAGCCCTTGGGAGGATGACTTGCTAGGCATAGTTTGGAGCCATCAGTAGATGCTCAGGCATCCCCTCGACACAAATCGAGGAGCACGAGTAGAGAAATTCCGCAGAGTCGGTTAGGGCAGAGTCACCACAGAGAGGACATGGGGACAGGATCTCAGGACATAGGGACAGGTCTCGGAGCCCTAGACAGAGGGAGGAGCATACAGAGAGATCTAGGATTCGTCATACTTCAGCTGCAGATCATATCAGGGAGATCCTGAAGCTGCGACCCTCTCACTATTCAGGTGATACAGGTGGTTTTCAGGCAGAGGCCTGGTTGGTGAGCTTGAGCGGATGCTTCAAGCTCTGTCCTTGTAGTAGCAACACGAAAGCTCGTGTTGCGATCCACCTTCTGAGGGATGGAGCAGGAGTCTGGTGGAGGACCGAGGAGCAGAAGCTCCATGTTGACTCAGAGACGATTACCTGGGAGTTATTTGAGGAGCGTTTCAGGAGTAGGTATTTACCCAGGAGATTTATTCAGCAGCGCATAGATGAGTTTCATGACCTCCGTCAGGGTCGATGACAATAGATGGCCGAGTATGAGAGTCGATTTACGGACCTACTTGACGTCGACTATATGCGAGATGAGCAGTACGGATTCACGAGTTCATCCGGGGCTGAACTTGGATTTAGCCGGCGCAGCGCATTCACTACCCACGAGACGTTAGCGAGGCCGTGGAGAAGGCCTATATTGCAGAGGAGACACGGGGGAAGACACAGCAGGCTAGAGATAGAGTTCGGAGCCGTATCCAGCAGATGCAAGATAGTAGGTCGAAGGGGTCAGTTCCTCCTCCACGGGGTGGATAGAGTTCAGGGCAAGCTTCATTTAGGCCACCACAAGCAGCAGCAGCAGCAAACCCGCCCACCTTACCGACCTCCTCAGAGATTTGATGCACAGAGAGGACGTAGTATGGGGCCTCCTCCTAGGGGTCCCATCAGGACACAGGGTGCACCGAGAGCTCAGTCAGTAGGAGCTCATCAGCAGAGACCTCAGCAGTCCATAGCCGGATCATCAGGATCTGTATCTCAGTCATCTAGAGTACCAGCTGAGAGCTGCTTCCCACTGGAGAGGACCAGGCAGCTGTTATGGTTGCGGTGTTGTTGGGCATATTTGGAGAGATTTCCCACATAACCCTACCAAGGGTAAGACACAGAGCTCAGAGCCTACTATTGGAGATATGGCACGGAGTCATTGGATCTACGCAGTGGTCGAGAACCGCCAGGCTGAGCATCAGAGTACTGTGATTGAGACGACAGGTAGTATTGGTGGTATTTCCACCTCTATATTATTTGATTCTAGTTCCTCTGATTCTTTCATTGCACCATCCTTAGTAGAGCGTTGTAGGCTGGTGGCAGTTAGGCAGGGCCGTAGTTGGGACGTTGAGATGGCTTCTGGAGCCAAGATTTCTGTAGACTCCTTAGTCAAGGAGTGTGTAGTGGATTTGGGACCCTTCACCACTACTTCTGATCTTAGGATCCTTCCATTAGGATCATATGGCATCATCTTAGGCATGGATTGGTTGTCTGCCCACAGAGCTAGAGTGGATTGTTACCATAAGACTATTGCTTGCATTGATGATCTTGGGGCGGAGTTAGTGATATCAGGGGTTAAGAGACCCGTTTCTATTCGCACCATCTCCGCTATGCAGCTTAAGCGGTGTGTGCGACGGGGTTGCCAGTTGTATGCTGTTACAGTTAGTGACAGATCAGAGGATGAGTTAGGGGGACCTTCCCTCGATGATCATCCCATCTTATCTAGAGTTCGCCGATGTGTTTCCAGGGGAGCTACCGGGATTACCTCCCCCACGTGAGATCGACTTTCATATAGATCTAGTTCCGGGCGCAGAGCCTATCTCACGAGCACCTTATCGGATGACCACTCCTGAGTTATGTGAGCTCAAGTTACAGCTAGAGGGCCTTCTGGAGAAAGGCCTAATTCGTCCTAGTGTATCCCCTTGGGGTGCACCAGTTATCTTCATGAAGAAGAAAGATGGATCTCTTCGGTTGTGCATTGATTACCGTCAGCTGAATAAGGTAACGATCAAGAATCGTTATCCCCTTCCACGCATTGACGATTTGTTTGATCAGATGAAGGGGGCTACCATTTTCTCCAAGATAGATCTTAAGTCAGGGTATCATCAGCTCAGGATTGCAGAGACAGATATTCACAAGACAACCTTCCGCACGAGATATGGCCACTACGAGTTCACAGTGGTACCTTTTGGTTTGACGAATGCCCCCGCAGTGTTTATGAGTTTGATGAATGGGGTATTCAGGACCTTCCTTGACCGTTTCATGCTCATCTTCCTTGATGACATTCTAGTTTACTCACGCACACGTGAGGATCACGAGGAGCACCTTCGCAAGGTTCTTCACTGTCTTCGCGAGCAGCGCCTTTACGGGAACTTGGAGAAGTGTGCGTTCTTTTAGACTGAGGTGCAGTATTTGGGCCATGTTATTTCTGGGGAAGGTATCATAGTCGATCCTTCCAAGATTCGAGCCATCATGGATTGGCCAACACCCACTAGCGTGACCGAGGTGCGTAGTTTCATGGGACTAGCAGGATATTATAGGAGGTTTGTTTAGGACTTCTCTCGATTGCACACCCCATCACTTCTCTTCAGCGGAAAGGGAAGAAGTTTTTATGGTCAGATAGATGTGAGCAAGCCTTCAGTACACTGAAGGAATGCCTTACGAGAGCACCTATCCTTGCAGTGCCAGATCCTCATGGAGAGTTTTTCGTATGCACAGATGCTTCCTTGGCAGGACTTGGAGGTGTGTTAATGCAGGAGGGTAGAGTAGTTGCCTTTGAGTCCCACAAACTCAAGGATTATGAGCTCAATTATCCAACCCATGACCTTGAGCTTGTAGTAGTGGTACATGCCTTAGTGCGGTGGAGATATTTTCTTCTTGGCGGAGATTTACACTCGGGACGATCACTTGAGTTTCCGGCACCTCTTCACACAGCCCAATCTCAACGCTCGTCAGTGACATTGGATGGAGTTACTCTGTGAGTATGAAATGGAGATAGAGCATGTGAAGGGGAAGGAGAATGTGGTTGCAGATGCCTTGAGTAGGCGGAGACATGTGGCTATGGCCACCTCAGTGGGCACAGATTTGTGGAGTAGGATCTTGCAGCAGCTTCCTCAGGATAGTTTCTACCTTGCAGCCAGAGCGGAGCGGGATTGAGTCTCGAGACCCTCTTGAGGGAGATTTGATGGTTTTCACTAGAGATAGATGGTCTTCTCAGACACAGAGGCCGGATATATGTTCCCAAAAATGGAGGCTTGAGACATGACATTTTGACAGAGGCTCATCGTGCACCTTACTCAGCCCATCCCGGGGTGAAGAAGATGCACGCCACCTTGAGACAGTTGTACTTTTTTGGAGAGGACTTCGGAGAGACATAGCTTCATTTGTATCCCACTGTTTAGAGTGCCAGAGGGTGAAGGCCGAGCATCAGCATCCAGCCGGCCTCCTCTATCCTCACGCCATACCGGAGTGGAAGTGGGACACCATCTCTATGGATTTTATTGTTGGGTTGCCGACGTCGAGATACCACCACGACGCCATCATGGTCACGGTGGATAAATTGACAAAGGTAGCTCACTTTTCTCAGATGAAGGATACCTACACTAGTAGTGCAAAGAAGACAAGTATATCTTGATGAGATTGTCATACTACATGGGATTCCGCGGAAGATCATTTGCGACCACGACCCTTTGTACACCTCCCATTTCTGGACCACCATGCAGTATGCCCTCGGGACAAGGATTAATTTCAGCACAGCTTATCACCCTGAGACCGATGGACAAACAGAGAGGGTGAATCAGATTTTGGAGGATATGCTCAGGATGTACGTGATGGATCATCATTCGAGATGGGAGGAGTATCTGTATTTGGTAGAGTTCGCTTATAATAATAGCTTCCAGAGTTCTATAGGCATGGCTCCTTTTCAGGCATTATATGGTAGAGAGTGCAGGACACCTCTTAGCTGGGATAGGATTGAGGACAGGGTTTCCCTTGGACCAGCATTATTACAGGACATGGAGCAGCAGGTTACATTGATTAGATAGAGATTGCAGGAGGCGCAGGATAGACAGAAGAAGTATGCGGACCAGCATAGGACAGATCGCAGTTTTGAGGTAGGCACGAAGGTGTTTCTTCGTGTCAGACCGCATAAGAGCCCTATCCGTTATGGAAAAGGTTCTAAGCTTGCTCCTAGATTTGTGGGTCCCTTTGAGATCTTGGAGCGCCTCGGCCCCTTAGCCTATCGTCTAGCACTACCACCTAGCTTATCACGCGTCCATGATGTATTTCACGTTTCTGTGCTTAGGAGATATGTTTCTGATCCTTCTCATGTGCTAGATTGGACTGCATTGCAGGTGCAGGATCAGGGGCAGGTGATGGTGGAGCCCGTGCGCATTTTAGATCGCAGGACCCTGGGCCTTCGCGGCAGAGAGATTGATCAGGTTCGGGTCCAATGGGACAGGTATGATGAGACTGCTGCTACTTGGGAGGATGCTACATCATTGCGAGCTCAGTTTCCACACTTATTTCAGTGACTTCCAGGAGGAAGTCTAGTCTAAGGGGAGGGGGATGTAATGCCCACTTCCCTACGACACTTAGTTGATTACCATTTTGAGTTATGCAGACTTTGGATATGGACATGATTTATACTTATGTTGATTAGCATGATGTTTTGTGACTAGATGCATTTGGATTATGATTGGATTTTGTTTTCAGTATGATCTACACTGACTCATGGACAGACTATTGGATTCCGATATTATTTTTATATGGATATATTGCATGTGTTCTAACATTGATTTCTTCGCCATGTTGAATAGAATGTAGTTGTTAAATTTACATTACTATAATTTTGGATAATGATGAAATGCATAATTAAGTTGTGATTTAGACCTAGAAATAATGATTGCTTGAATTACGTATAGATGTTAATAAATTTCATGCATATGGTTATTTTGGATATTTTGACATGGCCGCAAGGCCGAAGAGGGTATTTTGCATTTTGCAGGAAACACAGCATGATCACAACCATGAGGGGGATTGGGAACCAAACACAACAGGATGTCGGGTGGTTACAACAATTGGTCGTCAAGGCAACTAGTAAATTGTATTGTGTTAACCTTGTTCTTTTATGTGTTGGGAAAATTTCCATGAGGGGAAATTTTCCTATGTGACCAAGGGGTAAGAATTTTAATTTTTGTTTTAACTTACCTTAGTAGGTGATTTTATTTGTGATATCTTTTTAAAATTTTCTTTTGCTAAGTATGTTTAGAATTAATTTAACACCTTGTTTTAAATTTTAAGTTTTGGAGGGAAGTCTAGTGGATGTATTTATTTTGTTGGTTGGCTCCTTGAGCCTTGTGTTTCCTCATGTATTGAATGCTTGGTTTTGAGTGTTGACCACTCCATGTTCTTTGAATCTCGAATTTGAGATTGAGGGCAATTTTGGGGGACTTGTGGGACAAGTTAAACTTGTCCCACACTTCCCAAAACCCCTTACCAACCATATCTATGGGTTGGGAATCCAAAAAGGGGATTATTTATTGTTTTGGGAAGGGAAATGTGACTTTGGAGTGCACTTGTCTTCTTTTGCATTTATTTATGTCTTAGGACACATGGGGAAGGGATGGATGTGGATTGGAGATGTCATTCAACCCAACCACCCATTTATGGTGTTTTGGGATTTGAGTTGACTTAAGGGAGGTGGTCTTGAGGATGTGTGATGTGGCATCCTACAAGGAGCCACATCACCCTCACTCTTCCTCTTGTCTATTTATGGAAAATTCCTCTCTTGTTGAGGGGGTTGGAGTTTTGTTTTTGTTTTGTTGAAGAGTTCTCTTTTGTTATTTTTGGGAGAGAAAAGAATTGGGAGAAAGAGAAAAAAGAGAGTGCTTGGACTTGCATGCTTGGATTGATTTGGGAAGGAGCTTGGACAAGTTTCTTGGTTTAGGCTTCTCCAATGGAGAGGTAGGAACCCTCTCCTTTGTTTTGCTTTCATATTATTGTTGCTTCTATGCTAAAATTGTGAAAAATGCATGTTTACTTTGGTGTATTGTGAAAAATGGATAGAATGCTTATTGTGTAGTATAGGAGAGGTCTATGGGAATACTCATGAGGGAGGCAAAAGAGTAGATTAGGATATTGTGGAGGGAGTTTGAGAGGGATGCCCATCTTGGGTAAGAATGTTTACATTCTACCTTGTCTTTGAGGGAGCCATAAGAGGAGGGAGGCATAAGAGTATGGGAGGAAAAAGGGGTACTTGAGGGAGGCATAAGAGTCATAGGGGCTTGTGTTTTATTGTGGAGGGTTTTGGATGGGCATCTCATCTCAATTGGGAGGCATAAGGAAAACATTCCCATAGTTCCTTCTCTTGTTGGCTTGGATGAAAGCCTTGTTGTGCAAAGTATTGTGTTATTTGTGTTTCTTTGTTGTTTCCTCTTTTTACCTTGAATGTTGTGAAGAAAATTGTATTGTGGAAGCAAGTATTGTTGCCTTGAGTTGGAGACCACCCTTCATTGTGTTGTGTTTGGGGCTCGGGGGTCAATGGAGGAGATTGCTTCTCTTCTCCATTGAGTTTTGGTTGGGAGGAGAGTGTTGCCTCTCCCCCTATCTTGGTTGTGATTTGAAATACTTAGAACTTGGAGCATGGATGAAGAACACCTTGGAGCACAAGAACCTTGTTGTTGACAATGTAAAAACATCATGTATTTACCCACCTTGAGTGGAGAAAGAATGTAATATTGCTTTGCTTTCTTTAGCTTCCATTAATGCAAATTGTTTCACATGAAGTAGGATGTGTTGTAAAAGAAATTGAAGGAAAAGTTGCATTGAGATGATAGTATTTCTTACTTTAAAATTTATTGAAAAGTTGTTGAATTCTTTGGTAAAATATTGAAAGGAAATTACAAAAGAAAATATATTAAAATCTTGTTTGGATGTTTGAAAGTGATGAGTTGGAAAGATTAAAAGAATACATATATATAGTGCATTATCCCTTCCTTTATACTTGATGGAAAGGCTTAAATTTTCAAATGGTGTTTAGTAAGACAACGGAACATTCTAAACTCTAACTCCCTTATGTCTTTCTTATTTATGGATCCATTGTAAAATTATTGGCATGTATAGAAGGAAATGAAATCAGCTTACTAAAATACCCATGTTATTGTTTATTGAAGTGAGTAGAAGGAAAATTATAATGCAAAGTCTATGTTTAGTAAGTATTACTTTACTTCATTTCATTAATATGGAATCTAATATTTTAAAGATTATCCATGTTGAAGGTAATTTAAAAAAACAAAAAAAACATGATGATACGTTTCAGCAGATATGCCTGATAGACAACTTGATGCACAAAGCACTGACTGCCACAGCGAATAATTAAATTGTTGCAATGCCTACAAATATTGTTTAAACATTTTTTTTACAGATTAGGACACTGTGAGTGGTCTTAGCTTCACAAATATCAAGCTGCATGGCAGGCCTCGCAACTGCCCAAACAAATGTGAAGTTAGTCTCAAAATCAAGACCAGTCAATCACCCTTAAATCGTGTCTAAGAGAATAACTGCTAATATAAAAAAAAAAAAATGATACGTTTCAGTAGATATGCCTGATAGACAACTTGATACACAAAGCGCCGATTAGTCACACATTTGAATATTTAAAATGTTTGTTAAATTTGTCCAAACATTTTTTTCTGATTAGGACACTTCAAATTCGAGTGTGCTTCACAAATATCAAGTATGCTGTGCCTTCATAATGCCCAAGTTTTGAGGTTGTCTATTTAAGAGTGTTGCATTAGACAAGCAATGATAAAATGACTTGATAATAAAGCACCCCCTATGATTGTTTAAATTGTAAAATATAAAGTTTGTGGTCGTCTATTTAATAGTGTTGCATTAGATATATAATATATATATATATATATATATATATATATATATATATATATATATATATATATACATCTTGAAGAGGACCCCGAATTTGAAGATGCATTCGATGCTGAACAGATCACAACATAGTTGAACAGCCTGCTCACTTAACATCCATTCATCACGACTGTTCTCCCCGCGCTCACCTATTTCCACGCGGCCTGGGCGTACGTACCAGCTCCTTCTCTGTTATTCCGACCTGTGCCTTCATCCATTACCTCCCACACCCTTACCCGCGCTGCCAGGACATTGGAAAAGTGTTTGGTCGACTGAACAAAGCAAGATTTCCAAGATCTAAATGAATAATGGGAAGTGGCGCCGGGTAGTTTTCTTGCACGCTAGGAGGAAGTCATAATGGTGGACAGGTGGTGGTTGACACCCACCGTCCAACCATAACATTTATAGTTATGTTGAAAAGTTTTCCCAAGTCGACTCTTACTTCTTTGTATAAAAGAAATTTCAATTTAGGTTAAGCGCTATATATAAACAATAGCAGTGATAGGTAGTTAAACTTTCTTAGACACACTAGAGATAAGTATGGTAGTATGTATATCTAAGTATATTAACAATATACAATGCATAATAAAAAGATCGGTATCAAGTACATACCGAAATGGGTGATCCCTATATAAATATGTATATATATATATATAAATATATATATATATATATAAATATATATATACGTATGTAAATATATATATATATATATAAATTTTGAAATAACGTAATATATTAATAATAAAGTAAGTATATAAATCGAGTGGATAGTTTATTCTTTTCATAACATATATATATATCTATTATTTTAAAATGTATTAAATTTTGATAATAACAATAATATTATGAACCGAATAATAAAGTAAGAATAAAAATCGAGTGGATAGTTTTTCTTTTGATAACAAAATATCCTTTCCTCTGAATCATCTTCGTTTTGAAATTACGGGGCTGTTTTAGTTCGAACTCAGATGTAACGCACCCGACTCAAAAAAAAAAAAAATTGTCGCATTTCGGGACACTTGTTTGTTTGAAAGTTCGAATGAGATGAATGTAAAATGTCGTCTTATCCTTGAACATGCTTTCCTTTGTATACTTGTCAAAGAGATGAAAACTACTTGAGGAAATCACTATCTAGTTTCTAGAATTCTCTCAAAGATTTGAAATATATTCTCATTAACATATTCAAACCAAAAAATTCTTGTCCATTTTGGGAAAGCACATGGCAAGATTTCTCCTATAGCAAAACTAGACATTTTAGTAAAAGGTATGTCATTTGTGCTAGTGATCTCAGTCATTCGTATCTTTCAATTCCCTATCTTTCGTGCTAGTGATCTCTAAATTCTGCAACCTCCACAACTTATAAATACCCTTCTTTAGTCCTACTAAAAATTGTCCAAAATGACTATTGGCCCTTATTTTCAAATTAAGAAAAAATAGGAAGAGCGAATTCATCAAATGGACCCTTGTCCCCCTCCTAAATATTTTCCACTCATACAATTCCCCGAGACCATTCCAATTTCCAGTCCATCTCCACCTCTACCTACACCCTTCCACGCACGTTATAGTTGGGTTTCCTATCGACGTACCAATTACAATGCTTTGTACGATTGCTAATAACCATGTCTACGTTTTACTTGATTGTGTAGACACCTATAAGTAGGTGAATAGAAGACGTCATCAAGCTTGTGAAGGTCTGAATTTTTCAATGCATCAATCTTCATTAGGTCAATTTGTTTCTAACCAAAATTCTCATAATTATGTCCATAAGCATTTCTACTGTGAACAAGGGTACGCTACTATTGCAGCAGTTCATATATGCTTTCCCAAGCTGTTACCGTTACACTACAACGGAGTAAAACAATCGACGATATTCCAGCATTGGACCGGTAATGAAGGATATGGTAAATACAAACTAGATACGACACCTTGTCAAATCTAACTAGGACGGATTACTAAATATCTTAGCCTTTATTTTCTTTGATTATAAATTTCATAGACTTCATAGGCGGGACTCACGATCGAGAGTATAGAGAAAGGGTCTAAATGGAATCTCTGTCAATGTCTAGCCCACAATAAATCATATCTTGTCCCGAAATGATCCGGAATCGATCACCACCGACGCCCCAGGCAAGCGACGGTGGCCATGTCTGGTACGGCGGTGGTGGGCGACTCCACCATCAGGAAATTCATGCCTGCGTTGGGCTCCTCTTCTTTTCAAAGCTCTGCTGATGATAGTGACAATAGCTACCATCTGTCTCACAGGGTCAATCTGGAAGAGAATTTGGGGTTGCTATTTGAGAGCGAGGAGCTAGACATTGTCCAACTGCAATGTATAATAAACGATTATAGAATTGTTTTCTTTTTTCGATTACAACGGAAATAACGTTAAGATGGTTTAGAAGAAAGATTCACGTAGCATCGTAAGGTGGAAGAAATTCGCGTGAAATGCAATGGCGGGCTTGCCAACACTCGTTTCAATTCGAACCTGCCAATCATACCATTCAGCTTGTAATGCATAAGTACTCCATTAAGATTCATAATTGTGCCTTTGCTACTATAAAAATATAGTTAAAAATTAACTCTGCAGGTAGGTACATTTTAATGCAACTATTTCCCGGACAAGCACTAAACTCAAAAGCAATTATTATAGGGGATAGAGGCTAGTAGTGGTATACTTTAAGTTGAAGGGTCCACAAAATCAATTGTTTATCATATGGGATTGGGATTTTTTCACTAATATGTAGTTCAAATTTGTTAGTTTATACTTATTCTTTGGAATGTTCGATTGGAAGGAAAGCCATATTTTGAATTGATTTAAAATAATAAATTTGAGTTACACTACAATCATGGTGGAAACACTACAAGACAAAGGGTATAGTATCCACAAATTTTCCACATTTTCGTTGTGGATATTTTAGTTCAAATTGTGAATCCAATTTTGTGGACTCCACCTACAATAATTTTGTGGAAACGTAAAACGTGACAAAATTTGTGAAAATATCTACAATGAAAATAAGTGTAAAAATTCACAATAATATAATTGTGGAATTTGTCATAATTTTAATATTGTTACATACCTACAATTGAACATTTTGTGTGTATATTCACAAATTACATATTGTTGTAGATCCACAATTATAAAATTATGACATGTCACAATAATTAGAACTTAATTGTAGATAAATTCTCAATTTTTAAATTGTAACTATTTTCACAATTTTATTTTACAAAATTAGAATTTTAAAAATTATTATATTATTTCACAATTTTAATTTTTTATCATAATAAAACATAGATTTTTTTATTTTTTATTTCACATTTTTACTTATTAATATTCATTTAAATAAAATATTTATTTTAATTATTATAATAAAATATATAAAATAATAGAATATTATTGTAATTATTTTATTCAAATTTATGATATTAATTACTTAAATTTAACATTAACTAAAAATGTATTTTTACACATAAAATTATAAAAATATTAAAATAAATAACTTTGAAAAACATTAACTATTTAATAATGATTATACAACCACGTTGCATGTAAAGATGACATTTTAAAATAGTTTTTAATCAATAATAATGAGTACTCTTTTACAATCATACCTAAACAACAAGAATTAGAGATTAAAGTTTTAAATATAATTTTTGAAAACATACCATGCAATAAACTTAACAGCAGTTTATCAATAAAAAAATAATTTCCAAAAGAGATGTTCCTCTTCTTAAAACATGCGTGAGCACTTTTATCAATCTAATATCTGAAAATAATATTTATTAATAAAAAATAGTTTCAAAGAGATAAATCTCTTAAAAGTATGCAATAAAAATATTTTTGAAGTTTGCATGTTTATTTCATAAATATATGAAATTTGGATATTTCATATAGGTTATAAATAAGTAGATTGTTTGTAGAAGTTTTTATTCTGATTAGATAGAAGTGCTATTTGTAGTGTTGGTTGGTTGGACAGGAGCGCGGTAAGGAGTGTTGATTGTAGCGTTGCATTCTCTTGACTGGATATGAGTGTTTGTTGAAGTGTTGCATTCTCCTTGTTGGGAAGGAGTGTTGATTGTAGCGTTGCATTCTCTTGACTGGACATGAATGCTGGTTGAAGTGTTGCATTCTAGAGGATTTTCTTGTTCTTCAATCTCCATTCCATCAAGTAAGTCAGATCCTTCACTTTCTTCAAATTCCTTCATTAATAATGAAAACACAAGTTAGTATATTACATATTGCCTTATATATATTTCTTAAAGAATGAACAAAATTCTACAGTCAGGAAAAAATAACACTAAATATTTCATATTTAAAATAACCTGCCAAATCCACAGTTAACATGAAATACAACATGTGTAAAATACAACTTATTTTTAATTTTAGTTGTCCATAAAATAGGCCACATACTCTCAAATCCCAGATCTCCAATCGAAAAGATTTATCAGAACCTTAATTAGAATTTTCTTTCAATAGAAATGATCACAGTGCGTTATTTCTACGCCATAGTTTTCTATAAATTCTTCGATAAATGGGTTTCTTTTTTATTTAATTTAAGCAAACATTGCTCACCGTTTGGCTATATTCAGTAGTAAATAGGTACTTTTTCCAGACGCATGCAAGAATAGTTTTAGGTTTTACTTTAAAAATTCTCATGGTTTTATCAATAACACTAATCTGTATCAAATACTTTCTCGCTCGCTAGGTATTTTTATTACAGTAGGGCTCGTTTAGGGCAATGGAATCCTCCTTTTCCACTCCTAAACATTTCCTTGTGCTGTCCATCGCCTCCTATTTTCACTCTTCTTCCCTATTTATAGCTGAAAGATTGGTAGGATATAACTGAAGCTTAGAAATTTTGACTGTTTTCATTGTTCTTCCCTCTTTATTGTATATGTAAATATCTTCACCAACCACCAATGTCTGTCCGCTGTTATTCACTGCCACAGTATATATTAGATCAGGTAAATCTATATCGGTCTGAACCCACTTGGGTTTCATCAGATAATTTTCTCCCCTTACATTTGTTAACACCCACATGGAACAAAGAAACTGATTTTCCATATGGAATGGAAGTTTTTTCCATTGAGATTCGGAAAAATAGAATTCTACAACCTCCACGAGCAACACAGATGGGATCTGTCCAGGCATCAAATTGGGAATCATAAATTTGAATTATTATCATGTAGTGATCAAAATAATGTAGTGATCAGATTGTGTATATTTGTTGCCTAGGAACAACGGATACTGCTGCATGCGAGCCATAATGAGACATAGTGTAACATTACTTACAACTCACTCACACAAGTAAAATTGTTGAGAAAAATAAGTAATTAATTTCTCTTAATCTATATTCCTATGGTGTTTACTTGCAACAAATAGATAAATCCACACATTAAACATTGTTTCACTAAACACGTTACAGTCAGAGTTTGGGGTTTCTTTTAAGGAAAAATAGAGCAGCCAAGGGCGAATTCCACGCATCCATCGTAGGGTCAATCACCTAGAAAATCAATCCATGGATAAAGTTTAGATTTCTTCCCTGTTGTGGTTTGGCACAGTCCAACTATCACAAATCCAAAGTCCAACCCAAAACATCATTGTAAGAAGAGACAAAAATTCAAAGAAAAACAAACCAAATCTGTGTGAGGCACTTTACAAAACTGTAACACTAATGTTTGCACGGCCACCCTTTGAACAAAGATATACGTAAAAAAAAATCACATTTTCGCATAGGTGTGGAGTGTTGGAGTGTCTTGTCTGTGCATCCAAATTTTCCAATTTATCTACCATGGCTGTTGGACTACCTGACTCTACTCCACGGATCCTATTGGCAAAGGGAGGGGGATATGATGGAAAAGGATGTGGTGCTTTTCTGTACACCTTTCATTGTAATTGCATATTAAATGTTTCCAGCGCATTTTAAATAAATATATTTTGTGCATAACCTGAGACTGGCATATTTGCACTTCTTCAAGGTGTTTGTCAAACATTCCGTGTTTTTCCTCGACTTATTTTAACTGCAATACCAGACAATGATGTTGATTCCGTCCTCTACTAATCTCAAATGCTTCCATCAGATAGCAATACCGATTCCATCCTATACTATTTGATGTCTCAGTATTGCTCGCATGCAGCTGTTACACCGTATCTTACCTTCCATCTCCATCTGGATATGGAGATAAAATGGATATCCTATTTCAATTTTTTTCATTCCAGAATTAGAACCATAAATTTAGAATTTTGTAATTTTTCTAAAATTAAGCTTTTAATTATCTTTATTTTTTTCATAATAGATTCAGCATTAGGCCATAATCCTATTTAATAATAATAATAATAATAATAATAATAATAGGTTTTTACAGTCCATGATAACGGGTGGCTTGTTTTTGGGTCTACAAGCGGCTTATAGCATATGGGACTACCTCATACTCACATGCGGGAGGCAACTAATTTTGCTACAAATGAGGTGTACATACCCTACCCCTTGCAGGATTTGAACTTGTGACCTCTATTTCAAGAGCACATGTTCTTCACCATTAGGCCAACTTAAAATTGTTGTTTTTATTAAAGTTCAAATGAAATATTTTAAATTTAAACTGACCGTAAATAACATATATACCACGTCTTTATAGTTGAGCTCAGCGTACAGAATCTCTTTTTGATTTGTCCATCTCCATGTCAATATAATTAAACAATGGAATATTACACAAGTTAATTATAATTTGATGATGCAGGTTTATTCATGCTTTTCAAAAGGGATGGCTTTAATTTTTTAGGGACCGTATGTTTATTATACCAAATTAAATAATACAAGATATATGTAGTCAAATGGTGAGACATTTTAGCTAAAACAAAAGGGAAAAGGTACCCATTTATGGGAAAATAGGTTTAAAAACTACGGAATAGAAAAAGACATCATTAAATCATTAATTCCATTTTTGGAGAATTTTATATCACAGTACAATTAAAAATTATTATTACTCATTTACCTTTATTTTTAAGGAAAACAAATTTCAGCTAAAAATAGTGGCATATTCACTCTTAAGAATTTCAGCTAAAAATTACCTTCATTTTCCAATTCACCTAGTTTGGCTAGTATATTATTAAGAATTTATCTTTATAGCTAATTATGGTCAAGATTGAAATTAATGATCAAACATAAAAATATGTAAATTTTCTATTTTCATTATGTATGAAGTAATTTCTAAAATGATGAAAAATTATCTAGTTTGATGAGGTAGAATAAGGTGAGTAGAAGAAATATGTTTGATGAGGATGTGAATGTAAATTGTGAAAAATGAAAACCATATTAATCAATAAATATTGATAAACATTAAACAATAAAAATATAGGAAAGATAATGAAAAATATGATACATCTATGATATAGCTTTACTAATGAAAATTTAGTAAGACTTATTTTTTCAAAATACATAGAAATTACCGAATCTGTGGAATTGGTGCGAATATCACTTACAACAATCTCACTTGCTCTTAATTTGTCATTTCTAAACTTTTCATATCCAAACATAAGAGCATATTGAATCTCCTCATCTGTAGGGAGCCTTCCAAATTCGACTACCTATAAATTACAAAGAAAAAATATTAGGAAACGATAAAATATATTATATTGATTGGAAAAATTATATGAATACTATAATAATATGAAAATATAATTGAGTTTAGAAAAATATTACCATAGAAGCTCGCAAGGATTTGATACCGCCTTGTCCCAGCTTATGGCTAGCCTTTTTCTGTTCTAGTCTAGCTTTTGTTACATCCTTCAAGTGTTTATACTTACCATTTTTTACTCCATTGCGTTCCCTCCACAATTTTCTCCACGATTGTTGTGTGTAACGACCCAAAAATACCAACACAAGGACAACACAGTGAAATACAGGATAACTTTTTTTTTTTGACTTGCTTTGACACAACACGACACAACATGTCGTCACAAGGTTACAACCAACACTAGGAACCACTTGTTACGGGGGAGACCACAAGGTCAGCACGGAAACGTTCACACCTATCAAGGACAATGTACTCTTCTTTTGACAAGACAACATGGAAGTCCAATCCACATGACACACTCACAGCTAGGGCATCCCATGAGGAATTTCTTGTTAAATTTTCTTGTTTACTAAAGTGTCTCTTAATTCTTAACTTACGTTCTTATAAAATTTCATGTAATGATTCACACAATTCTTTTCACAAGGGAGAACTTCTTTCTTTTCAACGGTTGACTAAATAGCTTAAGGCCAAGCTTTCTAAACTGGGATCATCAATTTGATGTCCGAATCTTCCTTATTCATTTGATTTTAGAACATTTTCCATTTCTTACAAGGTTAATTAATCTTACTCAAGCCACTAACACATGTTTCACATACCTCTATTGCACAGGTGAAAGCATAAGTTCCGATTGAGTGAAAAGTACCGCTTAGGGTTCATAACAATAGCCTTCTTGTTTAAGGATTAAATATTGACCTTGCTTAAGAAATATCACCATGAATTAAGGCATGGGTTAACAGAATAGGACAACAAAATTTAGCTTCAGGGTCACATTGTTTACTATCAGTCTTTTATTGAGGTTAAGGGTTTATCAAGATTGGTTAAATGTTCCATCTAGACTTTACTTCATTAAGTTTGGCAAAGGAGGAAATTTCAAACGATATAGAGATATTTAAGGTTTCACCAAAAATAATGTTTATTAGTTTCCTATCATCTTCTAAAAAACCATTATTTCAAGAAATCATATTTTTTCCAATAGATAGATTCCTCTAAAAAAAAATAATGATTGTTCATATCTCAAATGCTTTCCTCTTGAGTAGATCACATCTACATTAATATATTCATATATATATATATATATATATATATATATATATATATATATATATATATATATATATATATATATAAATTTTAGTTTTACTTTTATAAGGACTATCCAGCTCACTTTATAGTGCTTACAAACTCATTGCTACTATGCCTCAGGAGGATTTACAACTCAACATTTTAACTCAAGAGAAAAGTTTAATAGTACTCGTTTGCGGAAACAAAACAAGGTTATATCAATTCATTCCAACATGATGCACAAAATCAAAGGGACATACCATCTCTATTGAACCATGACTAGGGAGCAAGAGAGTAATAACATGGGACATGCCCCGCTACTATACTAAGGGTTAAATTTCACTAGAATATCCCATAACCAAGCGGTAATCAAATTTCATCTTTCACATGATAACCAAACAAGCCAAAGTTTCAAGATTCTGGCAATAATACTCTGACAATACATCTACTAGGCACCGACCCTTCTTCTAAAATGTCCAAAGGCCCTTTCCAAATTTTATAACATAATACACATTCGTACAAAGGAACATCATAACCAAGATTGATGCAATAATCTACCAGTCTTTCCATCATCTAACCACGTAAGCCATCTGCGACAATTAATAACTTTGAGTCGGTTCGGAGAGCCGAGCAAGATAAGACTATACATAGCAACAATAAGCTACTAGCTAAAACAATATCATGAAAGGTAACATTCTATTTCAAGAAATGGATCAAGTTCTAACCTCTAACAACCTTTTGAAACAAGATATAATTTTCAACATATCAAATAAGAAGAAAATCCATAAATTTTAGTTATGAAAATACCTCTCTAAACTAACAAAAGTTTGACAACCAAATATGCAAGACTATGAAATTTAAATGATTAGACACAAGAGTTGAGATTATTAGGATTTCAATCATATAATCCCGTAGATTACGTGATTGAAATCTAAAGTGTAACCCATCAATCCACATTCTCAAGGTGAAGTCAAAGATAAAAACCAGGACCAGATCTTACCCGATCTTAGGGAATCGTTCCGTAGGGCCATAGGCCTAATAGGCTATAAATGAACAACGAGGGTACAAACAAAGTACCATCAAGTAATCAAAAAGGTTTAAAGGATGAAATCTTATATTCAAACCCACAACCATTATATCTTAGGTAACAAGTGACCTCATAGCTAATAAGGATGAGTGGAAAGGACGGTAAGAATGTCCTAAATAGGTATTACCTAACGACACCTACCTCTTGAACATAACCGGGCCGAATAGCGACAAGCCTCATTAATACCCAAGTTGAGTAGGCAATCTAGCATTCTAAACACATCCTTGCAATTTTCATAATACCTTAGATTTATAACCCTCCCGTTCTAGAGGAACATAGCCATGAATCTAGACTTGGTTGGAATTTTCTGACATCAACTCACTTCCTAATATCATAAACGATGTATACAAAGGAAAAGGTCTCTCAACTCTCCTTAATTTACATCTCATCACTAAGTTTATGGTAACCTATGCAGAGATTAAACACATAACATACCATTGAAGATAGATATCCTCCAATAACGAACTTCTATAACGATGTAATCACAATTATTACGTTCGACACATAAACAAACTATTCCATAACTTCTTTTCCCTTTTTGACAACAAAATATATTCACAACCTTCCATCACAATCATTCTAAATTTGCAATGAAAGGTCACTCATCAAGAAGGAAGTACAAAACAAGTTTGACTAAATTAAGGAACTTCATGTTACCTTAAGCAGTTGATGAAAACCTTAACTTTCACGAACCGTGAAAGGTATTACCTTACTCCATCAAGGCATTATGTCTATACATGATTAACTCGATCACACAAGGAATCATCAACATACCATATCTTAACACCATAAAGTTCATTAGTTTTATCAAATTTTACTCATCAAAAGAGTAGAATGAAAATGGGGTTCTATCAATAATTTATGCCCTTCTATCACCCAGGACATATTTTCGGCCCAAAACTTCCTTCTTAACAAACATATATATTGAACCTCTAATTTCCAAAAGCCTAATAATTTGCACAATACACGATGTGCATAATCACGCTTATCATTAAAAAATAATAATTTAATTGTATGTTTCCTCTAGGGCAACAACATAACAGAAACCAATACTAGTCAACGCTTTCTGCAACGTTCTAGGCGATTACATACCCAGGTTCACAAAAGAAACAACGACATTTTTACAGAAGGAATTAACTTTAAAATTATATATATATATATATTTTCATATGATCAATCAAAGCATACATTGAGCACCTTTGTTTGTTTTATATATATAAATGGGTTGATCACGTCAATAAGAACAACCAATAGAGGCAAAACCAGAAGTAACAAACTGTTAACCATATACTAAATGCAAATCCACAAAATCACAAATTTAAATCAATTTCTAGAAAGAAAAAGTTTCATTTCAAGAGGTTATTAGATACTAGCATATTATGTATATGGTTAGTCTATCTTTCTGTTTTAACGCATCCACCGATCGTGAACATCCAGCGAGGATCCTGCTACTGCCACATGCCTTCCGCTTTATCCTCTGCTTCACTGGTATTTTCTTGCAATATACCACACCATGATTCCCTTTTGAAGGCACGACAAGAAGAATGCAATAGGTGGTTGTCCAAACACTAGATTGCTTCAATGCAGCTGCTTTGGGGGTGAGAGTCGAACTTCTTACCACTCGGTCAGAGAGCACTTGCGCTAGAATGCTAAACACCAACCAAGGTTTGAAGCTCGGACACAAGACATAAAGATTACATCACTCCACAGTTACGAAAGTCATCTACCGTATTGATACACAATCCTTTTTCCTTCATCATATTTGAGGACAACATCAAACTCTCGGTGCAACCATTACAACTGAAGCTTGTAAGTTGTGATAATTCCAACAGAACCTTTATGCCTGCCAAATCAGTGAATCGTTGAAACAGCTCATAAAATTGCAAGGTAAAACGTGCTTCATGAATAATCGATATGAAACAATCGGCCTCTATGAGGTTCTCTTCCATGGGTTATGTCGTAAGACAAAGAAGAAAACAAAGAGAAACTTAACAATAAATTTCATCAGGTCTTCTGGTAATACTCCCACTGTCACGAATCAGTTTTTTTTTGGATATACAACTCAATGCAAGCTCTGGATATGAGAAATATCCTGCTACCTTCATCTCCCAAGACATTTTCTCCAACATTGCATAGATCTCTTGTGCCCGTGGGTGTGATCTGTCCCTTACACAAAAGCATGCACCATTTTATTGCCTTTAAACCAACTACATCCAAGTTTCTTTTTAATTCCTCTATCCTTCATCGATCTCCTTCCTGCACCCTCTCTCTCCTTTCACCCCTCGCCATGAGAGCCTGCCTCACTCTTGCTGTTACTTAATCGATTTTGATAAAAAACATCTTGAAGGAGAGTCCCGAACTTGAAGATGCAGTCGACACTGAACCGAACGCAACATAGTTGGATAGCCTGCCTGTTGGAAGCGCTCAAAAATGCCTCTACTACTCTGCAACATGCCTGCTGCCTGGCTAATCATAGTTGCAGGACAGTGTTGTGGATCCCCGACAGGAACATGCCTCGCAGCACCCAAGGGAAAAGGAGGTAACACGCCTGTTACACTAGCTTGCAGCTTCATCTATAACCACCATATCTAACCCATGGCTAGGCACTGGAAAACTTCCGGTCAGTAATAGAAATAGTAGTGAACGAAATATCAGCTCTTTTGTAAAACTTTCCTCAAGGTTTGACCAAGCTTCTTCCATGATAGATTCATCACCTGGACAAAAGCGACTTTCCAAAATGAAAAGGAAAGACAACTCAACTAAAAATTTATCTTGTTCTTCAACTACAGCTGCAAGATTTTACACAACTGATCACGACTGTGGTCGCGTGCAACCGGAATAACAGGATCAACACGCTTTAAAAATTTCCGCTCAGAAAAATCAACATTTCTTACACGTTTTTTTTTTAAAAAGGTAGAACCCGCCATCAAAACTTCTACAGGATCTCGTCCACAACCGACAGCCATCAAAAGCCAGCAGTTGTTTCAGAATTTCTGAAAATTTTAGCTACGATTCAAAAATTCTGACGGAAACCCTATACGGAACACAATCCTTTCAGAGAGGGAAAATCATCACTTAATCGATTTTGAAGGACATATCTAGAAAGAGGATCCCAAATTTGAGGATGCATTCGATTGAGCGAGGAAACTACATAGTTGGACAACTTTTGCTTATTGGAGCGCTCACCAAGGCTTTGACTATACTGCAACAAGATATTTGCGGATCTTGCCAGAGTTACAGAGACCAAACTCTCATCTTCAATAAATCCAACTACATCAAAAAGCGCTGCACCCAAGGAAAACGCGCCCAACCCACCTATACGCATTGAAAGAACAATAAAAGAGATGCCAGGTCCTTCCACCCACCGCCAGCTAACCAAGTAAAAAAATAAAATTTATTTTATCTTATTTTGGAGCCCCGTGCTGTGGGGACAGGCCGCCTGCCTGGAGTAAACAATGGATGGGCATTACATTCTCCTCCCCTTAAGAAAGCATCGTCCTCGATGTGACATTACACAGAGGAAAGGAAATGATTTGCAACCAAGGACAGTTGAGGAGACATTACACCCTAAGGTTTAAAATTGTAGTTAATTAAAGCATGGTCACAAGGTAGCCTTAGGAACATTTGGTAGAATTTTTAACTTTCAATGTTCTGTGAAGATTGGCAATTCTTTCTTGTTCATCATTTCATTAGTCTCTTTCCATTATCATTATTTCTAGTTTAATTTCTTTTAAAATAAAATATCATCATGGAAGAGTTTTGATTTATTCCTTATTGTGGGTGCCCAACATGAACTGCTACCACAACACCCTATCAGGTTCACAAGACACTACAGATTCACAAGTACACAAGTATATACTTCAAGATTGTATTACACCACAAAAGGGTTACTCAAATACGGAATGGATTAGGCACAGTCCACATAGTACACGTCACACATCAATGACTGACATACCAAATACTCAAACAAAAGAGTACTACAATCCACCAGACATTTCCTCAATTTGCATCAATGAAAGACTCACATAACACCAAACCATGCTATAGGTACATAGTGTCCACAAGGGAATCAATGACATAACCACAACATCACAACACATATCCATCTGACATGAGTAACACATACATCAAAAGACCACTACCAAACATCACAATAACTCAACATATATCCTGGAACATCAACCATACAGACAAATATCATAAGCCTCCCTCAAACTCTTATGCCTCCCTCAAGTCTCTTATGCCTCCCTCAAACTCTTATGCCTCCCTCAAGGAGGCCGGTTGTCCCTATGGTCCAAGACACATAGAGTTCGAACACTCCTAACCCAAGTGACATAATAACGCGTGGTTCAACAACCCGCTAGTTATATGTACCCCTTGGGGTGTACCCCCATACAACGAAGCGGGTCCATAGGTCCAACCAATCCATGGTGCATCCCATGACCCTATTCCACACATCACGACATTAGAACCAGCACAACAATCCAATCAAAGTGCCAAGTGGCAAAGTACAAGCCTTGGGCAAGGCGGTAAGAATTCCAAATTTAAAAGAAGACCCCAAATCAAGCTAAAATAAATGGCCAAATAGCCAAAGTTAGTATCAAAAATCCGCATGTTAGTGCCACAAGCCAAGGAAATTCCCAAATTGTAAAGCATTGCAATCAAGAAAAGATGTTGGTCCTTGCAAAATAAAGTAAAAGCTCAATTTACGAATAAAATCAACTTATAATAATGTCACATTACGATAACTGTGTGGCCTTATCTAGCCACCAAAGGGGTACTCAACGAGTTGCTAGCACTCGGAACATCGAGCCTCACTCATAAAATACACATCAATAATACAACCAACTCCATCCATCTGAATCATCCCACCACCCTTCGACAAGGCTAAACATAGTCATAGATACACTAAGGTTGCATACATACAACCACATAGGGAGAGAGGAAAGAATCACATGTTATCTACTAAACCGAGTTTTAGCTCGAGTTATTGACCCATGGTACACCATTCCTCACTCTCAACATACACTTCTACCGATTTCCCTCAAGATCGGTTAGCGTAAGGTTCACAACATAACATACAACAACATCACTAACATAACGGTGGCACACACGTAACTACCATAACGTCTCACGTATGGTACACATACGTGGGTAGATCACAATCATACATCCACGGGCGTAATACATCACTTTACCACATTATGCACCCAAAGCGCAATCACCATACGATAGGGTTCATACACTCACCGTACGACCCAAAATCACAACATGAAGCATTACCTATTTGCACAGTCATACATACGATGAACATAGTACATCACAACATAACATCCATTGCAACATAGCAAGGTGGTACACACATTTCTTCAGAACATGGTAAAAACATCATGATACAACTCGTTTCTTTTAACATCAACTAGTCATACAACACATTGATACACCCACATATCACAATATGCCATAATGCTCCAACACTACATCATCCACATTAGAATTTTTTTCTTACATCACAAACAATAATTCACACGTGAATTCTTCCTAGAATCCACAAGAAGGAGAGAGAATACTCCCATCCCCAACATATTGACATGATCACAAACACGCACAAGGTGACATACCCATCATGTGCGTTCACAATATCACAATTACAACAATAATCACATCACATTTAAAGCACATTACTCTTCCAATATCTACCACCATCATGCAACATCATAATCATCATGCAGTATCCTCATGTAACACCACCACCACCATGTAACATCATCATATAACACCAATCCGGCCCATAGGTTCGAGAGCATGAACCTCGCTCTGATACCAAAGTGTAATGACCCAAAAAACCAACACAAGGACAACACAGTGAAATACAGGATAACTTTTTTTTTGACTTGCTTTGACACAACACGACACAACATGTCGTCACAAGGTTACAACCAACACTAGGAACCACTTGTTACGGGGAGACCACAAGGTCATCACGGAAACTTTCACACCTATCAAGGACAATGTACTCTTCTTTGACAAGACAACATGGAAGTCCAATCCACATGACACACTCACAGCTAGGGCATCCCATGAGGAATTTCTTGTTAAATTTTCTTGTTTACTAAAGTGTCTCTTAATTCTTAACTTACGTTCTTATAAAATTTCATGTAATGATTCACACAATTCTTTTCACAAGGGAGAACTTTATTTTCAATGGTTGACTAGATAGCTTAAGGCCAAGCTTTCTAAACTGGGATCATCAATTTGATGTCCAAATCTTCCTTATTCATTTGATTTTAGAACATTTTCCATTTCTTACAAGGTTAATTAATCTTACTCAAGCCACTAACACCTGTTTCATACCTCTATTGCACAGGTGAAAGCATAAGTTCCGATTGAGTGAAAAGTACCGCTTAGGGTTCATAACAATAGCCTTCTTGTTTAAGGATTAAATTTTGACCTTGCTTAAGAAATATCACCATGAATTAAGGCATGGGTTAACAGAACAGGACAACAAAATTTAGCTTCAGGGTCACATTGTTTACTATCAGTCTTTTATTGAGGTTAAGGGTTTATCAAGATTGGTTAAATGTTCCATCTAGACTTTAACTTAAGTTTGACAGTTTGGCATTCCAAAGGAGAGATTTAAGGTTTAATTATTTTCCCTCCTAATTAAATCCTATCATCTTCTAAATCTAACCATTTTTCACCATGAGTTTCATTTAAGGTTTCACCAAAAAGGATAATGTTTATTAGTTTAGCTCGGGGAAAAACAAGAAATCATATTTTGTTACAATAGATAGATTCCTCTTGATTGTTCCAGGTCTCAAATGCTATCGAGTAGATCACATCTACATTAATATATTCATATATATAAATTTTAGTTTTACTTTTATAAGGACTATCCAGCTCACTTTATAGTGCTTACAAACTCATTGCTACTATGCCTCAGGAGGATTTACAACTCAACATTTTAACTCAAGAGAAAATTTTAACAGTACTCGTTTACGGAAACAAAACAAGGTTATATCAATTCATTCCAACATGATGCACAAAATCAAAGGGACATACCATCTCTATTGAACCATGACTAGGGAGCAAGAGAGTAATAACATGGGACATACCCTGCTACTATACTAAGGGTTAAAATTCACTAGAATATCCCATAACCAAGCGGTAATCAAATTTCATCTTTCACATGATAACCAAACAAGCCAAAGTTTCAACAGCTTCAACAACAATACTCTACAATACATTTCTAGGCACCGACCCTTCTTCTAAAATGTCTAAAGGCCCTTTCCAAATTTTATAACATAATACACATTCGTACAAAGGAACATCATAACCAAGATTGATGCAATAATCTACAAGTCTTTCCATCATCTAACCACATAAGCCATCTGCAACAATTAATAACCTGAGTCAGTTCGCGAGAACTGAGCAAGATAAGACTATACATAGCAACAATAAGCTACTAGCTAACAATATCATGAAAGGTAAACATTCTATTTCAAGAAATGGATCAAAGTTCTAACCTCTAACAACCTTTTGAAACAAGATATAATTTTCAACATATCAACTAAGAAGAAAACCATAAGTTTTAGTTATGAAAATACCTCTAAAACTACAAAAGTTTGACAACCAAATACGCAAGACTATGAAATTTAAATGATTAGACACAAGAGTTGAGAGTATTAGGATTTCAATCATATAATCCCGTAGATTACGTGATTGAAATCTAAAGTGTAACCCATCAATCCACATTCTCAAGGTGAAGTCAAAAGATAAAAACCAGACCCGATCTTAGCTGCCAAAAAGAATATAGTTTTGGAATCGTTCCGTAGGGCCATAGGCCTAATAGGCTATAAACGAACAACGAGGGTAAAAACAAAGTTCCATCATGTAATAAAAAAGGTTTAAAGGATGAAAATCTTATATTCAAACCCACAACCATTATATCTTAGGTAACAAGTGACTTCATAGCTAATAAGGATGAGTGGAAAGGATGGTAAGAATGTCCGGAATAGGTATTGCCTAACAGCTTACCTACTGAACATAACCAGGGCCGGAATAGTGACAAGCCTCATTAATACCCAAGTTGAGTAGGCAATCTAGCATTCTAAACACATCCTTGCAATTTTCATAATACCTTAGATTTATAATCCTCCCGTTTTAGAGGAACATAGCCATGAATCTAGACTTGGTTGAAATTTTCCGACATCAACTCACTTCCTAATATCATAAATGATGTATACAAAGGAAAAGGTCTCTCAACTCTCCTTAATTTACATCTCATCACTAATATTATGGTAACCTATGTAGAGATTAAACACATAACATACCATTGAAGATAGATATCCTCCAATAACGAACTTCTATAACGATGTAATCACAATTATTACATTCGACACATAAACAAACTATTCCATAACTTCTTTTCCCTTTTTGACAACAAAATATATTCATGACCTTCCATCACAATCATTCTAAATTTGCAATGAAAGGTCACTCATCAAGAAGGAAGTACAAAACAAGTTTGACTAAATTAAGGAACTTCATGTTACCTTAAGTAGTTGATGAAAACCTTAACTTTCACGAACCGTGAAAGGTATTACCTTACTCCATCAAGGCATTATGTCTATACATGATTAAATCGATCACACAAGGAATCATCAACATACCATATCTTAACACCATAAAGGTCATTAATTTTATCAAATTTTACTCATCGAAAGAGTAGAATCAAAATGGGGTTCTATCAATAATTTATGCCCTTCTATCAACCCAGGACATATTTTCGGCCCAAAACTTCCTTCTTAACAAACATATATATTGAACCTCTAATTTCCAAAAGCCCTAATAATTTGCACAATACACGAAGTGCATAATCACGCTTATCATAAAAAAAAAAAATAATTTAACTGTATGTTTTCCTCTAGGGCAACAACATAACAGAAACCAATACTAGTCAACACTACTGCAACGTTAGGGGCGATTACATACCCGAGTTCACAAAAGAAATAATGCGACATTTTTTGCAGAAGGAAGTAACTTTAAAATTATATATATATATATATATATATATATATATATCATATGATCAATCAAAGCATACACCGAGAACCTTTGTTTGTTTTTTTATATATATATAATGGGTTGATCACTTCAATAAGAACAACCAACAAAGGCAAATCCGAAGTAACAAACCAACCATATACTAAATGCAAATCCACAAAATAACGATTTAAACCAATTTCTAGAAAGAAAAGTTTCATTTCAAGAGGTTATTAGATACTAGCATATTATGTATATGGTTAGTCTATCTTGCTGTTTTAACGCATCCACCATCGTGAACATCCAAAGCAGGACCTTTCTGACCACATGCCTTCCGCTTTATCCTCTGCTTCACTGGTCTTTTCTTGCAATATACCACACCAGGATTCCCTTTTGAAGGCACGACTAGAAGAATGCAATAGGTGGCTGTCCAAACACTAGATTGCTTCAATGCAGCTGCTTTGGGGGTGAGAGTCGAACTGCTTACCACTCAGTCCGAGAGCACTTGCGCTAGAACGCTAAACACCGACCAAGGTTTGAAGCTCGGACACAAGACATAAAGATTACATCGCTCCTGGTTCTGAAAGGCATCTACCGTATTGATACACAATCCTTTTTCCTTCATCAGATTTGAGGACAACATCAAACTCTCGGTGTAACCATTGCAGCTGAAGCTTGTAAGGTGTGATAATTCCAACAGAACCTTTATGCCTGCCAAATCAGTGACTCGTTGAAACAGCTCATAAAATTGCAAGGTAAAACGTGCTTCATGAATAATCTGATATGAAACAGGTCGGCCTCTATGAGGTTCTCTTCCATGGGTTACGTCGTAAGACAACAAGAAAACAATAGAGAAACTTAACAATAAATTTCATCAGGTCTTCTGGTAATACTCCCACTGTCACGAATCGGTTTTTTTTTTGATATACAACTCACTCAATCAAGCTCTGATCTAAGAAATATCCTGCTACCTTCATCTCCCAAGACATTTTCTCCAACATTGCATAGATCTCATGTGCCTGTGGGTGTGATCTCACCCTTACACAAAAGCATGCACCATTTTATTGCCTTTAAACCAACTACATCCAAGTTTCTTTTAATTCCTCTATCCTTCATCGATCTCCTTCCCGCACCCTCTCTCCTTTCACCCCTCGCCATGAGATCCTACCTCTCCTCCTGCTTGTCACTTAATCGATTTTGATACAAAATATCTTGAAGGAGAGTCCCGAACTTGAAGATGCAATGTCGACATCCCAAACGCAACATAGTTGGACAACCTACCCGTTGGAAGCACTCAAAATGCCTCTACTACTCTGCAAATGCCTCTTGCTGGCAAATCACACTTGCGAGACAGTGTTATGGATCCCAGCGACAGAACATGCCTCGCAAAGCACCCAAGGGAAAAGGAGGTAACACGCCTGTTACACTAGCTTGCAAGCCTTCATCTATAACCACCATATCTAACCCATGGCTAAGGCGCTGGAAAACTTCCGGTCAGTAATAGAAACATTAGTGAACGAAATCTCAATCACTAAAACTTGCCTCAAGGTTTGATCGAGCTTCTTCCATGATAGATTCGTCACACCGGATGACAACTTTCCAAAATGAAAAGGAAAGATAGCTCAACTAAAACTTTATCTCGTTCTCCAACTACAGCTGCAAGATTTTGCACAACTGATCATGACTGTGGTCGCGTGCAACCAGAACAGCAGGATCAACACGCTTTAAAAATTGCCGCTCAGAAAATTAACATTTCTTACACGTTTTTTTTGCTAAAAATTGGTAACTCGCCATCAAAACTTCTATAAGATCTCGATCCACAAAAGACACCATCGAAAAGCCGCGAGAAACCCATGCATTTCTGAAAATTTTAGCTATGATTCAAAAATTCTATTGGAAACCCTATACGGAACACAATCCTTTCAGAGAGGGAAAAATCTGTCATTTAATCGATTTTGAAGGACATATCTAGAAAGAGGATCCCAAATTTGAGGATGCATTCGATTCAGAACAGGAAACTACATAGTTGGACAACCTGCTTATTGGAGCGCTCACCAAGGCTTTGACTATACTGCAACAAGATATTTGCGGATCCTGCCAGAGTTACAGAGACCAAACTCTCGTCTTCAATAAATCCAACTACATCAAAAAGTGCTGCACCCAAGGAAAACGCGCCCAACCCACCTATACGCATTGAAAGAACAATAAAAGAGATGCCAGGTCCTTCCACCCACCGCCACGTTAACTAACCAAGCAAAAAAAAATATTATTTTATCTTATTTTAGAGCCCGTCTTTGTGGGGGGACAAAGGCTACACTGCTCGGAGTAAACAATGGACTTTACATTGTGAAACTAAAGGATCTTTAGGAAGATTTGGTTGTTTTCTTAAAAGCCTTTTTGTATAGTTTCTTTTTCCATGTAGATGCTTTCTAGCCTCTGAATACAACCATTTCCTATCAAAAATATGCCCATAGGTAGAAACCATTAAGGAAAATAATTTCTCTTTCTTATCTTTGGGTTGCTTTGGCCATGTCTTATGCAAACTATCCCCAAATATTCAGTTCCAGCCCCCTTAATCTTAAGTACCTCACCTTTATAGTCTACTTTTAGAGTGGCTTCCCTTTGACCTATGGAAGTAACTTCTCGCACCTTAAGCATGCTCTCAAAATTTGACACAAGATTTTCTTTTTGACCATTTGATTGTTCACCATGAGAAGGAATGCTACTACAAGCATTTTGTTGAGGATTTACGAGAGATGAATTTATCAATGTACTACTAGGGCCATTATTCATAGCAGAAATTGAGTTACCATTGATTTGTTGAGGACCTAGAGGAAGGGAATTTGTCATAGTACTATTAGGGAGATTAGTTTTGGGGGATATTGGGATACCATCAAATTCATCATTTGTAGGAATATTTTCTGAAATTGCACGTAAAGAGAATTCATTTTGCATGGAATTAATCCTCATCTCACGCTCTTTAAGTTCTAATTCCTTCTCTTGTAGCTCCAAATTATTTCTCTTAAGACGCATTAGCCTCTCCTCATAGTCTAAATCAACAATGAATGTCGGTCCTGATAAAAGAATATAATAAATTAGACATTAAATCACGCCTATCAATATATAAAAATATAACATGTATTAATGAAAATTCATAATTTTTTAGTATTACCTGATTTACTGCCATTTGAAATGAATACTAGAGAACATATAAATAATCAAATGATTGCTAAAGTAATTTAGCCATATGTATCCCCTGCATTATAAAAATACACATATTATTTGATATTACCCTCAAATATATAGTATAAATATAATTATATTCTAATCATATTAGAAACAATTATTTATATAAAATTCTTAAAACAAAATTAAACTCTACTTACCTTAATGCATAAGATGATTTATTTTTATTTCAAAATCATTTGTTGAGAAGAAGAATGATAGTTTTAATTGGATAAAAATGCAAAATAAATATTATTATTAAATAAAAATTATATTAGTATAGAAAACATTTTTTATTTGAATAACTACATTAAACTAATTCAAAATTCTCAGAAATTTTATCAACCATTTTTTCACAACCAAAAATAATAATACTCATTCTTAATAGTCTTTTGTCCATTTCTGTTATATTTGTTACATATAAAATATGAAACCAACAATGAATAAACGCTTAAAACCTACTAAAAACATAAAACCCTAAATATTCATTATTCTTTTCTCTAAAAAAAAATGAAATAGAAAACATTGCAGACCATACCAGAAAGGTTGAAGAAGTGTTTGCGTTGAATAGCTCCTGCTGTAAAATTTTCTAAACAAAAAATATACGAGCCTACAGGAATTTTTGATTTCAAACTCTAGAGAAAATTAGAAATTTCCATTTTTACAAAGCCAAAAATCTGCACCATGGGTAAAATAGATTTGGAGGGATCACTTTTCATTTTTATTGGAATATAAAAACAAGAGAAAAAGTCATAGTAGTTTTTGAAACCCTAAAGCTAGCTTTGGGTGAACGACCCAAAATCCACACACGAACAACACAACAAATACAAGATAGACAAGATAACTTTTTTTTTGACTTGCTTGACACATAACATGACGCAACATGTCGTCACCAAGGATACAACTAACACTGTGAACAACTTGTTACAGGGATGGCCACAAGGTCAGCACGGAAACGTTCACACCCAAAAGGACAATACACTTTTTTTTTTTGACATGACAACATAGAGGTCCATCCACAGAACACACTAACAGTTAGGGCCATCCACAATGAGATATTCTTGAGGATTATTTATTTTAAAAATACATCTTGCAATTCTTAGTTTACGTTTTCAAGGATGCTCAAGGTATGATTCATATAATTCATCTTACCAAGCTAAGTTTATTCTTTTTACACTGAGTAATCATCTTTAATCTTCTCTATTATGACATTCATTTGCTTAATTCGTTTGTTTAGAGAAAGGGGTAATTTAATTTCACAAGGCCATCTATTAACACTTACGCTACTAGAACTTGTTCATGCCCATATGACAACATGGGTTCACGTTCAACAACTTAAGAGAAAATTACGAGGTACCTTGGATAAAGTTAAAGGAAGAAGGTCAATTGAGTTCATCCTTGAGACATCATTAGTTCTTACTGAGGTTTAATAGGAGCTTGAGGTTTTATACGTAATTATTAATTATTTTACTTAGGCCTCGCTGGATGATTTTACAAAAGAAAACAATTTACCTTTCAAATGGTTGAGGGACAGATTGCGTGGTTTCGAAACCGATCCCTCCTACTTATTAAATCTTGTTAACTTATATCAACTAACAATTTGTTTCACCTTAGGATCATTCTAAGAATTCACCATACAAAAAGGATAATGTTCGCTAGTGTAGCTAGGGATATCAAGTTATAAAATTTTTACTTCACAAAGGATGGCTTCAATTTGATCACTCATGGAATTATTTGATTTCAAGTAGATCACCTCTACATTTATTTGTTGAATATAAAATCATTATTTGTTTAGCTTCATAAGGGTTAACCGACCCATTTTACTTTACTTATAAAATATTGTCACTAAGTCTTAGAAAGATTTAACTTAACAATTTATTCTCAAGATCAAAGTTTTACAATACTCATATCAATGTAAAGATTGAATACCCATTCTTACAAAGGTAAGTTACCAGTTTACCTACAGAAGGACAAGACAACATCATCACGAAATTTCAGAATATCCCAAGGCAAGAGGTCTTCTAAACTCCTTTGCAAGCACTATTACAAAATTTACCTCACATTGGACATTTTTACAAGGAACCTCATAAATTGCACTGATGAAAACTTTACAACTCTTTCCTTTAATCTACTCGCATAATCCATCTGCACAAATACTAGCTAGAATCAGTTCACGAGAACTGAGCATGTTAAGGCTACACATTGCAACAGTAAGCTAACATTTAACAATATCAAGAAAGGAAAGTTCTAATTCAAAAATGGATTAAAACACAACCCATAACTCCAAAATTATTCGCATGAGAAAGAAATCTAAACCATCCAGCAAGGAGAAAGTCAAAATACCAGTAAGAACAAAATCACATAAATCAAGGCAAGACCTTATGGGTTAGGAACAAGAAGGTCAAGAGTGTTGATATCTCCTTCATGTAATCCTATGGATTACGTGATTGGAATCCAAAACTTACTCCATCCAACTAAAGGGGTCCAAGAGAAGACAAAACATACTAATTATGATCGTAGGCGCGAAACAAAACGACGTTATCCAAATCTCCCAAGGGGAGGCTTCATAGCAATAATTAGGGTTCGACGCCCTTAAAGGAAAAACAACTATAGTTTTAGTTTTAACCAAGGAGCTTTACCACTACCTTCATGTAGGATTTCTTAAACGTAGGACTAGTTAACAATACAAAACCACTCTTCCAAAGCGTACAAGGGAGATACAAAAAGGGCCATTATTCTACCAACAAACCTTATCCTAAACGTCAACTTCTCTACATAATATAAGGGGAGGCTAAATCCGAAAGTCGATAATAAATTTTTTATATATTTCCGACAATGCCAAAAGTATTTTAAAATAAGAATAAAAATTGATTTCCTTAACAAAGCCACAAAATGAGACTTTTAGTAACCAAGTTCGAAGAATACGATATTCGAGTCCGAAAACAAGGGGATTCGATACGCAGAGGGTAAAACACCAACGATGCCCCAGACTCAAAAGACCCTACCACGAGTGCAAGCACAAAAAAATAGGAACCAACACACATATCCATCAGGAAGGTTACGCAGTGCAGTCAGGCCTAGAAGTTCTATGAGCTCCTGGCCAATGGTATAGAAGATGGAAATTTTACCCGATCCATGTGGGCTTATCAAGGACATGTCTAGCAAATATCAAACAAATGAGCATAATAACCACCTATTATATTATCACTGTAATCAGCTGTCATCTAACAGGAAACGAGTTCACGAGTTCAATACCATGGATTCACCTACAACTTTTGTTTCAGTCCAGCTATTAATAACTTGCTTGCGACCCTTAATAAAATTTGTAGAGATTTCATTCAATAAAACTTACAATGTTTCCCCCTTACTTTAATCAAACAAGAGTTTGAACCAGGAAGTAGGTAAAGAAATTCTCTCGACACGTAGAGGCCAAAATAGATGTCAGGTTATTCATCCTCTAGAACTAGGTACAACAGTCAACCATGTACAGTTCTAAAACAAAACCCACATGCCATTTTCTAATCAAACAAAAAGTAAGGAATGCCCACAGGCTTAAACAAGTTTTAGAACACAACGTCACTATTAATGCACCTTTTAGCAAAATAGGAGAGCCCTAAACAGGAAATACGTATTTATTCAACCAAATAGAGATATGAAGGCTTAACCTTCCATTTAGTAACCTTCAGTTATAACTACCATCACAGAATTCTTTTAAAAGAGAGTCATATAAGCAAACAAAACTCAATAATGTTCCCTTCCCTACGAACTAGATTGCATCACTCAAAATTGTAGTAACCCATTTAGACAAATATGAAATAGAGTAAGCTATAAGGGAGGAAAGAACATTCCAAGAAAAACCAACGAAATTAGATTGATATTTAAGGGAACAACCAACACAATCAGGCAGCGATATAAACAACCACGAAAACATTTGTCTAGGCGTTATTCAATAGGAAAGAAAATTCATTTCAAGATACTGAAAGAAGGTAGAAAACTATTACAAGGAGTAGATTTAACATGCCTGTTTTAAACGCTATATCTCATGGCCACGCACGTGCAGACCCCTTCTCCCCGCAGTCCCAAAATTATTTCTCCACCAAACTCACGCTTCTCACCCACACGGTGTCCCAAATACCACGCAAAAGAAACAATAACCATTCCGGTAAACTGCATAGACACAGGCAGAAGGAGAAAATTCATTCTAGAGCAGTTAACCCCAATTCCCAGTATGTAAATCCACGAAACAACAACAGAAATTTGGAATAATTAACAGGGTTTTGCATGTCCTTGCAATATGCTTTTACTCTTGAGTCTAGATTCTAGAACAAGATCGGAAAGTCTTGCGTTCAACTATTCAAACAACTCATGAATTGCTTTCCTATTTAAGGCATTGTAAATTAGTTTTTTTAAAGCCATTAGGACGCACCTATTACATTAGTTTACCCATCAATTTGTGCGCAAAGAAAACATTCCAGAAACTAAAATCAAAGTTGATTCATGCTTACCATTGGAAGTCTCACACATTAGCTTGCTTCAATTAACATCACTTTTATCCTCCACGCTAAGCAAAATTTCTTTGAAGCATTTTGTCAAACAGTTTGCGCGTAATCTACTCCAACGACGTGAAGCAACATTGCCCAACATTGGAAAGGATATTTGTCAGACGATGAAGTAGTTGCAAGAGCTCTTGATATTAAATACCCGCAGCCTACCTGCCGCTCAAGCCCTAATCCTCCTCAAATTGAGCTGATACTATCTCAAAAGAAAAGCTTGCCCCACACAGGTGTAGAATTAGAACTAGAATCATATATAGCCAAGTTTCCCATCTGGCTGAAGGCGCAGAAAACACAGCTGGTCTACATCTCCTGTAGTATTACTGTGCCACAGCATTTGGCTGTACTGTGTATCAGTTAATACAAGATTACAACCTCTTTCCATTTCCAGCCTTATTCTCTGGTCCGGAGATGTGAGATACTCACCTGGTGCAAGACCATTCCAAACACCATTGTCATGACTGAGCAGAAGAAATGGCCACAGAGGCAATCCACAACCCGGTTTTCTCCATTGGGGTTTCAAAATTAGAATGAGAACACCGCTTCCTGGTCTCAATCAGTCCACGATCCGAAGCCATCACATCAAGAAAAGCATAGGCGTTGGATACAGAAGCTCATGAATAGCCCTGCAGAGCATATGGTCTGAGATAGGGGATTGTGGCTTTGAAATCACGGGGCAGCCATTGTCCTGGCACAGATTCATAAGTTCCCACTGTGCAATACTCTGTCCAGCAGACATATCTGGTGATGACCACATTGGGTGTGGTTAATTTGTGAACTTCTGCAAATGCAAGGCCGCTGTAATAGCGTTTGGAGGTGCTGATTTTGTTAGGTGTCATCAGATTTGAGGACAGCATCAAACTCTCGGTGCAAACATTACAGCTGTAGCTTGTAAGGTGTGAAAAATCCAACAGAAACCCTTATGCCTGCCAGCTTAGTGACTCGCTGGAGAAGCTCATAAAATTGCAAAGCAAAATGTGCTTCATGAATATTCTGATATAGTACAGACCCACGCCTATGAGATTCTCTCCCATGAGTTACATCGTAAAACAAGTAAGGTCTCAATAGAGAATCTCTGTAATAAATTTCATCGGGTCTCCTGGTAACACTCACACTGTCACTTAATCGATTTTGATAAAAATATCTTGAAGGAGAATCCCGAATTTGAAGATGCAGTCGACACTGAACCGAACGCAACATAGTTGGACAACCTGCCTGTTGGAAGCGCTCAAAAACACCTCTACTACTCTGCAACATGCCTGCTGCCTGGCTAATCACAGTTGCAGGACAGTGTTGTGGATCCCCGACAAGAACATGCCTCGCAGCACCCAAGGGAAAAGGAGGTAACACGCCTGTTACACTAGCTTGCAGCTGTACGCGGCCAACAGAAGAAGACAACGTTCTGTTAGCAAATTAATACATTTGTGTGTTAGTATTTGTTAGTGGACAGTTGAATAACTGTCTCCCTCATGGCTGCCTTCCTATCGGCCTATATAAAGGCGTGCTCTGTATTCTTAAAATATAGCAATATATTCAATCTTCTGTATTCGCCTATCATTGGTTTCAGAGCAGGTCGTGCCTGGAGGAAGAGAGGAAGAGCAGACTGGCGCGTGAAGAAGACTGTCCTGTGCGTGCGTGGAGACTGGAGCAAAGTCTGGTGCGCTGTGCGTGAAGGAAGTTGCCTGTCCCGCGTGCTTGAGTGCCTGTCCAGCGAGTTTGAGTGCCTGTCCCGCATTTCTTTGCTGCGTGCGTGAAGGATTGCTGAGCGTGGAGCGTTTCTTTGCTGCGTGCGTGAAGGATTGCTGAGCGTGGAGCGTTTCTTTGCTGCGTGCGTGAAGGAAGAGAGGTAGACTGTTGCCATTTCTTTTGCTGTGCGTGCCTGAAGGAGGAGAGGAGACTGAGCCTGTCCCGTTTTTTCTTTGCTGTGCGTGCGTGAAGGAGGAGAGGGTGTTCCTTGCTGTGAGTGAAGAATTATAACCCTTGCGTGAACTCTTATCTGTGCAAACCAGTGAACCTGTGCGCCTTCTTTGCTGTTTGTTGTTGGCTGTGCGTGGAGATTCAGAGAGGAGACTCATTGCTGGAGCCCAGAGCAACTGTTCGTCCTCTACTCACGAAAGGAGACATTGCTGAGCAAGATTCGTGCTTGTGACTGCTACGTGTAAGCAAAGTCAGCAAATTGCAAATCAGTGTGTGCGCGTATGTCTCAAATTTCTGATGCACAAAGCACCGCGAGCAATGCACCAAATATTTGGGCATTGAATGACAATGAAAGACGCCACTGGGCTGTTTTTGCCTTGATCAATGAGCTACAGAACACTGGGAACATTCTCTTTGATGAGATTGTGCGCCGAGGACTGTTGGAATACTTTTGGTTCGATGTTCGATGTCAAGCACGGCGGATTCATGCAGAACTTGAACGTGGTTATGATGCAGATGACGAACGTGAAATAGAACGCCCACAGGAGCGTCGGCGTCTCACTGCACGAGCCTATAGAGCCCATCTTCGGGATAGATTCCTTCAGTAAGCATTGTAGCCATTTTGAAAAATAAATAAATAAATAAAATACATTTTTGAGTTTTTGAAAATGTCTGCTCCAAAAATATTGCTATCCGATGCCCAACTCTTGAAAGGGCCAAATTTCGCCACATGGAAAACCAAAATGCGGACGATTCTTCAATTCGAAGATCTTTGGGGGATTGTCTCTGGCAAAGATGCCCCTCCCACAGACGATGATCTGTTGGAAAAATATGAAAAGGCTGATGCGAAAGCACTAATGCTCATCACCCTGAGTCTTTCTGATGAGGTGCAACCATACATTCGGGAAGCAACTGCTTCTTCTCAGGCATGGAGCGCATTGTGTACCATCTACGAAGCTAAGAATCTGACGACAAAGTTGCAACTTCAGACAAAGCTTCATACGATGAGTATGCATGATGGTGAATCAGTAGAAGCCTTCTTGCGGCGTGTAGCTGAGTTACGTGCAGAACTCTCTGCACTCGGTGAACCAGTGGACGACAAGTTGCTAGTCCCGCTCACCCTGCGAGCTCTTCCTTCACGGTTTCGGACACTGATCACCACGTTGACAATCACTCAACAGGAGGTGAGTTTTGCAACCCTGGTGAATTATCTCCAGCAGGAAGAAGCCATGCAAAACGTCATGAAAGGCTTCAAGACAAGGCTCTCATCACGAGGCAAAAACATAAGCCTCGAAAGGGCAAACTGCCCCCCAGAATCAGAAGCAGCATGCTCAGCAGCCATCTTCACAGCGGCCACCACAACGGCCACCTCAGAAGTAGCATAATCACAAGGCGGATCGGTGGTGCCACATTTGCTCCACGGATATGCACACAACTGCGAACTGTTATTACAACGGTCGCAAGTATGGAAATTCTGGCGAAGAGAGCACTTTTGGCCGAGGATATTCCAAGAAATCCCGATGGCATGCTCGTAATCAGAGGCAGAAGGGCCACATTGCTGCTCAGTAGGATGCCACCTCTGATGAAGAGGTACCAGATACGACTCAATCTGACATTGTTCTAGTCTCATAGACTTCACAGCCGTCAGAAGATGTCTGGTTGATTGATTCAGGTGCCAGCACACATGACTGGCAACAAGAAGTTGTTTCATACTCTGAGTGACCGGCCCACAGGAGATCGGATCACCATTGCAGACAATCAAGAGTATATTGCAGCAGGGATTGGTGATGTCATCATTCCTCTTGGAACATGAAGATGTACACTCACAAAGGTGCTCTATGTTCCAGGTTTGACTTCAAATCTTTTGTCTGTAAGTCAACTTCTTAACCATAGAATGCAGGTTGAATTCTTTGTTGAGAAAGGGGTCAAGTCCTGCATCATTTCCCAGGGAGAGTCAGTCATTGCTCAAGCATTTCTGAAGGGCCGTCTATTTGCACTGGATGCGGTCACTTCATCTAGCGTTGCTCTCTCTGCTTCAACGGCGGAGTCCACTGCACTATGGCACTTTCGATATGGTCATCTTTCTGTCGGGGCTCTGCATCAGCTTAGTGCCAAGGAAATGGTAAGAGGGCTTCCTCCACTCTCCCATTCCTTACCTGTTTGCTCGGGATGTCTTGCGGGCAAACAACATAGAGGTCCGTTCAAACAGAGCTCTTATCATTCTACAGAGCCTCTTCAGGTCGTTCACACCGATCTGTGCGGACCCCTGCCAGCTAGCTTTCAAGGTTTTGCATACTTTCAGCTCATCATTGATGATTACTCATGGAAAATGTGGGTATATTTCCTTCGGAAGAAGAGTGAGGCACTTGCAAATTTCCAGACCTTCTACTAGCAAGCCACCAAGCAGTCTGGGAAGCCTCTTCTTCTCCTCCACTCAGATCGAGGGGGGGAATTTGTGTCAAAGAAGTTCTTAGCATACCTGAAGCAACATGGCATTCAAAAACATTTGACTGCTCCCTATACGCCCCCAACAGACGGGATTTCAGCGCCACAACAGATCTGTCATGGAGATGGCTCGTTGTATGCTCTCGACCGCCAAGTTGGAGGATCAATTTTGGGCAGAAGCAGTCCAGACAGCAGTGTATTTACTCAACCGGGCACCCACGAAGATCTTGCAGAACAAGACACCGGAAGAGGTATGGACTGGTCGTAAACCTTCTATTCATCATTTAAGAGTTTTTGGTTGTCTTTGCATATATGCATGTTCCGAGATAAGAGAAGGAAGAAGATCGATCCAAAGACACTGCCATGTCTTTTCTTGGGGTATAGTACTACCTCAAAGGCATATCGTCTCATGGATCCTGAGACGAAGAAGATCTACGAGAGTCGAGATGTGGTATGTGATGAGTCGTCCTTTGACTCCTTGCCACACAATGGAGATCCGATGCCGACCTCGTCACATAGATTACTCACACATCCGGATGATGAGCAAGATGATTCTTCTCGAGAGAGAAGAGAGCTGAGTGGAGACTTGTTCGTTGATCTTGGCACACTGGAAAACACATCTTCACATCAGCAGCGCCAACGTCCGAAATGGGTCCAGAGTACTATCAGGGATGCACACCTGAACTCACTTCTTGGTACTTCTACGGGAGTTAGAACACGAAATCTAGACATGAGGTAAATTTTTCACTCATGAGTTCAGTTGTTGAGAGCACCGAACCTGACACTGTTCGTGAAGCATTAGACCAACCACAGTGGAAATAGGCTATGGATGCTGAATATGATTCCCTGATTCAGAATCAGAGGTGGGAACTTGCCGATCTGCCTCCAGGTAAGAAATACATTGGCTGCAAATGGATTTTCAAAACAAAATATAAGGTAGATGGTTCAATCGACAAACACAAAGCACGACTTGTTGCAAAGGGTTATGCTCATCAAGAAGGAATTGACTATGACGAGACCTTTCCACCCACTGCGAAGATCAAAACCATCAGAGTTGTATGTGCACTGGCAGCACAAAATGGATGGAAACTTCAGCAGATGGATGTCAAGAGTGCTTTTCTAAACGGTGATCTACAAGAAGAAGTGTACATGGCCCAACCTGAAGGGTTTGTAGATGAGCATCAACCACACAAGGTATGTCGTCTGATAAAGTCTCTTTATGGACTTAAACAAGCACCTAGGGCATGGTATATAAAAATTGATGATCACCTATTGTAGCATGGATTCACTCGTAGCCCCTCAGATATAAATTTGTATATCAAGAAGGTAGGAACAGAGATTGTCATTCTGGTTTTGTACGTAGATGATCTTGTGATCACAGGAAGTTCTGACAATCTTGTAGATGATGTAAAGAATGATCTGAAGAAATCCTTCGACATGACTGATTTGGGGCTACTTCACTATTGTCTTGGCTTAGAGATATGGCAGAAGAAGAATCATATCTTCGTCTCCCAGATGAAATATGCCAAGACACTCCTGGAAAAGTATGGGATGTCAGATTGTAAACCAATGTCCACACCTATGGAAAAAGGTTTGCAATTATCTAGATTCCAGGATTCACCACAGGTAGATGGCACTCACTACAGGTAGCTTGTGGGGAGTCTCATTTACTTGACTTATACCAGACCAGATCTTTGCTTTGCGGTGAGCTATCTCGCCAGATTTATGCAGGAGCCGAAGAAATGTCATTGGATAGCAGCAAAGCATGTGTTGAGATATGTCCGAGGTACAGTTGACTTTGGTCTGGAGTATCAGAAGAACACTCAGTTCTTCTTACAGGGATATATAGACTCGGACTATGCAGGATCCGTTGATGACAGGAAATCCACTTCAGGATATGTTTTTCATCTCGGAGTCTGACCTATCTCGTGGATCAGCAAGAAGCAAACTGTTGTTGCTCTCTCATCCACTGAGGCTGAATACCACGCTGCACGAGGAGCTGTGTGCGAAGCAATTTGGTTACGTCACATTCTTGCAGATATAGGGATTCCTGAAGAGAAACCTCCCATCATTCACTGCGACAATCAAGGTGTGTTGAAGCTTGTGAAGAATCCTATTTTTCATGAACGAACAAAGCATATTGAGGTCGAATGTCACTACATTCATGAACAGGTCTTGAACCACCAAATTCAGCTCCAGTACTACCCTACTGATTCTCAGATTGCAGATATTCTCACCAAGCCTCTCGGCAAGGTGAAGTTTGATTTATTTAGGGGGTACATTTGTAAGAGCAATGTATTAAGGGGGGGAATGTTAGCAAATTAATACATTTGTGTGTTAGTATTTGTTAGTGGACAGTTGAATAACCTGTCTCCCTCACACTTCCTTCCTATCGGCCTATATAAAGGCGTGCTCTGTATTCTTAAAATATAGCAATATATTCAATCTTCTCGTATTCGCCTATCGTTCCTTTCTCCCCCAAACGCATCCAGAAACAACAACAAACCACGTCTACCCGAGCTTAGGAGCAGCACGTACAGGTGAAGACCATTTTCTTTAGATTGTAGCTTCATCTAACCATCATATCGAACCCACGCGGCCCGCAGGGAGAAAGGAAGGCGTCCAGGAGGAGCCAGGAAGGAAAACGCCTTGGCAGGAAGGATTTCAATGGCCTCTCTACCCACGCAATAGGAAGAACACGTCTCTCAACCACTCCACACGTAGAATATCCAAAGGAGATCTCACACGGTTCGAGAGGAGGAAAAACAGGCAGTCAGACAAGAAACAAGTAAGATTTGCAAATCAGAAATAAATGAGTGCGGCCAGCAGGGAGAATTTCAACATGCCAAACTTAATACTCCACCCTCCACGCCAAGAAAGAGACAAGGCTGACCGTGGATCAGTAATGCCCATAAAAAATATACAATGGTGTTCATACATGAGATAAGTGTTCAAAATATGCATGAGATAAGTGTTCATACATGGTGTGAGATTACAAAATATACAATGCTAATGATGTGTGTATATAGATAGAAATAAGGAGAAATTAGTGTAAGCCTTGTGTTGGATTAGATGGACTGTAATGATGTATTATTAGAACATTGTTAGTTAAAATACATATCCAAGATATATATATATATCCATTCACATTTTGACATATCGAGATACCTATATGACATATATGGAGGTCTATTTGGTATATAATGTAGTTCATATATATTATGGTATATGGGTAAATACACAGTAATTGGTAGTTATGAGACTAAATAAGCCTAAGCTAATCATTATGAAAAGAAATACGGTTGTAAAGGTGTAACATCGGCTTTGAAAGATTTATAATAATAGAAGATGAATTATATTCATGGGAAAGAGAATCCATTCATAAGATAAGATTTATCCTTTCTTCATATATTAATAAAAGAGATATATTCATAAACGAAAGGACATATATTTTGAATATATTATTATTGATGAAATGAGATTCTGTAATGCCCAGCTGGGCATCGGATCCTTTCTTCCCACCTGCCTCCTCTGCCAGCCGCCCCACCTCCTTTAATTCCGTTGACTTGCATTTTCCTTGCGCCCCGTGCTACCTGCTCCGTTTGAAATGTCTTGGCCGTGTGAACAAGGAGGATTGTTTGGTTTTCCCGAGTTTTCTTTCGGTCTAACCGCGTGAGGAGACTAGATGGATTTTCCTTGTTGTTTCCTGAGGCGTTCGGGTGAAACGGAATCATGTTTCCCTTCTCTCGGCATTAAGCATGACTACCAGCAAGAGCAGTGGGCGTGTTTCCTCCTCTTCCTGGGCGCTGGGGGATGTGTTCTTGTTGGGGATTCATAGCAGAGACCTGCCGCTATTTCCAGCCTGGCTGCAGGCACATTACAGTATAGCGGAAGCCTTCGGGAGCGCCTCCAACAAGCAGGTTGTCCAACTATGATGTTATCCGTTCAGTGTCGACTGCAGCTTCAAGTTCGGGACTCTCCTTCAAGATAGTTTTTATCAAAATCGATTAAGTGACAGTGTGAGTGTACCAGGAGACCCGATGAAATTTATTACAGAGATTCTCTGTTGAGACCTTCTTGCTGTTCGATGTAACTCATGGGAGAGAATCCCATAGGCGTGGATCTGTTTCATATCAGAATATTCATGAAGCACATTTTGCTTTGCAATTATATGAGCATCTTCAACGAGTCACTATATTGGCAGGCAATAAAATGGTGCATGCTTTTGTGTAGGTGACAGATCACACCCACAGGCACGGGAGATCTCTGCAATGTTGGAGAAAACGTCTTGGGAGATGAAGGTAGCAGGATATTTGTCAGATTCAGAGCATGTGCTGAGTGAACAGGGCTTTCTCGGAAATGAAGGTCTGCAATGGTTGAAGATATGTAAAGTGTTTACAAGGGAGTTGTGTGTAGTAAGGAGAATGTGTAACACCTTCAACCCACCCTCTCTACATGATGCTGTGAGATTAAGATTAAGATTGGCACCGGATGGCATTGGCATTGTATGATTGTAATTGAAGTGTTGGAAATGTGTTTTTTTATTCAATCTACTTTTATCCCAATGACAATGTTCTTATGGAGATTATTGGTGCTGCTAAGTGAAGCAGGCTGTAAGCAATGGGCTGCACATTTGCACTATATCAAGGTGCATCATATGGAACTTGCAGCGATAAGAAGGAATCAGACTTTATTTTCACTTTCAAAAAGTATTCTTTTCTGAGTGTTAAGAGGACTGGACTGTGCTATTTACTTCTTCAAATCTGACGTATGGTATGCATCTCTGGGATGAAAAGCAAGAAGAAGAGTAGGTGGAGATTGGGAAAAGCAGGAGAGTACTGCTTGAAGGAAGTGGAAAGCTACTTAGGCAGAGCAAGAAATGTGAGAAAAACCCTGCAGTAAATCCAATGCTAGGAGACTACGAGGAGAGCGTCTCTTGATATTTCTTTTCTCCAACTTTGTCATTCTGTATGGTCTTTTTCTCTGGATTAATTGGGTTGTCTTGTGGCCAAGGGCATCGTGCTTTTATTCATCACAGAATTTTTCAAGGAATACTTGGTTGATAACAGTCTTGATGACCTCATAGGACTGCTGAAGCGAGGGAAGATGGAAGACAATCTCCTCGAGTTGTTTCTAGTGCAGAAGCGTACTACGAGGCGGTGTGAGGTGGATTTGCGAAAGGACTCAACTGTTAAATTTTCTGCCCCATCTGTCTATCCAGTTATCACATTTGGCCCTTTGACATCGCCAGCAGCAGTACTCACATCCTTGTCTCATGCTATTGTTTTATGCTGGCCCGTGTGGAGTCTGTACGACCTGTTGAAGCTGGAGAAACAGCAAGATATTTCTACACTTTTCCACTGTTATTTTATTTAAAAATATTGTGAAATCGAACCACTTTTCCTTGCATTGATTTGTCAGTTGGATGTCATGATGGGAGATTTCCCTTTCTGCTTGTGTCTTCTTGTTTTAGCTTTTATCGTTGACAGAATGTGGGTCGAAAGGATGTGTGTGCCCTCTCCTTTGAATGTTATGTTTCTCTTACTCGAATGATAGACCTTCGTTTGTTTGTTTATGTATTAATTATTCTCTGCGATTGAGTTGCAAGTTGCCATGTTGATTAACTAGTATTTTCGATATCATGGAAGTAAGTTACGATAACTGTGAAGCTCCTCCCTAGCACCCAAGTTGCCTTATGACATTTTGTTAGCTCCTTCGCAAGTCCCTTTGATAACCTTTTGGCATCGAGAAAGAAAGGTTGTAGGATTGTGTGATCAAGGCTTGGGGCTAACCAGCTTGAGTTTCGGTATTAAACTTTTTGAATGAAAAGGTTGTGTGCAGTGTGTTTTCCGCCTCGCAGGTGTAGACTCTTATACTATCTTTCATCTTGTTTCTAGACTTTTAAGGCCATCCTCAGGAAGTACCCTGACCATCCCTAGCAACTAGAACCATAACTAGCCTTACGGATCAACTAAGCTCGGGCTCTTTGTGTGAATCTGGTACCTCGTTGACACTAGAATAGTTTTGGTCCAATCGCCCTCTGTGAATTATTACTGATGGCGCTCTTCTGTTTTTCCTAACTGGCATTATTTTCTCCCTTGTAATGTTAACGCTATTAATTAATATTGGTCAATTTTTATGCACGTAATTACTGTAATAGTTTGTGATGGAGATTTCCTTAAATGTGATTGACCTTCGGGAAAAACTCAGCTTTCGTGTGATAATCGTATGAATTCATAGCGGAAGGTTTTGTTTTGATAAAGTCACTTAGAAATGTTGTTTGTATCTATTTGTGCGACGGTTGACTGCGTTACCAAGGGTTGCCGTAAAATTTGGTTGTTTTGGGATATGTGTAATTTATTTTAAATTAACCAAACATTAGTATTGTAGTGGAGGTTTGCAAATCCTTAGTGTTATAAAATTTTTGATGACATTATTGTATACTCTTGTGTGACGGAACCCCCTTCTTCTCTCGCATGCTTGCTACTAGCCTGTAAGACTTTGACCCTTCCTGGATGATTGGTAAATCTATTTGTAGTTAATGGTCAAAACTAGTATACTATGCCTTCGCTTCGAAACTTATGTTGTGTGTTTACTCTATTTGATTTCCGGTTTGAAACTCATTTATACATGGCTCTTTGTGTTAAATTCTGAAACCCGTGTTTCTCCTCTCTTGGGCCGATCAACTCTTGTTCTCTTGGAAAAATATTATTTTAGCCTATGCGTTTGGTTCCTTTGATAAATTTCTAGATGACTGGTATATAGATCAATTCTCAATTTTGTAATTATTGTTTAATTACTTACTTGATGGGGACACTGTTTTTGCTAGATTGTTTGTTTTCTCCTTATAGGGCCAAGGGCCATTCTCATATGATTGTTACTTTCGTTGCATTTGCTCCTAACTGAAGTACAAGGTCTTCTCCTTCTTTGGTTGACATGTTATAAACCTTATTATAACTTGATGTGTTCATAGTGTTTAGAGGTTTGACCCAAATTCTTGTAATAAAGTGCTTCTTTTCATGATATTGTTAGATAATAGTTATGGAGGTTTTGTGTAGCCTTATCTTGCTCAGTTCTCGTGAACTGACTCTTGTAGAAAATTTGTTGCAGATGGCTTACGTGGTTAGATGATGGAAAGACTTGTAGATTATTGCATCAATCTTGGTTATATTGTTCCTTTGTACGAATGTGTATTATGTTATAAAATTTGGAAAGGGCCTTTGGACATTTTAGAAGAAGGGTCAGATTACTTTAGTAGATGTATTGTAGAGTATTGTTGTTGTAATCATGTTGAAACTTTGGCTTGTTTGGTTATCATGTGAAAGATGAAATTTTAATTACTGCTTGGTTATGGGATATTCTAGTGAATTTTTAACCCTTAGTATAGTAGCGGGGCAGGTCCCATGTTATTACTCTCTTGCTCCCTAGTCTTGGTTCAATAGAGATAGTATGTCCCTTTGATTTGTGCATCATGTTGGAATGAATTGATATAACCTTGTTTTGTTTCCGCAAATGAGTACTGTTAAACTTTTCTCTTGAGTTAAAATGTTGAGTTGTAAATCCTCCTAAGACTTAGTAGCAATGAGTTTGTAAGCACTATAAAGTGAGCTGGATAATCCTGATAAAAGTTAAACTAAAAATTTATATATATGAACATATTATGTAGATGTGATCTACTGGATAACCTTTGAGACCTGGAACAATCAAGAGAAACTATCTTTTAGAAACGAAATATGATAACTTATTTTTATTTTTTTAATCAAGCCAAGCTAATAAACATTATCCTTTTATGGTGAAATCCTAAATGACCTCATGGTGAAAGAAATGGTTAGATTTTAGAAGATGATAGGATTTAATAAGTAGGAAGGAAATTGATTAATAAAACCTTAAATATCTCTCTATCGTTTGAAATGTCCTCCTTTGTCAAACTTAATTAAGTAAAGTCTAGATGGAGCATTTAACCAATCTTGATAAACCCTTAACCTCAATAAAAGACTGATAGTAAACAATGTGACCCTGAAGCTAAATTTTGTGATCCTATTCTGTTAACCCTTGCCTTGATTCATGGTGATATTTCTTAAGCAAGGTCAAAATTTAATCCTTAAACAAGAAGGCTATTGTTATGAACCCTAAGAGGTACTTTTCACTCAATCGGAGCTTATGCCTTCACCTGTGCAATAAAGTTGTGGAACATGTGTTAGTGGCTTGAGTAAGATTAATTAACCTTGTAAGAAATGGAAAATGTTCTAAAATCAAATGAATAAGAAAGATTTGGACATAAAATTGATGATCCTAGTTTAGAAAGCTTGGCCTTAAGCTATTTAGTCAACAGTTGAAAAGAAAGAAGTTCTCCCTTGTGAAAAGAGTTGCGTGAATCATTACATGAAATTTTATAAGAACGTAAGTTAAGAATTAAGAGACACTTTAGTAAACAAGAAAATTTAACAAGAAATTTCTCATGGGATGCCCTAGCTGTGAGTGTGTCATGTGTTTTGGACTTCCATGTGGTCTTGTCAAAAGAAGAGTACATTGTCCTTGATAGGTGTGAACGTTTCCGTGCTGACCTTGTGGTCTCCCCCGTAACAAGTGGTTCCTAGTGTTGGTTGTAACCTTGTGACGACATGTTGTGTCGTGTTGTGTCAAAGCAAGTCAAAAAAAAATTTATCCTGTATTTCACTGTGTTGTCATTGTGTTGGTATTTTTGGTGTGCTACGGTGACCAAGTAGGTTGGGGGGGCATTACAAACTTCATCTTCAGATTTGGATTAATACGTGATCTCCACCAAATATTAGGTTTCCCTTAAATTAAGGAGTATATGTGGCATGGTAATAGAGTATCTTTTGCGCCCATTATTATTAATATTACACATTAAAACACATTGGTCTTTTGAATTAAGAATATACTTTTAAATATTATAAGTTTATATATATATATATATATATATATATATATATATATATATATATATTTTTTATAATGTTAATAATTTAATTTTTCTATAGCTACATTCTTTTATTTTATAATTCTATTATGGGTTTATTTAAATAATTATTTATTGAAAATTTACTTTCATATTTTTTTATGAGTTTTCAATATTTTCGAATAAAATTTAATATATCTTTATCCGTATGTGACTATTGGTGATACTATAAATGATACAATCATCATACTAATTAATGATTGATTGGTTATGTGATGAGTATATTCAACCTCTTGGTTTTCTCCTATAATCGTATGTTGTTATCTAGTCTAAATGATTTTTATTTAGTTTTTCTAAATACATGTCTCTCTAACTCAATCTAGAAAACCCTCTTCGATGCATCTTGGATTCAATCCTATGAATATAAAATTCTCATTAATTCGATAAAACATGAAATGAAAATCATGCTCCTTCTAGAAGAACTTTTTATTAGTTTTTGGATGTCTAAGTTCTCTTGCATGGCATTCCCATTTACTTCTATGTGGCTACATAATATAAAAATCCATTCAATTTCCTCTAAATACATGTCATAGTACCCCCATCCATATATCATCATTTTTATGCATCTTTGAATTGGTTATAAAACTCTAACATTCTCAATAATGAAAAATATTAATCCCACACTAGCGTGTCATGTTCTTTACACATATGGTGGTGACATCACAATGGAAGTGGACTCCCTAATAACGTAATGATTGATTTATCGTAGGGTTCAAAAAAATCCTTATGTCCAAATTCATTCCCTATAATCACATGTTAGATAAAATTATTTTGTGCACCTTAGAATGCATCTAAAAAACTGAAAAATCTCAATCGTTCCACAAATTAATATTGCATTGTTTAGTAAAATTTATTTTTAACAATATAAAACATGTAGCATGCCATTATTCATATGCAAAAATGGAATAAATTTCATATTTAAAATGGTCATCCTAATAATAAAAAATTTAACTAGTTTTGGAGTATGTTTGTTTTCTCAATATTCCCCTTTCCTCATCTATATATCCATAATCCTAACATAAATATTTTTCCTCTCAATACATGTCTTATTACCCTAAATAACATATTACTCTTCAATACATCTTGTGATTGTTCATACAATTTTAAAATCCTCATTCAATTTCTAATTTATCCTATGAATCTAAAGACCTTATTCATTTAGCCTTTTATTTCTTGTTGTTTTTAATAGATATAAAGTTGAATACAAACAAAAAAACCATAAATTTTAATTTTCATTTATGAAATTCTTGAAATCTTGTTATCTATTTTATTTATTATCTCTTATTTTTTATGTTTATTAATGTGAACTTTAGGTTCTATAACTATTTTCAAAATATTGCAATTTATTAATATAAAAATGTGTTAATTAACATTAATTTTGAGTAAAATGCAGGATTCTCAATGACTATAAGCTCTAGTGATAGTGAAGGATTTGTAGCTCCTGAACCTTACACTTCTGAATGGTATGAGGAGTTTGTGTATTGTACATGTCCAAAATGTGGAGGGTGTAGATGACAGAGGCGTAGAATAGAGATTCAACATTTAGAAAAACATGGTTCTATACAAGAAAAACCTATGGTATATGCGCATAAGTAATTTACATCAATTTAATATTGATTACATTGCATTTAATTATTAATAATTAATTATTTATAGAAATTATTTTTGCAGGGTACTAGTTATGATGCCCCTTGTAATGAACCAAATGAAAATATGGAGAGAATGAACCAAAATGAAATGATGGATGATGAAATGGGAATCTTGGAGCCTGGGATTGAAGATATGATGCATGAAATTTTCACTCATCAAGAATCTAACATGAAAACCCTTGCAAGTACAAAGTTATATGAAGGTGCATGAATCTCAGTGCTAGCGACAATCTTATTACTTCTAAATTTGAAGGCTATTTTTGGATGGTCAGATACTAGCTTTACAACACTTTTGAGGTACATTTAATTATTTCATATTATACAATTCACAATATAATTTTTTTATAACAATAAAATATTCTTTATTTATTGAATTACTTTTATGGTTCAGGTTTCTAGCTGATAAACTACTTCCAGAGGGAAATCGACTACCACGCTCCTATAGGGAAGTGAAAATTCTTTAAGTGATTTGGGAATGGATTATAAAGTTTATCATGCTTGTCCTAATGATTGTATGTTATTCTATCGAGAAAATGAAAATAAAGAAAATTGCCATGTGTGTGGTGAAAGTCGATATGAGCATCAAGGTGTTGTTAAATCTATTAAAGTTCCTCGTAAAGTACTTCACCATTTCCCATTAATACCACAACTCAAACATGTATTTCAATGTAAAGATATTGGAAATCTCATGGATTGGCATTCATACAATAAGAGCATAGATGGAACAATGCGTATTGTAGCAGATGGGAAAGCATGGAAATGGCCAGATTTTGCAAGTGAGCCACGAAATGCAAGGATTTCAATAGCGATGGATGGTTTTAATCCATACTCAATTCAGTCCTCAATGTACTCCATTTGGCCAATTGTTGCAGTTGTGAATAATCTCCCACCTTGGATGGCCATAAAAAAGGAGCAAATAATGTTGACTTTAATAGTTCCAGGTGAATTAACTTATACCCTTAGATATAATAAATATTTCCTTTTAGTTTATTTTCATCATTACATGATTTAATTAATCTTATAATATTTTTGTTATAATTACATTTGGAATTTATTCACTTACAGGAAAATATCAAGTGAAAAATATGGATATATACTTACGACCAGTCATTGATGAACTTAAAGAGTTATGGAAAGGATTTCAAATGCATGATATTTCGAGGCCTATTGGTAGAAGGGATTTTTGTTTTGAGGAATATCTTGAGCAACTTGTGTATCACATTCTTTCAAATGAATTACCTAGGATACATATATCTTAATCCTTCAATATTACAGATAGCTTAAATTGAGTACTTACACATATTGTTGTATACTAATTACCTCAATAATTGTAGTGATCTCCAATTTGACTCTTTTCCTAAGCTCATACTAGGAGTGGAGTAAAAGGATTTATTTATACAACCTCTTTCACAACCACTTTTATATATTGAAGCTTGCATTATATGTTGGAAAGCCTCACATTTCGCCATGTGCCATATAGCTTGTCCTTCACATTCCTCTAGGTTATAGGGTTCAAAACCATTTTCCCCATTTTACACTCAAGCTACACTATCACCGGGTTAGTTCCACATTATATCATTTCTGGAAGTTAAAATGGCCATGAATATTTTTGAGGGCCTATGCATGTGCATAAAGAGTGCCGTAGTTATTGTATGTTTTTAGGAATATGAATTGAATGACATTAGATTTCCCCATACTTAAGAGTCATGCCAATATTATTATTTTCATACTAACAAGACATTAGTGTGACCCAAGTTGATATTAAGGAACTTTGTAAATTCTTTCTCATCGATAAGATCAAACTCATGGAAAGTAGTATCGAGGTAGTGTAACAACGGAAAACCAACGCCGACGCGATGACATTGACGCGCCATAAACAACCAAGACGAAAATTGCGACATAATTTTTTTTTGATGATGGTGTGCTCGAATACAGGCTCGAACTACAAGCCACGATAAAGCTTCGAGGCAAGAGTTATTCGAACCTAACTCATTGACGTTCCGCAGGGAAAGGTAGGGTCATCAAACGAGCTAAATTGACTATTGTCGGGTAATATCGTAAATGCGGTGTTTACAACGTTAACCTTAGAGTAAGGTATAATTTGTTACGAAAAGAAGATACTATCCACTTGATTTATTTATTTATTTATTTATTTATTTATTATTATTATTATTATTATTATTTTTATTCTATTATATCACATTGTCCCCTGATTTAATACATTATAACATATATAAATATAAATTTATATATAGGTAAAGGAATCACACATTATAGTATACACTCGGCACTGGTTTATTTTATTGCATTGTATGATTCTAAAAGGTTTCGACATACATACTACCTGGTATGAATACTATACGAAAGTTTTGACACAATTCTTACCACATTATTACCTTATATAGCATTAATACTTTGCTGGCCTAGCTAGATATCCATGGAGGATTGGGTGCTTCCAATTTTAGTGATATATAAATGCTTATGTAATATCATAACTTCCACTTAACTAAATCTATATGCCTGAACATACGTTTTATTTAAAATACGGATCCAAGGGGGTAGGCGCCAAAACAGGAAGACGTTTCAAACCGATTTAACTCCTGTTGGTTGGGGGCGGTGGATCCCAACTACCAGCTGCCCCCATTACTCACTCCCTCAGCGTAGAGAAGCCGCTTCTCTTCCCCAGGTCGCATCTACAATGAATGTTTTAGATTTACCAAATCCACGCCTCCTCCTTGGTCTGTCTACCCTCCAATCTCGGGATTTCTTCAAGATATTTTATCAAAGTTGACTAAGAGACAGCGTGGCGTGGAGGAAGAGGCCTCACAGAAGTAAACCCGTTTCATAAAGGAATGGTGAAGGGACGCACTGTTGTATCTGCATGCAAAGGTGGGAAGGGAGGCCGATACGCCATCGCACCGCATCACGCCTCTGCCATCCTGGCCGCGCGGGTAAGGCGTGGAAGGTAAATGGAGGGAGACACCGGTGCAGGTGCCTCGCCCGTGGCCATCGAAGGAGCACTGGTTTCTCCCCTCAAAAGTCGCTGCCTCCACTTTCATTGGGAGCTACAAGGTGTACGCGGGGCGTGGAGTGCTCTAAAGAAAAGGCAGGTTCTCCAACTATGTTGTTATCTGTACAGTATCGATGGTATTCACAAAACGGTTCGCCCTTGGATCGGTTCAAGAGACAGTGCAAGAGAGGAGGGGGGCGGGCGAGCATGAATGAAAGGAGAGCTTTGGAAATGTCCAGGCGCTTGATAAGACCCCAAGCAACTATGTTTTATGCCCTGGGAGATGTTCATACGGATCAGTCTGTGTCGCTTTTTTTTTTTTTTTTTTTTGATTATTTGGTATACTTACGTTTATACATCATTCCATATTACATTCTTGGCCAAACACGACCTGAGTTCCTTGCACTCTCTGGGTTTGTAATGTTCTTTTCCGGAATTGCTTTAGACTATTTCCGTTTCCTACAGCGTGTGCAAGACAAGACAAAGGTTCATTTCAAAACCGACCACGGGACAGAAATAACGACAGGGCCAGCACTCTGTCCAACTACGTTGTTACCTGTCCAGTATCGGGCATAACTTCAAGTTCGGTGTTCTATCTCTTTTGATATTTTCTTATCAGAGGATGGGAGACAAAGGAGCGGTTATGACAGTGCAACTATGCTGTTGCAAGAGCACATCCACGTGATATTTGTACTACTGTTTTAAAATACCTCTAATACATGTCTATTGCAACCTTTTTTTTTTTTTTTATAAACGACCACAACCCGTCTTTATAAGCACTGCAACAGTTTAAGTGTTCGCTGTGCAACCATTTACGCCATTTCCACAATAATATAGAGTAAAATATGTTTTGACATAAATAATGTATACATAAGGTATAACTAAGGTGGTATGAAAATTTATCTATACATCCATTTTACAGTATAGATGTTTCAGGCAGCAAACATAAGATTTATACAAAGGATTAAATGAAACGATCATAGGAAACAAAAGACATGTAAATGAGATGAGGTAAGTTTAAGCTTTTGATGCATATAATTAAGAATAAGTTATTAAAATGAAAGGTATTTTTGTAAAACTTTCCAACACCCTTCAAGAGGGTTCCAAAATTACTTTCAATGAGGTTTATAGCAAGTACTACTATCATGTAAACAAGATTATCATTCTCAAGGGAGGTTCCAAATCAAGAAAGAAAGAGAATAGATAAAATGTCATCCTTTCAACCTTTAATTCCATCGATATTACATGCTTAATATAGGAGCTCAAAAGTACAACTTTCATTCAACATTTGTTACAACACTTTCCAATAAATCTTAGAGCAAGAAATACTATCATTCCAATGCAACTTTCCTTAAAATCTTTTACAACACATTCTACTTTATGTGGAACAAATTTGCAATTATGTATACTAAAGAAAACAAGGCAACATTACATTTTTCCTCCACTCAAGGTGGGTAAATACATGATGTCTTCACATTGTCACCAACAAGGTTCATGTGTCCCAAAGAGTCCTTCTTCCATGCTCCAAGTTCCATGAAGTTCAATCACAACCAAAATAGGGGGAGAGGCGACACTCTCCTCCCAACCAAATCTCAATGGAGAAGAGAAGCAATCTCCTCCATTGACCCCCGAGCCCCAAACACAACACAATGGAGGGTGGTCTCCAACTCAAGGCAACTATACATGCTTCCACAATACAAGTTCTCCACAACATTCAAGCTAAAATAGAAGAACAAGAGACACACAATAACATTCAACATTACACAACAAGGCTTGCATCCAAGCCAACAAGAGAAGGAGCTATGGGAATGTTTTCCTTATGCCTCCCAAATGAGATGAGATGCCCATCCAAAACCCTCCACAATATAACACAAGCCCCTATGACTCTTATGCCTCCCTCAAGTACCCCTTTTTCCTCCCATACTCTTATACCTCCCTCCTCTTATGGCTCCCTCAAAGACAAGGTAGAATGTAAACATTCCTACCCAAGATGGGCATCCCTCTCAAACTCCCTCCACAATATCCTAATCTACTCTTTTGCCTCCCTCATGTGTATTCCCATAGACCTCTCCTATACTACACAAAAAGCATTCAATCCATCTTTCACAATACACCAAAGTAAACATGTATATTTTTTTTTTTTTCACAATTTTAACATAGAAGCAATAATAATATGAAAGCAAAAACAAAGGAGAGGGTTCCCTACCTCTCCATTGAAGAAACCTAAACCAAGAACTTGTCCAAGCTCCTTCCCAAATCAATCCAAGCATGCAAGTCCAAAAACTCTCTTATCTCTTTCTCCCAATTCTTCTCTCTCAAAAATCACAAAAGAGAACTCTTCAACAACACAAAAACAAAGCTCCAACCCCCTCCACAAGAGAGGAAGTTTCAATAAATAGATCAAAGGTAAGGGTGAGGGTGATGTGGCTCCATGTAGGATGCCACATCACACATCCTCAAACCATCTCCCAAGGTCAACTCAAATCCCAAAACACCATAAATGGGTGGTTGGGTTGAATGACAACTCTCTTCCACAACCATCCCTTTCCCATGTGCCTTAAGGCACAAATAAATGCAAAATGAAGAAAAAGTGCACTCCAAGTCAATATCACTTCCCAAAACAATAACTAATCCCTTTTTGGGCTTCCCAACCCATAGATATGGTTGGTAAGGGGTTTTGGGAAGTGTGGGACAAGTTTAACTTGTCCCACAAGTCCCCCAAAATTGCCCTCAAACTCAAATTCGAGTTTTCAAGAGATTTGGAGTGGTCAACACTCAAGATAAGCATTCAATACAAGAGACAACACATGGCTCAAGGAGCCAACCAACAAAATTTATTACACCCACATGACTAAAACAAGATATTAAATTAATCTAAACATACTTAGCAAAAGTAATAAAAGAAGGGCATCCCAAATGAAATCACCTACTAAAGTAAATAAAACAATTAAATAAAATTCTCAACCCCATGGTCACATTAGAACATTACCCCCTCAAGAAAATTTTCTCAACACATACAAGAACAAGCTAACACAATACAGTTTACAAGTTGCCTTGACGACCAATGTTGTAACCACCCGACATCCTGTTGTGTTTGGTCCCCAATCCCCCTCATGGTTGTGATCATGCTGTGTTTCCTGCAAAATGCAAAATACCCTCTTCGGCCTTGCGGCCATGTCAAAATATCCAAAATAATCATATGCATGAAATTTATTAACATCTATACGTAATTCAAGCAATCATTATTTCTAGGTCTAATTCACAATTTAATCATGCATTTCATCATTTTCCAAAATCATAGTAATGTAAATTCAACAACTACATTCTACTCATCAGGGCGAAGAAATCCAATGTCAGAATACATGCAATATATCTATATAAAAATAATATCAGTATCCAATAGTTTGTCCATGAGTCAGTGTAGATCATACTGAAAACAAAATCCAACCGTAATCCAAATGCATCTAATCACAAAACATCATGCTAATCAACATAAGTATAAGCCATGTCCATATCTAAAGTCTGCATAACTCAAAATGATAATCACTAAGCGTCGTAGGGAAGTGGGCATTACAGGTAGTATTTATCTTTCCGAACTAAGCCCTTGAGAAGGTTCAAGAAAGAATACCATAAAAAAATTATTAAGAGGGTGCTTGGGAATAGTTGAATAAGACGTGATTGTAGACCTCTTAAACAAGAAAGACATGATAAGGGAAAATTCCTAGAAGGATATAAGCGTAATGAAAAGAATTGTCTAAATAGATCATAAAGGGCCAAAATCCTAGGTGTGAAGTCTATGTAAACCATATAATGTAACAAAAATTGAGTGCCAAACATGAAACAAGAATGTCAAGTCATAAAATAATATTTAGGTTATGAAATATATATAGAAATTAGAATTAAAACCTAAATACAAAACCTTATAACATTAAATATATAACCCAAGGATGGGGGATGATTAAGTAAGGTCAATAAGTCGGTTTTTAAATGATTTACCACTAATTTTATTAATTATATTTGGCCATTTTTATGGTTTTATATCTATTTAGTATTGAAATAACATTTTATATATTTAAATTATTATTATATTAATATTTAACTAACAAATTGTAAATTACAACAAATGATTAGGGAAACCAATTAAGTAAGATACATACTATATCTTGAAATTGAGAACTAGAAGTGTACTTATTTTTATGTGATTTTTGAACTAATATGGGTGTGCATACGAGATAACATGGTGGAAATGATATGTGTTTCCTTCATCTCTGAAACTAGTAATGGACTTTGTTCTTGTAGGACTTAATAGGACAACAATGCATAAAAGGACTTGACTAGACTTGGAAAGTTTTATACATTAAATTTTTGCATTTCTATTTTAGCAACTTGTGTGTCTTTGTCTATATTTGTAATGCCCTTTTTCATGTTTCAATTGCATTTGATGCACACGAATGTCATTGTAATCAATGATCTTCTCATGAAACCCTAGCCCTATTTGAATTACCTCTAAAAATGGGTTACCATTTTAAAGGTTATGGCACCCTTACCCCACCTATGTAGCAATGTTCTAAAGATGAATCAAACCAACATAGTTATCTACCTATTATTAGTGCAATTGAGAGGATGCAACTACATGAATGATACTAGAATTTTACATTCAATGCTTGATAATGCTTGCTTTGACTTGACTTAGATTGCTCGTGAATTTCTCAGAGTTTCCTTGGGTTAATTAGAATGCCTAAAAATTTATTAGGAGATGTTATCAAAATGCGTACTCTTGATTTAGGGAATAATAGGGAAACATTTCTTAATATTTGGAGATGAAGGCCACGTGTATACCTTGTAACTTTTTCATGTTGCCAAATGAACACCAACTTATGACTAAGTCTATAAAGGACATATGATAGTGTGTTATCGCTCTATTTGTGTGCACAAGGCATGTGTAAGGAATGCATCCATATATAACATAATAAAATATGAAAGTGCCAAATTTAGGTCTTTAAAAGAAAATTGCCACTTGATACTTTCACTTCATTTTGCCTCTAAGATCATTTCAATCTTTGTAGCTTGGCCCTTTTGGTTCTTCTTTACAATCCTTGAACAAGCTTGAAAAATTCAACTTCTCTTCATTAAGCATTCAACATCATACTTGTAACTCTTGCTACACCTCTTGATCAAGTTTCATAGGCATAGGCTCAATCTTTAGTGGCTCGATCCCTCTTTGCTCTATCTTATTTTGGATTGTGTGGAAAAATTTAAGGTGTTCTCATTACTCTATGATAAAAATAACAAAAAAAAATAGAAGCATATAGTGATGGTGTGAAAATTTAACACATTATTTTTCTTCAAAATGTTTGATGTAACTATTAATCAATATTGTAGCTATTTCATTAAATTTAAGTCTCATCTAATAAATGCTAGTAAATGTCTAGCTGTTAATTATAAATTAAAAAAAAAAACAAGAAAAACATAAATAATACCTAAGAAAGGGGGAGGGGGAAGGCACATTACATTTTCAGGAATAATAATAAAAAAGATATTAAAAAAGAAGTACTAATATTCATATATTTGTAACTCAATGCCCATACATTACGAGGGCTGAGTGTAACTTGCCGGCACGTTCCGGCTGAGTTTTTTTCCAAAAATTCAACTCAGCGACCTGCCATTTAACACTGCATATAAATTACCAACTGCTCACCGAGCACACGCAATGTGGTAAACAGTCGTCCACTTGTATTTATTTTAATTGCACTTTAATCCGGAACGTGCCGGCAAGATAAGGGCTTCCATTACCAGTAGTGACATTAATGAACAAATTTCTTAATGAAGTAACTGCTAACTTTTTAACACATCTTTACACAGTAGAGTAGGGTAATTATTTATTGAAAATATCACTTTCTGACAAAATGGAAGAAGTTTACACGCAAATGCTCAAAGTTGCAATTTATGCGAGAGCTGAAATAGGATCGTATTATGCGACAGAAGGGCAGTTGATTAGTATTTACTATGATGGTCCAAGACATGGGAGTCACAGGGAGAACAGCCTTCTTGTGCTATTTCCTTTATCCGAATTCCACTGTCATACACAGACCCCGCCTTCCAGTTTGAGGGCAACACGCTTCTCTTACTCCACACCCAATACCCATCGTATCCACTCGTAACCAGCCAGCGAACAGACAAACCCCCTCGGCGGCTTCTCATACTCCAAACCGCACCTTGGTTGCGCGTCATGTATTTCCAATTTGAGGTCCCCACCTGCAATTTCTAAATTTAACCCATTACCCATCTGTTTCCCAAGACATAATACCTTCCTTATATGAATAGGGTAAACGTGTCTGTGTCTGTTACCTGAGCTACATCAACGCTGGTGATATCAGACTGGCCTCCTTGGTACAAAAATTGCACTGCAAGAAAATAAGGATAACTGCTACTTTTGTCTATTTTCAATGTCATGTTTTGCCCTGGATACTCGCATGGGACACTGTCAAAAAAGCCAACAATTATTTCTGATACAATTACAATCACATGTCCTAAAAAGTTGGATCGATGGGCGATGGAAGACAAGTTATTGCCCACTTTGTAACAAAATTCCTGTAAAATAAAAACAATTCCAAAACAATCGTTTGCATTTGGTGAAGAATTTATGTAAGTGTCGTGGGCTTTCCAAAATTCCATTTATTTAGGGTATAATATAATTTCAATTGTGCTACTGTTTCAACTCTTCTCAAGTTATTTTGGGCCATTGCTCACCGTTTGTACTCGACATTCGCAATGCCCATCTTCACAAGCTCTGCAGATTTTGAGGGTTGAGCTAAGCTCGAGAACGTGCGAACTGATACCACAAAATCCGTCTGATTGTTTTCAGTGTGGTCTGTAACCACAACTTTCACCCCTGATTTCCTGCAAATCGCTTGGTTTGTGCATCTTATCTACATCAAAGTGATTACAAAGAATATCAAAGATTTGAGAAATTGTCTCAACCACCTTACCCTTAATCCTAAACTCTAGCCAAAACCTAAACAAAATGTGTAATAAAATTAATTAGTACCTGATAGCAAGCGCCGCATCCAACTCCTTGTATATTTGGGAGCTTGCCGTAGCCACCCCTCCATGGTTCAAAGTTGATGCAAATGACTCGTACCCACATGCTCCATCTGCAATGCATAATACGCAATTATTTAGAATAGCTATTTTCATGATCGAAAGGGAAAGTTACTCTTGGAATAGAATTTTCGATTACAATAGTGCAGATAATTTCCAATTACATACTGTTAATTGTCTGGGAGGAGGTTTAGTATGCTACTCTGGATTTGTGAACACATCGGTCACAACATAAAACTGTAGGCAATGTGAACAATAACATCCATCCTGTGAAGCACAATGTTTTCTGGCTCAAACTGATCGACTCCATAATGTTCCACTGACAAAAAGTAAGAGAGGCGTGAAAGCTTTATATAAGAAAATGTAATGCGATTCAGGGTGCTGAGGAGGATGAAAGCTTATCCGCGTGAAGCGCAATTGACAGGCAGAAGGCGCACAGTTGGAATATGGAATTGCGGATCAACTCCACTATGAGAAGGCAAATGGCTTCTTGCCAATTGTAACTAATCTCTCACCGCCTTTTCCGACGGAGCTCTCGATTGCGACTTGAATTATGCGTTACGTCGGTCACTGCTTACGAAAAGAAAAGCCAAACAACATCTGTATTTGGGAGAAAAAAAAAAATATAAAAAACGATTTCACTTACACGCAACCATCTGAATTATTAAACGCCATCAATTTTAACGCGTGCGGTACCACCATTATATTGACTACATTATAATAGGAAGTCCTTTTCTCCACTCAAGTACAGTTGGAAATTGGAAATGCAGATCAGAACTCTTATGCCCATTTTGAGGATTGCCAATTTGCCACATTTTCCAAATCATGCACGAAGGCTTTGAAGGAGTACTTGGGATCAAGCAGTGAAAATGAAACTTCGAAATCCCACATGACATTCCTTTCTTGTATGTCAGTTTCGGAAGAGCCTATTCTCACGTAAGCTTGCATGGAGTTCTGACGTGGTTAGTGACTTGGAGGCAAAATAGCACTATTGAAGTGTCTAATGGAGGTAAAATAGTTAACAGAAAACATGTCATGTTTTAATTTGTGTGTGTTCATTGGTGTGAGTGTCCGGTTTTGCCTCTCAATTTACATTAATGCAATTACTCCCATTTTTCAGGTAAGGGACTTTGGGAGAGTCATAATTAAGGAGAAAAGAAGCTAACGAAGAGAACTCCTAGTGGGTCTGCTCTAATTATATTTAGTGATGGCAATTTTGGTAATTGTTTTCACTATGTTAATTTATGTCATCTGGAACTCTTTTGGATGGTAATCGTTAGGTATTGAAGAAGGATATGCCATCTTCCAATTATGCAATAATTTATATTCCTCTTCTTTAGCAGGAGGTTCATAATTTTCTTCTTCTATGAAGAATTCTCGGTAGCAAGTGGTTGTAGTGATTAGAAAATTCATTAACAAGAAAACAAAGTATGCTATGTAGATATTATTTGTAGAAAGATTTACAAGTGCAACAACGGATAGTTGTAATTTTTTTATGTTTCCTCAAGACAATAGTCTTCAAGAAATTGTGTTTGTTATAAATTATAGTGTTTTATTTAATGTTTGATATTTTTAACATGCCAACAAGGTATAAAGTTGTTAACCATGGGAATGCTTATACAACGTGTTATCATAATAAACTATCCTTTTTATGCTTTATTGAAATGTACTATCAAAGTAGCATGTTATTACACCTACAACGTTATTACCACTAAACCATGAATCTTAGATATTCATTTTGCAGAGCATGGTGTGAAGAATATAATCAAAGTGATTTCATTCAATTATTTTGTAAAAATTTCCAACGCCTTGGTTAATACATTGATTACAACAATTCAACAACCTATTACGTAATTACCCATGATAATTAATGATTGAAAATATTATTCTTACAAAAAAACTCCTTATATTGTTTAAAAATGTTATATCAAGGTCAATGCATGGTGTTGTGTCCCACTTATTGTCCCAAAAACGTGAGTGAGGAGTGTGGTTGGGCGGTAAATAGTAGTGGTTCACGCGAACACCCCCTTTGCGCGAACCACGTTCGCGCGAAGTGACATGTAGGTTATTGTTTTGCCACGTGTGGCATTGAATGTGGTTCACGCAAATGGGGTGTTCGCTCGAACACCCTTTCCCGGGAAGGATGTTCACGCGAACACCCCTATTTATATATTGGAGGCACTACGGAGGAATTCACTTTCCTCCACCTACCTCCTTCGTGTGAAGATTACACTACACAAGAGCCCACCGACCAGAGCCCACCGAACAGTTGTTGAATGATCCCACCGAACATTTGTTGAATGACCCGATGGAGGAGACTAGCGTGGCCACAAGCGCAGACCATTGCCCAACAAGCGTAGCCTGCACCGAGCCCACACGCATCCACCGTGCCCAACAAGCCGACTAGCATGGCCACCGACGGCCAATAGGTGAGGCCATTGACGAGCACCAGGTATGAATTAAGTTGTTTTTGGTGAAAATGGAGGATCCCATGGATTTGGGTGTAAAATAAATGAAACCCTAGCTCCTTTTTTGCAAAACCCTAGTAAATTCGAGATGTTTTTTGTGTAATCATTTTTAACGAGCTTTGTTTGTTTTTTTTTCTTTGATCTACCTCTACATTGAAACCCTAGCTAGTTTTTGTAAAACCCCATTTAAAATCTCTTCTATCATGACCAGGCTTCACAAATTTCGGTGTTCAGTGTCAATGCATGGTAATAATGGTGCTGTGAAAACTGTAATGATATATTAAATTTAAAATTTACCTTCTGTGTAACTACCCAAAATCACACACACAAACAACGCAATGAAATACAGGATAACTTTTTTTTTTACTTGCTTGACACATAACACGATGCAACATGTCGTCACCAAGGATACAACTAACACTGTGAACAACTTGATACAAGGATGGCCATAAAGGCAGCACGGAGACGTTCACACCTATCAAGGACAATACATACATTTTTTTTTCTTCTTTTTTGACAAGACAACATGGAAGTCCAATCACATGACACACTTACATTTAGGGCATCCCATGAGGAAATTCTTGTTAAATTTTCTTGTTTACTAAAATGTCTCTTAATTCTTATCTTACGTTCTTATAAAATTTCATGTAATGATTCACACAATTCTTTTCACAAGGGAGAACTTCTTTCTTTTCAACTATTGACTAAATAGCTTAAGGCCAAGCTTTCTAAACTAGGGTCATCAATTTTATGTCCAAAGCTTTTTATTCATTTGATTTTAGAACATTTTCCATTTCTTACAAGGTTAATTAATCTTACTCAAGCCACTAACACATGTTCCACAACTCTATTGCACAGGTGAAGGCATAAGCTCCGATTGAGTGGAAAGTACCGCTTAGGGTTCATAACAATAACCTTCTTGTTTAAGGATCAAACTTTGACCTTGCTTAAGAAATATCACCATGAATCAAGGCAAGGGTTAACAGAACAGGACAACAAAATTTAGCTTCAGGGTCACATTGTTTACTATCAATCTTTCATTGAGGTTAAGAGTTTATCAATATTGGTTAAATGTTCCATCTAGACTTTACTTAATTAAGTTTGACAAAGGAGAACATTTCAAATGATAGAGAGATATTTAAGGTTTTATTAATCAATTTCCCTCCTACTTATTAAATCCTATCATCTTCTAAAATCTAACCATTGATTTCACCATGAGATCATTTAAGGTTTCACCATAAAAGGATAATATTTATTAGTTTGGCTCGGGAAAAAAAAAGTAATCATATTTCGTTACAAAAGATAGTTTCCTCTTGATTGTTCCAGGTCTCAAAGGTTATCAAGTAGATCACATCTACATTAATATATTCATATACATAAATTTTCGTTTAACTTTTATAAGGACTATCCAGTCCACTTTATAGTGCTTACAAACTCATTTCTACTATGCCTTAGAAGGATTTACAAGTCAACATTTTAACTCAAGAGCAAAGTTTAACAGTACTCGTTTGCGAAAACAAAACAAGGTTACATCAATTCTTTCCAACACGATGCACAAACCAAAGGGACATACCATCTCTATTAATCCATGACTAGGGAACAAGAGCGTAATAACATGGAACATGCCACGCTACTATTCTAAGGATTTAAAATACACTAGAATATCCCATAACCAAGCGGTAATCAAATTTCATCTTTCACATGATAACCAAACAAGCCAAAGTTTCAACAGTTACAACAACAATACTCTAAAGTACATTTACTAAGGCACTGACCCTTCTTCTAAAATGTCCAAAGGCCCTTTCCAAATTTTTATAACATAATACTCATTCGTACAAAGGAACATCATAACCAAGATTGATGCAATAATCTACAAGTCTTTCCATCATCTAAATGCCATCTGCAACATTTAATAACTGAGTCAATTTGCGAGAACCGAGTAAGATTAAGACTATACATAGCAACAATAAGCTACTAGCTAACAATACCATGAAAGGAACATTCTATTTCAAGAAATGGATCAAAGTTCTGTTATCACCGAATCACAACACCCTTATGTTTATACAAGTGTATAGACTTGAACTCACGGTGTGATTTGATAACATGGGTACTATCTCCAAGTTGTGGGACTTGCTACTTGAGATAGACCTCCGAGAAAGCTGGTTCTTGTTCCTAAACTACACCGCCACAATCTACTCTAATGCGGGGTAAGCTAACTGCTCTAATCTAAATTTCCAAGGGACCAAGGAAAGAGAATGCATAAAATGAAAGCCTACACTAAAGCGGTGATACACCGAGAAAGGAGGATGTGAGAGTAGTCTCCAAATGTGAAATACGAGAGGCAAAGTGCACACTAGAAGAGGTGATGACAGTTCTCCATAATCTAGCAAAATGCATTCACAACAATATTCCAAGCATACACAATGATAATGGATCCCTACAAGAACATAATAATAGACACAATATTCTTGTAGAAAGATTAAAGGGGCAAGAAGAATGCAAGAAAACACAGCAGTGGAAGATACATCCACAAACTGATATTATATTGCTTCATGATATGCACAGTTCAGTCTGTTACAAGATAAGGGCCTGGATCACCATACAAGGAGTCCACTACAAGGGCCTGCAACACACTGGCTTCACAAATAAATTTTGGTAGAGCTTTGCTACCCAAAAACTCTCTCTTTTACAATGAGCCCAACACTCCAATTTATAGAAAAATGAGAAGGAAAAGAGAAGGGAAAATGGAAATCCCGAAATCTATCCTTCAACCACCTGTAAGAGGCATTAAATTGAGTGAAATGGTTATACATTACTTGCAAAAGGCTCCCATACAATCCCATGTGCTGCAGCAGAGAAAGAATGATGACCATGCCTCTTAATTGCACTCCCAGCTACCAAATAAAACACTATTTTGAACCTGGCCACGTTTTCTTAAAAATATCCATCAATTTCTGATCAAATCAAGAATTTCTTGATTACTGTGCATTGGGCTCGGAACTAAGATTCTAACGGCACCAATTTTGTGTGATTTCGTTGAGAAATGCAAAAGTTATGGCCTTCTGAGTGTGGGCAGCTATTTTGGGTCTGGCAGGCGTTTTCTGTCATTTGACGGGAATGAATAGTAATTGACCGAAGCCGAATATATTTCTCTTATTTAAATATATCTACCCTCATCAAAAATAAGAAAGTCCAATTTTATGAAAATCGGAGCTCGGAGTCAAAAGTTATGGCCATTTGAAGTTTCGGACCAAACGTTGACTTTTCTTCCTCTCCTTCGGCCGCTTTGGCTTTCCGCGTCCCACGCATCCCTTTGGCCCGAATGTCCCAGTACGAAAGTCCTCTGTTTCACCCGGTTCGGCCGGTTCGCGTCCACCGCGTACTCTTGTCCCGCTTGTCCCAGACTGTTTGGGACAAATTCTTCCGATTCGCCCGGTTCGGCCGGTTCGCGTACTTTTGTCCCAACTGTCCCGGTGCCTTAAGTTCTCATTTCGGCCGATCCAGCCGGTTCGCGTACTTCATGTACCTTCGGCCCAACTGTTCCGGGCTGCCTTAAGTCTTTTCAGTGACTCGCGTCCTCCGCGTACTAACTGCCCAGATGTCCCAGACTGCCTGTTTCAACAGTTAGTCAATTTTTTCCACTTTTCGGCCAGTTCGAGATTTCCGCGTCCCGACGTCCCACTTGTCCCAAATCTGCGCAGACCGCCTGGCGGCCTTTCGGCTGGTTCGCACCCAGATGTCCCTCATGTCCCAACTGTTGCGAGGACTAGGACTTAGCCATTTTTCATGATTTTTTTGCCCCAACTGTTTTTGTAATTTTTTCACCTTTCCTCAGAACTTGCTCTCTTCTTCTTGGACAGGGGAGTTAGAAAAAATCTAAGGGGACCCTAGAAACATGACCTTTTGCCCTGACTCAATCTATTTTCCTGGGACTTGAGAATTTAACGCATGTTATCAAATTTACCCTGGGGGGTGAATTTTGGATAACAAGTTCTAACCTCTAACAACCTTTTGAAACAAGATATTATTTTCACCATACCAACTAAGAAGAGAGCCCTATGTTTTAATTATGAACAATATCTCAAAAACCACAAAAGGTTGACAACCAAAATATGTAATACTATGGAATTTATAATGTTAGAACAAAGAGTTGAGAGTATTAGGATTTCAATCATGTAATCCAAAGAGAATACGTGATCGGAATCTAATATGCTGCCCATCAATCAACATTCTCTAGGTGAAGTCGAAAGATGAAAACCAGTCACGATCTTAGTCACCAAAACAACAATAGTTCAACAATCATTCAAGAAGGCCATTGGCCTAATAGGTTAGAAATAAACCACGAGGGTAAGAAGAGAGTTCCATCATGTAATCATATAGGTTAAATGGATGAAAATATTATATTCAAACTCAAACCATTATCTCTTATCTAATAAGTGACTTCATAGCTAATAAGGATGAGTGGAAAAGATGAAAAACAAAGAAAATCAATGTCTGGAATAGGTATTGCCTAGCAGCCTACCTACTAGACATAACCAAGACCGGAATAGAGACAAGCCCCATGACTAACCAAGTCCATTAAGCAAGCTAGAATTCTAAACACATCCATTCAATTTTCATAACACTATAAGGCCATAATATTATCAAATTTTACTCTTAAGGAAAGTAGGGTCAAGTGGGGATTCTATCAATAATCATGCCCTTTTAAAACAATAATAATAGTCTAAGCTTCCATCCCATTCAGGACCTAACAACATAATCGAAAACACAGAGGTCTAAACCCCAAAAATATATATATATATAATTGACCCCAAAGTTCTCAGTTTGGGTTTATACAAAAGTGCCAATTTCTAAACTCGTAACAAAAATCAAACTTGTCCTTCAACTCGGCTTAGCCCACCAAGACAACGAAATGATACACATATACCCGATTAAGGGTGATTAAAACATTAAGGCTCAACTGAGTGAAAGTCGGCCTACCAAATACAATAAATATGAAGCCATACAACCCAGAGGTTTTAAAAATATTTAAAGCAAGGTCAAAGATATGCCTTCTATCAACCTAGGACATATTTTCAGTCCAAAACTTCCTTCTTAACAAGCATATATATTGATCTTCTAATTTCCAAATACCCTAATAATTTGCACAATACACGAAGTGCATAATCACGCTTATCATAAAAAAATAATTTAACTGTATATTTTCCTCTAGGGCAATAACATAATAGGAACCCAATACTAGTCAAAGCTGCAACTTTCCAGGGGCGATTACATACCCAGGTTCACAAAAGAAACAACGACATTTTTGTAGAAGGAAGTAACTTTAAGATTATATATATATATATATATAAGCCGACAAGTTGTTAAAACCAGCGTACCCAGAAGAATCAATTTCTAGCACAGGGTATTTTTATCCTTACAGTACCATTATATGTATATTTCCATATAATTAATCGAAGCATACACACCGAGAACATTTTTATATATATATAAATGGGTTTGATCACTTCAACAAGAACAACCAACAGAGGCAAATCCGATAACAAACTAACAACCATATACTAAACACAAATCCACAAAATCACAAATTTAAACCAATTTCTAGAAAGAAAAAGTTTCATTTCAAGGGTTTATTGGATACTAGCATATTATGTATATGGTTAGTCTATCTTGCTGTTTTAACGCATCCACCGGTCGTGTACATCCAAGCAGGACTCTTTCACTGACCCACACGCCTCCGCTTTATCCTCTCGCTTCACCGGTCTTTTCTTGCAATATACCACACCAGATTCCCTTTTGAAGGCACGACTAGAAGAATGCAATAGGTGGCTGTCCAAACACTAGATTGCTTCAATGCACCTGGTGCTTTGGGGGTGAGAATCGAATTGCTTACCACTCAGTCCGAGAGCACTTACGCTAGAAAGCTAAACAACAACCATGGTTTGAAGCTCGGACACAAGACATAATGATTACATCACTCCTGGCTCTAAAAGGCATCTACCGTATTGATACATAAACCTTTAACTTCATCGATTTGGGGACAAAGATCAAACTCTCGGTGCAAACATTACAGCTGTAGCTTGTAAGGTATGATAATTCCAATAGAGACCTTTATGCCTGCCAACTCAGTGACTCATTGAAGAAGCCCATATCATTGCAAAGCAAAATGTGCTTCATGAATATTCTGATATGAAACAGATCCACCCCTATGAGATCCTCTTCCATGAGTTACATCGCAGAACAAGCAAGGTCTCAGTAGAGAATCTCTGTAATAAATTTCATCGGGTCTCCTGGTAACACTCTCACTGTCACTTAATCGATTTTGATAAAAATATCTTGTAGGAGAATCCAAATTTGAGGATGCAGAGATACAGAATAGAAAACAACCTAGTTGGACAACCTGCCTGTTGGAGGCACTCATGAAGGCTTCTACCAAACTGTAGCATGCCTGTTGCCTGGCTATTTACTGTTGCAGGTAGTTGCTGTGGATCCCCAACAAGAACACACCTTACAGACCCAATGAAAGTGGAGGTAACACGCCTACATCCCTAGCTTGTTTCCACACTCCTCCTCCATAAGGAACTAGTCTCCACCTGGATGGAAGCGACTTTCCAAAATGAAAAGGCAAGACAACTCAACTAAAACTTTATCTCGTTCTTCTACTACAGCTGCAAGATTTTTCAACAACTGATCATGACTGTGGTCATGTGCAACCAGAACATCAGGATCAACACCAACAGCCTTGGGATAGCCCTACAAAGCATTGCCGCACTTAACTCTCTCTGGAGGCCACTGATTTTCTGAGATAAGTTTACCTCTCTACCCTGTAGCTGCTGCATACAGCCAAATACTTCCTCACGGCACTCTCCTAGGAGAATTTCAGTTCTACGCTCCACTGATACTACCTGCGGCATGATTTTGAGAAAAATATCTTGAAGGAGGAACCCGAATCTGAGGATGCATCTGCCGCCTGGCTAATTCCTACTGCAGCCGTTGCTCCTATGGCTGCCAACATAGAGTGTCCAAACTCCCTGGCAGAGAAAATAGCAAGCAGAAGACCATGAAGCATCAGGAAGCTGCGATCCCAAAGGCATGCCAACTAGTAGCAAGACATAAGCAGCCTTGCTTGTCAACAGAATCCGGCTTGCAGCGACAGGAGTGCCTAGTGGCAGTCATTCGGAACCCCAAACCCAAACACAATCTCTGCTTCAAATTGGGGGGGGAAGGGATTTTGAAAGCTTGTAGTCATGTTTAGTCGTTCCCCACAAATTTGAAGGACGCCTCATCCAAGAAGACGAGTATGGAGGTGCAGTAGCAACCGAAGCTACTCTCAATGGCATTACGTTAGAAACACTCATTATTGCTACTACACCTTCGCAACAGGGAGAATAAACCAGAGTAAAAGGATTAAACCCAACCCAAACAGGTGAAAAGGTGTCCAAAAAGTCTTGCACACTCACCAAAGAAATCCATGCAGCAACAACAAGAAATCCGGGAAAGATTTGCAAATCAAAAAAATAATAAATGAGGTGCGGCTACCAGCAAGGACTACTCCACCGACTCCTCACGCAGGGACAGACATGACAGTCTTAATAGTTGGCAGGTTGGGTGGTTGGGAGGAGGCCAAGGTGGCAGTGGAGGCAGGTAGAAAAGGAATCCAATGTCCAGCTGGGCATTACATTACGTAGTTCATAATGGTGCTTTGTGAAAATCGTATATTTAGTTTACAATATAACTTCTGTACATTAATGTTTCTATGAAGACTATAATTTCTGCTGTAATGATATATTAAATTTAAAATATACTACATATTTGCAAAGTGGTGTATGAATTTTAAGAATATATATAAATTATGAAATTAGATGCAAAGTTGTGAACCATACTCGAAAAGGAACATAAAGTAGTGTGTTTCATTGAATTTAAGATTTATATAAGAATCAAGATCCCTAGGGAAAAAGAGAAATATAGTGTTTAAGATTTATATAAGAATCAAGATCCCTAGGGCAAAAGAAAAATCTAGTGGACAACCCTATTTAACGTATAAAATGGACTATTGTGATTGGGTATATGAAATTATAAATGTTGAATGATAGATACATCATGGTGCTATGAGATTTCAAGACATGAAGAAGAGAACAATAAACACTGCTCTAGAGCTATAAATCACAAAAGTTTTATTATGTAATGGTTTTGTATAACATTCAAGAGGGTGGATGTGCTAGAACTTAAACTCCATTGTACTTCTTATTCCACAAATAGTCTTCATCGAAGAATGGAAGAATACATTAATCTATAAGCGTAGTGAGAAGTATTGATTGGACATTACAATGATGGGTAACAACCGCTTAGTGTGGTCCTTTAGATGTTGGTGAAGATGACACATGGTGTGTAGCATTATTCACAAGTGCAATCATATTCAAATCCTCCCGGATTAATCTCCTTGAGGAGTGATGAAAGATGTGAGAAGTTGTTGGCAACTTGTTTTTTTGTAAACCATTTTCCATGGGAAGGAACTTGACTTGCTTTGATGATATCCAAATTGATCTTATATTCCCAATAATCATATTTATACGTTGCAACTGCACAAAAAATTGAAAATCTAGTTTTTATTTCAGTGAATTTCCTCACGGGAGACATATTTTTTGTGTATCTTTAGGTGATTGTGTTCTCCTTACACTACGATTCCATCCTTCATGTATTTTTTCTCACATCAGACTTAATTTGACCTTCCAAACTTTACATAAAAAAGTTTTGAATTTGCTCTCATGTTTTTAATTTTTTAGAAAGCGTATATTAGATAAACCTAATTGTGTTTACTTCCTTATTTTCACAACTTTCATTGGTGATCTATTAATTACCATTTTTATTTTGTTTGCAAAGATAAATCCATAATATGAAAGATGTTGAAACATTAGAATGATATGGAGCATATTGCCTTTCGACTTTGGAAGAGAAGTCTTTGAAAGCCTTGATCAAAAATATTATTATTTTTATTCCATATTGCTGAAAGAGGGATTCACGAGAACCAATGTCGGCGATGCACCATAAAAAGTTGCACTCCAATGGTAACGTCAAGCCAACGTAATACGCAAGATTCAAACAATGGAAAGAAGATTGCAAGTAAGAGGAATGGGTCTGCTCATACTCATAGATAAAAAAATAGGAAGTACAAATAGGGGTGATGTGTAACCCCCATGCCTAAACATGGAAAGAAATCAATGATACCATTGATGCATATGATGTTGACTGATGCATATGACGCCACTAGAAGAGGAGTTACAATTCCAAATAAGGAATGTAACTCCTATGACGCATTGACGCAAATGACAATGTCAGATTCTATGACAGAATCTGACACTTGTCATTTGACTTCCTAAGACCTATGACTCTCGCAAGGCGAGATGACTCACCTAGGTGATGTGGATGATGACTGGATAGTCACACACACCAACACCCCCCCTTCATCAAAGCCAAGGAAGAGGTCAAGGTAAGCCAGAACAGAAAAAGAAGACTCCCCTAGACAACTAAGAAAGATGTGTCAATGGGCCTCGCAACTAAAGGCCTGATAAGGTGCCCATGTACAAACAACATCTTTCTAGAAAGAAGAAGAGGAGAAGAAGAAGGACTATATAGCCCGAAGAAGATGGGCAGCTGCAACAGACCTCACCCCAAGAAGAGACCGCAAGTGAAGAAACTTCACCTCAGTGAAGGGCTTGGTGAAAATGTCTGCAACCTGATCAGCTGTCTGAACATATTGTATGTCGATGATGAGATCCTCTACCTCTGGACTGAAGAAGAGCCATCTGCACTGTACTGTGTGTCTTCCCTTAGGAAGGATAGAAAAGATGTGTTGGAAATCTGCCCACTCCATGAAGGAAACTGAAGGCAGTAGCATGAAGAACTCTGAGTCTGGTCCACGAAAGTGTGACATAGGTCTAGCAAGTGAGTGCAAAGGAGCCGAGGGTATTGTCACGAGTGTAGAACTATCAGAGTATGAAGGGTGAACACTTGTAGAAAGGATGTCCAACTGATGTGAAAGTAACAAAACATCCCCCACAACAGAAAAGGGATCCACAAGCAAGGGTGGATCAATGAAGGTCTCCGGAAAAGTGGAAGTGGCAAGAGTCCCAGAAGGGGCACTCCCAACAACGAGAGATGATGAACTCCTCTAAAATACCTGTAGATGGATGAGGAACCTGTAGTACATCACAAGTGTGCTCTGCGAAAAGACAACTAAGGTCAGGCAGATACTCATCCCAATGAGGGGGCTCAACAAACAGAAGAGCGATGTCAGATATGTATGAGTCATCCAAGGAAGGTTGAGGAGTGAAATGGGCCTCAAACACTGAAGGTGGAAAAGAGGTGGGTGTGATGACTGTATGATATTGTATAAGAGACTGCTCAATATATGATGAGATGTGGGATGTGTCAACACTCTCTAGAATAGTGAGAGAAGGAGGAGAAGATTCCTCTGTAGTACTCTCGTCATCAGAACTGGGTGCACAATCCTTGTCATCAAAAGTAGAACCAAGCGAGTCTATGTCAGTGGAACTGTCATCACATGAAAAAATAGAGGAGACAACTGAATCAGCTGCAACAACAATGCGGTAGTATGTGAAGGGTCTCCATAGAGGGACTGAAGAATGCTCTAGACATGGTGGGGTGGATCTGAGTCTAGCCACGTGAACCCATTGAGATGTAGAGACATGCATCATCATGTGATAAAGACATGGTCGCAATTGTTGAGAAAATCATTAAGATGATGATGATCAGTGGGTGCAGGAACATGCCCAACCAAGAAGTGAGAAAGACCCTTATAGGTGAAGTAATGTTCCATAGAAGCACGCCAAGCTGAATAGTTCTCTCTCCCAGTAAGAATTGGCGGAGGCTGTAAGGTGATCCTACGACGCTCAAATCTGGAAAGAGCACCCTCCATGATGTGGAATAAAAAGTGCAAGATGCACAAATGCAAGACATCGGACTCGGCCGATAATGCATTTGCATGTAATACAACACCCAGGACAATAACAACCCCCGAGAAAAAAATTACACCCCCCCGAGTTTGGCACTTTATAATTCAGTGCGTTGATTACAACCAGATGCGAATGTGTTCCGGGAACCAGTTTGTCACTCACCTTGCAATTAGCGTAATAACACGCAATGGTGGAGACAACAATCAAGGTTCGTAGGGCACAACAGATCAACACTGCAAGCAAGCACAGAAAGAGAGAAGCAAGAGGGGGAAGAAAGAGCTTTGTGAGAAACAACGTCTCACGTCGCACAAAAAAATCCCTTTGTTGTAAGACTGTGGCGGACGTGCTCACAAGTCCACAAAAAAGGAATAGAACAAAGCTCAAGAAAAAATGAGCTAAATTAAGCAATACAAAGACACCCCCTAGAATGCGGCACTTTATAAAATTAGTGCATTTACAAAACTAATGATCCCATCATCTAGAGTGTGAAAAAACATGCAACTTTGACTAAAGAAGTGCTCAAAACGGAGCAACGAGTCAAAAGTTATAGCAAAAACTAATTCCCACAACTTGATGAGAAAAAAAGCCAATAAGCCTGCAAACGGATTAAAAAAGTGCCCTAAATGCATGCAAAAGGTGTCGTATGTATGCCCATTGGAAATGACATGGAATTTGAGATAGGGTTTGTTTGTATTGCGAGGGGGGATTAGCCACCTGCCAATCCTGACCTCACCCTTCGTCTTCAGCACTCGATGGAAGGTTAATAAAACAAGCCAAAAAACTTACAATGCCAATAAAATGTAATGTTTTTACCTTATACCTTTTAAAAGTAATGAAACAACACGTTTTTTAGAAGAGTGATAAGATAAAAAGAATGCAAACACGTTTTTTTAAGAAAAGTGAATAAAAAACGTATTTTTAGAGAGATATTACCTGATAGCGGACAAGAAGGCCACGTGGGGATGAAAGGCAGGTAAAAATAGATAATGCAAGTTGATGTCCACTTAAGAAAATGCCGAACAGCCAAAAACGCCACAGAAGGAGAAAACACCTTACCACCCAAAAAACGCCTCAACAGTCTAAAAACGCCATAACAACAGGCAAAAATGCAAGTTAAAAAAAAAACCCGAGGACAGGGGAAAACGGCCGAGAGAAGCTGGGAAAACGTAGGAAAGGAGAGAAAAATAATAGAGGACAGTGCAAAAACACCTGGATAGTTAAAAAACAGCCGAGAGGATAGAAAAACGCTTGGACAGGGTTAAAAACGCCGACAGGTTGAAAAAATAGCCGAGGATAGAAAAATGCCTCTAATAGGTTAAAAATGCCTCGGAAGTCATAGAAGGTTGAACGTTGAAGCCGGGAATGCGAAAGGCTCGAAAAACGTGAGTAGACTCCCAAAACGTGAGAGATCGGAAAAACGTGAGAGGTTTTCAAAGAAGCTCACAAAAACGCGTTGAGACCGTGCAGGTAGAGGTAATTTCGAGACAAAGAAGAACCACAACGATGAGGAAAAAGATCGGAATAGTCTGAGTATACACCGGTGAAGAAAAAACAAAGATCCCAACCAGTAATCACAAGTCCACGCCAAAAACGAGCTCTTCTTTTACCCCCGCTGAATCTGAACACAACCAAAGAAGTAACACACAAACAACCCAGAAACGACAGCCACAAAGATCTAGAAATATCCAAATACGAACTTAGCTGATAAGCAAACCAGCCAAATACCTTAACTTGCAACTGCTGAAACCTCAATACGAGGTGAGCAATAATTCCAAAATGATAATCGAAAAAAACTTGCACACGAGGAAATGAGAAGAAACCAGAAGTAATAAACAACTGAGAAATGAAGAGTGCACGTTTACCGAAACCAGCTCTGATACCATGAAAGAGGGATTCGCGAGAACCAATGTCAAAAAGCGATGCACCACAACGAAGTTGCACTCCGATGGTAACGTCAAGCCAACACAATACGTAAGATTCGAAACAATGGAAAGAAGATTGCAAGTAAGAAGAATGGGTCTAGCTCATACTCATAGATCAAAAAATAGGAAGTACAAATAGGGGTGCTATGTAACCCCCATGCCTAAACATGGAAAGAACTCAATGACGCCATTGACGCATATGACGTTGACTGACGCATATGACACCACTAGAAGAGGAGTTACAATTCCAAATAAGGAATGTAACTCCTATGACGCATTGACGCAAATGACAATGTCAGATTCTATGACAGAATTTGACACTTGTCATTTGAATTCCTAAGACCTATGACTCTCGCAAGGCGAGATGACTCACCTAGGTGATGTGGATGATGACTGGACAGTCACACACACCAACAATTGCCACACTATTTCTGTAGAATAATGGTGTTGTGAAAACTATAATGTCTATTGTAATGATATATTAAATTTAAAATATACCAAGTTCTATAGAATAATGGTGCTTTGTAAAGACTATAATTTCTCTTTGTAATATATTTCTGCTATGAAGACTGTAATTTCTGCTGTAATTTCGGTTCTACTAGATGAAGATAAGTATATGGATTCTTGTTTAGCCACACTCAAGATCCTATTCAAAAACCATCTCAAGGTTTTCAAACACCATGAGCTAAATGATGTTAGTGTGTTCCTAAGGTACACCAAGAACTTCCACAAGTGTCATATTAAACTTTGTGACCTTTTTCTCTTGTAGGAAAATCATATAGATAATAAAAATATCGAAGGTTATAAGTTTAGAAAAAACTAACAAGGAACCTACTTATTCATCGAGGACTCTAAAAATGGGTATTTTCACCTATGTACACTTGAAAGTGAGGAATTTTGTGAGTTTATAAACTCTCTCCACCTAAAATGTTACTAAATCTATTTTGATGTTTTACATTTCCCTTCATTTTTTCATTTTGCATTCTATAAAATTTTCATTATATCATCTCTTCATGCATATAAAGTTATTTCAATTTGAGATCCAGTTTTAATAATATAAAAATGTGTATTAATCCATTTAAATACTTCTCAATGTTCATTACTATATATTCTTCACTAAAATTTTATAAATTTAATCACAATGAAGCTTTTGCATTTGGTCATTTAGTGTCACAATCTCTTATGAAACTTTCCAAAGATATTTGGTCTTGTGGATCGCTCAAATGCAAGTTATGTATAAGTGGGTTTTGCAAGGATGTGGCAAAAATATTCAAACAAATTAAGCACTTTAGAACACTCTCAAACTATCATGGATGTGTTTGTTTAGTATAGGATGTAGACCACCTCGATAGATAGAGGAGATATCCTTTTGATTCATGGTCCTTCTACGTGTGTAGATTACCCCCACTATATTTATCGCCACTCATATCCATGCATGTGTTTAATTCCTCCCTTAATAGCTTGTCACCATACATAATTTCTTATTTTCATTATTTTAGATGGTGTTAAATTAGATGTATATACATGGATTAAAAGAATGCTAAATTGTGTTAACCCTAAGTATTAATAAATGAAATTTCTAGTGTAAATTTACGTCATGAACATTTACCCCTTTTCATTTCAACAACCAACCAAAAACACTTTATATAAGATATAAAACGAAATGGAACTTGAATGTATGTTCATGGCTTGGCCATGAAGCCATGTGAAAAAGTTTTTAAGAAACATAGTATTAAATACCTTAAAACATCTTTTAAAAAGGTTATAAACTCATTCTAGAATTAATGAATACCAACCATTTATGACCTTTATGTTTGTAGTATTATGACTCAAACATGTTCCTTAGTGTTAAGAGATATCAAAACAACATTTATAATTAATGTGTGGCAAAGAACACCAAATGAGTGTTGGAATCTTAGTAGCAATAATGGGAATGTCCCAAAGGTGTGGGATGTTGGATCCCTTGGGGAAAACCTCCAAAGAAAGTTATCTCTTATCCTAACTCTACTACTACTACCTTGTGTTATCTAAATGAAGTTGGTTATATTCTAGATGGTCAAGATTTATAGAAGATGGATGGGAGCTAGGATTTACTCATTTTATTTCCTTTTGTATAGAAAATATTTCCGTTACCCTCTCTCCCTAGTTGTTTAAATTTTTTATTTAAATTTATAGGACTATTATTACATTTGATGATAATGTTAGTTCAATTGTACTTTATATTCGATTATTTGTTAATAAGAAACCTATTTATAATGTCTTGGTTTATAGTGGTACTAGGAAAAAATGTGTACAATTACATTGCTTAGGAAATTTTTTCATTAAAAGTACTATTAATTGAATTTTACTTTCATTTTTTTAAAGTCATGGCTTCTTCCACTCCTAATTTGTTTGAGAGGACCGATTTAGAGATTGCAAAATTACAATCTATTCTCCAGAATCCAACTACAATTGGGCAGTATAAAGCCCATTGTGAAAAAATATTGGTTGATCTTCATAGAATAGAGACAAGTTTGAAAACATATAACCCATTTTATTCTGAGTCAATAAAAAATTTATGGATTCATTAAAATCAAGTGTCTCAGGAGATGTAGGTTATAATGAGATTACATTACGACTTTTCGATAAGGAAGTCGTTAAGAGGTCTTGTTGGAGGTTTTATTCGACAAACGGAAAGTAGCTTGTACTCAAGGAGGCACATAGGGGAAAGTAGCTACTGATAAAAATGTTCATGTCCTCTATGTGCCTCTTTGATTAACCTAGATTTCTGGCCTCTCAAGGTCGATTTCCGAATAACGACCAATTACCATTATACTTCATAATTATGCTACATACCGAGGTTCACCTAAACCTAAAGATGAACTATTTAGACATCCCTAGTTATTTGGGGCAGGGGCATGGCCGTATTAGCCACAGGAAGGCATATAGAAAGGAGGGAGATCTTGCAGGTTGCTGACATGCAGAGCTTATACCAAGGCCACAACCATTCTTATCAGGATTTCAGGATGTCGCAACACCTATCGTTATGACTGCACATGAGGCTGCTATCGAGGGTCTTACTGGCACTACTCACGAGACCCACCGATCTCTTCGACCATGTGGATCGGTACCTTCGGAGAGGTGATACTAGTAGTGGAGGTGCTTAAAAAAGAGTGATGCACACAACGAGGTATACACTCATGCATCTTTGATTTCCCTAGATGACTTTTAGGTAGTTATAGATCTCGCTCAGACACGTCGACTAGGATGCATCATGGTTGCTGACTTGTTTCGTCCATATGAGGTAATTTCATAGCATTGCAACATTCCACTATCACGAGTTTTAGATTTTATAGAGCAAAGTGGCAGTGTATCTTCTAGTCAGGGTACTAATGCTCGCTGCTACAATTAGACTTCTTGTTGTTGGGATCGTCACACCTGATGTTCAACACATTTCTATTCCGGTGTGTGAAAATTAAACCTTCAATATAATTAAAATTTATTTTATTTCATCATTACTTTACAATTTATTAATATTAAAATTAAACATGTACTTCTATGTTTAGGATTCTGCTCTAGTGTGTGGAGCTTCATAGCCCACACCATCTACCTATGTGACATACACACAACTCTTGACTAAGCACAACATGGATCTTGATGTTCCAAGCCTGAGTCAGCTTGGCTCACTTGGTGATGTATTTGCTAGTGTTGAGGTCATGGGTGGAAATCCCATAGATTTGGAGACGCGTTCTGCAGGTATAGATACATGTGTTTTAATAGAATTAATATTTAATCTAAATTGAAATGTTAGAAATTAATGAACTTTATTCAAAAACTTATTTATCAACTTCTTACATTTTATTTATTTTGTTTCACAGGGATCTATGGGACAGAGATCTACACATAGCGTAGATACTCCCAACATCCGCCTAGGGACAAATACTGAGGTAATCAATTGTACATATCTATTATACGATGTATTGAATTAATCAAGTAAATTTTTGTAGAATTTTGGTTATAAATTTTAATATATGGTACATGCTATATATAGTTTATGATGTGTATATTCCTTTTTTTAACATGCAGGGTGCAACAGAGCGTAGTGAGGGGTCTGGCACTCACCCTAGTGCACGGAGGAGACTTCAGTGATATTTTATAGATTTTAGACATTTTAGACATGATTTTAGATATTTTAGACATGTATATACTCATTAGACATGATTTTAGATATTTTAGACATGTATATATACTCATTCTAGACATGATTATTATATTTTGATATATGTCTTAGACACGTGTATTATTATTATATTTTTATGAGTTCCAGTGTATATTTACAATTATGGATGTGAATATAAGACACCCCCTTATCTTTCATTTTTGTATCTTGATGATATCATAATAGGTATAATGATAGATAAGATATTAAATACCCTTCATTTTTGTGATATAACATTGTAAACTTCGTTAAATTTCTATATTGAATCATTTGATGCTTAGGTAATTTAGTAATACTTTATGTTACATTAAACATTCCATGGCTTAGTGAATGCTTCTTTACTTATGCACTTGTCAAATCTTTTCAAAGTGTTGTTAGTATTAAACTATCTCTCTAAAACTAAAAATGAAGTAAAAATGCTTTGTACTATTTTAATGTAATTGTAACTAAAAATGCTTGTGGTGGACTTCAATCAATAACCACAAATACATGATTGGATTATAAGTGGGTTACTCCCCTATTGATAAGAAATGTGAGAGAAGGGTAACTTACAAGGCATTGGGTCAAAGCACAATAAAATGTCCCACTTTTTTGTATGTTTTGTACCTTTATAAACATGAATTTTCAATTTCATTGATTTTCTAAAGGTAATAGCCACAAAACCATATGCATTCATGAAATTCCACAAACTAACGGAATGTTGTGTTTAGAGTGTAGAATACATGTATATTTTTAAAAAAAAATTGGTTAAAATTTTGGTGTTTATCTTAATTTTATAATACGTTGTTTCTTATGTTCTAAAAGAGGAATGATTGTCCCTTGGTGGTGTTTTTAAATGAAAAGTTGTTTTTTCACCATGAAATTTTAGATGTATGTTCAAGATTTGACTTTTAAGGTCCTGTCAAATTTTTGTATTTTTTTTACTTATATATTTTTTTAATTAATTATTTAGTAAAAATAATTTTAAATAAATAGTGTACATATGTCTATGCCAATAAATTTTGAGATTTATATCAAAATTGATTTTTTTTTCACAGGTACAAAGAAGACTTCAACAAATAGTAAGTTTATTTTTTTCAAAAAAATTTGTATATTCTACTATTTTTCAAATTTGGTTGATTGTGTACTATTGATTGTCCTAAAATACCATATGTTAGTAAAAATTAAAAAATAAATAACAAAACAAATTTTTAAAAATGAAAATTATATTTTTAGAAAGCTAATAAAAATATGAATTTTGTGTTAAAATTTTGTAATTTTACTAGTTCATTTACCCTAATTATGTGGCACCTAAGTGGCAGATTTTGGCTTACAATTATCCTCCAAAAGGATTTGGAGCCAAAATGTGCCACTTAGGTGCCACATTAGCGCCACTCGATGGGTTCATGCGAACAGGGGTTCATGTGAACTACCTTCGCGTGAACCCCTCTGTGCCACCAAAGTGCCGCCAGAATGCTTCCTTCTAAATTTAATGTTTTGCAATTTTTGTTTTTATAAGTAACGGTTTTAAAATAATATTGTTCGTTTTTAATGTTTTAAATTTAGTTTTTTACATATTTTTTTGTTTTAAACTAAGTTTGGTTTTTTTAATTGTTTTTAACCAAAAATATGTAATATGTTATTATATTTTTGAAAATTATTTTTATTATTTATATATAATAAAATTGACTTTAAAGCATATAGTTATTTTATTTTAAAATATATTATAAAACTAAATAATTGTATATTAAATATAAATTCTATTAAAATTAGAAAAGTTGTTTTAAAGTTATAAAAAACTAAAATTAAAAATAACCTAATTTCTATTGAGATTTGTATATAATAAGAGTTGCATGCATGTGTAGTTTTGTATCAAGTTTACTCTTAGAAATTCAGATCTATCTAGATTTATGTGTGCAGGTGAAAATTATTGAAGTGGATGAATCATGGGAAATGCAAAGAATAAGAAGTGAAATTATACCAAGGAAGAAAATGCAGAGAAGAATGCTAGAAGATCAGTTCGTAGGAAGGCACAAACAGAAGAGAGAAGGCACAACAAGTGAAAGACGAGGCTGCAAAAATTGGTACATAAGTAGAAACCCTTGATAGATCGTAATTTTATTTTTCGTTCTAAGGTAAATATGATAATATATTTTTTAGATTGGGTAAAGGAAAGGGTTTTGATAGGATCCCATAACCTAAAACAATAGAAACAATATGTGAAAATAAAAGGCTAGATAACAAAAACAATGTAAGAACCAACCAAGTACCAAAAAAGGATCCACATAGAAAAATCATTCAACGAAACAATAATTGTTGAAATATCAACAAAACATGGTAAAAAATATAAAACATGGTAAAAAATATTACAACCACTCAATAGTATAATTTGGATCTTGATCTAGCCATCTACTTTGTTTTTTTATTGCTTGTTACTCTCTAGGAGACATGGTTGTTTTTATCTCTTAGTTAAATATAGGGTTTCTATTTAACATCAACTTCCATTCTTCAACATCCTCTCTCACCTCTTAGAAAGGCTCTATTTCAGTAACCACCAACACCTTTCTAACTTAATCCTCATATAATTGGGTCATTCCCAAAAAACAAGAACCTTTGTATTCCTCCCATCTATATCTCTATAGTTAAAAACAATTGATTTATGAAAAAAATAATTGAAAGATCAAATGATGACTTGAGCCAATATCTACTGTAAGGAAATTTTGATCTCCTAAATAAAATATTAGTTGGAAATTTCGATCCCCCAAATCAAATATTAGTAAGGATTGATATTAGCATGTTAATAACATCCTATGCATATTACAACCTTTGAAAAATTAATATTTATATGAAAAATTTGGTAATTGTTCATTTGGAGTAACAAAGATTCATTACACATGCTACATCAACATTAAAATTATAGCTATACTCTATGCATATTAAAATTATAATAGTGATTTAATATTTGATTACTCCATACTACCTTAAATAGTTTCTTAGTTGTCTTAGACAATGTATGTAAATTTAGATAATAGTTTCATCCTTGATTTATTTTATATGTCCTATCCCGTCAACTACATAATGCACGTCAAATCCAAGGTTGATTGAACCAATGCATGGTAAAATTTATTCCACGTGACTATGTGGTATTTTGTAAGAAAATAAAATAAAAAGGAAAGTGGGAAAGGGGAAAGTAGGTTTTAGACCAAAGTAATCAATAATAGATCATTATGTCACACTCGACGTGCTTCTAAGTTGAAAAAGTCTTGAATACAAATGCAAAAGTATTGTTTAGTAGATTTCAAGAAGGACCTCATGAAGCTATCTAAATACAATTAGCTTGGTCAACTTAATTTATTATTGTTTACTAGATAGTAAGTTAAATTTTTAGATATTAAATTGTTTACACGATTCAACATCACACGCTTCAACCCCACAAGCTTCAACCCCACACAGAGTGTTTTGGGAGATAATAGGTACATGCACATTTAAAACATAGATCTGTAGATCTTGATGTGATTTATTAAGTTCTACAAGTTACAAACTTTAAAAAAATTATTATGAATTTTGATGTTTGTTTTAAACTTTATTGATCTTTTGAGCATGATTAATTGAAGGTATTGATCGAAGGAAAAATTATGGATGTGAAAGGATTCCTAATTCTAGGTCTTTGCACTCTTTGATGACTATGGATAGTAATAACTGGACAATCTATACAAGAGATTATTCTTGTTTTTGTTATGAATGCATGAACAAATCATATTCGAGTGCAATAGTAAAAACATGGGTATGTAGGTTAGTGGAAGCAAGTTCCTTTAATTGTGGATGACACATATGAATCGATCATGATGATAGTTTTGAAGATGTGCCATTAATTTCAACTGATTATGACTACATATCTGGACTGGTTAAACAAGTTATGTTTTATTTAAAAGGATTACCTATAATTTGATAATTAAATATATATGTATAATTTATAGTATACATGGATCATTGAATGTTTCTTTGTGTAACGTCGCTAAAATCTCCCACCTAAGAACTAAGAACAACCTAGGTTTAGTTAGAAAAATTATGGAATAATTTTTATTTATTTTTTAAGTGTTAACAACCAAAGTCTCAAGGACAATTAAATTCAACTAATAACTTTTCCCATTATAAAAATTACTAATACCACATTATAAATCAATAAGTGTAATAATTCCACACCTAGCTCAAATCTCCTTAGGGATTAATTCAATCACTGATTACACTGACATTATAGCCAAATATTCCTTGATTGAAATTTTAGGGTTAAGGGACAAAAAAATTAAATACCAGAGGTATTTAATTTCATGAGATCCAAGATGAGAGAAAGGTTTAACTTCATGGGGGGGAAAGAATACGTATTTAAAATTATCATAGTAAATTCTCATTTACCCATCCCCCGAGCTCTCTTTAAAGGTTCAACCTGATTTTTTCCATGATTAACTCGATTAAAACTTCTTCAAAACATTCCCATTAGATACTAAATTTCTTCCCCTTTCTATTGATATAAAGAAGTCCTCTTAACTCCTTGTAATTCTCAAGTTATGGCCTGATGGGTCTTGGGAGGAAAATTTTCCCAAGGGCAGGCCTACGGCCCTAAGGGAGAAATTTTGCCCAAACAAGCCCGGGGAAGCCTTTAGCATTGTTTTCCCTTTGGGTGAAAAATTAATTTTACACTCGCACCCCTGCTGACACCCATAGAGGCCATGTGGTAGCTCCTTATTGGCTACAGGTCAGCGGGTCGGCAGGGAACATTTGGAAAATCTGACTTTTCAAAAGGAAAGGCAAAAAGGTCAAAAGGAACCCGTGCCTCCGCCAACGCGAGAAGATGCCACATGTCAGCCAACCATTGGTTGTTGGTTGGTGGACCGATGGGGATTTTATGGAAATTTTTCCCAAAATATTTCTTAAGCGTTAAGGTTTAAAAATATTCGAGCCTCCGCCGATGCCCAACGAAGCCACGTGTCGATCAATGATTGGGCATGGGACGGCGAGGCTAGGAAGGAAACTTACAAATATTTCCAAATTTATTTTTGAAATCACTTAAGGTTAAAATCAATCCAAGTCTCCTCCTCGTGCCCACCGAAGCCATGTGTCGATTAATGATTGTCATGAGGCGGCGGGGGCCATAGATGAAAAATCTGTCAAATTAATTTTTGGACTTAGATCATTTTTAGACAAAATGAAGGCTTGCAGATTAGCGAAGTGACAAGAAACTTCATGACTTTTCAATTTTTGGGAAAAAATCAAAACAAGAAAGTTTTAACCCGCGTGTCAGCCCAAGAATATTTTATTCATTTAAATTTGACAGTTAGATTATTTTCTTGAGCCCGAAATGAAGTAAAAAAATTTAGAAGGCCATAACTTTTGATTGGGAATTTTTTTTTTGAAAACGAGGAATTTATGGAAATCTCTCAATGTCCTCTTTACACAACAACCTCAAGAATTTAATTTTGATAATGTTTAAAGGGTCAATTTTGAGAAAACATTTTTCTGTCACTTAAAAGTGAACTGGTCATTTTAACTTATGAATTTTATTCAAATTTGTCATTATTTTTCCTTCAACATGTCAAACAGACATGGGGATCTGCATTTTGAAGAATGTGGGGCAAAAAAAGGTAAATTTTTTTGATTGATTTGCATTTCAAAAATTACCAATGTTTACACAAGAAATACCTACAATTTCACCTTTACTTGATTTGAAAGGTTCTTTAAAAATTTCTTGAGTGTTTTAGTTTAGTTTGGGGATCACTTTGATCTCATTAATTCCAATTCAATATTTCATTTGTCTCTTATAGATTTATAGGGTTGTTTTGGACATTTGATAAAAAGGAATTTATAAAGTATACGGTGAAGTAGAAATGAAGTTTGTACATTTCAAGAACAAAGATTAAACTATCTCTTTTTCCATGCAATGAAAACATTGAATTTATTCCATTCTTGTTTTAAATAGTTTTCTTTCCTTCAATCAAAAGATAGAGACAAGAATGTAACTTATATTATTCCCTTTATTTTAAATTAAACATTTCAAATGAGACAGAGAGTGGAATATTTCTTCATATGTGCTTCCTTTTCACTTTTATAAACAGAGATTTCCTACTGTATATTAAACATAGATTTCCAATGGAAATAATATCATATGAACAGGAAAAACACTTCTATTAATTCAAAGGAATCTCTTACAACTTCTTTCCATTTATTTTCAAAATACAACATACCAAATGCATATCTTTCTTTTCGTTCACAGAACTAAATACAAGATATATTCTTCCATAATCAATTTCAACTTTCATAGCTAAAACATAGTAGTCTTCCAACACAATAATATACAAGATCATCCACTTCAAGGTGGGAAAGGTTACAAAATAAGTTTCACAAGGGACTGTCAGAACTTTGTCTTCTTCCTCAATTACAATATATAGAATACAAATTCCTTCCACATTTATTCAAAAACAAAAAACAGAGTATATCTCTTTCACATTTCGAATTGCAATTTTCATAGCCAATACAACACATATTTCCATCACAAATAATGTACAAGGTCATCCACTTCAAAGTGGGAAGGGGTTACAATAATAATAATCTCAACAAGGACACAAAAACTTCTTTTCCTCTTCTCAAGAACAACAACATGAATATCCTCCATTTTCTTTATTTAAATTTGATCACAACAAAATAGGGGAAAGGAAACGCTCTCCACCCAACCAAGACATCCAATGACAAGGGGAAGCCACCCTCTTCATTGGCCCCCGAGCCCCAACCACAATGCAATAAGAAATGTTTTCCAACACATGGCAAAAATAGAAGTCGACAACACAAAGACAAATTTCTCATTCAAAACACAGTCCAAAACAAAACTGTAGTTTGCAACCACATAATAAAGAAAACAAACAACACTCAGGCTTCATCATGCAATCCAAAGGAGAAAGAAACTATGGGGGATGTTGCTTATGCCTCATAAGGGAAATGGGTATCACCACTTGAGAAAAAACCATCAAAATATATCATTTAAAAACCTAACATGCCCTTATGCCTCCCCCAAGTACCCCTTATTCCTCACATTTCCTTATGCCTCCCAAACCTCTTATGGCACCCCATAACGAGTAAAGAAATGCAAGCTATTTATTTGCAAGGTGGAACCCAAATCCCAACTCCCTCCACACTTATACCTCCCCAAAACACTTATGCCTCCCCCAAAATACCCCATAGTCTTCTCCCACACCATCCCTAGGTAGTCTACCCAACCAGCCAACAAGCAATAACATACATACAACCATTTACATATTCATAAAAAGGAAAGAAGAGCATTTCCAAGAGCCAAGCTCTTACCTCTCCATGATGGATTTGTTCCAAGTTCAAAACAACAAGCTCTCCAATGCAAAGCAATCCAAGAGATCAACAATCAACAAGTGTGCAACAATCTCCAATCTCCTCCAAAAGCAAGAAATCTTAAAACCAAAAGAAGTCACCCAAAATGAAGCAATGCAAGTTGAAGTAACCCCCAAAACAAGACAAGGAATTTGAATATATAGAGAGGGAAGAGAAGAGGATGAGGTGGATCCAAGTGGGATGCCACATCACACATCCTCAACTCCAACTCATAAGTCAACTTCAATCTCCAAGGCACAATAAATAAGTAGGTGAATAAAAGACAATTTTACTTACACACTCAAATCAAGCCCACACCCCATAAGGACTGAAATTGAAAGCATGTAAGAAAGTGCAATTTAAAGCATACAACTTGACTTACAAAAATGCATAATAAAAGTCTAGATTTAACTCTCCAACCATAGGTAAGGTTGGTATGCAAATTTAAGAGGTGTGGGACAAGTTTAACTTGTCCCACAAGCCTCCAAAATCAGCCTCCAAGGAAAAATTCGAATCTCAAGGGAGGTGGATTGTTTCATACTCCAAAATCAACTTACACATCTCTTACACATTTCTTACAGCATTTAATACAAGGCCAACAACTCTATTAATTACTTTCTTATGACATATTTTAATTAATTATCTTAACAACATGATTACTCACAATATTAACAAACCATTTAATAAATAATGAAATGGGTCAATGCACCACAAAATAAGCACATGAAAACATCAATACGAATGAACCAAATGAATAAATACACATAAATCTTGGTCACTTTTAAAGGTGATCCCCATGGGAATCTCTAACAACAATCAAACACACACACACACATGAACAATACAAATTTCCATGGTGACCTTGTTGAATACATATAGAATTCCAATGTGGTTGGTCTCCAATCCACCGATGTTTGTTGTGATATTTTAACCTACAAAACATAATACCTCATTCGTCCTCATGGCCATATCAAAACATCCAAAATATATATAATTATAATTCCAAAATCATCAATATATATGAATCACAACAACATCCATAATATCAACAATATCATTTGCAATCTCATCAACAACTATATGATCATCACATTTAATTCAATTTTCATTTTCTGTGTCTACTCAAAATACCCAAATATCACATGTCCAAAAACATTTATAATGTAACCATGTCGATAAAGATATCAACATCAATACATAAAATGTCTCTAATAATCATCATGCATCATATATGAATCATAGACAACAATAATCCATGCTCTAACATCTAATCATCATACTAAATCGAACTATAACAATTTCCATGGTATAGTCAACAATGTCATGATCAATATCAAATGCATCAAAGGGAAGTGGGCACTACACTTTTCTATTTGTTGTAGGTGATGTATTTGTAGTCATTTTTGAAGAAGACAATATTGAGAAAGTGGAGTACTACTTTTGCGTTGCACAGAATAGAGAACAAATCTAACATGTGAAATAACAAGTGAGGAGACAACATTTTATACTAGCTTGGTTGTAGTGCAAGGAACATACTTATAACAAGTGAAAGCCCTCCAAAGTGGGATTCACTTTGTTGATTATAAACCAGACAAAAAGGTGTATCATTACACCCATCACATAATTTCTACAGGGTTACAATTGCATCAGGTGAAGACTAAAAGTGGTCAACACAAAAATAGAGACTAGATGTAGAAGACCATGAAAAATTTTTACAAGTCATTGAACAATGAGCAGAGCCACTTGGTATTATATAGAAGGACCTAGAATATTATATATTCATGTCTTCTAGGAATAAAATATTTTATCTATTTTATTTTTCATTTGGCATACATATTTGACAACTTTCTTGCTATGATATTAAGGATGAGTTCATTAATGATGTTAAAATATGTTTATACATTAATGGGTTCATACATAAGGATGGGTTCATACATAAAATATGTTTTCCGACATCTTTTATAACAATTTGAAACAAGTTCTTAGTGTCAATAAATCTAACTTGAATCATTTAAAATTTCATGTGAGCAAAATGATAGACAATTAAATTTTGATATAGACAATTAAGAACTACATGACTCAAGGTATTGAAAGATATTATGACTCAAGGTTACCATTTGAGTGTCCTAAAAAATGTACCGATGGTGGTAGAAATGTGAGTGAACATATTACAAATGCAGATGAAGACTTATTCATTTGGAAGAACAATGAGATTTAACCTCTTTCTCCATTGGCAAAGCTTTTGGGGAATGTAATGCCTTGTAAGTTACCCTTCTCTCACATTTCTTATCAATAGGGGAGTAACCCACTTATAATCCAATCATGTATTTTTGGTTATTGATTGAAGTCCACCACAAGCATTTTTAGTTACAATTACATTAAAATAGTACAAAGCATTTTTACTTCATTTTTAGTTTTAGAGAGATAGTTTAATACTAACAACACTTTGAAAAGATTTGACAAGTGCATAAGTAAAGAAGAAAGTTTCACAACTTTCGGTCGAGCAACTTAAAAGATTTTTATATTTTGATGGATTTGACTTGTGTGGGTTTTAGTCATCTCAAGATGACTAAACCTTGGTCATAATCACAAGGAAAGGTGACCCACTTAGCACACAAGTTCCTTAAAGAATTTTTTAGTATGGGGGAGGAATTGTGAATGAAATCCATTGCATTGGGCTTCTCACTGTTTAGCCTCTTTCTCCATTGGAAAATATTTTGGGGAATGTAATGGCGTGTGTAAAGAAAAAGGTAAATAAAAAAATTAAATTATAAAATTTTGCGAGGAAGGGTTGCATGACCTAGTTGCGCATCCTCGCCCCCTACACACACATATTGAAATAGAAGAAAAATCTCATACGTATTATGTACATGGACACATCTATGTGGATAGTAGGATCTTTGACATAGGTAAGTGAGGAGGGATTTTAGTTTAGCATCTAAATAGATTAGAAATCCCTCTTCAAGTTAGGTCGCTCCCATCTCAGAAAAGCAAAGAGTTTAGAAGACCCTATAACGCATGGTAAAATGAGAAGATCATAATCATACAATCATGTCCACCCCTTATCTAGTTGTGCACCTCTACCCCTGTAATAAAATAACACGATTAAATAGGTATGCTTCCATCGATGGAAACCTTAGGCAAAAGTGAATCTATAAAATCCCCATTTTTCCTTAACCCCGTAGTCGTCCTCTAGAGAAGAATAAAAAAATGTGAGAGAAACATTTTAGGTAAACAAAAACAAAAAGGGGATTAGGGTTTTTATGAGTATGTTAGGGAATTTGAGATCTTGTGGCCATGATTGGTCTAATCCAAGCATGGAAATTTGACCTTCCAAACTTTAAATTTATGGGAATAAGTTTTGTAATGTGATGTTATTATTATTAATACCTTAGGAAATTATTAAATACTTTTATCCCTTATTAAAGATCCATCTATCACATATGTTATCTCACCTTTGATGAAATTGGTCGAAATGAAGATAATGAAGTAGGAACTAATTACCCCCATTTTCCCGTCAAAACAAATGAGACTAAAACAATGAAGGTAAAACCTACAAACTAATTAAATTCAGAAATAATAATAGTGATAGTAATCATCCTATTGTCTTAAGTGACACATGCGTAGTTACACTTCTATATTTCACAATGCCATTATAGTTACGTAACTATCTCAACGAACAACAAAAACAAAATTACAATAGAACTTAGTGGGTTTTATGGGAAAACCTCAAGTGTTTTAGTGCGCATATTTAGGGCATTACACATCGCACTATATATTCCAAAACAAATAGTTATAATTCACATTTTGGAGGTAACAACGTATTATGTGAAACAACAAGATACTTTGATATAGATATTTTATACACATAAAACTTTGAATCACATGTGCTCAGATTTGAGAGATATGCAAAGTGACAACAAAAAAATGGTTATGCAAAGAATGTTGAATTTTTTTAGTAGAAACTAAAATTTTATATATATATTCAACTTGGGGTGAATGGGAAGTTTTGTTTCAAAATTCAATGGGTGCTCATGGTGGGGGGCTTGCAGTGAGAGCATAGATATGTGCACATAAGTCATGGGACAAACGTGTAGTAGGAAGGAGTGTGGATACTCCTTTCTCTCCTCCTCTGAACTCGATTTTGAAGGAGGAGCTGACCCTGTTTGTGCCAGAGGATCTGGTGAAAAGGGAAAACACAAGATATGGTCTCTCATTGGTTAGTAGTTTCTCTAGTATTAGGCCTAATGTTGAACTGGTCAGAGCTTGGGAAAGAAGAAAATGGGCTCCGAGGGGCAGAAGCTCTATTGTGTCCATTTCAAATCAATCTTTCCTTGTGTTGCAAACGATTGCCAGATCCATTAGAGATCTATTGGTCATTGATCCAACGATTCTTTTCAAGACGAGGATGATATCTGCTAGAGTTTGCATCAATTTTCCTCAAGGGAAAAAGCTTCCTTCTTCCATTCGCCTCTATTCATCCTATGGGGCTATAGAACAGTTTATTCAATATGATCAATCCCACGTGTTCTTTATTAAGTGTAGATCTGTAGGAAATTTTTCTTTTTCTTGTAAGGGTACGAATTTGGATTGGAATTTGAAATCATCTGCTTGTGATGAGATTTGTGCAGTTGCTTCTAACCCTGTTCCCATGTCCCCTAATGGCAGTGATTCAAAAACTGGCAAGTTGGATTTTGTTAATGTTGCGTTAGCAATAGGTGGGGTTGGTGAGACTTCCTATCCCGCTTCCCCAGGTCATTCTAAGGAGAAGTCAAAAAAAAATTGGAGCCCCTTCCCGAGCCCTCAGATTTGGAAGGTAGTAGTGAGGAGGATGAGTCTCCTGAAAGAATGGAAGATGAGGATGGGGCAAGCTACACATCGGAGGATTCTTCAGAGTCTCCTATTGAGTTGGTCCTTGATTCGATAAAGATTTTCCTTGAAAGAGAGGTCTCATATGAGGAGGAGTGATGGGTGTATTACGAAAGGCATAATAGAGCGCTGAAGTCTCATAACAAATATGATAACACCAAACCTGCTATTTCAAAATTGGCTATGCTTAGATACCTCATTGGGTAAGTTGGAGGTGGTTCTGGAGTTTAAAAAGGAGGTTAATTTAAAGCCCCAAAAGTCTAAGGCTCTTTTAAATCTAGATTCCCTCAAGGTTCTAGATTTTTGGAGGGAGAGAAATACAAATCATACATTAAGGAGACTTTAGGGTGTGTTGATGATCAAGAAGAGGGGTGGCACATGGTGCTACCTAGAAGGGTTAAGTGGTGATTGTTCATGGACTATTTTCCATCTTGGAGGAGGGTTTGTCTCTTCCTTGTTTTGTCTTTTGTGGGCTTGGTCCTTTGTCGAGTTAAGTTTGTTTAACTCTCTTTCTGGTCATGTTCCTCCTTTTTGTCTGTTGTTGGGGTTTCTCATGTTGTATCTTTCATTGTTTGGCCCCTGGGAGCCTTAATCCCATTTTTTCCATATCTAATATATATACATATATATATTTGTATGTGTATGTATGTATTTTAAATCCCTATACATTCCAATTTACTTTTTTATATATACAAACCATATTTATACGCAATTTTTAGATTCGTTATATATGTATGTATGTATGTATGTATACCCAACCATAAATGCCAAGTGCATTTAAAGAAAACCTAGTTAAATGAAATATATAAATATGTTTTCCTTTGTTCAAAAGAACACTCTTAAATTTTTATGCAACAAACTTATGGGATGGATAAGGAAGGCAATATAGCTTTTAAGAGATATTTTCTTTATTATTCAAAAATAGGTTTTGAAAGGGACTATATCGTTGTACAACAGGGCTCAAAAGCCATATTTTAAAAATAAAACACTTCAAAAGACATAAAAATATAGATAAAACAATACAGACAACACCAAAATCATTCTGCTAAGATCAAAGCCTAAATCCAACAATCCTACAACTAGAAGAAAACTATTAGATAGTGACTTCACAAAGAACATCAACTACTCAACATCAGCACAATAGGCCTACAACCCATATATAGCAATGACAGCACACATCGGAAATGGCTCATTCCTTGTCCGAGACAATGGAAGGTTTAGATTTAGTGTATCGTTTCTTCTTCCTATCCACCACCTTCCATTCCTCATATTCATCTTCCATTGAGATTGGAAGAAAAATTCAAATGACTTGATAGGGATGTGACCCTCAACAAGGGGCATCGAATCACAATTTATCGTTGAATCAACACCTTGAGAAGAGGGATCTTGAGGTTTCTTCTTTGTATTGTTTGGAAGCTCTTCCAAGGTGGGTAAGTCAGTTTGTAGGGGTTCCACTACCGGTTCTTAATGGGGGCTAATTGTCAAATGATCTGGTAGAGAGTCCTTCAACCATGCAAGTTTTTCTTTGTTTGGAATGTTCACATTCATCCGAAAGATGCCCTGTTTGAAGCATCTTCAACATCTGAAAGCTAATCCCTCATATTCTATCCTCTGCACCCACTTCCTGTCACCTATTTGTAGGTGAATCTCCATCGGAGGGCTTGAGAGGTGTCAATATCAACCAAAATTCTAACATAAGTTGTATGTGTTTGATGGGAGGTTTTATCATCAACTTTCACATAAGATCCTAGGGTATCTCCTATGGAAATGAGGCAAGATTTGTTCCATAGCTGCAATGGAAGTCTTAGAAAATAGATCTATACAAGGAACGTATCAAACGCGATTCTTTGAGGGGGTCAAAAGATAGATACCATGGTTTGAACATGATTCTATGTTCACCCCAAATCCATAATTGATTAAAGATTAAATCCTTTTCCTTATGGGTTTGAAAAACAACATTAAAATAAGCTTTAACACATGGGTAAATTTTAATTTTACCCTAAATATTTTCTCTCCATCTTTGTGAAATCCAATCGTGAAGCTGAGAGAGCTTAGGCAAAAACTTGTGAAACCTACAAATGAGTCTAAGATAGGATAGATTTTCCTCCTCCTTGAGGACCTTTTGCAGTAGATCATCTTCTCTTCAACACATGAGTATTTTGTGAAGCTTTTTATAGTGTGTCTACATTTCGGAATTTTCCATTTGTTTATAGACCACCGCAGAATATTATTTGGATTGATTAGCTCCATTGTCCTAATTCCCCCCGGTTAAATCGTCTGGATATAGAAGCATTGCCCAGATCTTTGTGCTTAGCAACCTTTGTAAGATGGGAAGCATCCGTATTTTTATTTTTTCCAGTTTTCGTCCTTACAACCACACATATCTCCTACCTGAGCTGAGGCACCCTCCCTTACAGTCATACTCTTTCCATTAATCTTGTTTCCTCCCTTCTCCTTCAAGGAAAGGTTAGGGTTTCGATTCTCTATGTATTCCTTTCCTTGATCAATATAAACATATGGGTTAGAAAGGTTAACATCAATACCTCTCCCTATGCCCAAATTTGCATTAAAGGTAAGCCCAATCGAGGATATTTGGTTGTCTTTATTTGACACACCATTGTAAACACCATGTTTTCCCGAGTCGCACCAACACCGTCATTCCCGTGCAAGGGTGTTGTCATCCCTATTGAAACTTCCATCTTTCCTTGTTGATATGCCTCCTTTTTGTGCTTTCTTTGGTTAGGATTTTCCTCATGCAAAGGAGACTCGCGTTGATTCATCGGGAGCCTCGGGAAATGTTTCATCTTTAACATTACATAATGTATCTAAGAGACATGGATAAGATAAGATATATGAGATAAAGAGAACCAAATTTTCTAAGAGACATAAATAATATAAAGAGAACCAAAATTTCCAAAATAAAACATTTATTTCATTTCTTAAATTTATTTGGAAGAAGAGAAACAGGATAATTTTAGCGGCGAATATTCGTAATATGGCGAAAATTTCATTTCAGGAAAATTTGAAAAGGTGAATTATTCAGAGTGGGTCGGTGTCCTGTTCGCCTAAAATATAAAGTATATTTTTTTGGGGGGTCAGCTTCGCCTTCATTTGAAAACATCTCCTATAAAAACCTATGTGATTCACCGGGTAGTATACCTCAAGTAGCTTACCAAATTACCAATACTGTGAAATTTGAACTCGCATACCCTTGAGCACCAGAGATTCATATTACTGTTATCCTGTGATTGTTGACGCGTGACAAATGCAGTGTTGACGCGCGACAAGGGCAATATTGACGCGCGACAAGAGCTGTACTGACGCATGACAAGAGCTATATTGACGCGCGACAAGAGTTGTATGTATTGACGCGCGACAAGAGGTATACTGACGCGCGACTTGGGCTAAGAAGTGACGCGCGACAGAGGAAGCGTTGACGCGCGACAGAGGAAGTGTTGACGCGCGACTTGGGCAGTGTTGACGCGCGACATCAGACAGTTCACGCGTGACAAGACCTCAGAGACTGGACAGAGTCGCTTCTTGGTTCTTTTGCTGACGCAGGACTCTTTTCAGAATAATGGAAGGTGCCAGCTCAAAGAATACGAATAACCTAAAAGTAAGTAAGAAATCTCAGAAATCACTCTTCAAGTATTTTGGAAACTCTGCGGATACAGATAATGTAAATACCAATCATATAGATGCCACCAAAAAGAATCAGAATACTGACTGTGTGGAAGGTATTATTGAGGTGGACATGCATTCTGCACAGTATCACAGTCAAACAAATGAAACCTATGATAATATGCTAGATCTTGAAGATATTGTTCTGTTGGGGTGCAACCAGGAAGTGCAGCTAGATATCACAAGATACAAACACTCAGCAAAATGGAAGACAGAAATCAATATCAAACTCTGGTCCAAGAAAGAGGAAACCAGGTGATTGCGATATTGCTCAAAATTCTACTCAAAAAAGTAAAGCATTGAAAACGAACAAGAATATGTGGACCATTGGCAGGACATACAAGTTTGATTGGGCAGCTAAATTTCCATTTATTGAACCTGTACAATCATCTAATTCTGAAGAAATCCCATGTGAATGTACATGTACAATATGTACGTGGAAATTGGGAAAGCAACAAAAAATGCAACTGAAGCTGGACACAATAGAAAAACATTGTGGAAAACAATATTTAACTGTAACAGGGGCGGATGGCCAGAAAATCAAAACACATAGGTGGAAAACTGAAAAGGAGTGCATGCATGTCAGATACGCAGTGGAATATGAGGCAGAGCAGAAAAAACACAGACATCTGTTGGAAAAGGGAGGAACAATCACATCACATATTGGTAAGATGAAAGAAACAAATCTACATGCAAAATTCATACAATTCTCTACTCTTTTTCAAATACTTAAAAAAGGAAGGGCGATGTCAGATTTCCTTGATTTCAAAGTTTTGTATCAATTTAACGGAATGCTGAATGTACCTCAGTCTCATTGGTCTGAGAGTAGTGGATGGGAAATGGCAAAATGCCTCTCGATGATAGAGAAGGAAGATTTGAAAGAGAATGTAAAAAAAGCAAACTTTATCTCTCTTTCAATTGATGAAGTGACAGCAGTCGACAACACCGCATGGGTATGTATCCACATATATACTTTAGAAAATCATATAAGGACTCCTCATCTGTTGGGTGTTATGAAAATGGTTGAAAACTGCAATGCTGAAAACCTATATAAAATAGTTGTTTCTCATTTGAAAGATGTTGCTGGTATGACTGATTATGAAATTGCTACGAAGTTGGTATGCGTTGGAGCAGATGGTGCATCTGTCATGCAGGGTCACCGAACAGGGATGTGTGTTAGATTACAAACAACAGTGGCCCCATATATGCTACCAATTCACTGTATGGCTCACAGAATGAATTTAGCATATAAAATGGTAAGCAACCACGAAAATGTTGCTAAATTAGAAGACCTCATAAGAGAACTTCATGCCTATATGTCAAGCAGCCCAAAGCATTTTCTCGAGTTCCAAAAATTTGCAATTGGAATTACAGATGGCAAAAAACTTCTGAAGGATGTGGAGACTAGATGGATCTCTTTGTATGAACCAGCATGCAGAGTTCGTGAGGAGTATCCTTCATTGGTTGGTTTCATGCACAAATACCGTCATGAAGTTGATAGGGCAAGGGACCTGTTGTTCCGCTTAACTGATTTGGAGACTTTGCTTACATTGGTTGGTATTCTTCCAATGTTAAAGGAGATCAATACACTGATGAAGCATGCACAGGGCAGATTGATCTATATTGTGGATTTTATACGGATGAGGAAAATGGTATGTCAAAGTCTTGATATATTGTATTGTTCCCGTGGATAGTTTTGATGCACTGTTTTGAAAATTGGAGAGATTTATTAGATCTTAAAAATCCTAACACCTTTTTGAGATTTAATATCCACGATCACCTATGCATCTCTGTTAATGGGAGGGAAATACCAATGCACATTTTGCAAAGACGTCAAGATATTACAGGATCGGAACGAGAAGATGTTCCTGTGACACGTAATTTGTTTGAGTCTGTGATAGTTGAAACAAGAATAAAGCTTAAAAAAATTTCAGAAACCTTGTCATCAGAAATTAGGGAACGTTTCTGTAAAGATAAAATTCTGGAAGCCATGGGTGTGATGAATCCGAATTTTTGGAATACAGAAGGTGGCCGTGCAGACTTTGTCAGTAAGCATTTCCATAAATCAATGGGTACAATAATGGAACAATTTACAAAGACGTCAGAGCTCAAGGGTACGGAAATCAAAGGTATACTGAATGCCGATTTATTAAAGTTTCAGTCAACCAATTTTGCAACAACAATGAGGAACCAATATAAGAATTTAGATCAACCTTCTGAAAGTGGTGCTATTACAAGGCTGTGGCGAGGAATCTATCAAAGTTCTATCTTACAAGAAGATATCAGTGAGTATTTCAGACTATATGAGTTATGCCAGACAATGATTTTGGGGTCTGTGGAGGATGAAAGAGTTTTCAGTGCATTGTCATTTATAAAATCAAAACTGAGAAACAGGTTGGATAAAAATCTGGAAAGTTGCATGAGGTGTTACGTTTCACGATACTCCCTCGAAACCTTTCCGTTTGTGAGCAATTGCGCCTTTGGAATTCCCTTTGCGAAAGAAGAGGTGTAAATAATACAGCTACAAGTACAAATATTCCCAACCTTGAGAGTGTAATTGGCTCTTCGTCACATTCTACAGAAGACAACATCGAGTTTGATGAAGCTATTGATAATGGATTGTTTCAACTTTAAGTAGGTATCTTCTTTATCTATCTTTTATCTTTATCATTAAAGATGTTACAGTCTATATACTAAAAATGTCGTAATTCACCCATCTATCTACTAATCCATTTCTCGTGTTGGATTTTTTAAAACACGATCTAGCTCATTACCGATGGCGGTGATGATTTCAACTTTAAGCGGTATCCTTTTCCCCTTAATCTTATTGTTTGTTACTATTCATTTTTGTGAGCAATTGCTCACTTTGGAATTCCCTTTGTGAAAAAAGAGGTGTAAATAATACAGCTACAAGTACAAATATTCCCAACCTTGAGAGTGTAATTGGCTCTTCGTCACATTCTACAGAAGACAACATCGACTTTGATGAAGCTATTGATAATGGATTGTTTCAACTTTAAGTAGGTATCTTCTTTATCTATCTTTTATCTTTATATACTAAAAATGTCAGGCAATTCACCCATCTATCTACTAATCCATTTCTCGTGTTGGATTTTTTTAAAACAAAGATCTATCTCATTACCAGTGGCAGTGATGATTTCAACTTTAAGCAGGTATCTTTTTCCCCTTAATCTTATTGTTTGTTACTATTCATTTTTTCAGCTCTGGTTATAATTAAAGATGTTACAGGTGTATGTATTTACATTTAGTTAAATACAAAATTTTTATTTTTTGAAAACGTGGGTTGACATCCGTCCGAGGAAGCTGTTACTTCTCGGGACTGACAATGTCAGGCAACTCACCCATCTATCTACTAATCAATTTTTTGTGTTGAATTTTTTAAGACAAAGATCTAGCACATTACCGGTGATGATTTCAATTTTAAATAGGTATCTTCTTCAACATAATCTTATTGTTTGTTACCTTACATTTTTTCAGCTCTTGTTATTATTAAAGACGTTACAAGTCTAATTCTTTATATTTACATTTATTTAAAGATATTGTTGGTCTATATATTTAAAGTTGTTGCTGGCACTTCTCAGGACTGACAATGTCAGGCAACTCACCCCTCCATCTACAATGTCATGTGAAACAAAGATCTAGCACGTTACCCTTGATGATTTCACAGTAATCTAATACGCAAGAGGTAATTCTTTCCCTTGATGATTTCTTACCAGTGATGATTCTTTCTTGATTTCTTAGAATTATATTTAATTTATTTTTAAATACAAGTCCACATAAAATTCGGGATAAACAATACATTATACGATTTTAAATATAAGTCCACATAAAATTCCTCATCATCCATATATATCATATCATCACCATATCATTATCATATCCTCATTATCATCATCTATCATTAATTATCAATTATCATCATTCATCATCTACGTCCACATACAATTCATGACAATGCAAATAAACAAGAAACATACATATAATTCATGAGAACTTTATGTTGAGCTGTAAATTGTTTTTCAATATTTGAGAAACTTGATTTTATCAATTGTACTTCAAGAAGATCATGATTAATCAATTCAAGGCATAGAAATGGGGGAGCTTCAAGAAAATTGTCTTCAAACATACACTTGAACATTGTATCTTCAGCAAAGGAAAACAAAACATGGTGGTAGCAGGAATCTACTAAAGGATATGTAAACAACCTTATTGAGCTATGATCATATGCACCACCTTAAAAATTTGAAAAAAAGAGACATTTTTTAATTCAACCACTCCAAGAAGCAGTCCCGAAGAGAATCTCAAGATGTGAATCCTATACAACATATTTTGATACTGATCCATTTTCCCCAAAACATTTTACAATATCTCAAGATGGGAATCCTATACAAATTTAACTTCTATGATTTATCTGGAGAAGGCACTGTATTTTTTCTTTAAAATAGAATTTTCCTACACCATAAGTCTATTAAGGAGAAATCCTAAATAGTAAAGATCTGTTTCAAATCTTAATTGCTATTTTTTCCCAAAGACATAATTTTCAAGATAATTAAAGTCCCACAAGATATTTAGGCACTAAATTTTACATTATACACATTAAATTGATCATCGTCTTTCATCATCATCTATCATTGATTATCAATTGTCATCATTCATCATCTACGTCCACATACTATTCATGACAATGCAAGTAAACAAGAAACATACATATAATTCATGATAATCACCATCTAATCACCATATAATTAAATTCAAATAGCATAGTACAAACTCAATAGTTGAAGTTTTCAAATTCAATATTTAAAGTTTAGTCAATAATAAAAGTTTCTAATTTTCAAAACCCTCTTTTTCTTTAGAAAATTCTGCTCTGCTCTCTTCCCCAATGGCTTCTTCCACTCTGGCTGCACCTCTTTCCCCAACAGCAGAAATAACCCCTGAACTTATAAGATCTTCTGCAGCACTGTCCAGATTTTTTATAATTCTTTCTTCTTGATTTGTTGCATCTCCATGCGACAACAAATTTGGATCAGCAGCTGCTTTGGCTTTGAACAAGATGTCAGGGTCGAGACCATGCTCTTTAATTATCCGCTTTAGTGTATTGTTTTGTTTGTTAATCAAAACAATATTTTGCTTCAAATTTTTGCTTTGCGGATAAGTCATTTGTTCTTTCTTTGTTTCCAAGTGAACTTGCAAAACCTTCGCCTGACTCTTCAAATTTTCATATTTCAACTGCGCAAAAAGAGTAACGTCAATTCAAAATATTAATGTAAATTCAAAATTTCAAATTAACGAAAATGATTGTTAGAATGTAATAGAACTTACAACCACTCTATCTCTTTCGGCATTTGCGATTGATACCAAATCCTTGTCCTTTGACCATTTGTTAAAATATGCAGGCCTCGGCACTAATATTTTCCAATTTGTTTAGTGCTTTATCTAAAATGCCATCTTTATAGTCGTTGTTAAACGTGACGGTCCCACATCTTACTTGGGTAAGTAAGGAATCCATCTTCACGAGGTTGATTACGGGTGCAGCGTATAAACTATCCGTTGCCAATAATTTTCATAACGACTAATAATCTCATTGATAAGAACTTTATCCCTTCTCTCCCATTCTATAAGCTGTTGGATTTGAGGAATAATAAACTCACTGACATGGGATTGACAATTATTACCAATTAAGTTCTCTAAAGGAAAAGGTGGAAACTCTTCACTATCTGAATCTGATGCAGACGATCTTCTTTGGAGAAGTGTGGGGGCTTTCACCATGACCAAGATCAACTACTCCTTGTTTCTATCTTTGGGTGGGCTGATCCTGTTTTTGAAAAAATAAATCAAGATTTAGATAAATAAATTTAAATCAGAATGTAATTAAAAATTGTAAAGCATATTAAAATTGAAATTTGAAGTATACCTGCTTTGGCCTTGAATCATCTCGCGGTATCGAAAAAACCAGGTTGGGTCATTGCTTTATCAATGCTCAAATAATCTTCATCTAAATTTATATTGTTCAAAACAGATATTCCCGTTCATGTTGGGCAAGCCACCAAGTGAGAGAGTTGGAATTCGAAACGAGGAGTCAAGGTTTAGTGTCCCACTAGGGGCCGGAGCAAAAGGCATGCGTTTACCAATGTTCTTTTTCACTATTCCTCTGGTTGGCATTTTAAAAATTAATGGTTGAGTGGGTGTCGGTGCCGTGGTTTGATCATGACTGACATGTGCTGAAAAGTACAAGAAAAAATGAAAAATATTAAAACAATTCATAAAGTCAAAACTACGAAATTAAACGTTCTATAGAAAAGTTGTACCTTGTTGTCGAGGGGTTGTTTTTTTCGGTGCTACGGGTGGCCTTGTAGGAGTTGTACTCAGTGGCTGTTCAGAAGATATCAATGCATGCGACTGTACGGAGTGAGTTGGGGAAGAAGGTTCCATAGTCCCTGCTATTCATCAATATTAAATGTTGTCAATTCATTTTGTTAAAATTTAAATTGAAAAATAAATCTGCAACTTTGGAATTTGTAAATAATATATGAGAATGTATTACTTCTCTGGTGTTTAACGAGTTCAAACTGTTGAGGGTTTGGAGAGGAGTGAGCTTCCATTTCAGATTGGGAGTCCCCCGAAGCCTCCGCGTGTAGTTGGCCTCTTCCTCTCGACATCTTTTTTTTTTGGGGAATGGCTTCAAGATATCTTCTCTGCAAAACATTAAAATTTAAGTTTTAATAACTGTGCACTGTAATGAAGAAAATTGTAATACAATTACAAACTAAATAGTTTATACATTGTTACGCAAATGGAATTGAGAATTTCTTCAAAACCTCATCAGAGCAAGTAGGAATTTCTTTAGCTTTTAAATTTAAAAGTGCCTCATAGTAGAAGCCGAGGAGATAGTTTGTTGAATAAATGAAAGGTTTATCTGAGATTTTTGAATTTGATATGTCAGCTCTTATTTTTTTGGATAGAAATGTGCACCAATCAAATTTTTGTTTTGAGATAGTGGCACAAATGTATGCAATGGCCCAATTTGGTATATCTGTTTGGCGACCCTGCATAACAATTCTGGCTTGAAAAAATGCAATAAGTGCAGCAAGAAAGTGGTGTGCAATTGATTGTGTATCTACACCACGCCTTGATTTATTGACATGGGCTGCAAATGCGAAACAGTGAAAATTACTATAAATTTATAACAGCAAATTGTATCAGAATAAAAAACAGAATAAAAAATTTGAATTAAAACAAATTATACTTACAATCAACATGGAAACCGTACGTTGATTCGAGAAATTTCTTGTTTTCTTCCACGAGTGTTGCCTTGGTTGTAACAGTTGGTAAATTTCTGATAGGAAGGCCCGTAAACCGATGTATGTCATTCGGTTCAATAGTGAATTGGAACATTTGGCCATCATTCAGAGTCACATAAAATATACCGTCCTCTGAATTGTAGCATGACAGAAGGTAATTCAAAATATCTGGATCTGTTTTGAAATGGGGCATATTAACGAGCCCTGTAAATCCACACTCTTCCATTATAGCTTGATATTCTGAAGACATCTTTAAAGCCGTATGGATGTGAGGGCATAAGGGATTCCTGTAGGTTATCTTGGAAATCGATTGACTTGGATTCTCTTCATTTTCTTGCTGAACTTGCAATTGGGAAGCATGTGAAGTCGACATTATAGCTGTAATTGCATCTTTGTCAAAGATTTAGACCTGCAAAAATTCAAGAACGGGAAAACGAAAATGAGAAAATGAGCGGCACAAGGGTATTTATAACCTAAATAGGGTGTCACTGTCCCCTATTGACGTGCGTCATTTGCTTCAAATGACGCGCGTCAATAGGAAGCAGAGTCGCGCGTCAATAGAAGGCTGTGTCGCGCGTCATTTGTTTACAATGTCGCGTGTCATTTGTTTACAGTGTCACGCGTCATTTGATTGCAGTGTCGCGCGTCAATAGAAGACAGTGTCACGCGTCATTTGTTTACAGTGTCGCGCGTCAATAGAGGACAATGGCACGCGCGTCAATAGAGGACAATGTCGCGCGTCAATAGAGGACAATGTCGCGCGTCAATAGAGTACAATGTCGCGCGTCAACAGAGGACAATGTCGCGCATCATTTTGTGACTGTGTCGTGCGTCAATAGAAAACAGTGTCGCGCGTCAATAGAATCAACTGACGCGCATCAGTAGTAGCAAGTGATGCGCGTCAGTAGGAGCAAATGATGCACGCGTCATTACGATCTGTTGTCGCTCCAGTGTCGCGCGTCATCAGGAGGTATTGTCGCGCTAGTGACGTGCGTCATTACGGACTATTATTTTCGCACATCACTGATGGAGCCTTGAAAAACCAGGTGAAAATTTTGTTTTTGAATACTATCAAATTCGCCTTTCATTTGGCTGGTTACGGGGATATTCGCCAGGTATTTTCCACCTTCAATTTTATAGGGGTGTCTTAAAATGAACCACGAAGAGAAATCAATAAACAACTCTTTTCACTTTTAAATAATGCCACAATGCATGCAAAAATCCATTCTTTTCATTTGCCAAATCACATTTTTTTAGTTTTCATAAATGCTAACTAAGTAAGTAGATTCATACCTATTAACACTCATCAATGTCGATTAAGAAAAATATGGAAATAACAAATCCTTTCTTTCAAGTAAATCTACTAAAGATAACTAAGACAATAAGTACATAAAATCAATAACATTCCTCTTCTTCATCCATAGGGTTATACAAAGGATAAAAGAACTTTTCGTAGTTTTCAAAAAATACCATTATATCATAAAAAGACAATCGGTAGAAGATATAAATATAATGGATGACAACCCATTTTAAATCCTTTTTCAATCTAGGTTCTTGTATAAAACGTGTATAAACACAACACTTTTACAATAAAAATCCCCCACACTAAAATAGAAGAGTAACAAATACATCTTCACCACATCTCAACTTGCCTTACATTCTACCTCCTTTTACAACTAACTAACGAAACCAAACAATATTAGAATGCAAGAGTACAAGCCTCCTTAAATAGGGAAAAACATGTCTAAATATGGAACAATCCTCCAAGTGAAAACAAAATCCATAGCAAGGTCCTCCAAATGATTTAAAATCCTTCACTCTAGCCAATCTTCCGAACACCACCAAAACAAGGGCTTGCTTTACCAACCAACCTATACAAATCATCGTATACCTTTTCTCCCAAGAGAGTACATGTCACCTCCCCTAAGACCATGTGGAAAAGGGTTAACATTCTAACTAAGATGCCAAGAATAAAAATAACAAGAAGAATACTTCAAAGAAAGGAAAAACCAAATAAAATAATATCTCTTTCAATAACCAAAAACACAAGGATCAAAAATCCAAACCAAGAAAATGTGGATGCAGGGAAGAGGGAGAGGACCTCAAAAATTAGCCAAATATTAAATAGAAAAAATACCTCCAAATTCCATCACCAAAATTCCAACTACATGCTTAGACTAATCTCTCCACATCTCCTCCTTACCAAGGATTTTTAATCCATGATAACTTCCAGTAAGGATAAAAGGATACTTTCAAACTAGATGAAATCTCCTTCTAATTCCCCAAATAAGGAAGAAAAAAATAATGTCCATGGCTTCCCCAAAAAACCATGGAAAATAAGATCCCATCCCATTTCCATACCACCAAGAACCATAAACAAGAGAGGGAAAAACATCCCAAAATAATCCCCACACAAGCACTAACATTCAACCAAAATAAAAGAAACACAAGAACAACATGCATTAAACATTATAGAATACAAATAAAAAAGGAGATGAGGTCTTACCCAAAAATCCAAGAAACAATCCAACATCCAAGATTATAACCTGTAAAGCTCCTCAAACAAATCTCTCACCAAAGCAAACACCATGCAAAGAGCACCCTTCTATCCAAAATTATAAAATATAAAGGAAAAAACCCAAAACTCACAACCCATTAGAGGGTGACATTTTTCACTATTCTAACTAAGCACACCATCCAAGTCATCCCATTCCCTTTCCAAGATCTGAAAAATAATAAAATAAAACGGGCACAAAATTTGAATTAGCCTCCAAAATCTACACACAAAATCCCAATGCCACCAAGTAAAACAAAATGAAATATTATGATAGTGACAATAGAGAGGTGGAGTGGGGAAGAGGCTTTTGGTTTGACTAAAAGCTTCCCCAACCCTAGGTTAGGTCCTAAGGACATTTTTAGGGTAAGGGAGACCTTCCCTTTGACATACAAGCCTTCAAAAATTCCCTTTTTGGGAAAATTCGGATTTAAAGGATGAGTGGGATAACAAAGGTGGGATATGGTTCCCACTCACATGCTTAACAACTCCTAAATTATCCCAAAACATGATTAACATAAGTAAGACAACCTTTAACCCTACTTACCCCAAAATACCAAATTAGAAAAATTAACCCAGCTAGGTGACTTATTAGGTAAAACAAATCTTACTAAGCTGCTCAAGGTAAAAGGGGTTAGCAATAAAATAAATGCAAGACTAAATCAAAACTCCAATATTCAATAAATGACCCAAAATGCACCAAAGTGTAAAATTGGATAGGAAAAGAAAAATTAACACCTTTGGTAGTGCTAAAAATGAGTTCCACATTCACCAAGTGGAGCAGCCTACACAACCTCGCGCACTCAAAGAAAACCTCAAATTGGCTTGAAATTATAAATCTCCATATAAAATCAAAATGAAACAACTATACTATGTCAGCTAAAAATATCACAAAATATTTATCTATCAATGATACATATACCATAATTTTATGATGAATATCTAAACTATTACCAATATCATCAACATCTCTATAATGAAACATAATCCATATCATAATAATCATCATAACATCACCACCACCAAATCAATATGCATAGTCACAAAATCATGCACTTTAGACATTTATTTACCTCGGTTTCATACTACTATTTAAAAAGTTATTGAGTGAATAAAGTACTAATTAACCCCCTTCTTTTGGCCATCTTGTTTTATTTTATTTCATCATTATCGACCCTTTTCATCCACATGACTAGTCTATTTCGATAATTTCCCATCATGTTAGCCTCAATTAGGCACTTTGGGCACTCATTGGTTCCTCGGTCCCACCAAAGGTGCCCGTGTCCTTTTCACACTTTTCCACCACTCTTTGGGATCTTTTTAGCCCTTTGGCATCTTTATGTTTCTTGTGGTCATCCTTTTCGAGGGTTAATTATAAAATTAGATCAAGAGAACCATATAAATATAAACTTATGAGATCATAATAAGGGATCTAGCATCATTTACTACTATAACTCCATCTATAATTGCATCCATATATTACATTAGAGATCACTTGCATCCACATACATACATCATCAAGGCTAGGAAAAATGCATCATACTTCATAGGGGGAGGGATTTCATTCTATTCAATACACATTCTCTTACATTTTCTACACATAGTTATTGCTTGCTACTTCACAAACTACGACTTTCATAAGAGAAACCAAGGGCATGTTGACACACACTTGCACATAGAACTCCATTGGGTCTAAGATGTAGTGGAACAATCATGTAGTCTTTCTTTCACTTTGGATTATTCATGAAATTCAGCGTAGGACAATGAAGTTTATGTAACACACAACAAGGGTTTCGAACCATAATCTGACCCTGTAAAAACTAGTTTCAGAGATTTTTCACAAACTAGGGAACCCATATTATAGAAAAAAGTTCCCATAGGTTACCCAAATCATCCTCCAAGAACCCCAGTCTAGCTAGATCCTCCAGATTCATCCTTTTCGAGACTTCTACACATTCGTTTATTCTCCCGATTTTACCGATTACCTCTACGACACACTCCGATAGAAATTTGTTATTAGTTGTGTTTTTTCCTCACTCTATAGGATAAATATCACTTAAATGTTTATTTTCTTGTGATATACAATTCAGCTATAGGGTTCATTCATACATCGTCGTTAGGTCACATCTCATCACTACACTTACATGTTCATCATGATGCATTAGACACAACACACATTACTCGACCATTTATCGATGATGTACTCTCATTTAGGGTTCATTACTGAATATTGAGGGGGAAAAATAACCTTAGTACATACACTTCCATTCACTTGGATCATATCATTCCACGTAGCATTCCATTCCATCCATCCACAAGCATACTTTGCATTGTAATGGGGGCATTTACTCTTGTTTATTAATGTTTTACTTGATCATTTTACTAAACATGTTAGATTGATTTCTTCAATGTCATTATCTATACCATTCAAACATGTGCATTTACGCCTTTTATTGTTTTTGGTCATAGATACAAATCCTTCACACACAACATGGATTCTTACCTTATACCCTTTTACACAAGTCACTAAGGGCATCCACATTCAACTCTCACAGTGCTATTGTTTCATTATGTACTTAGCAGCTTTACATTACTTGCTTATTCACACTTTGACATATTATTTATTTCTCTACAATTCTAACGGGTGTTCTATGTGTAGCATTGGTTTTGCAAGATTACATGTTTCCATGGCTAATTCTTGTTTACTTGTTTGTTACATTGTCTAATTTGTTTTCTTCTTGAATGCATGATTTGTCTTATGTTTTATGTACACACTTGTCTATTTTTTCAGATAGGATGGTCTTACATGTCTTGCAACATCGTGATTGATGTCCCATGTTCATGCGACCTACCTTGTGTGGCTTACTTGTTTTCTTCCTTTTTATACTATTGAGCTTGGAAATTTTTTACATTGTGTATATACTTTACACATTGTCTTCTTACATGCATGTGTTTTCATACTAAAACTTGTTTTGGCTATCCATCCTTGTTTTTGCATGCCTTGGTTTCTACCAAGTGCATTCCCTTCCCCTTGCGAGAAAAATTTATAGAGTGAATTTGGTTGGTCCTCTTTTGGGGCCGCATTCTCCTATCAGTGACATCATATGCACCCCGAAAGAGGTGGGCATCATTTGGGTATTTTCTACATACTAACATAGATACTCTACACTAGTTAGGTTGAGTTATATATAGCAATTATGTTCATAATAGTCTACAAACCCCATACATAATGGATTTTCCTAGACATGGTATCCTTAGCATTCAGGGGAAGCGATTCTGCGTGGAGGTTATAATGGGTGCTCCTCTCTACATTACTTCCTCTAGTGGCATCGGTCCACCAAGAAAACTAGGATGATATAAAGATCTCTTCACACATTCATGGAATTAGTTAGAAATTAAAGGACACAGAGCATTTCCTGCCTAAACTTATTTGGCTAGTGTGGCGTGAGATCGCCCAAAAGCTCACAAGACAAGATATCCTTCTACACTCTCTTTCTCTCGACATAGATCAGAACACATGTTCCATTTCCATTTTCCATTTTTGTATTTTACATATACATGTGTCTTTTACATTGCATTTTTACACTTACATACATATATATTTGACTACTTGATCATTTTCTTCTTGCAGGTTTGATTGTATGAGAAATAAGTAGTCAAATTGGGGTAACAAAAAAAAACAACAATAACAACACTTTGCGATAACACGCACTTTACTAACCATGTAGGTACATTACACACCGCAACATATACACATGCATTCCACCCTAGGTTCACTCTCATCACTTTTTCTTTCCACATTTTTCATCTTTAGTTCCATGCTCCTCAATATTTTTATCATTCCATCCTTTGTCTAGTCCTTCACCCGTTTCTACCACACTCTTCATGAAATTCATGTAGGAATTTGTATCTACTATACATTATCGATCTTTCACCTCACCAATAGAAAGTGGGGAAAAATTTAGTCACAAAATCATGCACTTTAGACATTTATTTATCCCGGTTTCATACTAGTATTTAGAAGGTTCTTGAGTGAAGAAATTACTAATTAATCCCCATCTATTAGACGTCTTGTTTTATTTTATTACATTATTACCAACCCTTTTCAGCCACACATCCATTCTTTTTCGGTCATTTCCCATCATTTTAGCCTTGAATGGGGCACCTGGCCAAGATCTAGGGTGCTTCTACGCGCCTGGTTCCACCAAGGGTGCCCCGGTACTTTTCACACTTTCTCGCCACTTTTTGGGGTCTCTTTAGCCCTTTGACATATGCATTTTTCTTTTGGTTGGCCTTTTCGGGGTTAATTACGAAATTAGATAAAGAGAACCCTTTAAATATAAAGTTATGAGACCATAATGAGGGACCTAGCATCACTTACTACTATCAATCCATCTAGAGTTGCATCTATATATTGCATTATAGATCACTTTCATCCACATAGCTTGATAATCAAGGCTAGCACATCTACATCAAACTTCATAAGGGGAGGGATTATTTTCGATTCCATGCACACATTCTATAACATTTTCTACACATACTTATTATCGGCTACTTCACAAAGTGCGACCGACACAAGAGTAACCTAGGGCATGTTCACACACACTTGCGCATATAACTAGATTGGGTCTGAGATGTAGTGAAGTAATCAATTATTCTTTCGTTCATCTTGGTGTATTGGCGACATTTAGTGCAAGACAACATAGTTGATGTAACACATAATGAAGGTTTTGAACCACCTTTTGACCTTGTAAAAACAAGTTTCAGAGCTTTTACATAGACCTAGGAACCCAAATGGTAGACTAAAGTGCTTGCAAGTGCCTAGTCCTCCTTTAGAGCCCCAGTTTGGCTTGATTCTCCAAATTCATCATTTGCTTGACTTCTCTGCAAAGTCATTCATGCTCCCGATTTTTCTAGTAACATCCGGAACACTCTATGACATTCATCTATTATCATATGAGTTCTTTCCTCTCTCTCTTTTCACATTATAGTTATCATTTCCTTTTGCATAGCTTTTTATCTTTCTTACATACTTATTTACTACATTTATTTACTTTATTTATAACTTTTCATATCTTAGATTAACTATTTAGATAATACTTAGTCCATTTTTCATTAATCTATCTGCAAGGTCCATAATCATAGGTATCAAATAAGTCTCAAAGATTCCCTGTAGAATAATAGTGGCATATGTCATACGAAGGTAAGAAATAGTAATAACTAATCAAAAATACCAATATTAAACATCAACCATCTCATAAAAAATATAAGTATGATCAAATGAGTTAATAGATGCTACAGAGGTATGAAAAACTAGGGAGGCACTACACGATGAAATTATTCAAATTGATATCGTTTAATTATTTTGGATTAAGTTCCAATTCATTTTCCGATACTTTGATTACAAAAAAAAACATATTACATTGGCACCCATAATAATGATGATCCAACACTTTACTCTTACATAAGATACTCAATATTCTATATGAAACCTTAAATGCCAAATCTATGAGTGCATACTCGATCTATATCAAAGTAGCTTGTTCCATCTACTACATTTTTACCTCATGTACATGTATTTTTAATGTTTGTTTTACACTCAATAGTGCGATTAATTTATTCAAAGTTATTTCATTCAATTATTTTTGAATCATTTCCAATACATTCCTTATTACTTTTAGTACAACAATTCAACAAGGTACTATGTTTTTACCCGTAATAAATGAAGACCCTACGCATTATTCTTACAAAATATAGCCAATATACTATGTAAAACTGTGATATCAAAGTTTTATATTTGTATATGATCTATATCAAAGTATTATTTTCCACATAATACATTATTACCTCAGCGATAGACATATTTAATCTTTATTTTACACTACATAGTGTTATGTATCAATTTAGAGTTATTTCGATCAAATATTTTAATTAATTTTCAATCCATTCACTCCTATTTTTGAGTACAACAATTCAATAACTTATTACATCGTTACCTCTAATAAATAAAAACCTAAATGTTATTCTTATGGAATATACTCAATATGTTGTATAAAATTGTGATGTCAAATTTTTATGCGTGTATAGGATCTATATCAAAGTAGGTTGTTGTTCCATGTAATACATTGTTTCTTCAATGACATGCATTTTTAATATTTATTTTGTGTTGAATAGTGTTATGAATCTATTCAAAGTTATTTCATTCAATTATTTGGAATAATTTCCAATGCATTCCCTCCTACTTTGATTACAAAAAATCACTAAAATATTACATTATTACCGCTAATAAATGTTGAATTTATGAATTATTTTTACAAAATATTCTCATTATTTTATATACAACTCTAATTTCAATGTTTTATATGCGTATAGGATCTAAGTCAAATTAGGTTGTTATTCATCATAATATGTTTTTTCCTCCACGAAATATATTTTTGATGTTTGTCTTTTCTTTGCGCATAGTGTTATGAATCAATTCAATGTTATTTCATTCGGTTATTTTGGAATAATTTTCAATGCATTTCTGTGTCGGCGTAATTAATTAATTAATACATTTATTTTGTAAACCTACCTATTCAAATACCATCCCTCTAACTATTTTAAAGTTCTGTTGAACTATTTTGTGTTATATATTGGCTCTTTCACTGCGATGAATAAATCAATGAATAAAATCTTCTCTTTCTCCTTTCATTGGTATCGAGCTAAGATTTCTACGTTTTTTTTATCGGCATTTGGAGACATGGAGATATTTGAGTGTGTTTGAAACATTTTTGAAGACACATGTAACATCAACTCCATCATTTTGGAGTGAACAACATTGGCATAACATTTTGTTTATTTTTGGTTTGGCGGTGGAAACATACACAAAATCTAACAAAGTAGCATAGGAAAAGCATGCATGACTAACAACCTTTCTTAGAGTGATTTGGAGTACGGGATACGGTGAATTCTTGTGATGTTTTCCTATTTTTTGTTTTATTTAGCTAATGATTGCAAAAGCAAAACGTGAGGCATAAAAATGTGAAGAAAATATGGGCTAGAGCAAAGACATGTTGTTCACCTATTGTTTGTTTGTTTTTTTGTAGTTGGAGGTCTATTGTTTATCTTCTTTTTATTGACCGCATTGAAGAAAAAATATGAGCAACCAAAAACCTTCAATGTGACCCCATTAACGAGATTGAAGACATGTCGGTCCCAAGAATATTGTTTTCTAATGATCATCACTTCAAAGGGACAAATTATGCCAACTGGAAGATGAAGATGCGCGAGTCATTCTCTTGTTTTAAGATCTCTAAGAGATCATCACTAGCACAACCTCTCATCACCAATGTAGATAAGAAAATTAAGTATGAAAAGACAAATGTAAAATTCTTGATGTTGATCACTCTCATCATTTCTGAAGAGGTGTAACCACAAATACGGGATGCAACGACATCACAAGTGGATTGGGATACTCTCTCCAACATCTACAAAGAAAATAATTTGACAAATATCCTCCATCTCCCTAACTGATTTTTGGAGTATTTTAGACATTTTACAAGACGTGATTTAGTATGATTACATCATTAATGGGTCATATGAATGTAGTACTCTTACGACCTAGAATTTAGACACATATCATGAATCCTAACCATATTTAATGGCTTATTTTGACATTGACAAGACTCATTTGCTCCAACTATCTCACTAAGACAACTTGAACAACCTAAGAAAACTCAAAAATTAAAACGTCAAATTTACTAAAAAGGAGGGAAAATGTATATTTTGAAATTTTGAATTCTTAAACTCAACTAGACAACTTGAAGTGACTTCGATTGAATTTTAAGGCCTCTAAAATAGACAAACAAGACAAAAAATGTCATGACACATCCAAATTTGGAATTAGGAGTGATGCTCCTGCATTATAAGCCTAAGGGAATGAGAATACTTCTCTAAGTTTGTCTTCTTCTTCATATACTTCCACTTAAAAATGAGCTTCTTAAGGTGGTATTTGACTGAATATCATGCCTTTTAAGAATTCAAAAGCTATTCCTTGTATTCTAAAAGAGTTTTTACCTTTGAAATGCTCATTTTCTTGAACAAGATAATGATTTTAGGACTGTGTGTTGTCTTTTTCATCTTCATATTTATAATGTACACCTGATCCGTGTTCATATAAGATGTATTTTCATCATTCATGACTCGTTAAACTGTCTTTTCATCTTCCTCTTTTATCTCTTGAGTCATCTCATCCTTAAGATTGGGAAATACTAACTTTTTCTTGAAAGGATCATCTTGTTTTGATTTCTCCATATTCACCTTAGCTATGAAACATACACAACACTAAGAGAGAAATTAGATTTATAAAATTGATCCTTATCATTCTTCTTGACCACCACTTCCATCTCATGTTTTATTTCTTCTTGATCTTGAATTTTCTTGTCTTCTTGGGTTGTTCTTACACATCTTTCAAGACTTCTTTAATGTTGTTTAAAGTATGATTCTTATTTTCTTCATCATGATCTGATTTGTGTTCATTCTTATTTATTTATTATGATCCTAAAAGCTCACTTTTGTCTTCTTCCTTCATGTGGTTTGCAGATCCACTTACCTCATCCTCCTTTCTCACTCTTCTTTTCAGATTTTCTTGATACTCTTCCTATCCACTTAACCAATTCTAAAATTTCTTCATTGTAGGTCTATTATAATTTCCATCATTCGATCTTCTTTATCGCTTATACCTTTTATAGTTTCATGACCATCTTCATTCCTATACTGAAAATATGTTTTCATGCCCATTAACATCACTCTAGGATAGTTTTGATTAATGTTTGGATTTCTTGGAGATTATTAAAAGTGTTTTTAACTCCATCATTCATAGGATTTTAGGTATTTTCCCATCCATCATGAATAACTATCCTATCAAATTGTCATGGCCTTCTTAACAAGAGATGACAAGCATCCATAAGCATTACATCACAAATAACTTCATCTCTATACCTACCAATCTCAAAACTAACCAAAAACTATTCACTAACCAACACTTAATGGTTTCTTTGGACACAATATACCTTATATGGCTTACAATGCACTATTTTTATCAATTTTAGATTTTCAACCATTTCAGAAGACACTAGATTATTGGTGATAATATTATCAACAATAAGTTTACAACATTTACCTCTAGACATGCACATTGTCTTGAATAGTGTTATTCTTTGAGGTGGTTCTCCACATTCTTTTCCTTCATTATTAGTACTCTTCTCATCATCAAGGATTCTCCTCTTTCAGGTTCCTTTATAATTGATGGTGAAACTACACTTTCTTCTTCATCAACATGCACAACATGATTTCTATCTTCATTCACCCTATTACTACTTTCCTGAGGGTTCTCTAAACATTCAAAGGATCTGTGACCATCAAAATTATTGCATCTCGGACACCAACCTGTAAACTTACCTCTTCCTCATCAAAAATTTCCTCTTCTTCTATATAAATAACCACATCTAGAATATCCACATCTTGGAGTGCTTTATGTTTTTTAACTACTTGCCTCTTCTTCATGAGTTTGTTGTTGTTTTCCCTATTTGAGTGTTTCCATCTACCTCTTATTACCTTTCCTATACCTCTTATTCTCTTCTACTTTCAAGGTTGCTTGGTATGTTTCTTCCATTGTTCTCAAGGTAAACAAACTAATTTCATCCTATATGTTAAGCCTTAATCCATTCACATATATAGTTATTTACTTGAACATCCCATTCTATATGACCTAACCTCATTTCTAGATTAAAAAAACTCTTTGGTATAATCAGCCACATTCATTTTCCTTTTTCCTTAATTATTGCAATTTCTTAAACAAGCTAGTTTGATAATCAGAAGGAATAAACTTACCTCTTAACTTAACAACCATTATATCCCATGATCTGATTTTTTCCTTTCATTTGCTTATTATTTCTTCTTATATTAAATCCCATTAAATAGCATCATGCCATGCCAATTTGGTACAAGAAAACTTCACGTGTTTATTCTTAACTATGCCTTAAAAGTAAAAAAATATCCATTTTATCAATCCATTCTATACATTCTTGGGGATGTAATATTCATCGATACTATTTTACCTTAATCTTTGGCTTAGAACCTACTCACATGAATTATTTCAAGAACCTCACATCCGGTCCTTCCTATTTTGCTTCCATTTCTTCTACACCTCTTTTTCGTTCTCTTCTTTATCACTTTCTTATTCTAAAGCCATGCCTCTCCTATAAAAAACATATAATTATCCCAACCTATTTTGTATATTTCTCAAAATGGAAACCTATTCATTATCGATATCCTAACCTCTCTAATCTCCACTAGTCACTCTTATTGGTGGCATTCTCTTTATCTTCTCTTCTTTTTGCAAATCTCCTTTTCATTGCCTGTTTCTCTTTAATATCTTTCTTTCTTGTCAATTTTTTCCCTCCCCTACTCTGATAACAAATGATGTAAAGATAAATTCAGTCAAAATAATTTCAAAAGGTTAGTTTGAAGATAATAACTCAAAACTTCCCCTTACTATGTAAATTTTTCCCTTTCTCAAGTCAAGAACTCTTCAAAACTAGAAATTTTTGGATATTGTGCCAAATTTGGATTATGAAACTAGTGTACCCTGCCCATAGATCCTAATCCATGCCAAATACAATAATTTTTTTGAAATTATAATAAAAAATCAAAGTACCTTTCTTTAGCCAAAAATACGTTCTTAGCGTCTCAAGTTCAATGTCTCTAGTGATTTGGTGTTCGGAAGAATCTACAAACTTCTAGGAAAAAATAAAAATATTTTTGGGCACCCTTTTTACTCCTCATGGTGTGGGATAACTTTAATTTCTTAAATAAAAATTTAGATTACCTTTCCACCATCCCCCTTTCTTCACCCAATCTAGCTCCTTATAGCCCTTCCTTAAGGGTGTTTTTATGGTACCATTTTATAGAATGACTTTCCAAAAAAATAAAACAATTTTGGAATACCATTTTGGAAATTTATTCTTTGTGTGAATTTTGAAGGTATCTTCTTAAGGAAAATTTTCTATAAAATCCAATTCCTCGATTCTGAAAATAAGATCTCTACTAGTTTCTATAGGCCCGTACTAAGACTGCCATCTTTTCCTACCAAATAAAATCCTTTCAATGAAAAATTATTCTTGAATGTTGTTAATAACTATATATAGATGGTTTCTTAAAAGTTTTAACTGATAAAGTTAAGTGAAAGGTCTTTAAATTTCTTTGTCTCCGTTAACAACAGTAGGGTTTCTCCAAGCCGTAAGGAATTTTTTACTATAAAATGTTCAAAACTTAATTCAAAAGACTAAAATTTTACCCAAATGACTATATTACCATTCCACGTGTGTGTAAATTAATAGTAAGGTCCTAAATAACAACCAATTTTCAAAATAAGACAATCTTCTATGGCATTGTTCCTCGAATAGGGATTTCCTATGCTTTTAGGGTGTTTTAAACCCAATAATGTATTTTCCTTCATTTTTAAGATCATTGAGGTTTATTGGAGTTCCTTAAAAATTTTAAACACTATATTTTTGATCAACCACATTCCCTTGATCAATAGAGTCTTCACTATACACCAAAATCAATATTGATCGTGTTAAAAATGGACTATTATATGATCTTAAGACATTCACTAAAAAAATCATCTCAAGATTTCTTGAATACACATTATATGTGAATAAAAATAAGATTTACATTATTACCAATAATTAATAAACTTTACTTTCTTACAAATCATTAATTTTAATTCTCTAATGGCCATACACAAATTTGAAAGCAAATAATTGTTTTAAACAGAGTGTTTTTCGCATCCACTAATTCTTGAGATCCTATCCTTGTTTATTTGAATTAATGAATGATCAAGTTAGTTACAAATCACAACTTATATATGCTCCTCACTCTCCTTAACCGAGTTTTGGAGTCTTTTAGACATTTTACAACACATGATTTAGTATGATTACATCATTAAGAGGTCATATGAATGTATTGCTCTTAAGACTTGGAACTTAGACACATATCATGACTCCTACCCCTATTTAATGACTTATTTCAACCTTAAAAATACCCATTTTCTCTAACTAATTCACTAAGCAAGTTGCACAAGCCAAAAATGGCATACACAATTAAAAATTCAAATTTACTAACAAGGAGGGAAAATGCATAGTTTGAAGTTTTGAATTCTTTAACTCAACTAGATAACTTGAAGTGATTTATAAGGACTTATAAGGACATTGAAACCTTCTAACATGCATCATGTGAGTTGGGAAATCAGTGTGATTGGTTAACATGTGTACCATCTCTAAAGTTGTGGGACTTTTGAAATTGAGATGGACCTCCAGAGAAGGTTGTATTCCTCTTCCTAATTTTAACACTAACATTACTCCTAGTAGGGGAATCTAAGGTAACTAAACATATCCAAACCATGCCAATGGATTAGGGAGAGAGAGGGGGTTAGAGAGATGAAATAATATAAAATCCTAATCTAACAGCAGTGATATCACCAAAAAGGGGTGTTAGACATTCCACCATACACGGAAAATAAAGGAGGATGAATTTGGAGAGTGAGGAACTCGCATCACAAACCAGAGTTGCACCCAAAACCACCTTCACATAAACATAACATATCTCAAAAACTATATATAACCATAAAATATGTACAACATTCATGGATAATAATGAAGGGAAAGAAGAAAAATGAAATTCATGCAAGGATAGAAATAATTATCACAAAATATATTTTAATGCTCATGGATTTGTATAGTACATTCTTGTCAAGAAGAAGGCATGAAACCACTACAATACTTTGGGAGTGGAGGATTAAAACCCTAGAAATTCATAATAGTCCAAATTTGAGAAGAAGAGGGGTGTAAGGGAAGAAGATGCCCAACCTTTTGAAATGTGCAACCCCATTACAATTTTATAGCAAAAATTTAGGAGGAGAGAGGAATTTGAATTTTTAGGCATTTTGGGTGACCATACCTACTTTCATCATCCTTTGGGTTGCTCATTCTCTATCTAATCTTCCCCCATGCTAGAACTAATAGTGCCCGTGACGTTCATTAATGAACCCCATCATCCCTATCACTTTTCACGATTCTACAATTATAGAGGTCTAAAACCTCCGAAAATTCACTTTTGATGTCTCCATTGTGAAAGGCCTCATTTTCAAATTTCCAAAGACTAGAATTTTGTAAAAATAGACATCTTGGGCTGTAGTTATGGACTTTGAGTGAGGGGTTTTTTGTTCATCTTGGGAACTCGGGCATGAATTGTAATTTTTATGGGTGAGCAGCTCGCCGAGATGCTCAGCGAGCTGGGTCAAGATATTCCTACATCGACATGGCGGGTTCCATTATCGACCCTTGAAATGGCTCCATACTCTACTATATTGCTCATGTCTCCCGTTCATTGGTTGGGTGCCTCATGAAAGAACCTCAATCGAGATTCTTCGTGTTTAACTCTTCCCTAATCCTACCTCAATGAGAATCACAAATTATTTTGCTACCTATAGTGGCTTGTATATCGGGTCAAACACCACCCCCACACGTCACATTCTCCTTGACTAGCAATCTATGCTTATAATCCCCACTTTCTTAGCTCGTTAGTATTTTTCCATGTCCCATGTTGCATTATTCCTAGCTGACCTACCTCCACACATCTTCCACATACACACTCACCTTGGTATAAACCCCCACCAACAGAGTTGAATTAGTTCACTTTGGACTTCTCTCGATCATATTTTCAGAGATTTCGCCCCTCCTTACATGAGTACTATTCATGTGATATGTCCGCATGAAATACACAAACTCCTGAAATTGAGCATAGTGTAGATAAGCATGTGATTTTTTTTACCATGTCAACATTAGGAGAGTGTATATTAGGAATTAATAATGTTAACAATAGGGGAGTGAATGTTACAAATATATTGTGACATTATTAATAATATTACAATTTATTAATAATGTCACAATATATTTGTAACATTCACTCTCCTATTGTTAACATTATTAATTCCCAATATACACTCCCCTAATGTTGACATGGTAAAAAAATTCACACGTTTATCTCTAGTATGCTCACCCATGTGGCATGGCCAACCTAGCTCATAACCTTGATAAAAAATGGAACACTCCTTCCATGGTTTTAAACAAGTTTACCACAAACCTTGACATGAAAAGAACCATCAACCCTACCTCATGTGGTTTTATGGATCTCCCGAAAACCTTTTCAAGATCCATGAAGTGAATTGCATTGGAACTTCGATCCTTTGTAATGCAAAATGTAGGAAATATCACTCACGCCGGAGCTCACTTATTACAATAGTTGAACAACCATGATTCATCTATTCTTATTTACAGAAATTAAACACACAACTGTAAAAATGAAATGCCACAACACCATTGTGTGGCCCCATCAATTGTGGCTGATGAAAGGTCGATGATTGACCTCCTTCCTCCATGTAGATTGTACTTACTTAGTAAAGAAAATCTTTAGAATTATAATCGTTGTCATCATTCATTGGTTCTTCCTTATCGTAATATTTTTCTTCATCAAAAGCCATCGAATTATCTTGTAATTTCCCATAAAGTAGGTCTTGAGATCTCGGTTTACGCTTTCTGAACCATATGACCAGGTTGTTTAGAAAAGTAGCAGAGATAAATCACTTCTTTGAATCCTTGAAATTGATCCTTGCTTAGAAGAATTTTTAAATATTCTTGTAACAAATGATTTGTCATCTTTATTTTTCCCATACAACATACTTTCTTCTGGATCAATATTCTTATTTTATTCATCTATCAATGAAGAAATTATATCTTCTATGCTAGGATTTATTTTTCTTAGTGTAAAAACCATGTTGTAATAACTCGATGAGACATGCTATTTAGTAATTAAAATTTTGCATCATCATTAGAAAAATCTATTTTTATCCCTACTAATTGATTTAAAATGGAGAAAACTAACTTATGTGTTGCACCATGTTGTCACTTTCCTCCATATTGAGTCCACACAATTTGTGTTTGAGAGATACTACTATGCTTCTGTTTGGGATCTAAAAGCTTGTTCAATGTAGTCCATATGACATTTGAACTTTTTGATAAGTCTATATGATGCAAGTAAGCATCAGATAATCCTAGGCCAATAATTGTTGTAGCTTTTCGATCCTTGCTTTCCCATTTGGTGGCTTCATCTGCATCAGTTGGTTTTGGTATTTTACCATCAACAATTTCCCACAATTCTTTGTTAATTAACAATAATTGGGTTCAAACTTGCCAGTATGGAAATATTTACCTTCAAAATTTTCAATATGACTTAATTTTTCCATTATAGTTTTCGAACTGAGTCAAAAATGCACCCTTACAATAAACTAAAAAATAAAGTAAAATTTTATTTTTGATTGAGAGCAAAAAGCATATGACCAATGCAAAGATCTTGAAAAAACACACATTTTTAAAAAACATCATCTTAATCTGAGTTACCAGAAGAAATTTATGGCAACTACAAGATTTAAATCCAACATCTTTCTGTACCCATTTCTAAAATTGAATTTTTTTCTATACTTGTGTTTTTTTCACTAAATCCTAAAATGGCAAAAAATGAATAAGAAGAGTTGTAACTCACAATTTGTCAAGGAACTCACAAGATCAAATTTTCGAGCCATAGAAGAAAAAAAGGGACCAGATGTATGAAAGGAAATGACAATGCCAAGATAGCAAGATGCTAAATCGTAGATATGGTGAAATACGCCAAGATATCAAATGAATGGTGTATATGGTGCGCAGGATACCAGGAATATCTTTCAATCTGAAAAAAAAATGAATTGATGTAGTTTCGATGAAAGTGAAATAAATCCCATAGCCAGCCACTTCAACAATGATTATTTCTCCATCACACGAACAAGCTAACGTGCTTTGATACCACTCTTAAATAATGCACTATAATATAAAAACAAACACCGAATATTATAATATTGAAACTGAATTCATTCGGGATGGATTTATATAGATGGAGAATACATTTTATAGTGTTTGATCTCCTACAAAGGTGGAGTCAAACTTCATCTTCAATCCCTCATATCTCTCTCCATGAATCTCTCAGACTTATCCCCTAATATCTCACACATCCCTTTATTATCTCACACACCAAAATAGCTACGTGTTATTCTCACAACTCACCCAAATACGATTCATCGACTATAACAACTATATTATTAATATGTGTTCTATAAACTCATTATTTATAATATTACAATTTATTAATAATTCCATAATATACTTGTAACAGAAGCAAACCTTTTCATCTTAAAAACCTTCCGACCTCTTTGAAGGATTGGGCATGTTGATCCCAAAGAACGAGTTAACTCCAATGAACCTTCTTCATATTTCGAGTTTGATCTCTCGGAGAAATCATCCGTCCATTCATGCATGTGGTTGCAAACACTCCAAAACAAAATTTCCCCAAACCAAAAAAATGGATTTGTGATCGCTGACTCCTCCGTGAATGTGCCATCTCTGTAACACCCTACGATGAACTCCTCTACCGCTATAGATCTCCCACTCACCTATCACCTATGTCGGTTCCTCAAACTTTCCATGGCTCACTATGTGCAAAAGCTAGGTTTGTGGGCTCATTTCACCAAGCTCACCCATCAATTCTTGGAGCCCCGTGAATTTCCGAGCCCCCACAACTCGGCCTCGCCAATGGTGAGAAATCCTCTGCATTGTCACCTTGATTCGACCTCTTCACAATGTGACTCTACCAATCTTAGGACAAATCCCTAGATCACCCCCACTTCATGCTCCCCAAGATCAATCGCCAACACCTTCGTAAACTTTTCGGGTAGACCGCCCCGTGTATTATCTAATTAGATTCTACTTTGTTTCCCATGCCCTAGATCTCCCACTCATGAACTCAAGAACTCGGGATTCACCTAAATAGCCAAACTCCGGTTTATTATCCCACCTTGGTAATGAATCTCATGTACATTAACTTCCGAGTTTGTTCTCGGTGTTAATTTCATTCTCTGGATCCATCTCACATGACTTCCTTCGAAAAACTGTGAAAAACCATTCCTAGGGAACCTTCCAATCTCTCTTCACACGTTTGGCGACACCCCAAACATTCCATTTCCGATTTGGTTCATTTTCCATCACATATCTGAGACCCAGTGACCCCTTTGAGTTAGCCTTCATCCATGCATTCACCCCGACCAAGTGACTCGGTCTTATCTCGAGATCTTCATCTTCTCTCGCCACCTCTAGTTGGCCCTCCATGAAAACCCCAAGTTTATAACCTTTATAATGAGCTCGCGAGCTCTCCACACTTTTTCCCAATGCGAGAACTGAACCATCTCACCGAGTTCAAATTAACTCGACTCCTAAAAATTCCAACCACCTCGCCAATCAAGTTGCCGAGCTATCTTACCTCAGAGCCAATTTTTTACCTTGGACCACAATATTTTTTCCCAAATTCATTTTTTTTAATTTCTCAAGCCATTGTGCCAAGGGGAACTAAGTGAGGTGCTTCGAGGGTCCTTTTTGTTTTTAGTCATTTTTTCTCATTTTGGGCGAAAGTGGGCTATCGGGGTCCATTTTCTCCTCAAGGAAAATGTGAGTCCCTACCAAACCTAGAAGATGAAAAGTTCCTCGGCTGATTTCAAGCTCTTAAAACATTCCCAAACACTTCCACAACACGAGATTACACATATAAACCATAGATTCACATGTGATGGCTCTATTTTGTGTTTGAATCCCATCCTCCCCTGTTGTCCAATTTACACGAGGGAAAAATGGATAACACCTTCCTTTGGGATTCAAGTTTATTTCTCTAAATATCATTATTTACATGTCATTAAAAAATTAAACATCCATGAACATGAATGAATTATAGAAAAACATTAGACATTTATATTTAAAATAAAGAATATATTATGTTTTACCCATACAAAAATAACATGACATCATCATCTAAAACCCTTATGAGGGGAATAACATAAAGAAAATATCATATCTCACTAGGAAGATTAAGAAACTTAGAAAATTCCATGGGATGTTACAGATAGGGAAGCCAATAAAAATGATGTAGGTATTTCGTAAAGGTGAATGTATTTGTGGAGATACATGCTTTAGAGAATGTTTGGTTTGCGTCTCCTCTAGTGGCATGCCCCATTGAATGGAAAATATGAAGAATAAAGTGTTGGTATTGAAGGATTTTGGGGTCACCATTATGGGAACATATGGGTTAGTGGCCAAAGGAGGAAAGAAATTCGGTGGTGCGGGAGAAGAAAACCTCTCACTAATCGGCATAAAGATTGAGGTTGATAAAATAAACTCAATAAGGCCAATGGAAGTGTGAAATATCAATGATGGTATTGATAAACTAAAATATGGATTTTAGGAGTTAATCTAGATATTATAACAATGAAATACATAGTATAAATTGAAATGTAGATTCTAACTAATTTCATTTGATTTTTGATTGAAATGAAATAATTGAAATAGGCGGGATAAGATACTAACCTGAAACTTACTTCCCTCATTGTGATTCTAGAAGCATAATGATGTTCAGATGAAACATAATATGATGGTACAACCCAAGAAATTGCAACGGATGAAGATTTGACCAGGTGGGGTGTCTCGAGAGAGGATCGAGTGCCTGTGGGTTCCCTAGTCTATAGTACAGAAACACTAGTATGGAGAATAGCTCATGACCTAAATCTAGAAGTGTCACTAGATCTTCACAATGTCTCGATCCTTGTCACAATAACTTCACTTCTCTTCTTGTAACCTGTAATGAAGATCTACCTGCAAAACCACATATAAAGCATCAAATACCTAAAAATGAAAGATGCATATGAAGGGGTTGGGTGACCTTAGTTGCGGCAATGATGGACTTACAACTAAGCACTACACTACATTCCAGACCCAATGTATTTTTGTGTGTTTATGTGTTAAATTATGTGCCTAGGGTTCCCTAACATCAATGAAACATAGATAGGGGTAAATATCTAGATGTAAAATGTAAAAGGTGGATGGAATAGAATGAATACAACCCTAGTTATGTAGTGTGTGTGATGCAATGATGCCCAAATGCAGTCTCTTACCTTAGTAGATACCTAGCCCTTGATAGTAGATAGTCCACCCTTAAGATAATAAGTGTTAGTGTAGGTTATTATTTATCCTTTTATTTATTTATTAGGATAATTATTACAGTTGTGTTAGCCCTACACTTTTTGGGTTATATTTCTTAGGTGAACTAGTTGTGTGGAGTTAGCTTACTAGTTTTGTTGAGTTAGCTTCTCAATTATGTGGAGTTAGCTTACTAGTCTTTTGGAGTTAACTTAACTACCCATATTAGTTTGTGTGAGTTCATCACCACTGATTTAGGTATTAGTTTCACTTCCCTCCTCCTATATGTGCATCTTTCTTATTGAGTAATTCAAGCCATTGTATTGTAATGTATTGAGCATTATGGATTATGATGGATTTTTATATATGGTATTTTAACTCTTCTATTTTGGTAATCTAATGTGGTGTGCTATTATCATCTTTTATCATGGCTTGGAACGATCTTCTTATTGTTCCTTTCATGGTATCAGAGCTATAGATGATGTAGACATCCATCTGTAAGTTTTTCTTTACAAACAAGGGTTTATTATTTTCATGTATTTAGAAATTTTTAGCACGTTGTTGAAGCATACATTTTTATGCAAAATGGAGTGAACCATTTAATTTGGAAAGTGCCAAAACCCTAGAATTGATCAAACTCAACCATGTTTTGACATAGTCAAATCTAGACATTTTAAAGGGTTTTTGGCACATTTCTCAAAAAATCTGCACAATTATGTATAGACATATTTTTGACTAAAAAATAATATCATATTTCTATGTTTTTGAGAAAATGTTTGGGTTTCTCTCTATTTTTGATACAGGTGCCAAAAAAAAAGATATTTGCAATCAAAGTTTGTATTAACAATTGTACTTTTCAGGTGCATTCTTTTATCCATTGGATATAAGTGTGTACCTTTCAGATGCATTCTTTTACCCTCTTTATATTTTGGTTTTGTTATCCACTAGATGCAGATTTGTAGCCCCTGGGTGCATTCTTTTATCCATTGGATATAAGTGTATATCTTCCAAATGCATTCTTTTACCCTTTGGATTTCAGTTTTGGATGTAGTCTTTTATCCACTTGACACAGATCTGTACCCTATAGGTGCATTCTTTTATCCATTAGATATAAGCATGTACCTTCTAGATGCATTATTTTACCCTTTGGATATTTCTATTTTTGATGCAGTCTTTTATCCACTTTGGATGCAGATTTGTACCCAAAAGGTGCATTCTTTTATCCATTAGATAATGACGTACACCCTCTCGAATACAATGATTTACCCTTTGGACATTTAGGTTTTGGGCATAGGGTTTTATCCTTTGGTCACAAGCTTTGTATTGTGTGGATGCACTCTGTTACCCTTTAGACATTTGGGTTTCACGTGTACCTTTTTTAAAAATATCAGCAATAAAATATTATTTTAATAGCAAACCTTCTAGAGCTCATAACTTTTAACCCGTAACTCGGATTAAGGTGATAGTTTTTTTGAAATTGTGTACTTTTTCGAGATATACGCATTGGTGAAATTTGTAAACACATATTTCAAATTTAAAAGGTAATTTTTCTCATTGTAATGTTTACACGCACTCAATTATAAAGTGCCAAATTTGGGAGGGTGTTGTAATCACTTGTGGACGTAATTTCGGTTGAGCCCGATGTCCTCAAATTTTGGGTGTTGCATTATTGTATCTATGGGTGTATGCATCTATATCTCTTTTTTGTTGAGATATTTTGGATATTTATTTTAGACACTTTATTTTTTTTTTGCATGTTGATATTCTCTCTTGTGGGGAGCTATTCGATGAAGCCTAGTGTTAGTTTTGTTGGTGTGTGGGATCCTATGTGTCCTCCACTCGCATATGGAGGGTCATCTCACATGGATTAGGTTTAGGGTTAGGTTTAGGATTTTCTTGTGTGTTATGCACTAGGGTTACTCAACACCCTATATGTACCCTTTCATTTCTGATTTATTAGTACGTCAAGACACTCCATTGTCTTTCCTCTATGTGTAATCTTTATTTCTGTTGAGCAAGTTCTTCCATTGTTGATCGATCCTTGTGATTATGCTAGAGCTATCATGATTCTGTTTGACTACAAATACTTCATGGTGCATCGTTTCTGATTCAATTCTCACAAAATATTTCATGGTATCGAGCTAAGATTAGGTAAATGTGCATCTGTCATCATCCGAGTTTCGCTTCTTGTTGGTCTTGTTTTTAACTCCTCGTGCATTTTTCGATAATTAGATTCGAGAATTTTATTGCTAACATATTTAACAAGTTGTTCTTGGAAATTTATTTTTCTTGTTGTGTTCTTCATGCATGTGCACATATCTCCTTAATATTTCAGGGGTTTTACAACTACATTTAGTTAACTGCACCTAAATCTTGTAGATCAGTTAAAATAAGAGGTTATTTTCTAGTTTTTTAAATGCTTTTTATTAACATGGAAAGTTTTAAGATCTCTATTTTTTTTGTTCTCTCTTTATTTTTTTTACATGGTGGTTTTACTGTAATACGGTTTAAGAATATCTAGTATCATTTGTGGTTTTCATGGTGTTGTGATTCACCACCGAGCTCCTACCACTGTCCCACTGAGCTCTCTCCAAACCGAGCTCCTACATACTCATGCTCAACTCCCGATCGAGGCTCATTTTTTTGGTGTGTTGTATTGAACCGAGTTGTTTTCCGGCTTGTGTTTTACCTGAGTTGTTTTCTACATGGATGAGTGTATTTTCCTCCGTGAAGCTTCCTTGCCTCACTTTGCACCAAGCTCATGCTCCTCTCGCCCTACTTCGAGTCGAATTCCTTGTGTTTCCCACCTATGAAGTCTCCCTCACCACATCCTTCCCTCGGCCTTGAATTGCCTCTAGCTTCCCTACCTCACTCACCATCACGAGCATGCACTCCCACCTCGGGCTTCATCCCCGAACGCATGTCGTCACTTTCTCCCAATGGCTACCTCCTCCTTACTTTCCTGCGCCCAACTCGAGATCCTCCTCAACTTCCGAGCCCAACTCGAGATCCACCCAACCATATCCACGCCGAGCCCAACCACCTCGAGATCCACGCCGAGCCCAACCACCCAAGCCAAGTGGGCATTTAAATTTATTTAAGGCAAGTTTTTAAAATTTCATTTTGGTGGGAATTTCTTTTAAAAGGGAAAGTATTTAAATATTTAATTAGGATTTAATTTTAATTAGATCTTAATTAGAGTTTCTATTCATAATTAATTAGATTTATTTATATTAAATCTATTTCTATTAATTACGATCTCTTCTTTTTCAATTAGATGTAATTTAAAATCGTCTTTTAATTAATGTTTTTTTATCGTTTAAAAAAGTCCTAATTGTTTTAAATTAGTTAAATTGAAAATTTCAAAACAGCTTATTTAAAGGCGGTATTCTCTATTTTTTTACTCATCGTGTGCTCAAGTGTGTAGTGACACTCTGAGCACCTATTTTCCTTCCAAGTGCTTTTCTAGTGTTCTGAAGATCATTGGGACTCATCTTGAGTTCATCTAAAACTTGTATTTACCCTTATTATTACTTGCGACTAGTGAGCACATCTCGCACATTTTGCAGCAGGGGGTCTCCTTTACAACGTGAGACGCCTTTTCTCACAACCAAGATTTGATTTCACCTCCTTCCTAGTTTTTTGCAAGTTCTACTTGTATACGATGTCACTTTGTTGCATTCCACGAAACACAATTGTGGTCTCCTCTCTTGCACGTTATTTTGCTAATTACAGGGTGAGTTACCAATCAGTATCAAGATGCACGCTCGTACGTGATTGTATTCAACACACTAACCTATAAAGTGCCGAAATATTTGGGGTCATTATATTGTCCTGGGTGGTTGTGATTCTTGAGTTTCTTTTTTGCATTCCTTCTCTCTCTCTTCACTATGGATGCACTTTCAATTCCTTTTCTTACGCCATTCAAAGTATTTGAATGGAGATTGAAAATTATTATGAAACTAAGGGGTAAATGGTTATCCCACATCACCATGGGAACTAAGACTGAACCAGATAATGACCCTAAAAAATCTACATGGTTAAACTGTAGTGACGAATATTTAGGTCTTCTTTACATGTCTGTTTCTCTTAACATGCTCTTCCACATTGATTCGTCTGAAACACCTAATTCTACGTGGACAACATTGGATAAAATGTTTGGACAAAAAGATGACATGAGAGTGAATGAGTTGGAAAACGAACTACTAGGGTTAAATCCTAGTGCTTTTGAAAACCTACAAGCATTCTTCTCTAAGTTTATCCACACTAGATTGTTGTTAAAGGAATGTCAAGTAGAGAAGAAAGATTATCAACTGATCTTGTCGATTCTCTCTAAGTTAGGTCCCAAATATTCTATCTTTGTGTCAAATTTTTACGCTACAAAAGCTACCTTGGGAAAGGATTGGAATATGCCCTCCTTTGATTGTTTTTCATTCTAACTCATTCAAGAATAGGAAAAACTCATTCAAATGGGGTCTCTCAAGTCCAATTCAAATGCCCTTGTAGAAAGTACTAGTAAGGAAAAGAAGATTGAAAAGAAGAAAGAAAGAAAGGATCAACCTAAGAAGGAAACCAAGACCAAAACTAAATTTAACACGAATGCTTTGACTTCTGAGCCTAGAGTATAGAAATAAAAGTTTTTGTGTTCTATTATACTGAAGCCTGGTCATAAAGAGCATATGTGTATGAGAAAACAAATTAATCACCTTACTCATTTAATTGAGAAAAATCAAATAGTTGTTCTTGAGTCTATCAAACAAAATGCTCCAAAGGCAGAGTCTTGTACTACAAAAGGGTCTAAATCTGATAAGAAGAAAGGAAAGGCCCTTGTAGCTAAAATTGGTCCTTCATCGATGTGGATTATAGATTTCGTGCCTCACACCACATGGCATCTTCACATGTTGAGTTCTCCAACATTGAGCCTTGTGGTATGTCCCAAATCATGACGGGTAATGACGTGACAGTGTCGGTTTATAGTATTGGATAGGTAGAGATGGATGGGGGAACATTCAACCAAGTGTTGACTGTTCCTGATCTCTCTACCAATATCCTATCAGTTTACCAAATTACTCCTCTTGGTGAAGGAATGCAAGTGGAATCTGGTCCTAACTCGGTGATTATTCGTAAGCTTAACGATGAAACTACGGTGGCTGAGGGAAAGGTGGATCACCATTCATGGATGTATACCTTTTCCCACTTTACTTTTGATTCTATGCCCACTTATTCGCTCACTCATCCAAATGAGGTTAGTAAGTTATGGCATGAGCGTTTGAGACATCTAAATTATCACTAACTTGAACAATTGAGCCAAAATGAAATGGTCAATGGGTTACCCTGCGTCAAGTTTTCTAAGGGTCTTTGTGAGGTTTTTACCCTTTGAAATCATCCTAAAAAGAACTTTGACAAAGGAAAATCCTGGAGAGCTACTCGTCCCTTGGATCTTGTTCACAGTGATATTTCTGGTCCATTTCCATCTCCTTCGTTTACTAGAGCTCTTTATGTGCTCACCTTCATTGATGACTATTCGTGATATACTTGGGTATATTTTATTAAGCTTAAGTCTGAAGTCTTTGAACATTTTCAAGACTTTAAGGATCTTGCTGAGAAACAGGTGGAACGATCTATCAAGGTTCTTCGAACTGACAATGGAGGTGAATATGTAAACAATAGGTTCATGGATGTTTGTACTTTTGAAGGGATCTCCTTGCAACATATACTTGATTATATCCCTTCGCAGAATAGAGTAGTAGAAAGAAAGAACCATACTCTTAAGGAGATGGCCACTTGTATGATTCACTCGAAGTCTCTTCCTCCACAGTATTGGGCTGAAGTCTTGAATTTTTATAATTACATTCAGAATCGTGTTTCATGCAAGGCGATAAGAGGGATGACACCCTTTGAAGCCTAGTTTGGATGTAAGCATGATGTTACACAGTTTTGAGTCTTCAGATCCAAGGCTATGGCTAGAATTCCCAAGAAGAAATGCAAATCATTGGAACCAAAATCCAAGCCTTGTATCTTTGTAGGGTATCCTGATGGCGTGAAGGGAAATCGATAATTGAATCCTACTTCTCATGATATTTATATTGAGAGAAGTGTTAAGTTCGATGAGTCTTCTTTGAATTCTACTTCTCTTCCTATTGAGGTTCTTGAGCTTGCTCATTCGGATTCTGACTCATCAAATGATGATTTTGTTGAGCGTGCTCCTCCTCTTGATCCTCTCGACCATCAAACCTTTGAGTCTTTCAATTCTGACAGTAGTGATGACAAGGAGTATGTCCCTTCTCACTTGAGTGACAAATCTTCTGACTCAAAACCTGATCCTCCTGGTTCTCTTTGGGCTAGGAAAACTTTGTAAAGTGTTAGAGATTTAGTTAGAGATACTTCGGATATGAGATGTACTCACTCAGATTTCATTGGACCCCACTCTTTCTTCACCTCTGCTTCTAATCCATAGTATTTCTGGGAGGCTTATGGTATTCTGAGTGGGATTCTACCATGGATGAGGAGTATTCCTCTCTCATGAAGAACGATACTTGGGATCTCACCCCTCTTCCGAAAGGAAGAAAAATCATTTGGTGTAAGTGGGTGTTCCAAACAAAGTATGGAGTAGATGGAGACATAAAAAATTTTAAAGTGCGATTAGTAGCTAAGGGTTTCTCCCAAATAGCTAGGGTTGATTATACTAAAACCTTTTCTCCGGTTGCGAAGATGACTTCTATTCGACTGACCCTTTTCATTACCATAGAAAACAGATGGAAAGTCCATCAAATGGACGTTAAGAGTGCCTTCCTTCATGGTGACCTAGAGGAAGATATCTACATGGAACAACCTTCGGGTTATGTGTATGATCCCTCCCTCGTTTTAAAGATAAATAAGTCTCTTTATATTATTAAACAAGCCCCTCGGGCTTGGTATGCCAAGATGAACTCCTTTTTACTTACATCAGGGTTTACTAGGTGTCACTCTGATCCAAATGTTTATATTCTACGGCAAGATGACTCCTTACTCATCCTTGTTCTCTATGTTGATGACTTTTTGATCACAAGAAGCTCTTCTGCTATCATTGATTCTATGAAGATCACCTTGGCCAACATGTTTTCCATGATTGACTTAGGTCTGCTTCATTACTTTATTGGGATCCCGATTTCACAATCGACTCGAGAATTTTGATTTCACAACCTAAGTATGCTCTTGACTTGGTTGCTCATTTTCATATGTCCGATTGCAAGTATTCTCCTATTCCTTTTCTTTACGGGGTTGTGTTGGTTTCGATTTCTCTACTCCCTTGCTTGATGGTACCCTTTATTGATAGTTGGTGGGGAGCTTGATTTACGTAACTCACACTTGACTAGATTTATCTTATGTTGTTGGGATCATGTCTAGATTCATTCAGGAGCCACATGAGCTGCATTAGAAAGTAGCTAAGTAGATCCTTCATTATGTTTGTCATACCTATATTGATGGCATTCACTATTATGGAGGGGTGGATATTGACTTGATTGGGTTCATAGATTATGATAGGGCCGGTGACTTAGATCATTGGAAATATACCTCTGGCTATAGTTTATCTCTTGGTTCATGTCCCATTAGTTGGTCTAGTAATAATTAGAATGCAATTGCGATATATTCTATAGAGGAAGAATACAGAGGAGTAGTTAATGTTGCCATAGAGGTTGTTTGGCTACAGGGTATTCTAAAAGAGTTTAGCATCCACTTTTGGCAGCCTACCATTATCTATTGTGATAGCACAAGCACTATCTCAATTTTCATAAATCCAATTCAACATCAATGGATGAAGCACATTACGATCCATATGCACTTCATAATAGAGATTATTCATGATGGTATCATCGACATTCAAGATACATTTAGACAAATTGATTAGATTGTAGATATATTTCACCAAAGTTCCTTCACTGAAGTGAAGTTTCTTCACTTGCGGTCTCTTCTTAGGGTGAGGTCTTATGTAGTTGCTCATCTTCTTCGAGCTATATAGTCCTTCTTTTCTTCTTCTTATAAGAAGATGTTGTTTGTATATGGGCACCTTATCGGCCTTTAGTCATCGGGCCCCATTGACACATCTTTCTTAGTTGTTTAGGAGTGTCTTCTTATTCTCATGCGAATCATCATAGTCACTACCCGGCTTCGATGAAGGGGGATTTTTGTGTGTGGGATCCTATGTGTCCTCCAACCACATATGGAGGGTCATCTCACATGGGTTAGGTTTAGGGTTTTCTTGTGTGTTATGCACTAGGGTTAGTCAACACCCTATATTTACCCTTTCGTTTTTGATTTATGAGTATGTTAAGACACTCTGTTGTCTTTCCTCTATGTGCAAGATTTATTTCTGTAGAGAAATTTCTTCTATTGTTGATCGATCCTTGTGATTACACTTTGGAGCTATCATGATTATGTTTGAGTACAACTACTTCATGGTGTATTGTTTCCAATTTGTTTCTCACAAACTCTTTCATGTTTTTCGGTGTTCGAGTAGTTGATTTTAAGAACTCATACAAATCTGCGGCGTCACTCTACCCATTCAACAATATGAGAGGGTATGGTGATGATGCTAACTCTTTGGGTTTCGTGTCCTTGCATTGTTACATGTTGATACTACTTCTTCAGGTTTCGTGTCCTTACCTTGTTACCTTGGATTTTCTTGGATTGTGGCACTCCTATTTATTTGGATCTTGTGTCATTGCCTTGTTGCCTTAGTTGTTCTTGGATCGTGGCACACCTATTTGTAGCAATTGATCAAATTATGTTTGGTGTTTTTTTTTCACTTTTGACATCACTCCATTGTGATCTCTCTTGCATGAAGCTATTACGGAAAATCCTAGTGTCTGTTGTTTTTTAGTTCTATGATCAAGCAGTGGATTTAAACCATAGTGTACACCACACTTCTTCAACATTGTATGAGTTTTGGAGCCAAAATTCTGAGGATATCTTGCAGCAAGATTTTTCTCTCTCTACTTTGTTATTATTGGTTTTGGGTACCTTGTGGTGTCTAATTTTCCCAGTTATTATACATGGGTACCTCATCAAGCCTTATTGTTGGGACCCACCATTTTTCACCCACCTAAGCTATGCTTATGGGAGGGAGTTAGTGTAGGTTATTATTTATCCTTTTATTTATTTATTAGGATAATTCTTACACTTTTGTTAGCTCTACACTTGTTCGGTTATCTTGTTTAGCAATGTACTAGTTGTGTGGAGTTATCTTACTAGTTGTGTTGATTTAGTTTCTTAGTTATGTGGAGATAGCTTACTAGTCTTTTGGAGTTAACTTAACTACCCATATCAGCTAGTAGGAGTTCTTCACCATTGATTTAGGTAGTAGTTTCACTTCCCTCCTGCTATATGTATATCTTTCTTATTGAGTAATTCAAGTCATTGTATTGTAATGTATTGAGCATTATGGATTATGATGGATTTTCATATATGGTATTTTAGCTCTTCTATTTTGCAAATCTAATGTGGTGTGCTATTATCATCTGAGATCATGGCTTGGAACAATCTTCTCATCATTCCTTTCAAGTAAGTATGTTATGCTTATATAGGGATCTATTGCTCAAATTTTAACACCAATGACTGACATGTTGACTAGTACCTAGGGGAAGGAGAGAGGAAATTACAAAGACCGAACTAAAAACTCTAAATTAGATACAAGTGCTACCAATACCATGGTGCATAAAATAAGGACCACGACACCCATGGGCATCCCGGTTCTACCCTAGGTACCCTAGTTAAATAATTGAGATGACAAATGACCAAATAATGACTCTTGAGACTCCTTGAGAGATGACCGAGTTGTGAAAACAATTGATGAATGTGCAAGACAAGTGAGGATGAAGACAAAATAACTAATGACAAGAATGGGGATAGGTCATTAGTGAATAATTTTCTTTCATGATATATATATATATATATATATATATGACATTATAAATGGAATAATAAGTGTGTGATTTTGTGACTCCATTTTCCCCACTTTATGTTGTTATTCGGAAAGCTTGGTAACATCAATTAGATAGAGATGTGTACACGAGAGAAATCCAGAGAATCCCATGTTGTATTAGAACACACAGATGTGGTAGTAAAAGCGTGCCAAAAGAACCATATAGCATTTTGAACCATGAATCAACATGTTGATCCATGCGAACATAGTGAAAATCATATTGTCATGATGACATATCTAAATGAGGGTGATGATAGATATGTTAGATGGTTGGCGATTTCAAATGTTGTATGATGACAATGAGATGGGGTGCGAGTGATTAGTTCCGACCTAAATGCATATACATGAATAATTGATCGGAGGATTTGGGCATCCCGCCACCGAGGAAGTGGGTAGGGAGAAAATTGTATTCAGGTAAGTGCATAAAGATGGGGGACACAATGGGGGTCAAAAGGGACATTTTTTTCCCGAAATCGGAAAACTTGAACTGCATTGAATAAGTTGTCATGCATATGCTCAAAATTTCACAAAGTGATAAGAATAAGTACCGTAGATATCGGAATCTAGTTTCTAAACTACTAATGTTTTTTTAAAATGGTTGAGATTAGGAGGGTCAAATGAGGTACCCACACAAAGTATGTCTATTTTTGTGTTAAAAATATAAGAACCTTTTGTCTCTGCCCCCATTTTTTCAGTTCTATATTTTTTTCAAATCCCTTTTGATATAAAGTTAGATAAGACCATGTACAAGGTCCCATTAATTTTTCATAATTCTTGGATGAATGTCTAATTTTTAATAATTTTCAAAGTGCACATAATCCCGAAAAATAAAATATTTGTGTATGCACCCCCATAACTTTGAGAAAAAGGTCATTTTTAGTTTTTTTAGTGCATGTAGAATAGAGTTTAGAAAAAACCACTTTTTTTTTAATTTGGATGAAAAAATCGTAAATTGTGCACCAAAATGTATGCATAGGTTTTTGCAAGAAAACAAGGCACTAGTAAAAGAAAATATGGATGAAAGCCTTAAACTAATCAGATTTTAGAAATAATTATGTCATCATTAAGGAAAAACCGAGCTTAATATCATAGTAGAATTTTTTTTTGAATATTATGTTTTAATGCATGAGATATTGGGGTGCACACATGAAATTTTGATGTTTTTTTGTCAAACATAGTTTTAAACATGTAAAAATAGTCCAAACATTTGGTTTAGTAATCCAAGGAAAATCGAATCTTATGGATTGGGAATTTCAAATCCAAAAAAGTGAAACGTGAGCATGTTATAATGTACTCACATTATAGCGTGCTCAAATTATAATGCATTCACATTTCAAAATGGTATGTGGTATATGTGTTTTTATGTACAAAAATAAATGTTTAGGGCTCAGGGATCAGGGTTTAGGGTTAAGGGCTTAGGGTTTATGGTTAAGGATTTAGGGTTTATGGTTTTATCTTTAGGATTTAGGTTTTAGTATTTAGGGTTTATGGCTCAGGGTTTAGGGTTTAGGGCTATGGGTTTAAGGTTTACGATTTAGGGTTTAGGGTTTAGGGCACAGGATTTAGGATTTAGGGTTTAAGGTTAAGGGTTTGATATTTAGGGTTTAAGGGTTAGGGTTTAGGGCTTAGGGTTTAACGATACCTTTCCAGGTGCAGCTCCCCTCTTAAGGATCATATTCATATTTAATGTATCATCATTAAAAAGGAAGCTTCCTATCAAATTGGCTATTCAAGATAACATGGAAGATGGGTAAAGAAAATGAAAGCTGGAGAATTATATTTCATTGGTAATTAGTAATAAGTATTAACAATATTAATATGTCTTCCGACTACGCAACTAGGAGGCCATGACAATATTAGGACCATATTTCCTAGTCTCATGCCTAGAACCATCATTGAGTCTATTTGTGCAAAATAAACATAACGATAGGGGTATGGCTAAGAACACAAAGGAGTTATCAATCACCTAGTAAATATTTCTTTTTAGTTTTGAATAGGATTCAGTTGGCCTATGGCTTAGTGACCTTCCTTTCATTGATAATTCCTTATATGATAAACTTATGGATGCTTTCAAAAGTTCCTTAAAAAGATAGGGGTAGTCATCAAGCCTAATGAAGGTTGTGATGTGATGTGTCAAAACTATATATTCACAAGAACCTCTTCTTCCTTGAAAGTCCCTAGTTTGTCTTAGTAATGATGTCTCCTTGTATCCAAGGATTGAGGACTACCAGAGTGCAATGTTAGGATTGGACATTCAAGAATGATCAAGCATCTCAATCGAATGTTGATGCACTGGAGAAACATTCTCAAATGTTGGAGTAATGAATCTTGGAAAATAAAATTATACCTCGAAACCCTAAACTATAAACCCTAAACCCTAAACATTAATCCCTTAACTCTAAAAACTAAACCTAAATCTTAAACTCTAAGCTCTAAACCCTAAACCCTAAACCCTAATTATTGATCCTTTAATCCTAAACCATGAACACTAATCAGTAAACCCTAAATCCTAAACCCTAAAAACTAAAACCTAAACCCTAAACCATGAACATTGATCCCTAAGTTCCCTAAACCATAAACTTTAAACCCTAAACCCTTAACCCTAAACAATCAACCCTTAACTATGCAACATTACCAACAAAGGATTTCCTACTAGTATTATGGTTGGATGAGGTTTGACTCTTGAGGATCATATTCATATTTAGTGTATCGACATTAAAGAGAGAAAATCTCCTGTCAAATTTGTTATTCAATATGGCGTGGAAGATGAGAAAAGAAAATGAAATATAGAGAATTATATTTCAAGGTAATTATTGCTAAGTATCGCAAGACTAATATGGCTTCCGGCTGCTCGACTTGGAGGGCATGACAATGTTAGGACCTTATTTCCTAGTCTCGTGCTTAGAATGAGTTTGCTTATACAAAATAAGAATAACAACATGGGAATGGATAATAACACACATGGGTTATCAATCACCCTGGAAAATATTTCTTGTTTAGTTCTCGAGTAGGATTCACTGGCCTATAGGTTAGTGACCTTCTATTCATTGATAATTCATTTTATAATAAACCCATGGATGATTTCAAAAGTGCTCTCAAAAGGATAGGGGTAGTTATCAATCCTAGTGAAGGGAGTGATGTGATTTCCAAACAACTTGAAATGTAAACAAATTTAGAGGTCATAACATGAATTTACAAATCTCTCTATCATTGTAAATGGAAGCCAAGTAACGATGTCTCCATGTATCCAAAGATCAAGGACTACTGGGATCTGTGGTAGGATTGGACATTCAATAATCATCAAGCATCTTAATCGAGAATGGCATTGGATGTGGAGAAACATTCTCAAACATTGGATTAATGCATCTTGGAAAATAAAATTGAACCTCAAAAATCCTCTCAAATTGCCAGTCTAGGTCGTGTTCTTGGTCTTGTTTCTATTTTGAGTTTTGGTTCTAGTTGTGGTCATCAAATATGGAATTTTTAGGAAAGGAATCCACACTTGAATAATTATTCCCATTTAGATTGTTGGAAATGCTAATGGCAGTGGCAGTGCCTATGGAATTCAGTTGGTGGAAGGTGGGGTTGTGCCCTTGTTGGTTTTTTCTCATGGCATCATTGGTAGCCTTTCTAGTATTATCAGAGAGAACTCCCCATGCTTGTGTGATAAGTTTAAAATCTCCCTCAACTCCTGGGAACTTATTTTTATCAGGATGTAATAACAAGGCTAGTTTTAGTGGGTATTAATAGAAAAAGAAAATAATTTTGATTGGAATTACTTACGAAATGCATTCCTTTGCTTCAATCTTATATTTATAAATGCAATTCGTCTTTCCAAGTTCTCCATATTTTCCAAATTTGGGTTGAATTGACATTATGGACCTCTAAAAGTGTGAATAAAATGGTGATTTCATTTCCCCCAACCTTTCTTGAAGTGAATTTAAACGAAATGAAATTTGGAATTTGGAGGTGGCACGTGGTAGACACTTGATTGTCCTACCACAAATTTACTTATTGATGATTAATTGTTATTAGTTGGATTTATTTTCCATTATTATGATAAGTGGGTTTTTGAGATTACCAAATCACTATCAGGTTTATTCATGAGAATACAATTATTATTGTGGCACGGTTGATGCAACTCCTTAAAGCCTCCCATAATTACAAATACCTCTCCTACGAAACCCCATACAAGTGGATATATGTTAACCAAACTTGTCATACCTCCTTGAGATTGAGAAGGGTGTTTAGGGATGCTTTTATCTTGCTTGAAGAGTTTACAATGTAGACAAACCAAGAAGTGACCAATGAACCTTGCTCTTGTGCAATGTAAGGGAAATTTTGGTAAAGGCAAGTGAGAGGAGTATTTGGATGAATGTTGAGCAACTAGATGAGTGAAATAGGTGGTTTAGTTGTCTGAGAACATGATGGAATCCTAAAACTCCTACAAATATCAATAACAAATCAATAACACATCTAAATCTCCTACAAATATCAATAACCAATCCAAAAGGCCCAAAAACCTAAACAACGCCTATATTCTTTCACAAAATAGATATCGATTGTATAATTTAAACCCTAAAAGCTTTAAGGTTGAATACTAAAATCCTGAAAAATACATATGTATTGACCAGATTAGAATATGAAAAACTATCTTCTAAATCGTGACAGATGGAGTTGTGAGACTAGTTCCATAAGGTGCAGAGTGACCCTAACATCTTATATTTACTAAAATAAATTTAAAGTATAAGTTTACTTATACTTAAACATTTATTTTTGTACATAGAAGCATGCCTCAACCACATATACTACATAGCACACAGGAACGTGAGTGTGCTATAACGCGCTCATGTTTTAGGCTTGGTAACAACCAAACCTAATAATTTAGAACATGCTCGTGCTTTAACCAAATGCCCTAGGGTTTTCTTAAAATTAGATTTATGTCCACTTTTTGGCCCCCATCTTTGTGCATAGGACCTATTGTTCAATCTCTAACTATATCCTAAAGATATAACTGTTGTAGATGGAATCAAATCAAATATTTGTGGGTTTTGGATATAATAATTTTGATCAAACATTTAACCCAGTATAGGAGTGTTATAGGAAAGAAAATCTTAACCCCACTCCACAACTATTGCTGCAATGTGATGGCTTCTAAGTTAGGTCATTCTAGAAGTAAACAAATTTTTTATGATGGTTTCCATGTTAGGTCATATGGAAGTAATCGCAAAGTGTAGAATAACTTCCCAAGTTAGGTCATTTAAGAAAGTAATGCATGTACCTCCCGAGTTAGGCCATCTAGGAGGCCGATTCGTTGAATTTTTATTGATTATATGATTTCGATTGTTAGAAATTTGAATGCATTGATTGATTGATTGGTTACTCATAGAGAGATTTTACGCTAGTTACCTCTAGCTTAGGCCATTAAGGGGAATCAATATAAATTAGTGAAATATCACATGGAAAGGTCTTAACATTTGTCTCGTAAAGGTTAGTTCATTAAGGGGAATTGATGAAATGTCGCATAGAAGAAATATATGTTTGTTACCCCTAGATTAAGTCATTAAGGGGAATTAACAGTGAGATGTCGTCATGCAACGATTTAGTAAATGTTTAATAATAATGATTTGATAGTGTTGATTGAAAACATGGTAATGTAAGGTGGATTATAGGACAACCCTAATGATATTCCCCACTTTCAATGAAAGGGGAAGTGCTTTGAGAAGAACAAATGCTAATCCAAAAGTAAGCACAAAATAGATAGAAAGTGATAGAAAGTGAGATAATGTGTGTGTAATGTGTATTTTACGGTGATAGGAATAATTCTACAAAAAAATCATAAATGGGGTACAAATTGGAGTATAAACGCTCAAGATATGAAAAATAGTGTGGTGGGTAATAGTTGTGAGAATAAGCACGAAATAATGACTATAGTAAAGTACATAAAAAGAAACTATAAGTATTTAAGTAAAAAAAAATTTAGTCACTTCATTTGTTGTTTACATGATTGTGAGATTGAGCATGAAGTGAGTGAAAATTTTGCAAGTGAGAACAACATGTCCTAGCCGATATGAGATGGTGGCAACTACCATACCCTCACATACAACAACAAAGTTGGTAAGTGTGTTGTTTTTTGAAAAATGTACGGTGAAGTAGTCATTTGTGTTGAGATTTTTACTTTTCTCAATTTCTTAGACTTGAACAATAGCGATGAGGGTGATGTTATCCATTTTTTGCAACCTCTTGCAAATGGATTAACCTTCAAGAGGTCAAAGTAGTAATAGTTAATGGAAGTAGTCTACAAGGGATCTTGCAGCTCACCAACTCACCGTGGCGAAGGTTTGGAGTAGGATTTTCATTAATGGTTAGCTGGAAAAATAAATGGATTGTCACCTATTTTTAGATGAACGCATCATCATCCTTCCCGTCGTGCACCAACACCATTCTTCTGTTCGCACGACAATTTTCATCTTCTTGACATGCATCAATCATGCATTAACATCCTCCCTATCGCACACCAAGGTGTTCCTCCCCATCACGCACTAGCGTCTTCCCCATCACACATCAAAACCTTCCCCGTCACGCATAAGTGTCTTTCCCATCGTGCGTCGGTGTCCTCCCTTTTCATGCGTCAATCATTCCTTATTGATGTGCGATAACATGTCTTCCTCATCGCCGCCACTTTCTCGTCACATGTCGGTGTCACTTCTGTCTTGTGTCAAAATCCTTTTGTTGACATGCGTCACCTCCTCTTGTTTTTCATGCAACAACATTTCTTCTTGTCATACGATAATCCTCCTTATTGTCAACGGTGATTAAAGTGTCCTTTTCATGCGTCATCTAGTGATTTTTTTCGAGTGACAACAAAGACTTTCAGATACGACCGAGCATTAATGAAACCATAAAGGGTAGTTGAACAACCATATTAATGAGGTATGGTTACCCATACCTCCGTATAGGAACTTAATGAAGGATATTGGTTGGTGGCTCCTTTTCTCTCTATATATGTAAATTCCCCTCATTCGAGGGGGAGAGATTTCAAAATTGTAATGGAACTCTACCAAAATGGTTCCAGCACTTTTGTGAGTTGCGGGCCTCAAATTTATGCATTTTGTGAAGGATTCTTTCCTTGTGACTATATTGTAATGGATTGTGCATTATTTCAAGAAATAAAATTAGTGCTTTGTGGATTTTCTTGCCTTCTATTATATTTTGTAGGTATATTGTGCATATCATGTTCATTTGCAGGGCTTAGATTTGTTGTGTTCCATGAAATTGGAGGTTTGAATGTGTTTCAGGAGGCACTTTGTTTGTCCTATCCTTCCTCATTTTATCAACTTTCACTCACTAGGAATCTCTCTAACCCTTTTTTGGTGCTATCACCTCTCTTAGTTTAGGATTTACTTTTTAATGTATTTCTCTTCCTCTAGTCCCTTGGAGTTGGTACATTAGGAGTAGGTTAGCATTAGAATAGGTCAGGAACCATCCTTCTATGGAAGTTTGTCTCAATTGCAAGGGTCCCACACCTTGAGACAATCCCATGTTAGTCAAAAGTAGGGTTTTTTAATGTGCAAATACTAGGGTGTTACTTTTCAGACATAACAGTTCTAGCATGCCCAGTGGGACCAGAGATCAATATTTCAGTTTTATCAAGATTGGGTGTGTGTCTTGGTAAATTTCAAGGCTTTATAGGAACACATCTCGGTGGCTCCGTCCCTCAAATCCAATGGTTTCAACAGCCCAAGTTTTTCAAGTTCATGAGAAGAATACAAACAAGGTCAAGAACTAGAGAAGAGGGGCTATTTTTCTATCTACATCTATCCCTAGATAGAGCAAGAAGGGGATGAAGATCTTAGAGGTCTCCATCTCCACCAAACATGACATTTTTAAAACCTCCTTCGGAAGGCCTTTTGTTCAATCAACTAGAGTTCTCCAACCAATCAAGATGGAGAAGCCCAATCCCTACGTCAACTTCACTGGCAGCATCTCGCTTGCTCTCAATGCACAAAATACAGTCCTAGTTGCAACATTGAAGAACATTCCATTATTCACTGGAGAGAACCAAACAACTCCAATTGACCACATCCAAGACATTGTAAATGTATGTGTAATTCATGAAATTACTAAAATGGACATTGTTATTAAGTTGTTGGCATCTTCCTTCAAAGGTAAATCTTTGTAGTGGTTCAGAAGTTTAACAGCAGGGTCTATCGAGAATTGGGATCATTTGTGCACAACTTTTCACAATTAATTTTGAGTAAAGGGGGATAATCTGTCTTTATTGGATAAATTGACAACAATCACGAGGGCCCCTAATGAATAGTTGTCTGATTTACACTTTAGATTCCAGCATACGTGGGATAGGATTCCATTGGCCATGAGGCTGAAATCTAAAGGTGCTTTTCTATACTTCCTTAAAGATTTAAATTGTGATATTACCATGATGATTAAATCAATGAGAGGTATACTTTACCCATGAGTCTATATTATTACTATTAGAGATGATAATTTCCTAATTCAAGCTAGTAAACTTGCACCTAGGCCACCTATACCTCTATATCTAGAACTAGGAGCTCAAAGCACTAGTAAAGCACCCACATTAGCTCCATTCCTGTCCCAAGAAATCATAATTTAACTAAATCTTATACCTCATCTTCTAGCACTTCAAGTGAGCTCCAAGAAGTCATGAATAAATGGCATAACTTGGGTAATGAATTAGTGATACATAAGAGGCAACAAGCTCAAAATTTCAGATCATATTAGCCTCAAACTCAAACCAATAGACCTTGATATCAGCCTAATAGGCCACCTATTCAAGCTGCAAATCGAACCAGGTTAAGTCCCCTACTAATAGACAATTCTATCCTTACAATCCTAATGTTGCATCCACATCTAGAACCTTGGTACCAGTGCAAAATAACATGGCTCAGGAATATGATTGGTGCTTTCCATGTAATCAACCTCATAACCAATCAATGTGTTTCAATGGTGCTTTGAATTAAGCTCTTGTGGTGACAACAATGGGTGTCGAACAAGAGATAGGCCAAGAAGGAAATAAGTAGTAGGAAGAAGCTTAGCAAGAGGCACCTCCAAATGAGACCACACTTTTCAATTGTTAGGTTGAAGATTTATGCACGGTATAAATCAACCACCTTCTCAAAGTGTAGCAGCTAATACATGGTCCAAGAAAAGGAATATTGTGTTAGGACATAAGAATTAAAATATGCGTAATAATCCTTTACTGAGAATCGCAACAGCAGTGAGAAACTAATATGCGAAAAATATTAAAAATCTCAAATAAAAGTGTAGAATAAATAACACCACAAAGAGAGAAGAGATTTAACATGGTTCACCCAATTTGGGCTACGTCCACCAATAATCACTTGCTCGCATTTTATTACAAGCCTCCACTCTCTCAATACAACACCCAGATCTGTTTGGAGCTATGCTCAACAAACTCTATAAATTCACACTGAATTCAAAAACATTTGCAATACATTTTCTTGTATATCTATCATATGCATAAGACCATATAAATAGACAATCGCTTAAGTAGTTTTACAAAACCATGGGTATCAAACAATGGGTAAAACAAAAAACCGTCCCATAAACCTATGGGTAGTCAAGAGGTGGTTTTACAAAACAATGGGTACCGAAAAAACCATGGGCATGTCATCACCAATCTGGCACTATGATAATTCTTCACTGGGAACTCCTCGTGCTATGATTATTTACTAATTCACAGCCTTTAGTTTGGTGGATGTAATCTAGAAACAAAACAACAACATAACACAAGAATACCATCGACTATGATAAGACAGAATGATGACAAATCTGAAATATCAAAATAAATTATAATATTAACATGAAATCATATAATCTCACCCATGAGGTACTTCAAGTGTTATTGACTTCACTTGCCTTTCACCAAGACTATGGGAGAAACTTTACAATTACACCTCTTAATGGCTTCTTCAACACACCTTTAAACTGATGGCTTCCTTCGCACACTTCCTACAATATTTCTCACTACTTCCTTCTATGCTAAATGAGGGGGGTAGCCTCTCTATTTATAGAACTTCCAGGCTTATCCATCTTATCTCTAAGATAGGATAAGAAATCCACTCTGACGAATCATATTCCATACCTTAACTCTTATCTGTACATGTAAGCTTATCTTCTAAGATAAGATAAACCTTATCATTTTACATGGGTTCCACATTTTTAGACTTTTTACAAATAAAATACACAAAATATTTATGACCTCACTCCTTGTCCTTATTACCAATATAATATTTCTAATTCCTAATCACGTAGACCCTACTTCTCTAATTACCCAAACTTTGACATTTTAACATTACCGGACCACTTACGACAAATATTTACTTTTTACAACATTCCTATTGTACTTTAATCATTACCGTACTCCACATTATTGGCAAAAGACTGCATCGATAGCACCGTTATCTTCTATCAGACACTACTACTAATTATACTTAACAACATCCTATTCCTAATACATACATTAATGAAATAGAAATTATGGAGGAAAATTTTAGTGTCGACAGGTGGCCCAAAAACAGCCCATAACGGTTACCCATTACCCATGCATTAATAAACCACCCGTGAAAATTTCTTTGAGGGCTTCACCCCAAACCCCTAACCCGCTCACCGGCGAGCGGGACCACCGTAAAAATACCCGAGTGTAACACATAGAAGGTGTACCACACTCTAACATGAAAATAGGCTCCACAAACATAACAATCTCCCACTTGGAGACTGATTTCCACTGAACAAGCTTCTTAACCCTTCACTGTCATCAACGAAGGCCAACCAAAGCTAAACATGGCTTTAGTTTATCCTTGTGACCACCTTGGTCATCATGTCTGCGAGGATTCTCGACAAGTATGAATCTTCTCCAACTTCAACTTATCTTCCTCCAAAGTTGTCCTAATGAAGTGATATCTCAACTGTATATGCTTCATCCTGGAGTGGAAAGCAGAGTTCTTAGCTAGGTGTATAGCACTCTAACTATCACTATGCAGCTTAGATTCCTCCTGCTTATGCCCCAACTCCTCAAGAAATTGTTGTAACCAAATCATCTCTTTTCTTGCCTTTGTGGCAGCAACATACTCATCCTCCGTGGTTGACAAAGCCACCAGCTTCTGTAGTCATGAAATCCAGCTCATTGTTGTCCCACCTACAATATAAATATAACCTTTCGTGCTCCTCCCGGTGTATCGCATCTCTAGCCATGTCTCGAATCTACATAACCACGTAAAGTGGTGTCTAATCCACTATAGAACAAAATTGTGCCCATGGTTCCTCTCAAATACCAAAGGATCCACTTTACTGCTTACCAATGCTCTTTACCTGGATCACTCATAAATCTACTCATAGCTCCCACTACATGGGTAATATCAGGCCTAGTGCACACCATAGCATACATCAAACTACCAACTACTAATGAGTAAGGTACCTTGGACATCTGGTTTCTTTCCTGCTCTTTCTTAGGACACTGCTCCTTTGATAACTTAAAATGGCCTAGCCAAAGGAGTCCCAACCGGTTTAGCATCCTGCATGTTAAACCTATCCAATACCTTCTTAATGTACTCTTCCTGAGATAAATTTAGCTTCCATTCCTTCCTATCTGAGTTATCCTCATACCAAGGATTTGTCTGGCTGCCCCCAAATCCTTCGTATCAAAGGATTCACTTAGTCATTTTTCTTGAGTACTTTTATTTCCTACATATTTTTACCTGTAACCAACATGTCATCCACATATAAACATAGGATAATATAACTTCCATCCTCAAATTTCTTTTTATACATGCAATGGTCAGAATGACATCTAATATAACCTTGCTCCATCATGAAGCTATCAAACTTCTTATACCATTGACGTGGAGCTTGTTTCAAGCCATACAAGCTCTTCTTCAGATTACACACCATCTCCTCTTTAGCTTTGACCTCATAGCCCTCTGGTTGCTGCATATATAGTTCCTCCTCCAAATCACCATGGAGAAATGTTGTCTTTACATCTAACTGTTCTAAGTGCAAGTCTTCTACTACCACTATTCCAAGAACAGTTCTAATAGAAGTCATTTTTACTATAGGAGAAAATATCTCATCAAAATTTATACCTTGTTTCTATGCAAACCCCTTGACCACCAACCAGGCCTTCTATCTTTTCTTTCCTCCTTCTTCGTCTTTAACTCTGTGCACCCACTTGTTCTGCAATGCTTTTTTTCCTTCCGGTAGCTTCACCAAATCCCAAGTCTGGTTCTCAATGAGAGACTTATGCTCCTCATCCATGGATTGCTCCTAGTTCTTATTGGCATGTACATGCATTGCTTCATCAAAGCTCTCTGGCTCTCCACTATCAGTGAGTAATAAATAATAAAGAGAAGGAGAAAAATGTTCAAGTTCTTTTCTTACCCTAGAAGACCTCCTCACTGTAGGATTTTGGGGTTCCTATTGAGTAGGTTTCTGAATTGATTCATGGGTCACTTTCCCATCCGGAAGATCCTCTACCACTGCATATTCTTTCTTGGATTCTTCCCTATTTTCCTACAACTATTGCTTATACATGACTTTCTCATTAAATACCACATCCCTACACCAAATGATTTTCTTGTCCTTAATACTCCAACATTTAAACCCAAAGTCATCACCACCATAACCAATGAAAGTACATATTTATGATTTAGCCTCTAGCTTGGTCCTATCATCCTTATCTATATGAACAAACACCTCACATCCAAAGACTCTAAGAAATGAATAATCAACTTTCTTACCATACCATGCCTCCTCAGGTATGCCTCCATCTAAGGCACTTGAGGGTCCTCTGTTTATCAAGTACACAACTGTGCTCACCGCTTCTACCCAAAAAGAAAGAGGCAGTCTTGCATGTAACCTCATGCTCCTAGCACGTTCCATTATTGTTCTGTTCATCCTTTCTGATACCCCATTCTGCTGTGGAGTTCTTGGACTGCATCTTTTACCTCAGGATTCCATTCTTAGAACAAGAATCATTAAATTCATTGCTTTAATACTCCCCTCCATTATCTGACATGATACATTTTAGCTTAAGACCTCTTTCATTCTCTACCAAGGCTTTCCATTTAACAAAAGTTTCAAATACATCAGATTTGTTTCTAATACAATAAACCCAAACTTTCCTTGTTGCATCATCAATAAAAGTAACATAATAAATTGAACCCCAAGAGATTATACAGAGCCGGCCCCACACATCGAATGTACCAGCTCTAACTTACTCTCTTTCTTCGTAGGTCCAACGTTGAGAAACCTTACTCGCTTTTATTTCCCATATATGCATTTCTCACAAAATCCCAAATATGTTTCGTATATCCAAGAAAATTATTCTTTATGATGTTCATGCCCTTATGGCTCATATGACCGAGCCTATAGTGCCATAATGTTATATCTGCATCTGAAGCCACAAGATTACAATCATTAGTACTATTAGTGGTTAAATACAAGGTTCCAACCTTCTTACCTCTTGCCACCAAAAGAGCACCCTTGGTAACCTTCCAAGAGTTAGTAAATATCACAATCTGACAACCATCACTTCCCAATTCTACTGCTGATATCAAATTTCTCCTTAATGTAGGCACATGTCTGAAATCCTTCAATAGCCATGTATTCCCATTCTACATCTTAACCTAAACAGAAAATTTTCCAACTATACTGCAAGGCTCATCATCACCAAGAAAAACATGCCCAAAATCCCCTTGAACATAATCAACAAAATAATGCCTATGTGGAGTAGCATGAAAAGAACCCCCTGAATCTAAAACCTAAGATTCAATAATATTATGCAAAGAAAGAATCAAAGCATCCTGACATACATTACCCGATTCCACATTTTCCTCCTTATTTTCTTCCTGTTGTTTCTTCTTGTCTTGAAGCTCCCAACAATCCTTCTTTGCATGCCCAAAATTTCCACAGTTCCAACATACAATCTTGCTCTTGGATTTTGACCTTGCCCGATCTTTCGATTTTCCACGGTTTCCTCTATTCTTTTGTCTCCCTCTAGTTTCCACTGTCAAAGCATTCCCTGAAGTAGAAGATTCCCAGAGCTTTTTCTTCGCATTTCCTCACTTAGAATCACCCCTACAACATCCTCAAAATTCAACTTCGAGTTAGCTGGAACCGAGTTACTTACCGCCATTACCAAGCTATTCCAAATTTCAGGTAAAGAGCATAGAATTAATAAATCCCTAACTTCTTCATCAAATTCTATTGTAACCAAAGCTAGCATATTCACAACCATATTGAAATCATTTAAATTATCTGCTACTAAACTATTCTCATACATCTTCATATTAAACAAATTTTTCATTAAAAATATCTTGTTAGAGGCAGAGGGTTTTCATACAACTTCCCTAATGCATCCATTAGATCTTTTGTAGTCTTTTCCTTTGAAACATTAAATAATACCAAAGATGAAAGACACAAATGCTAGATCATTCCAAGTTCCTTCCGATCCAAAAATCCCATTCCACTTCTTTCATACTCGAGGGTTTGTTCACCTTCTCGAAAACGAAGTATAAAGATCCTTCCGATAAAGGTAATCTTCCATCTACATCTTCCAAAGACTAAATTATTCCCGTTGAATTTATCAACCCTAGATCTTCCATCATCTGCCATAGCTCCCACTCAAGATAAAACTTTCCCTGCGATTCAACACTTGAGAAAAACCAAACCAGGCTCGATACCATTGTCGAAATAAGAGATAAAATATGCGAGAATAATCCTTTACAGAATCGCAACAATAGAAACGTGATATGCGAAAATATTACAGATCTCAAATAAAAGTGTAGAATAAATAACACAACATAGAGAGACAAGATTTAATGTGGTTCACCCAATTTGGGCTACGTCCACCAAGAATCACTTGCTCAGATTTTATTACAAGCCTCCACTCTCTCAATACAATACCCAGATCCATTTGGAGCTATGCTCAAGAAACTCTATAGAATTCACACCTGAATTCAAAACACATCTGTAATACATTTTCTTATATATCTATCATATGCATAAGACCATATAAATAGACAACTACTTAAGTAGTTTTACAAAACCATGGGTATCAAACAATGGGCAAAAAAAAAAAACGTCCCATAAACCTATGGGTAGGGTGGTTTTACAAAAAAATGGGTACCGAGAAAACAATGGGCCCAAAAACAGCCCATAATGGTTACCCATTACCCATGAGTTAATAAACCACCCATGAAAATTTACTTCAGGGGCTTCGCCCCTGAACCCCCCTGACCCGCTCACCGGTGAGCGGGACTACCGTAAAAATACCTGAGTGTAACACATAGAAGGTGTACCACACTCTAACATGAAAATAGGTTCCACAAACATAACATATTAGGGAAGGAAAGTCATCCAATTCAAATGATCTGCAGCCTCCTATTACTCCACAAGGTGTTAGCAATCAAAGTGTAGCTCTTAATGTGCAAGGTTATCCCAAGCCACCTTCTAGACTAGCTCAATTACCAGTTATAATGACCCATGTGCAAGAGAAGAATGTGCGGGCAAGGAGCAAGAAAAGAGATAACTCTTCTCCCTTCAACATCATTGAGCAAATGAATAAAATGAATGTAAACATCTCAATGTGGGAATCATTGGCTATCCCAGGAAAAAGAGACCTATTGCAAGATGCTATGGCTAATTGGTCGGCATCAAATCAGCCATCCAAAGAACAAGAAAAAGTTCTTACCAATGCAGCTCAACAAAGAGAAAATCAAGGAAGCCACCAAGGTAAAAATTTGAAGCCCCCACCATTCTATATCTCATTGATCATTGGAGATAAGTTAGTACATAATTGCATGATTGATTCGGAAGCAAGTAGCTCAGTCATGCCAAAATAGATAGTTGATCAATTGGGCCTTCAATATGAAGTCATCTCTAAGGGTGTGGTGTAATTGGATGGGACAACAATAGTAACAATGGTTGGAGTAATAAAAAATTTGAGCCTCACATTACATGCATGTCCCAACGTGATCAGTATTGCAAGATGTATCACTCATAGGCTTGCCACCACTCCTTACAAATTGTGTTCGTCAAGAGACTTCACTACTAAATTTTGAGGCTATTTGTCTGCTGATTGGTCACACATGTTATTTAGAACAAGGTATGGAGCTAAGGCTATAATCTGGTCTGAACCTATTACAAATTTCCATATTGAGCTTCATGTATCAAGCCCAATCAATGTGAATTACTCAAAATTTGATCAAGAGGATTGCCCAAACATTCAAGAAGTAAATACCAAAGTTGGGGGCATCCCAGATTTGACTCTTGATGAATGGGAAAACAAAAGTCATGGATATGATCCATACAAGGAAATAGAGGAGGATGAGTTGGGAGTTTATTGTTTACATGAGGAAAACCCACCTCTTCCTAGCCTCACCAAACTGGATGATAATGATGATAATGGAGTATGGAAGATATTATTTGATGGCTCAAGGAGTAGGCAAGGCGCTAGAGGGGGAGAAATGCTCTTATCACCACAAGGTATGAAGTACTACTCAACTTTTTGTTTTTAGTTTACTTGTTCAAACAATACGGTGAGTATGAGGCTTTGATACATGGATTGAATTGGGTAAGAAAGATAGGTATACAAAACTTGCAAGTGTTTAGGGATAGTGAGTTAATCATCAACCAAGTTAAGGGAAAACATGCTACCAAGAATGATCTACTAAAATCCTACAAGCATTGGGTATGGGATCAAATTGATGATTTTGAATCATTCAATATTCAAGCCATACCGAGGAAGAAGAATGAGGCTGCGGATAGGCTTGCAAAAATTGGAGCAACATTTGATGTTGTGGACAATATCAAAAGAGATGAAGAACAGCCACACATTCATGTGATTGTGAGGCCAGCTGTACTAGATAATAACATGAGTTGGTAGGTATTTGAGAATGATCGACAGATCATTAATTTCTTATAGGAAGAGGTTGAGTTCTCTTCAAGAAATCAGGACAGATTAGAGTAGTAGTATGGGGATCAAGTAGTGTAGCTATGGACAAACAAGCTTCCAAAAGGCTTAGTTACATTGGAGTCCATCTTCAACCGAATGATCAATTTCGTAAAGAGAAAGCCAACATTTAGGTCAAAAGTGAGGATTTCGATCCAATTTCGGTTGGAGAAGGAAAAACACTTCAAATTGGCAAGGTAAGCACTGAACAAGAAAAATATGAATTCATAAAACTTTTCCAAGAATTTCCAGATGTATTTTCTTAGAGTTATGAATATTTGAGAGGGTTTAATCCAAAATTGGCACAACACACCATTGAGCTAGATTCGGGAGCTAAACCCATCAGGCAGAAGAAAAGGCTATTCAATCCTCATATCAAGCCTCTCATGAAAAGGGAACTGAACAAACTCATTGAAGAAAGCATCATCTTTCCAATCAAGCACTCTTCATGGGTAGCAAATTTGGTGCCGGTTAGGAAGAAAAATGGGGAAATTAGGTTATGTGTGGATTTCTGAGACTTAAACAAAGCCTCTCTCAAAGACCACTATCCACTTCCTTCCATGGAGAAAATCTTGCAAGTAGTAGCTGGATCAAAAAGGTTTTCACTTTTAGATGGCTACTCGGGCTACAATCAAATCATGGTGAAAGAAGAAGACTAGTTCAAGACAACCTTCACTATGAAGTGGGGCACCTATGCTTATAAGAAGATGTCATTTGGACTGTCAAATGCCAGAGCCACTTTCCAAAGGGCAATGGATATAGTTGATCAATAAGATGGTTCTTTTTATCTAGATGACATCACTATATTCTCCAAGAATGCAGCAAGTCACCTCTTTCACCTTAGACAAGTGTTCTAAAGATGTAGAATATTTGGAGTGTCTCTGAATCCAAAAAGTGCATATTCTTAGCTCATGAAGGCAAGCTCTTAGGCCACATCGTGTCTAAGGAATGGTTGGTAATTGATCCAGAGAGGGTAGAAGCCATTCAAGCATTATCATTTCCAAGTCACAAGAAGGCTCTCCAAATATTTTTGGGAAAATTAATTTTGTTAGGAGGTTTTTTCCTAACTTTGCCCATCTTTTCAAGCCACTAATGATGATGCTAAAGAAGACCATGGTTTTCAGATGGATTGCTGAAGGAAGAGAAAGCTTTGAAGCTATAAAGCAAGCCATTACATAGGCTCCAACCCTCATAAATCTATATTTCTCAAAGGACTTCATCTTATATAATTTTGGAGGTACGGATGCAATATATTCCATACTAGAGCATCCAAATCAAGAAGGACTGGAGTAGGCTATCGCATTTTTCAGCCAAATCCTTTAGGATTACGAGGTGAGATATTCATTCATTGAGAAGCACGTCCTTTCGTGATTAGAATTTTAAATAAATTTAGGAATCTAGTGTCAAATAAAAAAATTCATCTATTAGTTTCACATGCTGGTGTAAAATATTTTCTTTTGAATAAGGACATTAATGAAAAGAGGGTTTTTGGATAACCAAAGTCATGGAATATGATATTGATAAAAATGTTACCAAATTAGTTAGAGGAAAAGGGTTGTGTGAGAAGCTAACTTCTAACCTACACGCTGAATCAAGAGAGGAGACAGAAGCTGTCCTAATATTGTAGAATGAGAAAAAAACAACCAGCTAACGATGCACCCATTCCATGTTGGACTCAAGATTTGGTGCATTATCTCCAAATAGGTTTATTCCCTCCAAAAATGAGAAAAGAAAAGAGGAGATACTTTAGATTACAAGCCATTCCATATGTTCTTATCAATGGTTTTTGTTCAAAAAGACATCAATGGTGTTCTATTGAGATGCATTGGAACATGTCAAGTTGAGAAGATATTGCATGAGTTCCATGATGGTGAAGCAAGAGGCCACTTTGCTCCATGAGTAACAACTCTCAAGATCATGAAGGCTGGTTACTATTGGCCTATGGTGTTTAATGATTGCTACTCATGGATCAAGAAATGCAATAAATGTGCATTCTTCACAAGGAAAGAAAGATTAGAATCCTTGTCTCTTCATCCAATCTTAGTTGAGAATCCTTTCATGCAATGGGGCTTGATTTTATTGGGATGATCAATCCAAGTTCCATCCTAGGTCACAAATGGATTCTTACAGCCATAGACTACTTCACTAAGTGGACAGAAGCAATTGCACTTAAGGAAGCAAATGAAGCTAGCATTCTAGATTTCTACGAAGGTATTGCAACAAGGTTTGGTGTTCCTTCCACTATAATATCAGATAATTCCTTAGCTTTCATTGGAGAAAAGATATCTAATTGGGATGTTAGAAATGGCATCTATTTGAGCACTTATTCTAACTAATACTCCTAGGGTAATGGACAAGCAGAGTCCACGAACAAGAACTTGTTGAGAATCATAAGAAGAACCCTAGATGAGAATCAAAGGACTTGGCATACCAAATTGAAATCAGCCTTGTGGGCTGATAGAATCACTCCCAAGAAGTCAATCGGTTATTCTCCTTTCAAGTTGGTTTATGGAAGGGAGGAAAGGCTGCCAATATCCCTTGAATTACCATCCTTGGAGCTTATCAAGCAACTAGAGTTGTTTGATTTTCCAGCTATGGAAGTCAGGTATGCTAAGCTCATGGAGTTGGAAGAGCTAAGAAACCAGGCCATGAAAAAAATGGAGAAAGACCAAGCTCAAATCAAGATGAGTTTTGACAGAAAGGCCAAAAACAAAACTTTTCAAGAAGGAGACCTTGTTCTGAAATGGGATGTAGACAGAGCCAAACCAGAAGGCACTCCAAGTTTGATGCAATATGGAGTGGCCCTTACTTTATTTTAGGGTGTAAAGAAAATAATGCTTTCCAATTGAAAAAGTTGGATGAGGAAGAATTACAGATCCCAGTCAATGACATCTATCTCAAGCATTACCACTGATGGGAGTATCTTTCTTGTACATATTAGCTTATATTTTGTAATTCCTCCAAGTGTTTACAACACATTGTTTTGTTGTAGCTAGGTTTTCTTTCAGATAAGTGCTTGTGCACTCTTTACATGTTCCATTTGGGATATGTATGATTTTGTTATTTGTACATGGTTGTGATTTGTTTTTGTTGCACTTTCTGGTTTCAGGAAAGATCTGAGGATGGAGTAATTTCTCAGTAGTGTTATAGAGAAACAAGAGGGTTTCAGACATCAGACTAGTTTAAACAATCAGATGGACTCCACACCCAATGGATGCAAAATCACTGGTCTCTTGGATCTAGCAGGTAGATCACCTCTCAAGTTGCCAATTTTTATCCATTTTCTGCAACCCCTTACAAATGGATTAACCTTCAAGAGGTCAAGGCATTAATAGTTAATGGAAGTAGTTTACAGGGGATCTTGCGGTGAGTTGGTGAGCAGTAGTGAAGGTTTGGATCAAGATTTTCTTAAATGGTTAGTTGGAAAAATGTATGAATTTTCACCTCTTTGTCATGCATCAACATCCTTCCATGTCGTATATCAACACCCTTCTTCTTGTCGAATGATAATTGTCATCTTCTTGATGCACGTCAATCATGTGTCAATGTCCTCCACATCACACATCAATGTCCTCCCCATCACATGTCGGTATTCCTCCCTCGTCGTGCATTAGCTTCTTCCCCATCATGCATTATCGTCTTCCCCATCACGTGTCAATGTCTTCCTCATCACATGTTAGTGTCCTCTATTGTCACGCATCAACCGTTTTCTTCTTGACATGCGACAGCATGCCTTCCTCATCACCACCACTTTCTCATCCCACATTAGTGTCACTTCTTGTCTTACATCACCCTCCTTTTATTGACACATGTCACCTCCTCTCATTGTCATGTGATAATCCTCCCTTTCATCAGCGGTGATTCCAGCACCCTTTTCGTGCGTTAGCTAGTGATTTTCGTTGGGAAACAACAAAGAGTTTCAGATACGATCGGACATTAATGACACCGTACATGGTAGTTCAATAACCATATTAATGAGGTATGGTTACCCATACCTCCATACATGAAATTAATGAAGGATATTGGTTGGTGGCTCCTTTTATCTATATATATATGTAAATTCCCCTCATTCGAGGGGAGATATTTTGAAATTGTAAAGGAACTCTGCCAAAATTGTTCCAACACTTTTGTGAGTTATGGGCCTCAAATTTATGCATTTTGTGAAGGATTCTTGCCTTGTGCCTATATTGTAATGGATTTTGCATCATTTCAAGCAATAAAATTAGTGTTTTGTTGATTTTATTTCCCTAACTTTATTTATATTACATTTATTGCCTTCTATTATATTTTGTAGGTATATTGTGCATATCGTGTTCCTTTATAGGGATTAGATTTGTTGCGCTCCATGAAATTGGAGGTTTGAATGTGTTTTGGGACTGTGGAACTTTGTCTGTCCTCTCCTTCCTCATTTTATCCACTTTCACTCACTAGGAATCTCTCTAATCTTGTTTTGGTGCTATCACCTCTCTTAGTTTAGGATTTAATTTTTATGTATTTCTCTTCCTCTAGTCCCTTGGAGTTGGTACTTTAGGAGTAGGTTAGCATTAGAATAGGTCAAGAACTAGCCTTCTCTGGAGGTTTTTCTCAATTGCAAGGGTCCCACACCTTGAGACAATCCCATGTTAGTAAAAAGTAGGGTTTTGTAATGTGCAAATCCTAGGGTGCTACTTTTCTGACATAACAGTGCTAGTGACCCGTAGAATAGGAGCACCCGGACAATCGGGTGCTACTCGTCCCTATTCCTAGGTGTCCTAGTCCTACATCTGGGTGCCCTGGTCAAGAATGTGTGTATGTGGTGTATATTGACAAGAAATCATATTTATAATGTAAATGAGTGGGATAAGTTAGTGCATTTAAACTTATAAGGTGTTATAATGTGGCATGTTTTGTTGTTTTGTGATTTCTAGAGGGATGTTCACTTGAGGGAGTTCAAGTGGTCATCATATGAGTATGTTTTTAGATTGGGCATGTTAGATGATGATTGGGATGTCATGGACCATGCCGATTATGGCACATATCACGATGGGGATGTTCCCATAATGTGCCCATGTTGATTACATTATGCGAGAGGTAGTGCATGGATATGTGTACATTTTTGTTTCCTATGGGCTGGATGAATGTTACATTGGATTATGTGTATTTTATACTATGCTTTCTAGTTGTTTGATATAGTGTACATGTGATGACATTAGAGGACATAGAGAGATCGATGCGAGGTACTAGATGGTAATTTATGGGGACTCGAGTACCTATCGATTCCCATATCAATCTCAATGTTATCTTATGGTTTGGGGTTCCGCACTTGTGGAAGTTCATAACAGTTGTGATTGCTCAATCTATAGTAGTGGAGGGAGGAGGTGTAGGAATCTTGTATAATATGCATGATATATGTTAGAAGATAGAGGAGGAGGGTACTAGATATGCGTGAGCACTATGTGTGATGGCCCACCTTTAAAGATCTCTATCGATTTAATCTCGATGAGCATGGTAGTTAGATAGGAGACACTTCACTATTGCACATATGGGTGTATGAGCATATAGACATGTTGAGACCAATTGGAGGTCCACGATGAGAGTGGGATAGGCTAGAGATGTGTGTGAGGTGGATTAATATTCATGGGTGTAAGATGGACATAGATACATACAAGGCACTGATAGATAGGATGTGGTCCGAGGTAGTTACATGGAGGCCATACCGTGACTATAGGGGATAACCCGAGGATGTTATATATTTACGATGTATTCGTAGGACTATGTTGTTAGAGGATCGCTTACTAGGTGTCGCTAAGATTTTTCATGTGGAGAGAGTATCACAATAGTTGTGCATGGCTCAGGATGTTTCCCAAGAGCCATATATATGGTTGAAAACTATCAAATCTCCTAGGAGGTTTGGAAGTAGACCAAGGCCTACCGAGAGAGCATTTAGTACCTCCCAGGATAGATGAGGGAGATGTGATGATATATTTGATAAACTTATATGATGCAGGTTGCAGAGTGGAGTACCATGCATGGTGGGTACACACAAATTGATCTTTTTGTTCCCATTATTTTTTTTGGTTTAGTGTGGTTTCCACATGGAGGAGGAGGAGAGGGGGAAGCCCATGCCCAAACAATGTAGCACTAGTTGTAGCTAAGCTTGAGTATTTAGACAATTATGTTGTGTACATTTTTGTTTTCCTATGTTATATCGGTGATTATCTAGTGCGTTGTGTTAAGTGTTTTGTAGGTGATGTGTATTGGTCCCTAATAGTTAACATATCCATCCACACCTTGACGTAAAATTTTCTCGATGGTTGTACTTGGTGAAGGTATACTTGAGTGAGTGGATGATATAGTGGGAGAGCACAAAAATTTATTTTATCCAAAGGCCATAGTAGCAACAATGTGCAAAATTTTGTTGGGTGAGAGGGATGAGGCACGTGAGGAGACTCTAAGAGCCAAAGAGGTGGTGGGTGGTGGTCCCTTAGCGTAGGATGCATTTATACAATATGTTGATTTGCAGCATCAATTTTCATAGCAATTGATAGAGAACACCTTATTACGTAAGCAAGTGGAGAGGTATTGATGCTGCAAACAATGACACAAAGTTAGTGGCACAAAGTATTCACTATATATGTATGCACACATGTGATTTATATATGATTAGCTTATTTTGTGGTGTATTGATATGTATGATTGGGTGATTAGTGTTGGGATGTATGTGATGTTTTTATATTGTTAATGTTTATTAAATGTAATTTTGTAACACATAGTTAGTATAATGATGATAGTAGAATGAATTTAAAAATAGATGATGTATGATGATCGAACTAACGTGTTGTGATGAATGTGTGTCACGATAATATAATTTAATCATAATATGTTAGCGTGATAAATGGGGGAATTAGAGATTCCCCCCATCATATGGATGATTAGGTTAATTTTAATTAATACCCCTCAACAATCAAGAATGAACCATGGAAAGAAAGAGTGCGTCATCAGGAAATTATTAAGTGTCCTAGATGAATGACAGATCGCATGATGAAAGGTTCTTAGAGAAAAATCCTCAACAGTCATATAAGAACCATAAGAACACAAGTACATCATCAAGAAATGATTGATTACGTTAGATTAATGACAAAGCATGTGATGAAAATTTCTTAGATAAAAACCCTCAACATTTTTGTAAGAATTGTAAGAACAGAAGTGCATCATTAGGGGGTAATGTGATAGTAATCACCTACCAAAGGCCAAGGCATTGCAAAGTGGTGAATGCATGTGGGAAATAAGTAGTATGATTTTATGAATCGAATCGAATGTGATATGGAGTTGCGGTGGGATGAACAAATGTAGAGGGATGTGATAGCCAATGTGAAGGAGTAGCGTGATGCGGTGGATAGTGTGAATCCAATGGATGATATGGATGAAGTTAACACAATGGATGTGATCATGGGGGTCTATGTAAATTGTGGAGAGTTCACATGAGTAATGAAGTGTGGTGGTGGATGTACCATAGTATTAGCACTAGATAGAGGAGATAACTCAACTATAGTAGAAACTCTCTGACGAGGTAGAGGAGATATGGATCGCTCGTGTGAACAAGAGATAAAGGAGATGATGCCCTTATCCTCTAATTGTTGCAATCTATCATGAAGGGAAAGATATTCATTGTCCCTATGGCCATTTATGCGATGATAATTACAATAAGGTTGGTCACGCTGACATTATATCCTATGTTGTGGATGATGTTGGTTGGATGGTAAGCGAATTAGATGTTTTTCAAGTAAGGAAAACAACACATCATGAGGTTGATAATGATGGGAGAAATGTAATGGTTTATGCGACATAGATGGAGTAGAAGGAGAATATTCCTATCACGAAGAAGGAGAAAAAGTACAATATGGTGGTGGATTAGGTTGAGCTTGCTTACTTTCCTTGTGAGGAAAAGGTGGAGACTGTGTAGGATGCTCAACCACTTTTGACGAAGGAGGACTAGATGTTATAATAGAAGTATATGTATGTGGAGGGTTAGTGGCATTTGGCTTTGAAAGAACATTTTCTCTAGATATAGGACTTTTAAGTAGAGAAGAATGAATTACTCACATGTATCATATTGTAGTATTTATTTGAGCACGTGAATAAAACCATGATATATGGGGTAATATGCTCATATACCCATCTCAAGACTAGTATGGCGTAGCTCAATAATTGTCCCTATAACCTGAAAATCCTATATAGGTAATGGTAGGTAGTACCAAGGATGTCTCATACCCAAGTATAAGTACAGCCATGCACCTTGATTTGTGCAATAATGGGAGCCCAACAACAAAGAAGAGTTTCACCTCCCTTGTCCCCTATGAACTGCGAGGCCAAGATAGCCATGATGGCTTTGCGAATAACATGGATGGGAGTGGTGTCATAGATCGGAGCTTCATCTCCTTTTTCAAACATAATGATTCAACGACATCCCCCATATAGGTGGCCTAGTGATTCATTAGAGACCTAGATCCTACTATCTCCAAGGTCAACCTCTTCCCAAGTATCAGAAGCCCAAGGATACGATACACATCCTCTAGGGTGATAGTCCACTCACCCCTAGAACTCCGGCAATAAGAAAGTGTTCCGGTCTACATCCCAATAAGAAAATAAGTCACACAAGATTTGACCGGCAAAGTATAACATGAGGCACCCGTGCAATCCTCCATATCCCTGCTCTCTAGATAATATTTGTCTCATCTTGAGTCAATAATCCAAAACTATTGGGAGCCAATCAAACTCCCTCTCATGGCTCAAGAATGTATTCTTGCTTCTTCGCATCCACAAAAACAAAGAAAATGAGAAATTTAGTAATGTATTTCAAGAGACAAGCTCATCAAAAACACGAAAAAAATCAAAAATCAATAAACTTCAAGTTATCATAGGTTCTGGTTATTTTTTTAGAATACCACCAAAGGTAAGAAGGCAATGGTCCTCACCAATTTACCAAATGCACCCATAACCCTAAAAATTTCAAAAATATGAAAAAGACCATTTTCAATGAAATAAAAGACTACCCTATAGGTGCACCCCCTAGAGACTCATTTAAAACAAGAAATTTTGAAAATGACCCCTCCTAGGAAAAAATTTCAACGTTTTTACATTTTAGGTTTAAAAATACAAAAGTGAGAAAAACTAACCTTAGATCACACAGCCGATCTTTCGGTCAAGGAGGCATGATCACGATCTTACAACGAATGTTTTGACTATTCTCTCGACGAAAACGGTCACCGTAGGTCCAGAGCTCAAAAATAACAAAATCAATATGCGCAAATGAATTTACAAAATGGGTTTGTTTGATATATATATATATATATATATATATATATATATATGATGTTATAACTTTTTTTTAGGTCATATGTTCACAGGATGGGAGTCAAGGGCGGTAAGTTCTTATCCCCACACAAATGGTAAGTCCTCTTATCGTTTTAATTTAGAATTTATTTTTGATATTTTATCTATCTACACTTGAGTCTTCTTTTCATTTTGCAGGTAGCGGGAGTTTGGATGGTGACATTTCGGCACACGGGCATGTCAGGTATAAATTTCTAACTCCCCATTTTAGGAATGTCATACTCGGACTCTACATTTTAGACTTGTTCATGGTTAAGATGCTTCTCTCGAGGGGTCAATATGTACACACATGATTTTACATGTGCTATATTTTCAAAAAATGCTTACAAAATTCCCCAGTGATTATTCATGTCCTTTCAGAAGGTGTTCAATTTCATAAGCTCATTTGTAGTGTATATGTGTCACCTAAATTATTGTACTTATCTTTCCCATGATTTTTATAGCTTTTCGTGCCTTTCTATACTTGTTTTGGCCTTTATCGCAATGACCCCCACCCTTCCCGGTAGCGGTTCTGGGACCACCACCCGGTCATGGTGGCGATCCTATGTGATTTTTCTAGAATCCTTCATGTTTGTTTTTAACATGCGTTATTTCACTTAACTCGACTTCTAGGGTGCATTTGTGAACCAAATTTCCTAAAAATAGTCTTGTTTACATGGTATTCCCTCCCTCTTCTATTTTTAAATAGATTTAATTAGTTTGAATCGCTTTATCACCCCATGATTTGGCACTCCATGATGGAACATCCCACCAATTCCTATATATTCAATTTTTGTACTCAATAAAATGGCTTGAGAATTTTTTGTATCTTGCATAGAATTGTTGCCACAATCTTGCTAGGAATTTCATAGCCAAGATCAGATATGTTATGATATCTCTCTCGCTTGCATTGTAACTAGACTATCTTCAATTTTCCATTTCTTAAGCACCTTCTCTTATCGCTACCTTTGCATTCTTAATTCCTTGGACTCATATGGACACACAGAGAAGGAAAGGATAATTTGAGGGGACAAGAAAAGATACAATAATATTTTTCAAAGATCTTTCTTATCCTTGTTGGAATTAATTATTTGTTTGCTTCATTTGATCAAGTTATGAAATCTGAATTATTCATTGTAAATCCATATCAAATAGAGTAGAAAATTATTCATTTCAGTTAGTCAAATAATTACAAATAGATCAAATCACTAGAAATTTTTCTCTTTGAAATTACTGGGGAATTTGTATCTCTTCTAGAGTTATGATTTGTTGTCTACCTCTGAGGTAGTTTAATGGGGATTTGTTTAAACTAGTTCAGTTTTTTAGGTTTGGATTTACATACTTGCACAATTAATTTACTACAATGGTTGATTACTTGTATTTAATTTCAATCATTAGGTTAGAAGTATTATTTTAAATCCCAGAAAAGATAAAAAAAAATATTTAGTTTTTCTTGATTAGTTTTCTTTCATTGTTTTGTTCGGATATACTGTGAAAATACCAAAAAAATATCTTAAATTTCCTTTACTAGTTAGTTTGTTTTTATCAAGGTCAATTTAGTTCATTCTACATGACCATCAAAGGACAACAACAGGAGAAAATGTTTAGTTGTGATTTATTGGTCCCACAACCCAACGAACCTAAGTTGTTGACCAATATTAATGTGGGATTACGCTTGTTAGTTTTATGCACACCTGCTAGATATTCTGAGAATATAGAACAATTAAACATGCTAAACATTGTAGCTAATCAATCCTACGATTACTAGACTATTCTTGGTAATAGGGATTGATTACGCCTATGACCATATAAAGACCACAACCTCTACGAGTTCATGGTTGTGATCCCCATGTCCCACAACTCAACGAGCCTCTTGACTAATTAAACATTTACACTTTGGTTTATGTTCATTAGTATTTAGATCATCGTCACTTCTACCGACATTATTGCACAAATTTTTGAGTTAAACATAACAACTAATCAGTGCTAAGGATTTCTAGACTAGACCGGAAAACCTCCCGTAGACCTTGTGGTTTATCACGCCTCTCGTTCTCACTTCCATGACATTTTCTAGAAATCTGCAAAATGTCTGCAGTCACTTTCCACATATTCCACAACCAATAGGTAGAATATCGGTAGAGCTCGATATTGATTGGAGCCTCCAAGTAGTCATTCTATCTCGATCGCTCCACTACACCACTTCAAGTTCAAACTGATTTTTTTCCTTAGATTCACGATCTCGATATTGCTTGTTAAAGACAATTGGTTTGCTCATTATATTATTTATCACTACCACACACCCACCCACTTTCATTCCACACTAGATTTCACGGCATGACCTCGGAGGTCGGGTGCAAAGAAGGTCATGCATTGATTTTATTTTGTACATGTATCAATAAGATCATAAATATAATATGGATTATGCAATCTAGTATGAGATGTATCATGAGAAGATATATAAAAAGTATGAGAATCATGAGAAGGAACTATAACAAATGCCGACTAGGAGAAAAAAATAAACATGTAATGTGAATTTGATGATAAATACCAATCATGTAATCAATAAGAGAATCATCTTAAATTTCCTTAGAAAGATCATAAGGAGGATCACAAGTAGTCATATAGCATGGTGTAAAACAAGTCAAGGCTATTGATCCTCAACAATACTAATGCTAATGGGATAATCATCAAAATGAGTAGGCACATATTGTTGACCATCTAGAAGTTGTTGTTTGATATGAGATGGAATAGGAGTAGGATTACTATAGAGAGATGTGAACTCAAAGTGATGGAAACCTTATCATAGATAGGGTTAGCACTAAAATGATATATGTGTAGACACAAATATTTCACATTAGAAAATATTTAGCCCGATCTTATACTACTATTTAAAAGGTTCTCAAGTGTACGCACTACTAATTAATCCCACTTTTTGGCCATCTTTTCCTTATCTTTTATTTTGTCTTCCCCGTGTATTTCCCGATACCTATCAGCCCATTTCATGACCTATCTAACATTCTATCAACAAATTAAGGTGCCCTGCACTGTCATCGGGCACCTTGAGGCACTCGCCCCATTCTAGCCACCTTGGTTTATGCATATCCTCTTTCAATTGATTTTGGTTCACTTCTAGTTGTTGGTCATCCTTATCTTCTTCTCTCACATCGCCCTTGTCATGATTATCATTTCTATCACTCCATGTAGGGTCAGTATCCATTGCATCACTTGCATTCACACGGTGTCATGCATTCAACATGGGAAATATGCATCACACACACTTCATAGGGGGATTCTATTATATTCCATGCACACATGCTAATTACATTTCTATAGATAATATTTCTCGTTATTTCACAAAGTTTGATTAGAATGAGAGCACCTAGGAAACAACATGCACACATGCACCACAACTACATCTGGGTCCAAAATATAGTGCAATGCTCAATTATAAATCCACTAGCTTGGCAGATGAGGTCATTCCAACCCATTCATATGCATCTTTCATTTTTCTAGGGTTGGATACTTCTCCTTGAATTACGGGTCATTCTCCAATTCATCCAACAAATTCAATGTGATAGACGGGAAGTAATCAGAGAACTTAGTGACCATACCATAGTGAGGTTTTAAGTATTTACATTTTTTCAAGTGCCTAGATTACAGACTAGGGCACCCCGAGGCACCCAAGTACCTTTGTCATCTCAGATAGTCTAAATCTTCCATTTGTAGGGTCTCTGAGGGTTTGTTTGCACTTCTAGATTTTATTTCCAGATCTGTGACACTGTGCAAAAGTCTTCTATTATAAGTTGTATTTTCCTTACTCTTGTCTTGCACATTAGGGTTTCATTTCATCTAGGATAGTTTATTTATATTTATTTTATATTATTTCAGTTCATTGAGAGTGTTTTAGTCCTCCTAACTAGATTAACATTAATAACCTAGATATCCATTTAGGCCATTTAGAAATTTTTATTTTTGTTAATCATTTTGGTGAATCCAATGTCTCTTTCTACCACCTTCTTGGTATTTTTCATTCCATAATAATGGATATCTCTATCATTGATTACCTACTTGCCCACCCTGATTTGCTTCATCATGTACAAACCCTCTTTGCTACTACCGATGTTTTTATCGACATGCATCTGGATTCCCTGTATGACACATTTTCCAAATCATTTTATGAACATATAGCATTCTAAGGAAATCCTCCTGGTGATATTCACCCTTTTAACAATGACCCACCACTTTACATCATGTCTCGCATCTACAATGTTGTTGTCAAGCATACTCTTATCGATAATGGCTCTGAGCTTAATCTGTGCCCTATTTCCTTTCTCCAAGCCATAGGTTTTTCTCCTCATGACATTATCTCTACTTCTATTTCACTTCATGCTTATGAGGGTTGTGTTTTTCCTTGTCAAGGCTATGTTAACTTTCCTTTAACTATAGGTCCTAAGACCCTCCCTATTATTTTCTTCTTCATTGATTTCCTTGTCTCGTATAATTGCTTGTTAGATAGACCATGGCTCCATGCCATGTAATCTATTTCTACTACCATCCACAATCGCTTCAAATTCATACATGAGCATGTTAATTATAATGTCTTCTCGAGATCATAATCTATTCCAATATTGTGTCCATGACCCTCATACTAGCATTCATATTCCTCGCATTGACACTACCGATGAACCTCAGCCTTTGGATGATCAACCACATTTACCACCACTTGAGGGAGATATTTGTTTACTAGATGCAATTCCCCCTCCATCACCCATTCCTACTACCATAGTTCCATATCATCCACCCCCTCCCTCCATGAACACTATCATCCCATCTTTTCCATTATCACCCATGCACCCACCCTTCACATGTACACTCTTTATCCATGACTCATTTTGGGACCATGTTCCATTTGATCCCACCCATGATGAAACCATATGTTCCCCTACTAGCCTCACTCATCTTGGTTTCACTTTTGAGGACCTTCAGCCTTCCACTCATGCTCCACATTTATACTATGGATTTATCATTGTTATAGCTACTTATAGCTTACGTGTCTTCCATCTCCTTGTCTACTTACCATGTACACCTTGTTCCTTTCCACTCACATTAGGAGATTCTTGGATTACCTACATTGGCGGCACTTTGGACCCTAGTCACACCAACATTTCATTCCCTATGCCATTCATTCATGTCCTAATCTGCAATAGTTCCTTCCTTGGCTACTCACCTAACTACACTCGTTGGTATGCCCATGGTTTCCAACATCTCCCTTTCATTGATGAAGAATATGCTATGGGCATGTATATTATACACCTTACCGGCTCATTACATGATCAACCTCACATTATAGCCTACCTTGTTGCTAATCTTGATCCATTTGAATTGACCCAGGATGACAACGATCTCCTTGATGAGTTCACATAGCCTCTTCTCACACTACTGTTGGGGGGAATATCACATGACATACTACTCCCCCTTGCTTCACATACTTGTACCCTTTTACATCCTACACTTCATCTCTATCATTTATCATCATCGCATATCCACATATCCCTTCATGTATTATCACACCCTAGTGCTTCGGTTCACATGGAAATGTTGAGGGATTACCATTACATTGAACCCCACACACTGCATGCTAGGTTATACTCATTTACACCCTATCATCATTTCTATACATAGCCTACATCTTACATTATCCTATACATACCTTATCTATTAGTCATTTATACATCATCTATCTTATACATACTACACCACTCGTCATTTTATATAAGTCTAGTGTTACATTCTATACATACATCCACTATTTACTCTAACTCACCTAAAACACCGGCCTAAATTTACATGTCATCACTACCTATTCTATCTACACCTACATCCGCATCTTACATCATCTACATACCCTACATTTCCTACATTGTATGCTTTACATCACACATCTATCCATCATATACATTCTACTTACTACACTAGATTCCATTATATATGGGTCTAGTTTCATCTATCATCCTTACATATTCTATTTCGATATACACCTCTTAGTGCATTATTACCCACATTGCACATTCTACATTACATTGCCTACACAACACATTCACATACCTTGGTCATTTACACTACGTTGTCTTCTACGTGCTACACTAACCACCCTATGATGCACTCTATCTCCTTGGTCCATACTCGACTATTGAGGGTTTACTAATAAAATGGACATTACCTACATGCAAAATGTCATCAAACCACATTCATCAAACTCATGACCAATGCTCTAGGGTATATTGTCATCTCGCACTCATCATCACATACCATAGTGGTATACAACTTAGGTTAAATCACCACTTTTTGAATCAATCCTACATCATTCTATCATATCCTATTATATCATCCTATTACATTTTTTCTCAATTCCACACTTATTCCATTACATCGTCACATATTCAATCATCTTGTAGTGGTATACACCTTAGGTTAAATCACCACTCCCTTCATCTATTCTACATTATCCTCTTACATCTGATCATCACCTATTCTATTATCCTATTCTATGTCATTCTATTACATCATCATCTATCCTACTTATTGGTGCTCAAAATAGTCTTGCCCCATTTTGCCATTAAAAATCTATCAATTTACGGTCTCTGTCACATTTTATCTTCCCGTATTGTGCCTAAAATGTCTCCACCTTCCTTTTGTTTTTGTAATCAGTCCTTTCCTAGACCGAGGATCACGTATAGATCCAAAATTGTTTCCTTGTTTCTCTGTTCATCTGAAAAGGTCTATATTTGGGTGTAAAAACTTGGGCTGTCCTGTTCTTTCCATTTTCCATAGTCGGGATTTGTTATCCTTATCATTTTTGCCCTAAATACTTGAAGAAAAATTAATTGATGTAGCTCTGAGGGATGCATTTGAGCCCCAGTAACATTTATAAATTCTTCGTCCTGGAGAAAATTTCATCTCCGGGATCAAATGGTCATTTTTCTACATTTTACGGTTTAATGGGCGTTTCTCCTAGTCAAATTTACATCCTTACATCAACAAGAAATGTGGCCTCTTTTGGTTGGACATGGCTTGGCAAGGTACTTCAAAAATTTTTTGAATTGCCTCAACTTAAAAACCTGTGTACATGGAAGAATGACGCTCATATGAGGATTTTCTTTTTTGGGTTTGCCTTGGATTTGTCTTTGGGAAGACACATGGATGTTTTTTCTGCTCTTCCCAGACTTAGAAAAACTTTGTGCAGCCAGTACTATTTGGAAGGATGGGGACACGTGGTGAGCCCACGCTCATTCAAGGTATTTTCTCTTAGGCACTGTTTTGATATTGTGCCATTAAGACACGTGTAGGATTCCGCCAAGGTCTTCCCATAATATTTTTTCAAAAAGTTTTGAGAGGCCTGGGACACATGGAGGGACCACACATGTTTGAGGACCAGCCCTTGAGTTTTATTTTAAAGAAGCGCCAGGAGGAAACTTGGAGGCCTCCACTCACTTTGCATTTTGCTTGGAATTTTCAACAGCCAAAGGAGACTGCCTCGAACCCTGACACATGGCACCTTCCACTAAGCTTTAAGCCTGGAAACAAATCTTTTTGGGTTAGGACACGTGGTGAGCCCATGCTCATTCAAGGTCTCAAATTTTTAGGACCATCTCAAGATGCGCCATTATGATGCGTGGTAGTTTGAAAATTCAAAAGGTGGGGAAGCGGACCATCGAGGGCAACTTGGATTTTTTTCCTCTAAAGGATTAAAATATCAAAATGGCCCACAAGCCCGACAAGAGGGAGGTCAAGGTTGGCTTTGAAAAGTCAAAGGGGGGAAAGTGAACCATTGGAGGAAACTTGGATTTTTTGCCTCTTGTCATCAAAAGGATTAAAACATCAAAATGGCCCATAGGCCCGACAAAGGATAGTCAAAAAAATTCCAGTCAACGGCGGAGGTGTGGACTTTCAAGGGAAATTTGGAAAATTTTCCTTTTTGGAGAAGGGAGTTAAAAGTGAAAAAGGAAGTGTGGTTCTGTTGGGACCCACATCAGAAACTAGAAGTGGAAGGGCAGAGCTACGAGGAAAACTTGGAGAAATTTCCATTTTCTAAAAAGGATGTGAAATAGCATAATTTGGCCATGGTTCCTTTGGGACCCACCTTAGGACACGTGTCAAGCTCATTTCTCAAGGCCGAAGGCATGGAGTAAAATTTGAAAATTTTACGTTTTCCCAAAAAGTTGTAAAAGGAAAAAGGAACTCGCATGCCCATTTTAAAGTGGATCTCCCACGTGGATAGTCCAAATTCAAAATAGAAATCAACGACAACCGTGCATCTCAGATTCGATTTTTCTACCATTTTTACTCCGAGCTCCTAGAGATGCGATTTTTCATGATTTGTCAATTTTTCTTACACATCAAACAGGAAGGGGAGTTAATTTGATATCTAAGTTTGGTGAGGAAGATCTGGAGATGTCTTTTACCATTAAGATGAAATGTGGCTATCGGGTTTGATCTGATTTTCCAGTCTCTCTTCCTGGGCACGCAAAGAACCGATTTGATAGATTAGGGGCAGAAGTAGGTGGAAAATGAGGGAAGAGTGTTCTACCAGGTGAAGAATTGAATGCTAGAAATATTTGGAGGGATTTTCCTCTCCACACCTAATATTTTTTTACAACTCGATTCTCAAGTCACAACACACAATGGTGCTTTGAATGTTTCTAGTTGTGGGGGAAAAGGCTCTGTTGTAAAATGTTATAAATTGCACGAATTTATCATGCAAATGGTTGGAGTGTAAGGGGTTAGAACTGATTTTCTAAGAGAAAATATTGATAGAGCCCATCTCCCTGAGGGATTGTTTGAGAAACCTGTATATCTCTTTTGTGTTAAACTTGATCGTGTCAAGGTGGTTGTGAGTGTACAACCATTAACAAGCTCTGAGATTGTTCTAGAAACTTTTCCCTATTGATAAGTTTAATCAAATTTGAGTTATTTTGTGTTGAATCTGGGAAAAATTATGTCTGCTTCATTTCTGAATATCTACAAATGGTTTTTCTTGTTCCTATTGCAATCTTGTATACAAATCTCTTTCAATCACACAGATCTCAATCCTTGTGATAGTTTAGTGGCATCTGCAATTTCATTTTTAGAAGAGCTTTCATCTGGGAATGAAATAAACAATTTAAAATCACTTTTCTTTCATATGTTACAGATATTGTTTGTAAGCCTATGGGTGTACCTTAAGCATGATCGATCTTATATTTTTATGTTTTATTTAGTCTTCTCACTCGAGCCTTTATGCTCAAATCTCATAGTTTGTGTGAAAACGTATTGATGTGGGCCTCCATTGAAGCACACATTCTGGTTCAAGGAACATCTTAGCTATCTTGAAACATTCTATTGTGTAAGTTCCTGATTTTGTAAAAAAATCTCAAAGATCTAGCAAATCAAGTTCATTCTGCCTCACCTCCCACCAAAAAAATCATTTAAAAACAACCAATCCTACCTGTACTACCCTTGTTTGTCCTGTGTGTGTGAAAATGCATAATTTCTACCACCAAAACATGTAGAAACAATCAGGATTCCTAATGTATTTAGTAACCTTTTCCTTTTTTTGAAAATATCTCCATAATCTGGAAGTGACAACTCGTGAGAATCAGATTTGGTGTGTTGATCATATTTTCCCAAGGTCTTCTCTATAAAATTTGTGCAAAAGAAGGATTTACCAGCATTCTTCAATAATAGAGGTTACAAAATAGGTTCTCTTACCTTGGTTGAAAGGCACAACCTAAAATAGTTAGGATAAGATCACATCCTTTTAAGGTACTACCCACTCCTTCCAAAGCATGTGTGCTAAAGAGTCAAATAGACTGCTTCCCTGCTACAAAATGACATACATAATCATCTATCTGCCTCTGAGTGTCTTGTCAAATCCGTGATACTTTTGTCCTTTGAAGGATATTAAATTTGGGTACCAACACTACTCATCACTTAGTGGTAAACACTTTAGGATAAATCACCACCCTCACCTTACTCATCACATAGTGGTCTACATTTAGTGCTAAAATCACCACCTTCTCATATCTACTCGCTTACTCATCCATGCTTCATACACCCTCATCAACCATCTCTCATAGTGACATAAGCCATAGGATAAATCGTCACCTTCTTCTTCCATCTTGTAGTGATATACCCTTAGGGATAAATCATCACTCATCCGTCCAACACATCGTGGTATACGCTTAGGCTATGGGGTCTATGCTTATCTATGTACTCACCATTCACTACTTCGGTAGTTATATACACTTAAGAATAAATCATCACTCCTTCATTCAATCAATTGTGGTATATGCTTAGGCTATAGGTTTCACACAAACCTCTCTACATGTAATATTTCATCACCATTATATACACATACTCATCACGGTGCGCTAGATACAACCAACACTACTTGACTGTTTCTCAATGATGCACTCTCATTTACGGTTAATTCTTGATTGCTGAGGGGGAAAAAAATGAACCTCACTGCATACACATTCCATCCACTTAGGGGATGCATTACTTATATCATTCCATATTGTATTCCATTCCATCCCTTCATGACATACTTCATTGTCTTTGTAGTATTTACTCTTGCTTACTAGTGTTTTGCATGCTCATTCTACTACACATGTTAGATTTCTTTCTTATATTTCATTATCATATACACATTCACATTCATGCATTTTTCTAGTTTGATCACATATAGAAGACATTTACACACATCATGGCTTCTCACCTTCTACCCTCACTATACGGGTTCTAGGGGCATCCACATTCATCCTATCCAAGTGTTATTTTTTCATTTTGTACTTAGAAAATTTTACTTCTTGCTTCTACATATTTTGAATTATTGGTTATCACTCTGACATGATAACAAGTGTTCAATGTGCAACACTTGTTTTGCAGGACAACATGTTTGGTTTTGCTTCTCTGAATTATTTACCATTATATGCGGGCTTTTCCCTATTCTTGTGTACACACTTGACTATTGTTTGTGAACATGATGGCCTTGTGTATATTGCGTTATTGTGAGTGATGTCACATGTTTGAAACCCGCTTTGTGTAGTCTTCCTATTTACATGTATGTTTACACTATTTTGCTTGTAGTTCTTACATTGTTTGCATCTTTTACAGCTTGTCATATTTGCATTCATCTATTCAAACTAACACTTATATTAGTTAGCAATCCCCTTTTTGCATGCCTTTATATCTACCAAGTGTTTCCCTTCTCCATTACTATTATGCCCACTAAAATAACCCACTTAAGACTCAAGAACAACTTAGGATTAGTTAGGAAAAAATTATGGAATAATTTTTTTGTTTAAAAGAGTCTACAACCAGGTTACAAAACAACAGTTACCACTAACAAGTTCTAGATCAATTCTAATCCACTAGAATATTCTTTCTTTAGTTAACAATTATTAGAGGTTACAAGGTCCAAAATCTAGGGTTAGAAGATTCAATTAGGTTAAGAGGGTAATTCCTCACCATACCCACTCTCTAACAGGATTTAAAGATTCAACTTGATTTTACCCAAAATTAACACATTCAAAATTTTCCTAAATCATTCCCATTGGATAGAAAATTTCCTCACCTTTCCATTGATATAAATAAGTCCTCCTAACTCCTCATATTTTTCAAGTTATGGGCCGGTGGGCCTTGGGGTGAAAATTTTCCCCAAGAGCGGGCCTGCGGGCCCAAGGGAGAAATTTTTCCCGAAGGATGGGTCGGTGACCCACGGGAGAAAAATTTTCCAATGGGTGGAAAGCCACCTTTACACCCGCGCTCCCACGAGTCCGCAAGGGACACGTGACATCTCCTAAGCCAACACAGGGGAAGTGGGACGACGGGAGAAAATTTGTTTAACGCCCCGAAGGGAAAAAGGGTAACATTCACCCGTGCCTCTGCACCGACACTCGCAATGCCATGTGGCAGCTCCTAATTGGCTCATGGCTGGCAGGGTGGTAGGGAAAATTTGGAAAAAGTTCCTAAAATTATCGAAAATGTAAAAAAACATAAAGGGACCCACTCCTCCGTTGTTGCCTACAGATGGCACGCGGTAGCTCCTGATTAGCTATGGGCTGGTGGGGAAAATTTGCAAAAAATTCCAAAATTTTCTAGAAGCGCTAAGTCAAAAAGGGATCTCGCCCCTCTACTGACACCTCATGGTGCCACGTGGTAGCCTTTGATTGGTTGTGAGATAGCAAGGCAGTGGGGAAAATTTGGAAAATTTTCCAAAAAAATTTTCCGAAGCTCTAAGGGAAAAATTCGGACCCACGTGCCTGCCAAGGAAATGTTTCCCATTTTTTTTAACACTAAGTGAAGAGAAACTTCAAAAGGCCATAAATTTTAATAGAGATCTAATTTTTTGTCAAACCAAAACTTTTTGAAAAGTATCAATGTCCTCTTTACATAGGGATTATTAAATTTTGATTTTGATAGAGTTTAAGGGGTCAATTTCATGAAAACGTTCTGTAGGCTTTTACAGTGCAAACTGGTAATTTTAACTTATAAAATTTTGTTCAAATTTGTCATTCTTTCTCCTTCAACATGTCAAACAGACATGGAGGTTTCCATTAAGAAAGTGTTAGGATATATAGCAAGTGTAAAATTGTTGGTTTGATCTGCATTTCAAAATTACAAGTTTCTTTTTTTTACAGCAAAAAGCCTGCAGATTTTCCTTGGCTCGACTAGAAGATTTTCAAGACATTTCCTAAGTGTTTTTAGTTTGGTTTGGGATCATTTTTTCCTCGTTAAGTCCAATTGATTATTTCATTTTCCTCTTATCTATTTGTGGGGTTATTTGAACATTTGATAAAGGAATTTTACAAAGTATACAGTTGAATTGAAAGAAGTGTATACATTTACAAAACAAAAATTAAATATCTCTTTTTCCATGAAATAAAACATTAAATTCATTCCATGCTGGTCATAAATAGTTTTCTATCTTTTCAATCAAAATTAAAACAAGAATGCAATTTCTATTCTTTCCAAAATCATATATTATAAACAAGGCAGAATAATACATTTTCTCCTCACGTGTTTCACTTTTCCACTTTCCAAACAGGGATTTCATAGTGCATGTTAAACAAATATTCCAAATGGAAATAATATCATATAAACAAGGCAAACACTTATATTAATTCAAATGAAACTCTTACAACTTCCTTTCCATTTGATTTCAAAATACAACATACAAAATACATATCATTCTTTCACATTCTTTCCAAAAATAGAATACAGAGTATAACTCTTTTACATTTCAAATTTCAACTTTCATTGTCAATAAAAAGTATATTTCCATTAAAATGAATATATATATCATCCACTTTAAAGTGGGAAAGGGCTACAATAATATTTCATTTCACAAGGGACTGTCAAACTGTCTTTTTCTCAGCTCTAGAATAACAACATGCATATTTCTCATTCTTCCAAATTGTGATCACAACAAGAGTAGGGGAAAGGAAACACTCTCCACCCAACCAAGACATCTAATGAAGAGGAGAAGCCATCCTTCTTCATTGGCCCCCGAGCCCCAACCACAATGCAATAAAATATGTGATCCAACTCATGGCAACAACAGGCTTCCACAAACACACAAACAACATTTTCACAACAAAAACACAGTCCAAAACAGAATGTAGTTTACAACTACATTAAAGCATGAAAAACATTACTAAGGCTTCATCAACAAGCCAAAGGAGCAAGAAACTATGGGGGATGCTTCTTATGCCTCCCAAAGGGGAAATGGGTATCACCACCTAAATTACAAACCACCAAAATATAATATATCAAAACCCGACATTCCTTATACCTCCCAAAGTAACCCTTATTCCTCACATTTCCTTATGCCTCCCTAACCTCTTATGGAACCCCATAATGAGTAAAGAAATGCAAGTTATTTCTTTATAAGGTGGAAACCAAATCCCAACTCCCTCCTCCCTTATACCTCCCTAAAACTCACTTGTGCCTCCCAAAAAATAAACCCCATAGTCTTCTCCTACACCATTCTTAGGCCATCTACCCAATAGCCCCCAAACATGAAAAAACATTCACACATTAACATTTTCATAAATAAAAAAGAAGCATTTCAAGAGCCAAGCTCCTACCTCTCCATGATGGAATTGTTCCAAGTTCTAAAACAACAAGCTTTATCCCAATGAAAGTAATCCTAAAACAACCAAGCACAAGCATGCAACAATCTTCCAAAACCTTCTTCAAAGTAAGAGCTCCAAAACAACAAAATAATTCACCCAAGAATGAAGTCTCCAAAGTGAAGCAACCCAAAACAAGGCAAGGAATTCAAATTTTATAGAAGAGGGAAGAGAATAAGATGAGGTGGATCCATGTAGGATGCCACATCACACATCCTCTACCCCAACCCCAAAATTCAACTTAATTCTCCAATGCATAATCAATAGTGGGTGAATAAAATGACAGTTTACTTACACACTCAAATCCAACCCACACCCCAAAGGACTGAAATTAAATCATGTAAGAAAAGTGCAATTAAAACCTACAAATTACCTTCTCAAAAGCATTATAAAAGTCAAATTTCAACTCTCCAACCATAGGTATGGTTGGTAAATAAATTTAAGAGGTATGGGACAAGTTTAACTTGTCCCACAAGCCTCCAAAATCAGCCTTCAAGGACAAATTCGAATTTCCAAGAAGATGAAGTGTTTCACACTCAAAAGTTAACTTACACATCACTTACACATCTCTTACAACACTTTAAATCAAGGCCAACAACTCTATTAATTACTTTCTCATGATATCTTTTAATTAATTAATATTAACAACATGCTTACCCACAATATTAATACAACATTTAATAAATAAAGAAAGGGGAAAAAGCATCACAAAATAAACACATGCAACATTAAACAAAAGGGTCAAATAATTAAAAAAACACATAACCCCTTGGTCACATTTAAAGGTGGTCCCCCCATGGAAATCCCTAACACACACAAACATGCACAAACAAATACTATTTCCCATGGTGATCTTGTTGAATTCATCAAAATTCCAATGTGGTTGGTCTCCAATCCCCTAATGTTTGTTGTGATATTTTAACATGCAAAACACAAATACCTCCTTTGGCCTCATGGCCATATCAGAACATCCAAAATAATATAAATAAAATTCCAAGATCATCTAGATATATGAATCACAACAACATCCAAGAAACCAACAAGATCATTTGCAATTTTACTCAACAACTATATCATCATCAAATAATTTCCATTTCTAGGTCTACTCACAATATCCAAATATCACATGTCCGAACAACATCCATAATATAACCATGTTAAACAATATATCAACATCAATATCCAAAATGTCTCTAATAATCATCATGCATCATAACTAAATCAAGTCAACAATAATCCATGATCTAACATCTAACATCATACTATAATAAAGTCCATAATCATGTCCATAATATAATCAGCAGTATCATGATTAGTATCAAAAGGGTGTCAAAGGGAAGTGGGCACTACATCCCCCTCCCCTTAGACTCGACTTCCTCTTGGAAGTCACTAGAAAAAATGTGGAAACTGAACTCGTAGTAAAGTAGCATCCTCCCATGTAGTGCAGTCTCATCATATATATCCCACTACACCCAGACCTGATTAACCTCTCTACCTCGAAGGCCTAGGGTCATGTGATCTATGATGCGAACGAGATCCACCATCACCTACCCCTGATCCTGCACCTACAATGAGGTCCAATCTAACACATGAGAAGGATCTGCAACATATCTCCTGAGAATTGAAACATGAAACACATCATGTACACGAGACAAGCTAGGTGGCAACGCTAGATGGTAGGCCAAGGGGCCAATACACTCCAAGATCTCAAAAGGACCAATGAATCTAGGAGCTAACTTAGAACCTTTTCCATAATGGATGGGGCTCTTATGTGGCTTAACATGAAGGAACACCTTCATGCCCACATCAAAACTATGGTTGGTCCTATGTTGATCTACGTACTTATTTTTTCCATCCCGCACCTCCTACAATCTTTGTCTGATCAAAACCACCTGCTGCTCCATGTCTTGCAACAAAGTTGGTCCAAGAGAAACCCTATCCTCTAACCTATCCCAACTAAGAGGTGTCCTGTACTCTACCATACAAATCCTGAAAAGGAGCCATGCCTATAGAACTTTGAAAACTATTATTGTAGGAGAACTCCACCAAGTACATGTACTCCTCCCATCTAGAATGCTGATCCATCACATACATCCTGAGCATATCCTCTAAAATATGATTCACCCACTTAGTCTATCCATCTGTCTCGGGGTGATATGTTGTGCTAAAGTTGATTCTCATCCCGAGGGCATGCTACATGGTAGTCCAGAAATGGGAAGTATACAAAGGATCACAGTCACTAATGATCTTCCATGGAATCCTATGCAACCTGAAAATCTCATCAAGATATACCCATGCCACTGCACTAGCTATATAAGTGGTCTTTATTGGAGAAAAGTGAGCCACTTTTGTCAATTTATCAACCGTGACCATGATGGCATCGTGGTGATATCTCGACATCGGTAGCCCAATAATGAAGTCCATAGAAATGGTTTCCCTCATCCATTCTAGTATAGAATGAGGAAAGATAAGCCCATCTAGATGTTGATGCTCGACCTTCACTTTCTGGCACTCTAAACAACATGACACAAACTAAGCCATGTCTTTGTGAAGTCCTCTCTAGTGATACAACTGTCTCAAAGTAGCGTGCATCTTCTTCACCCCAGGATGGGCTGAATAGGGTACACAATGTGCCTGTGTCAATATGTCCTGCCTCAATCCTCCATCTCTGGGAACATAAATCTAACCTTTGTGTCATAAGAAGGCCATCTGCCTCTAGTGAGAAACCATCAAACTTCCACTTAGGGGTCTTTGAGACTCGATCTCTGCTCAAACTGTAATGTAGAAGCTATCAAGAGGAAGCTGCAATGAAGAATCCTACTTTGCAAATATGTGCCCACTAAGGTGGCCATAGCCACATGTCTTTGTCTCTCGCTAAGAGAATTTGCCACCATATTCTCCTTTCCTTTCACATGTTCTATCTCCATTTCATACTCACAAAGCAACTCCATCCAACACCGTTGACAAGCATTGAGATTGGGCTGCATGAAGAGGTGGAAAAGACTCAAATGATCAGTCATGAGTGTGAATCTCTGACCAAGAAGAAAGTTCCTCCATCAAACCAAAGCATGCACAACTACCGCAAACTCAAGATCATGAGTCAAATAATTAATCTCATAATCCTTGATTTTGTGGGACTCAAAAGCCACTACTCTTCCCTCCTACATCAACACACCTCCAAGTGAATGTTAAAGAAGCATCCATGCAAATGATAAAGCCACCTTGTAGATCCGACACTGCAAGAATAGGTGTTGTAGTGAGACACTCCTTTAGTGTCCTAAAGGCCTGCTCACACCTGTTTAACCAAACAAACTTCTTCCATTTCCACTGAAGGGAAGTGATGGGGTGAGAAATGTGAGAGAAGTCCTAAACAAATATCCTATAGTACCCTACCAATCCCATGAAGCTATGCACTTTAGTCATAGTAGTGGGTGTTGGCTAGTCCATGATAGCTCTAATCTTGGAACGATTGATAGTGATACCCTCCCCATAAATGATATGCCCCAAATATTACACCTTTGTCTAAAAGAATGCACACTTCTCCATGTTCCCATAAAGTTGCTACTCTCGAAGACACTAAAGAACCTGGTGAAGGTGCCCCTCATGCTCCTCACACGTACGTGATTAAATCAAAATGTCATTAAGGAAGATGAGAATGAAGTGATCTAAGAAATTCTTGAATACCCCATTCATAAAACTCATAAATACTACGGGGCATTAGTTAAACCAAAAGGTACCAAAGTGTGAACTCAAAGTGGCCATATCACATATGGAAGGTAGTCTTATGAATGTCTACCTCTAAAATCCTCAGCTGATGGTAGCTTGACTTAAGGTCTATCTTAGAGAAAGTTGCGGCTCCTTCATCCGATCAAATAAATCATCAATGCGTGGAAGAAGATAACAATTCTTAATCGTTACCTTATTCAAATTGGCGTTAATCAATACATGACCGCAAGGATCCATCCTTCGTATTTACAAAGATCACTGGTGCACCCCAAGGGGACATGCTAGGATGAATTAGGACCTTCTCCATAAGGCCGTCAAGTTGTAACTTGAGCTCACAGAGCTCAGGGGTAGTCATTCGGTAAGGTACTCGTGAGATAGGCTCTGCTCCCAGAACCAGATCTATATGAAAATCAATCTCACGTGGGGGTGGTAACCCCAGTAGCTCCCCTAGAAAGACATTTGAAAACTCTCTCAAAATGGGATGATCATCTAGCAATGGTCCACTAGACCCATCCTTTGACCTATCACTAATCAGAATAACATACATCTTACAACCTTGTCGCACACAATGCTTAAGTTGCATATAGCGAAATGGTGTGAATAGAAACGGGTCTCCCGACCCCCATGATATCACCAACTCAACTCCCAAATGATCTCGCACAATATATAATCTTGTGGTAACAATCCATCATGCCCCCGTGAGCAGATAACCAATCCATGCCCAAGAAGAATCCATAAGAGCCCAATAGAAGGATACACTTTCCGGGACGTATAAGGCCTTTCTCTAAGGAGGCCCTCCATCTACACTTAAGCTCCCGAGCTCGGGGTGGTCATCCAAAATGATAAGGTGCTCGTTACGTAGTCTCACAGATAGGCTCTTATCCCGCGTAATCCTATGATCTATATGAAAATCAATCTCACGTGGGGGTAAACACACGGTAGTTCCCCTAGAAAGATATCTACAAACTCTTTCAAAATGGGAAAATCATCTAGAAATGGTCCATGTCACTGGACCCATCCTCTAACCTCAGGTCACCGGGACTACTGATCAAGAAAGAATGATGAACAAACATCTAACAAAATCAACCCCCACAGCTATCGCATTAAGCCGCATAACAGAAATTATGCAAATAGAAATGGGTCTCTTAATCCCTAATATCACCAACTCAACTCCCAATCATCATCTCGCACAAGATATAATCTTGTGGTAACAATTCATCCCGGCCTTGTGAGAAGATAACCAGTCGATGCCCAAGATGACTCTATAAGAGCACAATGGAAGGTTACAAAGATCCGAGGTAGTGGTGAAAGGTCTCAAATCCACCACACACTCCTTAACTAAGGAGTCTATAGATATCTTAGCTCTAGAAGCCATCTCAACATCCCAACTATGACCCTACCTAACTGCCACCAGCCTGCATCACTCTACTAAAGATGGTGCAATAAAAGAATCAAAAGAACAAGAATCAAACAAAATGGAGGTAGGAATGCCTCCAATGTTACCTGTAGTCTCAATAACTATACTTTGATTCTCTTCCTAGCAGTTCTCAACCACTACATACATCCTATGACTATGCCCCATATCACCAATAGTAGGCTCTAAGATATGTGTCTTACCCTTGTTATTAGGGTTATGTGGGCAGTCTCTCCAAAAATGTCTAATAACACCACACCCAAAATAACCACTTGATCCTCTCCCTTGTGTAGCAGGTCTAGCCAGTACTCTGGAGGTCTATGGTGTGGATCCTAATGATCCATCTATGGTCTTCAGAGGTCTCTAGTAGCGAGCTCCTGTTGAGTAAGCTCTCTGGACACCCTATGTCCCGATGGGACCCCTAGGGGAGGCCTCATACTCCAACCTCTCTCGTGCATCAAACCTTTGTGGAGGTCTATAACGTGGGTGGGACTGATGCTACTATTGTGGTCTAAAATATGACTATGTTGAACCCTATTCACCATGAGGAAGAGGTACTGACCCCCTCGATCTGTTGTCCTGCATCTGCTGTATGCAGCTCTAGATTCTCTCTCTAGCCTCGTTGGGTCTTTCCCCAAGTCTCCTCTGTTATATAGACCTTATCGATGGCCTCAAATGACTAATGTCCAGGATAATGGATCTGTCCCCGATCTCACCTCTAATGTCTAGATTTAGGCCCCATATGGACCTATGGATCTATACCTACTCATCTTGTATGTAATCAACATGAACCGGGGAGCAGATCCAAAAATATCCTCTCATACTCAGCCACTATAAGAGATGTCTGTCGGAGGTCATGGAACTCATCTATCCGCTATTGTATGAACCTCCATGAAAGTATCTACTCCCGAAACACTCCTCAAATATCTCCTGTAACTGCCTCTTAGAATCAACATGGAGCTTCTACTCCTCTTTCTCGCCACTGGACACCAGCTCCATCCTCAAGAAATGGATCACAACACAAGAGCTTTCGTGTTGCTAGAACAAGGATAGAGCTTGAAGCACCCACTCAAGCTCACTAACTAGGCCTCTACTTGAAATCCACCTGTGTCACTAGAACAATGTGATGGCTGAAGCTTCAGGATCTCCCTGATGTAATCTACAACTGTGGTCTGACGGCCTCTAGGCCTCTTTGTATGCTCATCCCTAAGCATAGCGCTCCCGAGACCTCTCTCTTTGTCCTCGAAACTCGTCACCTTGTCCCATATGTGGTGACTCTTCTTCGGCTAACTCTGCATGGAATTTCTCTCCCCATGCTCCTCACTAGGTTAAGGAGATACATGACCCTCAAATGAAGTGACTCTATCATGTCTCAGTAGCATGCCCTCCTATTGATCCTCCGTATAAAGCAGCGATTAACATCCCGAGAGTCTGCAAGATATGTGGTGGGATAGCTTCTACAACATGCTCTGGAGGTGGTATGCCTAGGTCTATGTGAAAAGGATCCTCATCTTGTTTGCCTCCTGCACAGAGAAAGACAGAGTTAGTTCATCGTTCTAAGTTTTTATTCAGTTTCCATGTTTACTAAAATATGAAAATTTCTAAACTAAGTTGTCTTCTAAATTTAAAAGTGTGCTAGGTTTAAGGTTCATGTCTCAAGTTTTCTAGTGTGCCCAATGACCTAAGCTTTTGAACCACTGCTCTGATACCAAGTCTTATGCCTGCTAAAACAACCCACTTGAGACTCAAGAACAACCTAGGATTAGTTAGGAAAAATTATGGAATAATTTTTTTGTTTAAAAGAGTCTACAACCAGGTTACAAAACAACAGTTGCCACTAACAAGTTCCAGATCAATTCTAATCCACTAGAATATTCTTTCTTTAATTAACAATTATTAGAGGTTACAAGGTCCAAAATCTAGGGTTAGAAGATTCAATCAAGTAAAGAGGGTAATTCATCACCATACCCACTCTCTAAAAGGCTTTAAAGATTCAAATTGATTTTGCCCAAAATCAACACATTCAAAATTTTCCTTAATCATTCCCATTGGATAGGAAATTTCCTCACCTTCATTGATATAAAGAAGTCCTCCTAACTCCTCATATTTTTCAATATATGGGTCGGCAGCCTTGGGGTGAAAATTTTCCCAAAAGCAAACCTGCGGGCCCAGGGAGAAATTTTTCCCAAGGGCAAGAGAAATCGGAGGAGGATAGGGAGAAAAGATTTTCTTTTGCAAGGGGAAAAAACCTTTGCACCCACACTCCCGTGAGTCCGTGAGGGAAATGTGGGGTCTCCTAAGCCAATGGGGAAAGCGGGGCAGGGGAGATAAAAAAATTTTAACGCCCGAAGGGAAAAAGGGTAACATTCACCCACGCCTCTGCTGCACCTCGTGATGCCACGTAGTAGCTCCCGATTGGCTACGACAGGGTGGCGGGAAAATTTTGAAAATTTTCTCAAAATTTTCTGAAACTCAAAAATCAAAAGGACCCGCTCCTCTACCATGCCTCGTGATAGCGCCACATGGCAGCTCCTAATTGGCTTGATAGGCCGTGGGGGCAGGGAAAAAATTTGAAAATTTTCCCAAAATTTTCCGGAAGTGCTAAGTCAAAAAGGGATCTTCCTCTCCACTGAAACCTTTTGGTGCCATGTGGAAGCCTTTGATTGGCTACGAACCAGCATGGCCGCAGGAAAATTTGGAAAATTTTCCCAAAAATTTCCGAAGCTCTAAGGGAAAATTCGAGCTCACCAAGGAAATTTTTCCCAATTTTTTTTTTTTGACGCCAAGTGAAGAAAACTTCAGAAGGCCATAAATTTTGATAGAGAGCTCGGTTTTGGGAAAACAAGGACTTTCTAGAAATATCTCACGTCCTCTTTACACAAGAATCATTAAATTTTTATTTTGATAAATTTTAAGGGGTTAATTTCACAAAAACATTCTACATGCTTTTACAGTGCAAACTGGTAAATTTTAACTTATAAATTTTTTTCAAATTTGTCATTCTTTCTCTTCAACATGTCAAATAGACATGAAGATTTCCATTAGGAAAGTGTTAGGATATATAGCAAGTGTAAAATTTTTGGTTTGATCTGCATTTCAAAATTACAAGTTTTTTTTTACAGCAAAAATCCCGCATATATGCCTTGGCTCGACTCAAGATTTTCAAGACATTTCCTAAGTGTTTTTAGTTTGGTTTGGGATCATTTTTTCCTTGTTAAGTCCAATTGATTATTTCATTTTCCTCTTATCTATTTGCAGGGTTATTTGAACATTTGATAAAGGAATTTTACAAAGTATACAATGAATTGAAAGAAGTGTATACATTTACAGAACAAAAATTAACTATCTCTTTTGCCATAAAATAAAACATTAAATTCATTCCATGCTGGTCATAAATAGTTTTCTTTCTTTCAATCAAATATTAAAACAAGAATACAGTTTCTATTCTTTCCAAAATCATATATTATAAACAAGGCAGAATAATACATTTTCTCCTCACGTGTTTCACTTTTCCACTTTCCAAAAGGGATTTCATAAAGCACATGTTAAACACATATTTCCAATCGAAATAATATCATATGAACAAGGAAAACACTTCCATTAATTCAAATGAAACTCTTACAACTTCCTTTCCATTTGATTTCAAAATACAACATACAAAATACGTATCATTCTTTCACATTCTTTCCAAAAATGAAAATAGAGTATAACTCTTTTACATTTCAAATTTCAACTTTCATTGTCAATACAAAGTATCTTTCCATTAAAATGAATATATATATCATCCACTTTAAAGTGGTAAAGGGCTACAATAAGATTTCTTTTCACAAGGGATTGTCAAACATTATCTTTTCTCAGCTCTAGAATAGCAACATGCATATTTCTCATTCTTCCAAATTGTGATCACAACAAGAGTAGGGGAAAGGCAACGCTCTCCACCCAACCAAGACATCTAATGAAGAGGAGAAGCCATCCTTATTCATTGGCCCTCAAGCCCCAACCACAATGCAATAAAATATGTGATCCAACTCATGGCAACAATAGGCTTCCACAAACACTACAAGCAACATTTTCACAATAAAACACACCAAAATGAATGTAGTTTACAACTACATTAAAGCATGAAAAACATTACTGAGGCTTCATCAAGCAAGCCAAAGGAGAAGAAACTATGGGGGATGCTTCTTATGCCTCCCAAAGGGGGAAATGGGTATCACCACCTGAATTACAAACCGCCAAAATATAGTATATCAAAACCCTGACATTCCTTATGCCTCCCAAGTACCCCTTATTCCTCACATTTCCTTATGCCTCCCCAACCTCTTATGGCACCCCATAACGAGTAAATAAATGCAAGCTATTTCTTTGTAAGTTAGAACCCAAATCCCAACTCCTCCTCCCTTATACCTCCCTAAAACACACTTGTGCCTCCCATAAAATAAACCCCATAGTCTTCTCCTACACCATTCCTAGGCCATCTACACAACAACCTACAAACATGCCAAAACATTCACACATTAACATTTTCATAAACAAAAAAAGACATTTCAAGAGCCAAGCTCCTACCTCTCCATGATGGATTTGATTCAAGTTCCAAAATAGCAAGCTTTATCCCAATGCAAGCAATCCAAAACAACCAAGCACAAGCATGCAAAAATCTTCCAAAAACTTCTTCAAAGCAAGAGCTCCAAAACAGAAAAAAGAATTCACCCAAGAATGAAGTCTCCAAAGTGAAGCAACCCAAAACAAGGCAAGGAATTCAAATTTTATAGAAGAGGGAAGGAATAGAGGATGAGGTGGATCCATGTAGGATGCCACATCACACATCCTCAACCCCAACCCCAAATTCAACTTCATTCTCCAATGCATAATAAATAGGTGGGTGAATAAAATGACAGTTTTCTTACACACTCAAATCCAACCCACACCCCAAAGGATTGAAATTAAATCATGTAATAAAAGTGCAATTAAAACCTACAAATTACCTTCTCAAAATCATTATAAAATCAAATTTCAACTCTCCAACCACATGTATGGTTGGTAAATAAATTTAAGAGGTATGGGACAAGTTTAACTTGTCCCACAAGCCTCCAAAATCAGCCTCAAAGACAAATTCGAATTTTGAAAAAGATGAAGTATTTCACACTCAAAAGTTAACTTACACATCACTAACACATCTCTTACAACACTTTAAATCAAGGCCAACAACTCTATTAATTATTTTCTCATGATATCTTTTATTTAATTAATTAATATTAATACAACATTTAATAAATAAATAAAGGGGCAAAAGCATCACAAAATAAACACATGCAACATTAAAAAAAGGGTCAAATAAATAAAAACACATAACCCCTTGGTCACATTTAAAGGTAGTCCCCCATGGGAATCCCTAATACACACAAACACGCACAAAAAATACTAGTTGTCATGGTTACCTTGTTGAATTTATCTAGAATTTCAATGTGGTTGGTCTCCAATCCCCTGATGTTTGTTGTGATATTTTAACCTACAAAACAAAAATACCTCCTTCACCTCATGGCCATATCGAACATCCATAATAATATAAATAAAATATGAATATCATCTAAATATATGAATCACAACAATATCAAAGCAACCAACAAGATCATTTGCAATTTTACCAAACAACTATATCATCATCAAATAGTTTCCATTTCTAGGTCTACTCACAATATCCAAATATCACATGTCCAAAAACATCCATAATATAACCATGTTAAACATTATAGCAACATCAATATCTAAAATTTCTCTAATAATCATCATGCATCATAACTGAATCAAGTCAATAATAATCCATGATCTAACATCTAACATCATACTATAAAAATTCCATAATCATGTCCATAATATAATCAATAGTATCATGATTAGTATCAAAAGGGTGTCAAAGGGAAGTGGGCACTATAATTACAGGGAAGATTTCTATAGGTCGAGTGTGGTTGGTCCTCTTTTGGGGTCGCATTCTCCTTCTAGGGTCATTGCATATGACCCCAAATAAGGGGGTATCTTTGAGATTTTTCTACTAACACAGTGTATCTACACCAGGTTCAAACACAAGGAAGTGAGTTACGAAACCTCTACGAACTCCATACACAATGGTCTCAACAGGATGTGGTGTCCTTTGGTAATTATGTGAAGCAGATTACATGTTCGGGGTTATAGTGGTATTTCTTCTTTATACTTCTCCATCTAGTGACATTGAATCACCCCCAAAAAAAGGACAATATAGATATCTCTTCCAACATTTCAGTAGAAGTGGTTAAAGGATGGAGGATATAACATGGTTCCTCCCTATATTTTTTGAGCCAAGGTTGCATGACATCACTTGAAAAACTCACGACACTACATGATATCCTTCTACACCCTTTTTCATGACATGCATCAGGGGCACATGTTCCATTTTTCCATTTACATTTTCTAGTTTAGCGTACTTAACATTTACGTATTTTACACAACATTTGTACATACATACATATTTGACTACTTGATCATTTTCTCACCGCAGTCCACCATATGAGAATCAAGTAATCAAATTAGGGAAACAACAACTACAATGACAACACATCATGATGGTAATTACCATACTAACCATATATGTAGACTACACATAACAACAACTACACACATGTTCTTTCCTAGGTTCACTCTCATCAATTTTAGTAAACATTTTTCATCTTTAGAATCCATGATCCCCATACATTTTTATTTTTTCATTCCACATTTGATTCTAGTCCATTGACATATATTCTTCTACACTCTACATGGTTATTAGGTACACATCTCTATCTACTTTATATTAATGAATTTCATGCTTACCAACATGATGAACAAAGAATATGAACTATCTTCAACCTTTTGAAATGGATCCTAGGGAAAAATATTCTAAAGTACAGGTTCACCAAAATAATTAACTAAAATATGGATTTCAGGAGTTAATCTAGATAGTATAACAATGAAATAAATAGTATAAACTAAAATGTTGATGCTAACTAATTTTATTTTATGTTTAATTGAAATTAGATAATTGAAATAGGATAGATAAGATACTAACCTGAAAAACAACTTATCTTGTTTTGATTCTCGAGCTGAACATGATGATGTGTGGACAAAGTAGAGTATGATAGTAAAACCCGGGAAATTACAATGGATAAATATTTGACCTAACTTGGGCACTTGGGAGAGGGTCAAGGGGCCTATGGGTGTGTTAGTATGCAATATGGGTGCTACAGATCTGCAGAACAACTCATGACCTAAATCTAGAAGTGTCACTAGATCTTTGCAATGTCTTGATCCTTTTCACGTCATTATAGTAGTAACTTTGTTTATGTCGTCCGTAAACTTGTAATGAATATCTACCTATAAAACCCCATACAAAGCATCAAATCCCTAAAAAAAAAAGATGCATATGAAGGGGTCAAACTAACCTTAACTACCACAATGGTGGACTTATAACTAAGATTTGTACTACATTCCACACCCAAAGTCATTTTGTGTGCATGTGTGTGCAATTGTGCTTAGAGTTCCCTAGCATCAATGACGTAGAGATAGGGGTAAATAGCTAGATGTAAAATGCAAATGGTGGATGGAATAGAATGAATAAAACCCTTCCTATGTAGTGTGTGTGATGTAATGATGCCCAAATGTAGTCTTTTGCCTTAGTAGATAGCTATCCCTTGATAGTAGATAGTCCACCCATAAGATAGTATGTTATGTTTATATAGGGATCTATTGCTCAAATTTTGACACTAATGACCTAACATGTCGACTAGTACCTAGGGGAATGAGAGGGAAAATTACAAAGACTAACCTCGAAACTCTAAATTAGATGCAAGTGCTGCAAGGACCAAGGTGCCAAAAATATGGACTAAGGCACCCATGAGCACCTCAGTTCTACCCTAGGTGCCCTATTCAAATACTAGAGACGAAAAATGACCAAATAACGACACCTGAGACTCCCTGAAAGACAACTAGAATTGTGAAAATAACTAATGACTGTGTAAGACAAATGACAAAGATGACCAACTAACTGATGAAAGAAATAGGGGATATCTCATTAGTGAATACTTTTCTTATGCGTGATCTATATATAAAATTACATATTTGGTGGTATAAATGTAATAGTAAGGTAAGTGTGTGATTTTGTGACTACAGGTATACTACAATATTTTAGTTGGGTTGTATGTCCTTTGACACTTGTATGTTCTACATTGAGACATGTTTCAATGACATTTCCAGACATCACCACCACCTATTAAGTGTTGAGTGCCGTGCATGACCACCGTACTTCTAAGAGTGCAATGCCCATCAACTTAACAACAATTACATAGGAATTAGTCATTTTATTATCTCTACGTAAATTGTACTAGTTTTGGAATTAGACAATGAAAAGATGAAATATGATAATAATAGTTAGGATATACAAGATTAGTGGCATTAATATATCTAGTAATAGGATGTAGTAGTAATATAATTTACAAGTGATTAATTTTTTTATGAGTTGTATGCTGCCTATAGTGATTGTCATTAATTTGAATTCAATCACAATCAAGAGTTTTGTTAATGTTTTACACATGGTATTATTATTACCATCAATTTTCTAACTAGAGTCTATCACTTTTACAAAAACATTTTTACTATGACATCATAAAAATTATCCACAAAAGTCACATTATTTAGCGTACAACTATAAACCTTACATTCTCTAATTTTCAAATATCTAATTAAACATTTAATATTAAACATACTTATATCTTCAACATCATCCAAGCTTATGACATAAACATGAGAAAACATCCACTAGAAAATTGTTTTAAAAACTAGAAATAACCTTTTTCAATAGGATCTCATATCTTTGATTTGGAATGAAAATGATGGATCGAGAGTAGAGGAAAAGGAACTTTTGATAGAGAGCAACGGGAATAGGAACAATGCTCAGAGGAATAGAGGACAGGAGTGGGTGGGAATGGCCTTGAAGGAGGCTCTTTGGCCCTCTTAGAGCAACAATCACATGGGCTACAAACTTTTTGGGACTGCTCATAGGGAATCCTTAAAATTGTCCCCATTTTGGTGTGAAGTTGAAGAAAATGCAAAGATACTTCACATGGTGGTGAATAGGGCTAGGGAGAGGTTTAAACACACAGTTGTATACTCTTTCACTGGGTTGAGGCCTAACATAGATTTGGTGTAGGAGGAAGTGGGGATGCAAGCTAGAGGTAAGAGTTTTAGTGGGGGATGAGTTTCTCTTTTTCTTCTAGGAAGAACAAGACTTACAAAATGTTTTACAGGGCGTGCCATGGTTCTATGGAAAAGTGGTCCTTATCATCATGTGCTGCCAACCTGGAGTGTTTCAAGGAAGGAAATTCCAGGCTCTTCCTGTATGGATTCATCTTCCAACATTCTTCTTGGAATTCATGAATCCCTAAGTATTCTTGGGAATTGCTAGAGTAGTAGGAGTGTTGATTTCTATCAACCCGGCTATAAAAGCTCGCTCTCGCTAGTTTTTCTTACCTTTACATCAATGTGCCACTGATGTAGTTGTGTCGAAAAGAATCTTCTTGGAATCCTACCTTGACAAATTAGAATAGAGCATAGAGATTGATCCTCCCGGATCATTTGTGCAAAGTGCAAGGGGATGGATTCGAGGAAAATATATTTTTCTACAATTTTTGTAGCCTCCCTGGAGGGTGTGGTCGATGCTCAAAGGCCCATCTCTAAGATAAACGACAAGATTTATGATCATTCGCATTACGGATTACGAGGATGACACGGAGGAAGAGGATGAGCTCGTAGATGGTGTAATGCTTCGGGAGGCTTTGTTTACTCGACATGTGGTGTTGGTTTGGTTGGCGAAGTGGACTAGAGAACCATTGAGCATTTTGTTCCGTGTCGAATCGGGTGAAAATGTGGACGGAAACATGTTGGGTTTCATTTTTTTCATGCGGGAGTGTGGGTTCTCAGGATGGGGCTAGCCACACAAAATTCAAATTGAAAGGATGTTGACTCGGGGGTGGTGTGGTGGGTGGGGTTAGTCAATGTCTATTGGCTAATTCGCATGGGGTTATTGAGGTGGACCTTGGGTTGAGCTTGGATAGATGTGTGTTTTGTGCTACTTGTGATAGGAATGGGTGGACTTTGGTCCAACCCAATCAATTAAAAATGAGGCATTTTGAGTCAATATTGAGTCTATTTGGGGTCATTATGATTTCATTCTTGGAAGGGTGTTCTGTCATTTGGGACCTAGCCTTGTTGTTTCTTTATGGCATTGGTAAAGACTTCCCTTTGTTTATTAATTGTTATATCTTTCACTCCCTTTGTACTATTAGGTTTTTTGGTCCCCTAAAAAACAAACAATTACCTAATCCAAAAAAAACTTAAGCCACTTCCACTACAAAACTATTGCTATTAAAAACTAGAAACAACCTTTTGTCATTAGAATCACATATATTTGATGTGGAAAGAAAATGATAAAAACGAGAAAATCTCCACTACATTTAGTTATTTATAAAAAACTAAAAATAGTCATCTCATTATTTTGATGTGGAAACAAAAATGATAAGCATGAGCAAGAATCGACTATTAAATTATTGTTTTTAAGAAAAACTATGAATAACCTTTAAAATTTGATAAGCATTAGTAAGCAAAATAAAACTAGTAATAACTTTGTTATCATTAGGATAACCAAAAGAATTTAAAAATTTGTTGATAAATATTAAATTTACATTTCCGTTGGTAACATACATGATAAAATAATTGGAAAAGATACATGCAAGAGAAATGTAGAACTAAACTAATCAAATAATTGAATTAGTCATTTTGTTTGTATTGTAAATTGTGTTGGTGGTGGAATTAGATAATGAAAAGATGAAGTATGTTAATAATAGTTGGGGAAAACAAGATTAGTAGTATAATTATATATAATGATAGGATGTAGTGGTGTGTGTGTGTGTGTGTGTGTGTGTGTGTGTGTGTGTGTGTGTGTGTGTGTGTGTGTGTGTGTGTGCGTGTGCGTATGTGTGTCTGTGTGTTCCTAAGATATCTATATAGGGGCGGTTCTATAATCAGGCAGATGGCTAGTCCCCTATCTATATAGACTCCCCCTCCCCTCATATATATAGGGCCCATATATATAACACTAGAAAATAACACAAATTATTATACCAAGAGGTTCACATAATGCATTTTTCTAGGATATATACTTAAATTTTATACAAGAATTTTATACTAAATGAAAACGAGAGATATAGTGAATGTAAATGGGAGGTGTAATAAATTTGCAAATGGAAGGTATAATTTATCCTCCAAGATCTATAATTTTTCCACGAGTCTAAGATAACACTAAAATAAGAGCTTTGGGACATAGTTGGAGATTCATGCCATAATAATCAAATTGTAATTGTTTTTATATGTAATTGTTAATTATGAATACCCTATGAGATATATATACTAGAAATGGTTATTATATATCCATTAAATCTCAATAGACAATTTTTTATTTTACAATCATTATTCCCTTATTGCGAAAATATAATCCAAGTAGTAATAGATTTGTGGCTACATTAGGTATTTATTTTCTAATGATCTCTTTCAAAAAATTATTTTTGGACTTTAGAGCTTCAATTACAATCTTATATGTAAATTGATTGATTACAAAATAGTTCTAGAGAAAAACTACGTGAGTTCTACATAGTTAATATTAAGAAACCATTCTATAATAATTTATGAATTCTAGAAGTTTAAAATATTTAATAATTAATGTATGTTACAGATTGGAAAATTCAACATCAAAAGAACATGAACATTAAAAACAAATACTATTGATTTTTACATTTAGTTCTGAATTTTCTTCAAAGTTAATGTAGTATCAAAACTAAGTTAATCCAATTAAGATATTACAGAATCAATATGTACTATAATTTGAAAATAGTAAATACACATAAACAATTATAGAATTATGTTACAAGATAACATTTGATAAAATTAAACTTTTGAATATAACTTAGTAATTAGGGTTAGTATTTAGAAGGAATTTGCTACTCTATAAGGTGAAGAAGTGTGAAAATGGTATGAAGATAGATAATTAAGTTGTGTAGAGTATTATAAAGATGACTGTAAATTTAAAGAGTATGGAATCGAGTAATGAATAGGTTTCCCTTCTTCATATAGGTTTTAACAAGAGATATATTGAATGTAAATGGGAGATATAATAAATTTACAAGTGCATAATATAGCTCACCCAAACTCTAGAATATTCTCCACAATAGTCTAATCTTACACTAAAATATGACCATTGGGGAATAATTGGAGATTAATCCCAAAATTATCAAATTGTAAATATTTTATGTGTAATTTTGAACTATGAATACCCTAATAAATATGTATACAATAAAGGGTTACTATGTATGTATTAAATATGAATAGATACTATCTGATTTTAGTATTAATATTACCTTTATTATGAATATATGATCCAATTTGTAGCAATGTCTAGATTTGGGGCTTGGTACATTAGATAATCACATATTTTAGTATCACTATTGCCTTTATTGTCAAAATAAAATATAAGTTGTACCAATTTCTGGATTTTTGGCTTGGTACATTGTAATTAATTTTCTAATGGTTTGTTTTGAAAAAAAAATTGGACATTAAAGCTTCAATTAAAATATTATATGTAAATAATCGATATATTGCAAGATAGTATCTAGATAAAAATACACGAGTTCTACACAATTAATATTGAGAACCATCTTGCAAAAATTTATAAACTTTAAAAGCTTAAAATATTTAATAACCAGTTTGTGTTATAGTTGGAAAATTCAGTGCTAATGGACCATTTTTTATTAAATTAGGTAAGAAAATAGGTGTTAAGGCACCCGAAGTCAAATAATAAAAGATACATTGTGAAAGAAACGAGGAGAGAAAGTTAAAGATTGAGGAGCAACAGAAATGACCTCTACCAATGGTTGAAGAAGAACAAACTAGAAGCAAAGGAAATTTGATCCTAAAGCTCAGTCAAGGAGGCTTGAACCAAACAAAAGGAAAAGCTAAAACCTTAAGAAGCTACACTAGAATTCATCGAAGAGATACTCTCTGAGAATTTTATCGGACGTAACCACTTTAGATTTCTTGATCTTGACCATATTCCACCCTTTATCGGTGGACACTAAGGGACCATGAACATTAAGTCACAATTACTTAAGATTTTTATGTTGAGTTCCACCTTTGCTTTTATGTTATTATAATATCAAAACTAAGTTAATTTCATTGTGATATTGCAATTGTTTCACCATTTTCTTTATGTTTTCGAAGTGACGAAACATATAAGGGTAAAGGCCAAGGAGGAATACTTGTTAAATGTTGGTCAGTTGATGGTTATTGTATGCATTCGACTTCTTGATCCACAGCTGAATGTGAGAGGTTCCTTTTGGCTAGGAGGAACTACCTATAATGGAAAACAAGACCACAAAAAGATAGTTAAATGATATATGAAAGTGGACTCGCTAGAGTATGCTAGTTCCGAAAGTGTGATACTTCCTAGATGGCTGTCAATCCACTGTTTAAAACAAGTTAATGCGAGAAAGAAACAAATTCCTACTGTAGTTGATATGATTTAAGTATCTCATTCAAGTACAATAAGAAAATCTTAACATAACCAAATAGGTTATGGTCAAATCGAAAAGATAGGTAGTTGGCAGGTACTGGAACCGGTCGTGGGGTCGATCTGGATTATTTAGGTCAATTGGTGAGATGATTGTTGGGTCTGTTCTTGGTCAAGGTGTAAAACAAAGAGACCGATGTTGGTCTGGTGTAATCGATAACGGTTTAGGAAGACCGCGATGGTCAGGTTTTGGGTTATTTAGGTCACTCGGTAAAAGGTTGTTTGGTTTTTTTATTGGCAAATGTGTAAAACACAGAGACCGATGTCGGTTGGGTATAACCGACGATGGTTTAGGGTGACCATCGTCGTTGGTATGGTTAGGGTGAAAGGAACTCAATGAAATCTGGTTGTGGGGATTGAGTTGGAGCTAAACAGAGATGGAAGGGTAGAGGGGGAGGTAGGTAAAGGTCTCAAGTATGCTTAAAGGTGGGTAACAAGTGAGAATGGGTGATTTGGTGGTGTGGGTAGAAGAATGGCTGAGTCTACAAGTAGGTAAGAGGTGGAAAATGGACATGCAAGGTATGAACTGATAACGAAGTAACAAAAGCCTATATATTGAAATAGACTATGCTGGTAGAAAGTATACTTACTGTGATGTAGATTTAGATGGTTGAATGGAGGTGGTTGTTGATCAGAAGAATGGTGTTGGATATCATAGCAGTGGCTCCCAGAATGATTCTGTGAGTGTAATGCCTCCAAAATTTGTCCTAGTGATGGCTCTGGATGTCTGGATACATGAAAGGATGTTGGTTTCACTTGCATGCAACTTTGGTCTCCTTTCCTTGCTCTCAAAATGTGCCAACCCAAAAACAAGGTTGTTTAGGTGAATAAATGGTAACCGATGGTAGTTCCGGGTTGACTGACGTCAATTTAGGGTGACCGGCGTCGGTTAAGGTGGGATTCCCTAGGTTTACTAAAATTGGCAGATCTCGCCTCTTTTAGCTCAAGTTCGTTCCTTGATCCATGGATTTGGAACAGACGTTGCATTTTTATGAGTGGGAAGGTGGTTAGGGAGATTTTAGGCATTGATTTTAGGGTTGGACCAAATCTTAGCTCATTAAGGCAAGTAAGATTAGGTCTTAGTTAGTTATGGAAACATGCCAAGAATAGGTCTAGGGTGAGGTGGTTGGATGAGGTGTCTAGGTGAGGTGGCTAGGTGAGGTGGTGGGGTAGAAATTAAGGTAATTAGATATTAAATATTGTGAGGATACATATTAATTAAATTAAAGGTGATGTGGGGTGGAAGGGGCCATGGTTAGATGAGTATGTTTGAGGTGGTTATTTGACAAAGGACCAAGGGGAGTGTGACCCAATTTTGGTGTCTATATTTTTCCCTTTTTGTTGCATAGCTTGTATTGGTAAGCGATGCTAACAAAAATAAGATGTGGTTGCCCCATGTGTGGGTGAAGGTGATCCCCCTAAAACTAGGAACCGATGTGGTAGAAGACAGAAATCGATGAATGGTTTGATAAAAGGTGGATGTGATGAAGATGAAGGTGGAAACTGGAGGTAATTGGATAAAGATCCAATCGGGTAATCCAGGTAATGGGCCAAGGTCAAAGGTAGCAACATTCAAACACACACACACGTATAAACTGGCACGGTACCAAGTTGAAGAGCATGTAAACTATACATCGTCTAAGGTCAATAGGTTTATCCAAACAAGGTTGAGGTGATTCTAGTATCCAAGGTATAGGATATGGTGCGGAAGCACTTCACAGGTCAGGTGCAAGAACGTTTAGGTATGTTTCGGTACACCAAAGGTAAGGTCGGGATAAACGACACAACAATAGGCAAAATAAGGTCATTAGGTCAAACAACACGGGTAATAGTGTTATAAGGTATAACGAGCACATGAGTTCATAGGTCACTAACAATGTTCGAGTCAATGTAGCTAGGTCACAACACAGTAAGGCCAAGGTATGGGTAAAATAACAAGTCCCAAAACATAATAAAGGACAGATCTAGGTAAGGTAGGCATGGAAGTTGGTTGCAATAAAGGTGGGTAAGGTCAAACAATGGCTAGTTTGGGTTATTGTTGGTCGGAAATGGGAAAAGGGTATGGGTAAGAGTATGACAGGTAACCGATGCGGTCATACGGAACCGATGATGGTCTAGGTAAACCGACCACGGTTTTTGCGAGCACACGACCGATGTCGGCAGGTATAATCCGACTATGATGTTCTAAGGCACAGGACTGAGGTAGGTTTAGGTATAACCGACGTCCGTCAAGTTGACGTGGGTATATAAAAAGAAAAAATCCGTAAAATACAGTTCATTTATAAATTTTTTCTTTTGTGAAAATGACAGAGACACTCGAACAAGTTTTGGTTTATCAAGTAGAAAGGATAAGGGATGATATATTCTTTGAGGTGGGGAGAGCTGGTTAGTTAAAGGAGCCAATTAGATGGGTCCACGAGCACAGGGGGATCGATTATGATTGGGTAGAGGTCATGAGGATTGGATTTGTTGATTAGACATGGTAGAGGTGGGAGAGGGATTGCGTGGACCACCGGTGTAGCCACCCGACATGCCACCACGAAGACGGCAGCGTGATGAGGTAAGAGTCAATCCCTTGCCTTATTTTGTGAGGTAGATTGGGTATATAGGTCATGTAAGGAAAACGGGTTTTGGGGGGAAAAGGGGATTTTGAATTTGGGAAGGAAAATTGGGTAAAATAGGAATGGGGAGAGGTGTGGTTAGGTGAACGAGGGGTGGGGTGGAGTTGAGGGTAGATTTAGGTAGGAATGGGTGGGTAGAAAGGTAGAAGAAGGGAGTTGTTAGGAAGAAAGGGGTTTGGGTGTCACGGATTTTGTACGATAGTGACCGGTGTCGGTCAATGGGTGGCCGATGTCGGTGGTGTCAAGCTGGTATTGGTCATGGATAAGGTGATTGATGCTAATTTGGGAGAGACCGTGGTCGGTTAGGGGTAACCGGTATCGGTCATCATGTGGAGAAAAAGGGTCCAAAAGATCCCTAGGGTGGGTGGGTGAGATAGATAGTGGGCAAAGAAGATGTTGTTGATGAAAAACATAGCATGGGTAAGAGGTTGAAATAGGTATGGTTTGAGTGATAGTGGGTGAGGGTTGGGGTGGGTAGATAGGATATGTGATAAGAAGGTAAGTTGCGAGGGAAAAAGAGGGAGGGTAATAGGTGTAGGTGAGGTGTCAAGAATGATTGTGGGTATGATTAAGGTGTATTAATGTGATGTTTTGTTGGATGTAGGTGAGAGATCAGCTGTGGATGTGAGATAGGGTGCCACCCCGCTTGTGATAGTTTGAGGAGGTACAATAGTTGAGGATTGGCAACATGTTGTAGAGGTTGGCTTGATTGGGGTCGAGATGCTCTTTGGAATGTAGTCCAGTAACCTAGTTTGATGGTCGCCCTCATCGACAGATGGGATTCAACGACCAACACATTCCATCTACCAACGAGGTGAGATCACGGTCACCCTGGAGGATGTGTATAAGATCCTACAGTTTCCGATAGTGGGGACACAGGTATATTCGATCTCTTCAAAGGTGTCTCGGGAGTTATCTTTGATAGTCTTTGGCAAGGGTTTGGCAGAGTTGAGGTTCCACAAAGACCAACTTGATTACTGAGAGATGTACTGGGCTGTAGAGAGGAGACTAGGCTTGTTGTGTTGTTGAAGGAGGTAGTCTATTTTTTTCTCTTTGCTAGATGCGAGAGGGTGGCGATTCCCATGATCATTGATGGGGGTTTTACATGACATGGTGGAGGACAGGACCCATTTTTCATGGGTTCCAACATTTCTAGTTTAGTTAAGCGGGAGTTATGGGCGTATGAGCGACTTCGAAGGTTCACTTCTACACTTTCCTACTTCATTGTTGGGCATATGAGCACATTGTGTGTGTATGCCTAGTTGGTATGTCCCAGTGCTGATACATTCGAGCCAAGTTTTGTTCGAGTGGGCTTCGGGGAGATGGGTGCCTGTAATTAGGAGCACGAAGTTGCTAGAGCTACACATAATATAGCCTATTACAGGTGATTGCTAGAGGGGTTGTCCAGCTTGGACATCATTTGGAGGCCTTATGTGGGTTTTTCCTCATATGGGAGGATGGCTAAGGAGCTATAGGGTGGGTCTATAGTTACTCCGGTGGATAGAGGGGCGACGTGTAGGAGAGCATGAGATGATTCCCATGAACAGGGTTAGGTGGTAGTTCAGGCTACTTCAGGATATACCGCCACCTTTCCCATAGTACATGAGGGATGACATGGAGAGGCCTCTACCTCTACCATAGCCAATAGTACCGATAGGGTAGGAGGAGTGGTGATAGACCGGAAGATTGATTATGCTATGGTTTTAGATAGATACAGAAAGTGGTGGGCTTCACACTTATGAGTAATACCAATGAGGCTGGGGCATTTGAATTTAGCCACCATCACAGTGCAAAAGGAAACCCTACAGGGGCAAGTGGCTACCTTGATTACACGGTTGGGTATTGTGCGAGTGTAGCTAACGAGTTGAAGCACATGTTTTTATATTGTAGGCATAGGTGGCCACTCTACAGGCATAGGTTGCACAGGAATAGGTACCCGCATAGGGTGAAGATGGAGATGGGGTACATGTGGTCACCCTATAGGCACATATTACAAGTTTACAAGGCCATTTGGCCACTACACATGCACAAAGTTAAGTCCCTTCAGCCTAAATATAGGCGGGAGGAGTGGGACAGGTCCCTCAGACGATCACGGGTATAGGGACAAGGTCCTTCTTTACATGTATCAGTGGGACAGGGTCCTAAGAGATAGGTGTGGGGGCTGAGGTCGATGGCACCACCACAGACGATCTTGATAGGCTGGCTGGTTGAGAGATGTTTTACGTGAGATCCGATATTAACCAGATACTTTGATGGCCACATGGATAGATTTTCTATCCTATGGGGAGTATAGAGCACAACAAGCCTCGAGTGAGAGGACGAGGTCACACACCCATAGTGTGGAGAGCACGAGGGCCATCGAGCCCCAAGACAGGGTTAGGGTGAGGCCACCAGTTCATGGAGGCCAGCCCCAGGTGAGGTACCAATAGAGCTCTAGCCAGGGCCGATGATGGGTGGTGAGATGCTAGTTGGACGTTGTACAGGGGCAGTGGAGGAGGAGGAGACAAGTGAGACATATATGGAGGATATCCAGCAGGGTGATGTATGATAGCCATATATACCTCTTGTTTTGTATAGTTGTGTATTTTTTATATATACTAGCTTGCATTCGAAGAGAGTGAGGATGTACATGAGATTTTTTGATATTTTTGATGATATACCAACCTGCATGCCGAAGATGGTGAGGATGTACATTATATTTTTCAGATGATTGTGATTATTATTTGTATCTATGTTCACATGTATGTTTACACAGACTTTCCGATTGATAGATGATGGTGTTTATAGTTTGAATGGTGTACATGTTTTAATTTTCATTATTATAAATATTTAGGTGGAAATCAAGTAGATTAGGCATGCTAGAGTCAGGTCGGTTCAGGGATGGATGGAGTCAAGTCATAGGCATGGATTGAGTCAGGTTGGCTTAGGCATGATTGAGTTTAGGTTGTAGGTATTGTTGAGTTAGGTTGGTTTAGGCATGGTTGAGTTTCTAATTCATTAATTTGTGTAATTAATGATGATGTGGATCGTGTTAAGATGCTTTGTAGGAAAATGAATGATAATGGTAAAGAAATGGTAGACAAGATGAAATGAATGTATGAGTGATGATGGTAAAGATGTTAAGCAATTGTTGTTTGTGTGGTTTAATTTCCAATGATTGATATAAAAGGAAACTAACTAGGGTAGAATGTGAATAGGAAAGGGCGGAGGGAATTGGTTAGGGTAGAGAGTGGTTGAGATAACCTCCAAGGGCCCCATGCCCTTGGAGTGCTACCTACATAGTCTCGGCAAAAGGGACCTCAGGCTGATGTAGTTCTCCCATAAGCTAGGGAAGATTATGATGAAATAGCAGAATGGGCTGATAGGTGTGAGGCATGGGTGATGTAGGTCATATGCATGATTGATTTTAGGTTGTAGGCATGGTTGAGTGATTTTTAAACACAGGTGTCGAGGGTCTGGTCCTATATAGGATAATCAATAAGTAATGAGAAAGATGAATTGTAAGATATGGTAAAAGAGTTGTTTAATTGATAATAACCCTAAGGAGTTTACCATACCCTGGATGGTCTTATGAACATAAGACCCTATAGGCCTTGCATAATGGACTATTCTAAGGGTGAAAAAAGTCACATGATCGGAAATGTCTCGTTTATAGAAAGTCCCTTGAGTAATAAGGAATTTAGGTGAAAACAACCAGGGGGTGAGAATGGGAGGTGTAAAGTAACTTAGCATACGACAACGTGTATTTCGAACAATAAACCCAAAATCCATAACAAAGTAGTCCATGATGAAAGTTTCATCTTTTCCTCTCTCTTTTTTATTAAAAAAATAGACTGATCGATGCAGAAGCTTCGAATAGTTATTATATGTTTGTAATGATTGTATATAGTTGTCCTTCAAGGGAGAAGGCTATTAATAGTGGTAGAATATAAGGAAGAGATGTCCCTTTTGCGGGAATCATCATTTTCTAGAAGTTTGACTCAAGGAGTTGTATCCCTTTTTTTTAGATGTTTAAGTCATGGACAAGACTATAGAGGACAATCAGGTTCTTGTTTTAGAAGACAATATCGTAGTACACAAAAGATTAATCTGTGAAAGATGTGGTTTTGAGTGATGAATAACCATGGGATTCCATCTTGAAGAAGATGAAAATTATCCATGAGAATCATGCTATGAGAAAAGCCATGGTGCTCATATTGAAGACAAGGCTAAAAGGTGATGGGTAATCACATGATTCTTGCTTAGTCATGGATCCTCAAAATGGGTAATTTTTGAAGGTGAACAACACTCAAGGGACGAAATAAATTGATAGAAAGTGATATATGACTTCATATCAACAATAAAATGGTCAAAGATGCAAGGAAATAAGGGGCTCAGGTTCGGGGTTACCTTCGAGTGAAGACAAATGATAAGAACTTGATCCATAGGCATGGGTAATGATATAGGGTCCAAGCCAATTAGGAGCAAATTTTCCCCATTTACATTTCTCCTCTTTGGTTACATGATGATTTTCCTTTAGGATGAGGTCACCGACCTGAAATGTTTGTTCATGAACATGTTTGTCATAGGCACATTTGATACATTTTTGGTATATTTGGAGATGGTCAAGAGTGTTGAGACGACATTCATCCAATAATTCAAGTTGTGCCAAACGATCCTGGAAAAATTCATCTTCGTTGAGCATGTCTTGTAGTGAGATGCGAGAGAGATGGGATCTAGACTTTGAGCTATAAGACATCCTTAGTACCGTAGACCGAGAGAAAAGGAGGTGGCAGCGATCGAAGTGTGAATACTAGTGCGATAATCCCACAAGGTGAAAGGAATTATGTGTGTATGCCAATACTTCCCGATTATCATTGACTACCTTCATAAGAATTTTTTTCAAGGTTTTATTAGATGATTCGGATTGACCATTGGTTTGCGGGTATTAGGGTGATGAGAAACTAATTGGGATGTCAAAAGCATCGCATAGTTTGCGTAGGTTTTATTTTTGAATTATTTTCTGTTATCTGAGATAATGCGGTGAGGAACACCAAAGTGAAAAATGATGTGATGGTTGATGAATTCACATATTTTCTTGGCTTTTATGCAAATGACGGGAATGGATTCTACCCATTTAGTGTAATATTCATGGCGGTTATGATCCATTGGTGTCATTGTGAAGAGTGAGTGTTGATCTTACCGACAAGATCCAAACCCCATTGAGAAAAAGGCCAAAGGTCTTGCGCGACTTGTAAGTTATGCACGAATCTTATACTAGGGTTGATTGTTTCATTTAAATCTCTTTATTACATTTACAAGGTAAGAATACAACACACTAATTAATTAATCATCTATTGAACACTGGAAATGCACTACAAGATTTTAAATTCAAATTCATTTAGCATACATATCTAAATTTTACAATACAAAATTTGAGGATCAAGATAACACCCATGTGTAGAGGAACATTTCCCTTAAACCCTAGCATCTAACATTTTACAGAACTTCAATTATAAACCTTTTCATACTTCGCAAATGTTGAAATATCCTCTACAGTTTCATTTAACATATATATATATATATATATATATATATAATCCAAACTTTTACCATATGTAAATATGAATTAAAATTGCACCTATGATTAAATGCCCATTTCCCAAGGTATCCCTAAAACTAACATCTCATACATATTACCAAATTTCATATATAAATGTTTTTGTGACATGGAAATACATTATACATATATACATTCTACAATGACCTATATAAATTGCAATAATAAACAATGAATTACACCACGCATTTCGTCATCTTTCTTACATTACAGCAAAACCATGTGAGCATGAAATCAGCGATAAATCACTGGCATGGCATCCACCTAGATCTAGCATAATTAAGGTTTTGGTTTCCATTTACATACTAATAATACTTTTCATTTGAAAGGAGAGGGTTAGAGACACATATTTATTTCATTTCACTTCACTTCATTTTTTTAACCAAGGACAGAGAAAGAAATAGGGAAGAGAGAGAAACACTATTTTGCCAAAAGTTTAATTTCACACAACAAGTCACACAATAGAGTTTCAAACAGTTATATACATAAGTGTCAACAAGTTTCCATGGTGGTTTGGCAAACCGACAAGGGTCCTACAACTTTCTTTTACATTTTCCTGCTAGTTGTAAAAATGTTCAATTTAGGCTCGGAGGCTAAGAAACCACTTTCAAACATTGTCTTCTCGGTGAAAAACATACCACAGTAAGTTTCTACGTGTCCTATTATACACCAAGGATTCACAACAACTAACGAATTGGCGGTGAACGGTTTACGATTGGCGACCATTTTTCTGAGGCCATCAATCATAATTGGCCTAGTTACAAATGATCAAAAGTTAGCTCGAGGGCTCAGAAAACCACGTCCAAAAATAAAATTTAATGGATGAATGCATAATAAGAAAATTCCTACAATTTCCCCCATATATGGATAATTCACTAGAGTCGACAGAGCTAAGAACTATAAAATGGTTTTCAAATGGCGATAGGTTTTCTGGAGCCACCGGTCATAATTGGTCCAGTTTTGACCTAGTCAAACTACTTCTGGAGGCATAAAAATTTCTTTGAAAAACTATCAAGAAGAGTGTTTTTACTCAAGCTAAAGGTCTCTGATGATTGTGTAGTAAATATACTAGTGGTTTGCAAAGGCATTAAATTATTTCGTTGTTCAGGGTCCAAATGGTAGGCTAATACAAAACCAACTTTTTAGTTTTAGTAGCTTCTTGAGAGTGCAAAAATGGGTAACATGACTCCTAGAGGAGCAGCAAAGAGAGTACAAATAGTTGACTGGGGTCAATCTAAAGCTTGATGTGACTCTCCTCATATCAAGGAACACATACGGCATTTGACCTCTCTTTTACAAGGTTCAAAAGGTTGTTTAACAAGTCTCTAAATGTGGTGTTTTTCCAACTTTGCAAGTAAAGAAAAAGGTTGTGTTTAGTTGACGAATCGTCTAACTCTTGACAAAATTATCAGACACAAGCACTTGATTCGGATACCCGAGTTGCATCGTATGAGGTTATGGTGGCAACCATAGTTGATGTTCAAATGGTAAAATAGTTTCAAAATCACAAGGTGGGGTTTTATTGCTTTACACTATTTAAGTTTTGTTACATATACAATTGTAAAATTATTTAGTAGTTTAATGTTTCTAATATAATGCAAATGAAGAACCAAATTACAAAAATTATAGAAGATGGAGGTAAGGAGACCATGCCTAGCAATATTAGAGTTTGTAGTGCAATTGGTGCTCCAAGTGGTTTCACCACGAAGCTCTCTCTCTCTCTCTCTCTCTCTCTCTCTCTCTCTCTCTCTCTCTCTCTCTCTCTCTTGCAAGACATATTTCATGAAAAAAATATAATGCATTGTACAAAATACACTTTGGTCTTGAGCTTAGGGTTAGGATGATTGCACTTAGCTAAGAAAAATGATATTCCTCTAAATAAAACAGTAATCTTCCTTCATCAAACAATATCTCCTACCCAAAATGTATCTCATTTCTCAAGAAAATTTACTTATCCATTCTCCAAAACTGAAACCTTAGTCACTAGAGATTCTCAAATCCATCCTAAGGTGATCCGGAAAAAGGTTGGGCTCTCCTTCCACAACCGATGTCAATTAAGTAAGCTATTAGATTCATATATTGTTCAATGTGCTCACTATGAAGAGGACACACAATAAGAGGCTGCAATAGTGGTTGATATAGAGGCTCAAGTAACTCTGAAACCTCACTCACTATTCTACATGAAAGAAATGCAAGAGATGATTGCACATTCTTTCAAACCATCAACGTTGCATTTTGATTAAATAGCTCTGCCACCGGAAAATCCACAACTCCTTGGAAACTTTGCCTACAGGGTTAACTATTTTCCTCATCAACATTATTCACAACCATTAGAAATTGTGGAAATACTTGACTTGTCTCTTCTTGCTCCCATTTAGGTGAAGACCAGGAGGATGTAGGAAAGGCGTGTGGAATTTGGATTTACACCTGCCAATTGCATTTTCTTGAAAGTTTCTAAGCCTTTTCAACAAACCCATTTTGTACATATCCTGTTATTAAGGAATTCTACGGGACTCTATTTTTTAAGGTATTTTCTCACGCAAATCACGTGGTTGTATATGCTTCCACATTTTTCATATGTTTTTACCAAGGCCATTGCAACAACAACATTTGATAATATTTCTCTATCTTTTACGCTATGTTGGATGCCCATACCCTATACCATATGTTTCATTTTTACACAAGCCGGTAGGAATGTTGGCAAAGGTCAGTGAAGTCTACTTTTACACTTTGCCAGCAGCATTTTCTTGAAATTTTCTAAGATACTTCATGTATATATAGTGGTCATTGAAGTCCACGAGGTGACATTTTAGGCATATTCAAATAGTTCACATCTAATCACATGCTTAAACATTTTACATGCATACCTAAGAGAGCACTTGCAACTACAACCTCTAAAAAAATCCCTATATATTTTTCTTCGATGGATGATTATACCTGTTCCAAGGCTTGCATAATAACACGGGCTGGTAGTGCATTTCAAAGTAAATGGATCAGGTTGGAGACATGTTTGTTGTATATGTGAAGCATTGTAATCGTCTGTGAAGAAGCCCATTCCCCCCTTGCATTCTACCATCGTTGCTGTTATCACCGAATCACAGCACCCCTGTGCATGTATTTGAACTCACAGTGTGATTGGATAACATGGGTACTATCTCCAAGTTGTGGGACTTGCTACTTGAGATAGACCTCCAGAGAAAGCTGGTTCTTGCTCCTAAACTACCTGCCACAATCTACTCTAATGCAGGGTAAACTAACTGTTCTAATCTAAATTTCCAAGGGACCAGGGAAAGAGAATACATAAAATGAAAGCCTACACTAAAGCGGTGATACACCAGAAAAGGAGGATGGGAGAGTAGTCTCCAAATGTGTGAAATACAGAGGCAAAGTGCACACTAGAAGAGGTGATGACAGTTCTCCATAATCTAGCAAAATGCATTCACAGTAATATTTCAAGCACACACAATGATAATGAATTCCTGCAAGAACATAATAGATAGACACAATATTCTCATAGAAGGATCAAAGGGGCAAGAAGAATGCAAGAAAGCACAGCAGGGGAAGATATATCCACAAACTGGTATTTTATTGCTTCATGATATGCACAGTTCAATCTATTACAAGATAAGGGCCTGGATCACCATGCAAGGAGTCCACTACAAGGGCCTGCAACACACTAGCTTCACAAAGAAATTTTGACAGAGCTTTGTTACCCAAAAACTCTCTCTTTTACAATGAGCCCAGCACTCCAATTTATAGAAAAATGAGAAGGAAAAGAGAAGGGAAAATGGAAATCCCGAAATCTGTCCTTCAACCACCTGTAAGAGGCATTAAATTGAGTGAAAAGGTTGTCCATTACTTGCAAAAGGCTCCCCATACTGTCCCATGTGCTGCAGCAGAGAAAGAATGATGACCATGCCTCTTAATTGCACTCCCAGCTACCAAATAAAACACTGTTCTGAACCCGGCCACGTTTCCTTAAAAATCTCAATCAATTTCTGATCAAAACTAGAATTTCTTGATTTCTGTGCATCGGGCTCGGAACCACGATTCCAACGGTACCAATTTTGTGCAATTTCGTTGAGAAATGCAAAAGTTATGGCCTTCTGAGTGTGGGCAGCAATTTTGGGTCTGGCAGGCGTTTTCTGTCATTTGACGGGAATGAGCATTGACTGACTGGAGCCGAATATGTTTCTTTTATTTAAATATATCTACCCTTATTAAAAATAAAGAGGACGTCGTGCTCGTTCCAGAAAGTCCAATTTTATGAAAATCGGAGCTCGGAGTCAAAAGTTATGGCCGTTTGAAGTTTCCGGACCAAACGTTGACTTTTCTTCCCTGCCTTCGGCCATTTCGGCTTTTCGCGTCCCGCGCATCCCTTTGTCCCATTTGGTTTTGGTGCTGAAATTTCCCATTTCGGCCGAACCGGCCGGTTCGCGTACTCGCAGCCCATATGTCCCATTTGGTTTCGGACCGTCTGGGACAAATTCGCCCGGTTCGGCCGGTTCGCGCCCTTTTGTCCCAACTGTTCCGGGACAAAAGTTCTCATTTCGGCCGATTCGGCCGGTTCGCGTACTTTTGGCCCGCGTCCCCAGGCATCAAGCTGCAGGCTGCCTTGACTCATTTCGCCCGGTTCGGCCGGTTCGCGTCTTTTTGTCCCGCTTGTCCCAAAGGCGACCCTCTCAGCAGTTAGCCAATTTTTTCTCTCTTTTGGCCAGATCGGCTTTTCGCGCCCGCCGCGTACTTTTGTCCCAGATGTCCCAATTGCTTCCGGGCCGCTGTGCTCATTTCGGCCGATCCGCACCTTTTTGTCCCACTTGTCCCAAATGCTTCTAGGACTAGGAATTAGCCATTTTTTCGTGATTTCTCCTGGCCCGAGCTTGTTTTGCAATTTTTTTCACATTTTCTCAGAACTTGCTCTCTTCTACTTGGACAGGGGAGTTAGAAAAATATGAGGGGACCCTAGAGACATGAATTTTTTTTTTCCCTGACTCAATCTATTTGCCTGGGACTAAAGAATTTGATGCATGTTATCAAAATTACCTTGAGGGTGAATTTTGGATAACAGTTGCAACTAACCAAATTGCTAAATTTACAACATTACAGGATTTTGTGTGATCCATACCTCCCGGTCTCAAATAAAATCAAACTATTTTTATGTCGGGGAAATGACAAGTTTGACTAGTCGGCAGCCTACCCATGTGCCCTATTAGCCCATCTTCCACCCGTCTCCATCTCACCTAAATGTTATAATTTCTTCCACCACCCTCTCAACTAATATATACCACCAACTTTATTTTTTATTTTTTTTATGTTATATCTCTTTGTCGGGCATTAGATTTCCATCCCCTTATAATATCATCATCCTTGATGCGACATAATTCCAAGGTTAGAAAAATCAATAAGTAGTGAAGGAAGCTAATGAAGACAAGTTCCCTCCAACGATAAGATCTCTTTCATTAGAACACGACCATAGGGAAGTCATGAAAGTTTAACAATTTCATAAAATCTTAATGTTCTATGAAGATGGGTAGTTCTAGTTTACCTTATTACTTAATTTTTAAAATTATTTCTTAATCTAAAACTCCTAGGATTTTAGTTGTCTTATGTTCGTAGGTGGCCAACAGAACTGACATAACAATACCACATCAAGGTCACACAACACTAATGCTCCACAAGACATATTTCTACATACTTCCATGACTATATCACATCACATGAACTCAACCAATACTATGAAAAGAACATACATTACCATCAAAACACGGTACATGTCACATACATGTTCCTCACACAAAGGTACTTATAACATAAGCAAACTATAACAACTAGGATTCCCAATAGGTACACATATAAAGGTTTCACAACACTCGAGATAGTAATTATAGTTACATAGTGTCACAAGGAAAATAACAAATTATAACCACAATGAGTAGCATCAATCCTTAACATCATAAAACATAACTAGACTCACATGAGTACACATAAATCATAATACCAACTTCATTCACCTCCCAAAACATCAAAAAAAACTCCATATACCTCCCAAAACATCACAAAACAACTCCATATACCTCCGAAGCAGCACAAAACAACTCCATATACCTCCCAAAGCATCAAAACCAACTCCATATACCTCCCAAAGCATCACAAAACAACTCCATATACCTCCCAAGCAATAAAATAAAGATAAATTTTCCTTCTCTCCCCAAAAGAGGTCGGTCACCCTATGGCCCTAGGTAAATAGAGTCTAGATACCCCTAACCTAAGTGACATAATAACTCATGGTTCAAAACACATTAGTTATTTGTAACTCCTTGGGGTGTACCCCCATACAATGAAGCGGATCCATAGGTTCAACCACTCCATGGTGCATCCCATGACCCTATTCCACACATTACGACATTAGAACCAACATAACAATCCATTTCAAATGCCAAGTGGCAAAAATCCAAGCCTTGGGCTAGGCTATAAAAATTTTAAATTTAAAATAAAATTTAAATATAAGCAAAACAAATGGCCAAATAGCCATAGTTAGTGCAAAATCCATATGTTAGTACAACAACCAAATAAAATGTTGAAAATATAGAAACATATCAATCAAGAAAATTGTTGGCCCTTACAAAAACAAAATTTCAATTTACAAATAAAATATGTATATAGGAATAGCACATTACGATGACTATGTGGCCTTATATGGCCACCAAGGGGTACTCAACTAGTTGCTGACACTCGGACATCAAGCCTCAACTCGTAAATAACATATAAAATAATACAACTGTCATCATCTCTGTCTGAATCATCCCTCCATCGCTTCCACAAGGCTCAACATAGTCATAACTACACTTAGGTTGAATCCATATGATAACCATATAGGGAGAGAGAAAGGAGTACAATTCGCCATCTACTAAGCCTAAGGTGTCCATGAAACATAATATGCATGACATTTGTTGAGCAAGTGTCATACATACCAAATGAACAAAAGTGGGTTTTCAGCCTATGTAAGACTCCACTTCCTATCTCGTACTCAGCTCGAGTGACTGGTCAATGGTACACATTTCCTCACTCCAAACATACACCTTTTATCGATTTCCCTTAGGGTCGGTTAGTGTAGGGTTCACAACATAACACATAACTACATCACTAACACAATTGTAATGCCCTGTTCTACGTTGCACCTATTTATCCTGTGGCGATCGAGTGTTAAGCATGGAGTGTCGTTGTGCCTTCGTCGACCTTGATTGCTGACCATTATGACTATAATTGATAATTATTTTACAAGTTGTAAAATGATAATAATGATAATAATAATAATAACAACATTATGATTGTATTATCGATCAACGATTGTGTTTTATTATTACCTTCTTTACATCGATTGTTATCGATATCATCCTCTGTTATCGTTAAACTATCCTTTTGATTTGTTTGTCACTCCCACCTTGACTATCTGATCCCACAAGCATGCCTCGTTGCAATTCTTAATTCCGGGGTGCACTTATTGTTGCGTCCATTGCCTTTCCTCCCACGTTGGATTATGGATGTGACAGGCTAGACATGAGGAGACGTGGGCTACATTGTTGTCCTTGGACTCTTTATTTCCTTGTTTTCTAACAAGAGGAGTGTGTGGTAGAGTGTATGGCCTCCTGCCATATTCCTTTTTATTTCATTTTGGTGTTTTGTTTGGCATATATTTGTGGGGATTAATGAAACTAATTGTTTTTTCTACCCAACCACCGTATGCCTTCCTCCTTGCTGCGTAGTTTTCAAAAAGGATCAGATTTTTTTTTATCTTCCGTGTGTTTGTCTCCTACCTGCCATTGCTTTGAAGACCCCTGCACCTTTTGGTGTGTTCAACTCCTGGTTGGTGGCCGCACCTTCCCATTTATTAAAATTTTGACTTGCTATTTTCTGTCACGTGGTCTACCTCTTCTGCCCAAAACCACGAATGTTTGTTGCGCTCCATCAAATGCTGCAACAGATGAATTGCTACAACGTGTTCTGGATAGTAGATTCATTGATGGTGAAATGAAGGTCTATCACCCTGATGTTGCATGGGTGAGGGTGGATTCTTAAAATCGTGCTGTACAGGCAGTTTTCAGTGGAGCGAAGAATTGAAATTCTCCTAGGAAAGTGTCGTGAGGAAGTATTTGGCTTTATGTAACGGCTACAGGGTAGAGAATTAAACTTATCCCAGAAAATCAGTCACCTCCAGAGAGAGATAAGTGTGACAATTTGCTGCAGCAGGCGATCCCAAGGACCCGTTGGTGTTGATCCTGGTGTTCTGGTTGCACGCGACCACAGTCGTGATCAGTTGTTGTAAAATCTTGCAGCTGTAGTAGAAGAACGAGGTAAAGTTTTAGTTGAGCTGTCTTGCCTTTTCTTTTTGGAAAGTCACTTCCGTCCAGGTGGTGAATTTAACATGGATTTCTTCCTTATAAATTCTTTGAAAAAAAAAAAAAACCTGTAAAATCTAGTGTTTTGGATGGAAACTATAGGTATTCTGTTTGGGCCTCACTGGCTGTACATTCCTCTGCAGCATGCGCTTGGTGTGGTTTCCAGTCACCGAGGAGAAAAAGGAGCAGAAGCAAGACACCTCCACCTGATGTCAGGCGTGGCGATGAACATGTGGAGGGAAGAAAGAGGAGGGGCACTTTCCAGAATGCATTTATTTTAAGAGAGATGGTAGGTGTTTCAGAGGAGCATCGTGTAGGTTTATCCATCGTGAGGTCCCTTCTGAAAATATTAGCAAGTTGACTGGTGGTGAAAAGAATAGAGAATACAGAGAGTCTGGGCAGGACTTTCAAGGCTCCCATACTGCCATAGAAATATCTGCTAACATAGAGGAAGGTAATGTGAAGAGCATATCTCAAGATGGACTTTCTAGTCACCAAGGTGGATTCTTTTTAGAAGAAAATCCAACCGAAAAGGAAAAACAGTTAAATGAGGCTTCACTGAGTGAAAGAGTAATGTCAGGATGGAGTGAAAATCATGATTTACAGCCACCAGTACTAAAGGTGAGTACTGATTCCCAGATACCTGAAGAGAATGCAAATCCTGATTCTGATTCACATCCAATACCTTCAGAAAATGAAGCATTTCTGAGTGCTTCCAACAAGCAGGTTGTCCAACTATGTTGTTATCTGTTCAGTATTGAATGCATCCTCAAATTCGGGATTCTCCTTCAAGGTATTTTTTTATCAAATTGATTAAGTGACAGTGAGAGTGTTACCAGGAGACCCAATGAAATTTACTACATAGATTCTCTACTGAGACCTTGCTTGTTTTACGATGTAACCCATGGAAGAGAACCTCATAGAGGCCGATCTGTTTCATATCAGAATATTCATGAAGCACGTTTTACCTTGCAATTTTATGAGCTGCTTCAACGAGTCACTGATTTGGCAGGCATAAAGGTCTCTGTTGGAATTATCATACCTTACAAGCTACAGCTGAAATTTTGCACCGAGAGTTTGATGCTGTCCTCAAATATGATGAAGGAAAAGGTTTAATTACCATTGCGGTAGATGCCTTTCAGAGCCAGGAGCGATGTTGAATCAGGAGGAACAGGCATGAGCTGCTTTTTCCCTTTTTTCCAGCTATTTTCTTTTTAATTAAATGCATGATTATTGCTTGTTCTCCTAGTAATTGCGTCTTTGTGTTGGTTTGACATAAGCACTGCGTGATATTTTTATCATTTGGAATGTTGTGTGGCTTTTGCACGCCTTCCCGCCAAGAGTGTATTTTATTGCTTTTGCTAGATGTGTGAGGGGTCTTAATTGATACGTCTATGTTATGCCTGTAGGAGCAGTTTTCTTTCCTTCTGTGACCTAGTTTTGGACCTTCCTCAGCATGGCAATGAGGAGTTGTTGTTTAAGTTCGCCTCTTTTAGAAAATTAAAAAAAAATGTGATTTTCTTTTTACCTCCGTTATGTATCCCTATGGTTATAGAGGAGAGCAGGTGATAAATGAATAAAACTATTTACCTCTGGAGAAGAAGTGTATTTATTGCCCTTTTGATGTTATCACGGTATAATATTAAATCGTATTAGAAATGATACTAGAGAGAGACCCTTACTCATCCTTTTCTTTTTAGCAATCTAATTTGGTATAATCTCATCCCAATTTCATCCCTGGGAGGTCAACTACAAGGTTGGAACATTGTAAATTTCTTTTTCCTTTTTGAAGCTTTAACGAGCAAAGTGTATTATGCTTGTCGGATGTGGTACCTGCTATGACTTGATAGTGGGTTTTCGACGCCGTCTTAGGCAAACATGTTTTGGCCAGATCTAACTTGCTTACCTAGCTTATGCTTTGACCTAAAAAAAAAAAAATTTAGTACCACGCCAAGGGATATCCTCGTTAGTCCTACATTTGTATTATCTCCTAATCGGTCTTATGAAAGGTCCATCGACTTCTTTGTGATGGAAAATTTGAGGGTTTGTTATAAGGAAAACCTTACTCGAACCTTTGGAGAAAATACTTAAAGTATTCAAGGGCTCTCGTTTTGTACATGGGATATCCTATGCGCCCACGTAGCTGTGTAAGTTTGCTTAATTATTTTTAGTATTATAAGAAAAGCCCTTCCTTGTCGGACGCCCCAAGGTAGTGAGTGCATAAACAGTGTTTTACCCCTTCCGAGCAACAAACAATGAAGTATATGTCGGATGTGGTGAACATGGAACTAAGTCTGAGGCTTGAGATGCTTTTGGGGACCTGTGAGAGGTAAATTACATTTACCCCCAAGCAACAATGTTTTTGAGACCTTTCTTCGTTATATCAGTAAGTAAGTTAATAGTGTATAACATTGAAATATTTTATTATGTTGGGAATGAAGGGTTTTTCGTTGAGGGATGTGCGGAGTTGACACTTGAGGCTTAAGAGTGCTTTCAAAGTTTCAACTTATCATACATGGACGTTGTTTAACCTTGAATATATAAATAAATATTGGGTATAACAATAAAAAACGTCATTACATTCTTTAAGGTGTACGCATGTGCAATGCATTCCTTTCTACATGATCTTTGGATTAGGTCCTTGAGTGGCCATAACCCCCATAGGTTGTATGAGTTTTAGTGGACTTGTGTGGCATTCTTGTACTAGGGATGTTCGAATAATAAATCTTGTTACCTTTTTTTTTGACATTATCGGGAGAATTTACTATTTCTATATCGGGTGGTTATAGTACGATTCCTTTATTCTTTTTGTAAATGTGAAGTCGCTATCGCTATCTTACTTAAGCAAAATAAAAAGGTGTATTATGTGGGAAATTTGTTATAATTTAGAATGTATGGTGTAAGGGTAACCTTGTATAGAAAATGCACAATTTTGGCTTTCATATGTTCTGCAGTGTGCCTTTTGTTAACTAGATATCTATTTTGTTTACATTCATACAAATTACTTTTGCTTATGCCTTGGAATGGAAATCATGCACTAGTCATTCAATTAATTTTGATGAAATATCTAGGAAAAGGGAATGCATGCTCATGCCAGTTCTTTTGAACTGACAAAAGCTAACATGTTTTTGCAGGTTGTTTTTCCGAGCTCAAGTATGAAAGAAGTGGCTGTTGTAGTTGCATAGATGATATCCACTTTGGTGCTTGTACGTTGTCTTTTATGGTTAAACTATTGATAACATCTAGTGGAAAAAATTTTAGAAGAAGGGTCAGTGCCTTAGTAAATGTATTGTAGAGTATTGTTGTTGTAACTGTCAAACTTTTCTCTTGAGTTAAAATGTTGAGTTGTAAACCCTTCTAAGACATAGTAGTAATGAGTTTGTAAGCACTATAAAATGAACTAGATAGTCCTTATAAAAGTTAAACTAAAATTTATATATATGAATATATTAATGTAGATGTGAGCTACTTGATAACATTTGAGACCTGGAACAATCAAGAGGAAACTATCTTTTGTAGAAAAATATGATTACTTGTTTTTCCCCCGAGCTAAACTAATAAACATTATCCTTTTTATGGTGAAATCTTAAATGATCTCATGGTGAAATCAATGGTTAGATTTTAGAAGATGATAGGACTTAATAAGTAGAAGGGAAATTGATTAATAAAACCTTAAATATCTCTCTATCGTTGGAAATGTTCTCCTTTGTCAAACTTAATTAAGTAAAGTCTAGATGGAACATTTAACCAATCTTGATAAACTCTTAGCCTCAATAAAATGACGGATAGTGAACAATGTGACCTTGAAGCTGAATTCTGTTGTCCTGTTCCGTTAACCCTTACCATGATTCATGGTGATATTTCCTAAGCAAGGTCAAAATTTGATCCTTAAACAAGAAGGTTATTGTTACGAACCCTAAGCGGTACTTTCCCTTAATCGGAACTTATGCTTTCACCTGTGCAATAGAGGTGTGGAACCGGTGTTAGTGGCTTGAGTAAGATTAATTAACCTTGTAAGAAATGGAAAATGTTCTAAAATCAAATGAATAAAAAGATTTGGACATTAAATTTATGATACTATTTTAGAAAGCTTGGCCTTAATCTATTTAGTCAATAGTTGAAAAGAAAGAAGTCCACCCTTGTGAAAATAATTGGGTGAATCATTACATGAAATTTTATAAGAACGTAAGTTAAAGAATTAAAAGACGTTTAAGTAAACAAGAAAATTTAACAAGAATTTCCTCGTGGGATGCCCCTAAATGTAAGTGTGTCATGTGGTTGGACTTTCATGCTTTGTCTTGTAAAAAGAATAGTAAATTGTCCTTGATAGGTGGGAGCGTTTCCGTGTGGCCTTTATGGCCATCCTTGTATCAAGTTGTCCACAGTGTTAGTTGTATCCTTGGTGACGGCATGTTACGTCATGTTATGTGTCAAGCATGTGAAGTCAAAAAAGAATTTTTATCCTGTATTTCACTTTGTGTTTTTCGTGTGTGTGATAATTTTTCGGTCGTTACAACAATGGTGATTCACACAAGTTAACCATAGTGTCTTACGCATGGTATATATGCAGGGTACAACAAAATCATAACTTTTACAGGTTACTATACATCACATTACCACATTCTGCACCCAAAGTGCAATCACTATACAATAGGGATCATATGCTCACCATATGCCCCTAAATCACGACATGAACCATCACATATTACACAAATTATATGTATGGATAACACAATGTATAACATTACAACATATGGGTAAGTGCACCAAGTTGATGGACAAATATAGGGTCATTCGTGGACGTCATATTGCAAAAAAGTGAAAATCTCAACTTGTAGGGATTATTAGCTATACACGCACTCTAAATTAGAAAAATTTATATAAATATGAATCGTAGCATTTGGAATCTAGTTTCTAAAATACTAATTTTTGTAAAAAACGGACAAGTTTAGCTATATTAAACACTTAAAATTATATGACTTACTTTTTTTTTTTTGAAAAAACTTATAAGATTGTAGTCCATTTGCCCGCATTTTGGATGACCAAATCTTGTTATTTTTTTTTCTTTGATGAAACGTTAGATGTAGTTGTCTATCTTGGGATGGATTTTATTTTGTATTTTTTTTAGCAATATTTTTTTTTTTATGATTTTTTCTGTGAAAGTGGTCTGAAAATATTTAGAAAATGGAGCGCTTTCCGTTTGCCCGCCATAACTATATCAAAAAATATCGAAATCAATTTTTTTTTTTTTAAGGTGTATAGAATTTGTCCACGCTTGGGATGGTATAATTTTTATCATATTTTGATAAGTGAAACAAAAGTTACAGTCTTAAACGTAGACATGAACATTCACGGGAAAAAATGTCTTAAGGACCTATTGTTAGTAATAAATTATAAAATGATATTTATCTTATTCTATTCACTTTAAAAACAATATTTTTACAAAGCTAAGAGTCTACCCTACGTGATGGCACCATTTTTGTGAAATGTTTTTAGTTTTTTAGCATGGTTCAAGTCTTTGGAAGAGCAGATTTGAGGTTTTTTGACCTTTTGCACTTCATAATGACCTTCCATAGCTTTGGTTGGGGAAAAACAAAGATTTTCCGAGGCTTAGGTTCGAAAATAGCTCTGCGATCACGGTTTTTGTAAAAATACCGTGAACGCGATTTATAAAGCGCGCTCGCAGTTTATAAAGCGCGCTCGCGGTTTATAAAGCGCGCTCGCGCTTTATAAATCATATTTACACACATCCCAATGTCTGAATTACCATGTGATTTTTACTCTCTGACCTTACCGTACGAATTACTGTGAAATTCTGTCTTTTTCCAGGCACGTTTTTTATCACCGAAAGCAAAACATCATGGGAGACAAAAAACGAAGTCAAAAAAGGAAGTCATTAAGTAAAAAAACACCAGACGAATTAGAGGCCAACAAAATTGAAAATGCTGAGCGAATGTGGAAACTTCGTGAATCTAGAAGAGGTTCATCTTCAATCCCAACTATTGTAAGCAATGAAGAACTAGGTAATGTTTCTACTGTCAATGTTGAAGTTGAATTAAATACTCGTGATGAAGAAGTTTTTACTATCAATGTTGAAGAAGAATTAAATACTCATGATGTAGCAAATGTTGAAATTGAAGGAGACAATGAAAATGTGAATAAGGAAATTCATGTTGAAACTATAGACAAGCAAAATTTGACAAAAACACCTCCTAGGATTTTACATAAGAAACCTAATTTTTGATTGAAATTGATGAAAACATTTTGAAACCAATGTCTGACAAAATTTCTGAACGACAAATCAAAAGAAAAGCCATTGAAATTTGGGATAATCATTTTGAAATTTTAAATGATTCCCAAAGATGTCAGTTGTTGGTTAGTTTGATGAAATTGATTAAAATGAGACCTACATTAAACACCTTAGGATTGACAACATCTAACATACGTGGTCAAACCTCTACAATTGTTGAAAACCTTCATGATGCATATCACACTGTTGGTGTCAAGAGATGCACTAGGGATAGTAATATTGTGCGTCGTGTACTTGCTACTAGTGTGTTAAGTGAATCAATAAAAAAGCAATGTTTGATTACGCAAACAAGTCGAATGTTGCAAGTTAATCGAAAACTCTAATGAAAGCAATTGAAAGACGTAATATCCTTCAATCACTCAATAATGTCGATTTTTGGGCATTTTCTACTAGAGCACCGCGTAAGGACAAAAATAATTTTGATGCTATAAGAGAAGTTGTTATTAAATTTTGGCATGATAACACTAGAGTTTCACCTAATACAAGAGATGTTATAAAACGGAGAGTTGGTTCTACTAATCGTGAACCACATCCAAAGCATTTCTTAGATATGACTCAAACTCATTTTTTCGTAAGTTTGAACAAGAGAATCTAGAAATTAAAATTAGTCAACATTTTTTTGAAATGTTGAAACCATTCTATGTGAAAATCAACCATGCTCGCACCACTTGTTGTTGTAGGCAACATGTTGAATTTGCGATGCATTATGCTAAATTTTTACGTATTCGTTCTATTTTTCATTATGAAACTATGTTATCTGAATGTGGTGTTCAAGTTCCACCAATATCTTCTAGGGATTTCATTCCTACTATATTTTGTGAAAAAGAAGTTGGACAATTTTTTTATAGTCAGGATTGTTTAGATGGAAGTTGTAGTACATGCGACGGATTACCTAAATTAGAAAGTTGCATCCATGAGCAAATTGAAGGTACAATAGGACATAATTTAGTTGAATTTGATAAATATAAATCAATTGCATACCAGTTGAAAGATGGAAAAGAGTCGAAATGGTGTGAGCTAGTTACAGAACAAATGCCCATTTTTCAATTTATGAGAAAATTTAAGGATGAAATTGTTTATGAGTATGCGAGGCATACACATAGAGCTCGATGGTTGGATGAACAATTCAAGCTATGCAAAGACACATTTCCTATTGGTACTATTGTTTCAGTGGTCGATTTTGTAGAGAATTACACATTGCAACCACAAATGGAGGTTCAATCACAATATTACAACTCAGTACAAGTTGTCATTTTTGTGCATATAGCATTTCTACATTCTCCTGAGAGAATGATCGAAAATTTTTAAGAGAGTACCACTTTTATATCAGTGATGATCATACTCATTCTACTGAATTTGTGCAAGGTGTTTCCAGTTATTTTATGGAAACTTGTCTGATAGGGACATCCACTTCAAACAACATTATATATGGTCGAGATAATTACACGTCTCGGTTTAAGAATGCACAAATGTTTTATTGGATGAGCAAAATGCATGTCAAGATGGGTGTGCAACATATTTGGAGTTTCACCGAGGTGGACATGGAAAAGGAGAGCATGACGGTGCGGGGGCATGTGTGAAAAGAGCTCTTGCAAGAGAAGAGTTGAAATACAAAGATGGTGTTGAATTAAAAGATGCAAAGAGCATAGTGGAATGGTGTCATGCGACAACATGGCCCGAGGTTCTCAAGAAAATTCCACGGTTTGTAGATATTTTTGGTTGATAGAGGAAAAACATATTGCTAACTACGAGGATTGTATGACACTCATTGGGTCCAGTGATATGCACTCATTTTGTAGCTCAGACGCTACTTCGTGGGCCGTATGGACAAGAAAGTTGACATGTTTTTGTGCATCTTGTATCGAATTTGTCACTGCTAAGTGTGATTCACAAGAATGGGTGGAAGGATGGATTTGTAGGCCTCTAACTCCGCTTCCTAGTTATCAACCTCCACAAGCATTACAACTTGTTTCTGCAGATGAAGTTACAACATCCAAGGACTTTGATGAAATTTTGATTTTGGTGCGACAAGGTATTTATCCAGTTATTTATTTAATTTTTGTATTGAGTTACATGTCCATTGAAATTTTAATATGTAATTTAAATTTGAGTTTTTCAACCTTGGTTATTTTTTTGTAGGACATGTGTTTGCAGTAATTGCGACAGAAGACAATGAAGAAGGAACAGACTATTTCTTATGTCATTGCATCGAGGAAAGAAAGAAGTTGACTTCTCCTATTATAGATGGCGAAGAGATTGAGTATCCTACAGGGTCAGTGGTAGTTACTGGAACTTGGCTTCGACGGTATCCATTAAAAAACTCCTCTGTTTGGGTGTTTGAAGACTTTGAGACACACAGGAAAATACTCTTATATTCACATCTAGTTCTAGCGACAAATATTCAGTTGTATAGATATCGAGGAAGACCTAATAACAAGATTCTTTGGAAGGTTCGAGAGTCAGATCATGAAGCAATCTTGTCTGCTATTCAGAGTAGATCCGATCCTGATGGTTCATTGGAATGAATTTACAATGCTCATGTCTGGTATATATTTAATTTCAAGTTTCAATTTATATAGCGTATATATATATATATATATATATATTTTTTTAGTTTAAAGATCTAGATTTAAGTTTGAATATATTTTATTTTAAATTTGTGTATTTTGTGTGTCATGTATATAGATCTAGTATATGGTTTTGATTTGAAACTTAAATTTCTTTGACTAACAATTTTATGTTTAGGTTAGTGGTGCCAGAAAAGCTTCCACCTTCACGTGGTTGGTATCGTTAGTAGAGAATTTTAAATTCTCGAAGCTAAGAGAAGCTTGAACATTGTTTGAAAAATTTGTAAATTTTGAAAAGTCAAGTTTGTAAATTTTGAAAATATTGTAAATTTTGAAAATGTTGTAAATTTTGAAAAAGTTGTAAATTTTGAAAAAGTTGTAAATTTTGAAAAAGTTGTAAATTTTGAAAAAGTTGTAAATTTTGAAAACGACTCCTCTAGGTGCCACGGAGTCCGAGTAGTCACTCGTCGAATTTGAACGATATTTTGGTCTCAGGGCTCTTAAGGGACTAAGCCCGAACGAAGTAGCCCGGAAGCAACGACCCTTTCGCGCACCGAAACACCGCCTCCTCTAGCGTTCACCTGGCCACCCAGACGTGCCGGCGCAGGCGGTTCGGTGCCACGGCCCACCGTTTGCAAAATACAGCGTTTGACAACCTTACACTGGCTCCAACTGCACTATTTCGCGCGTTTGCAAACATTAGGACAACGAGAGCACCGAAATGAGAAGGAAAAAATGAGAGAGGCTATTGTAGAGGGTCCATATGCCGAGGTGTTGGATCAGATGAGGCCTCTCTAGGTGCCACGGAGTCCGAGTAGTCACCCGTCGAATTTGAACGATATTTTGGTCTCAGGGCTCTTAAGGGACTAAGCCCGAACGAAGTAGCCTTTCAAGCGCAACGACCCTTTCGCGCACCGAAACACCACCTCCTCTAGCGTTCACCTGGCCACCCGGACGTGCCGGCACAGGCGGTTCGGTGCCACGGCCCACCGTTTGCAAAATACAGCGTTTGACAACCTTACACTGGCTCCAACTGCACTATTTCGCGCGTTTGCAAACATTAGGACAGCGAGAGCACCGAAATGAGAAGGAAAAAAATGAGAGAGGCTATTGTAGAGGGTCCGTATGCCGAGGTTCCGGATCAGACGAGGCCTCTCTAGGTGCCACGGAGTCCGAGTAGTCACCCGTCGAATTTGAACGATATTTTGGTCTCAGGGCTCTTAAGGGACTAAGCCCGAACGAAGTAGCCCGGAAGCAACGACCCTTTCGCGCACCAAAACACCACCTCCTCTAGCGTTCACCTGGCCACTTGGACATGCCGGCACAGGCGGTTCGGTGCCACGACCCACCGTTTGCAAAATACAGCGTTTGACAACCTTACACTCTGGCTCCAATCTACACTATTTCGCGCGTTTGCAAACATTAGGACAGCGAGAGCACCGAATGAGAAGGAAAAAAATGAGAGAAGCTATTGTAGAGGGTCCGTATGCCGAGGTGCAAGATTAGATGAGGCCTCTCTAGGTGCCACGAGTCCGAGTAGTCACCGTCGAATTTGAACGATATTTTGGTCTCGGGGCTCTTAAGGGACTAAGCCCAAGCGAAGTAGCCCTTGAAGCAACGACCCTTTCACACACCAAACACCGCCTCCTCTAGCATTCACCGCCACCCGGACATGCCAGCGTAGGTGGTTTGGTGCCACGGCCCACCATTTGCAAAATACGGCGTTTGTGACCTTACACTGCGCTCCAACCGCACTATTTCGCGCATTTGCAAACATTAGGACAACGAGAGCACCGAAATGAGAAGGAAAAAAATGAGAGAGGCTATTGTAGAGGGTCCATATGCTGAGGTGCCAGATCAAACGAGGCCTCTCTAGGTGCCACGAAGTCCGAGTAGTCACCCGTCAAATTTGAACGATATTTTGGTCTCAGGGCTCTTAAGGGACTAAGCCCGAACGAAGTAGCCCGGAAGCAACGACCCTTTCGTGCACCAAAACACCACCTCCTCTAGCATTCACCTGGCCACCTGGATGTGCTAGCATAGGTGGTTCAGTGCCACGGCCCACCGTTTGCAAAATACAGTGTTTGATAACCTTACACTGGCTCCAACTACACTATTTCGCGTTTGCAAACATTAGGACAGCGAGAGCACCGAAATGAGAAGGAAAAAAATGAGAGAGGCTATTGTAGAGGGTCCGTATGCCGAGGTGCAAGATCAGACAAGCCCTCTCTAGGTGCCACGGAGTCCGAGTAGTCACCCGTCGAATTTGAACGATATTTTGGTCTCAGGGCTCTTAAGGGAGTAAGCCGACGAAGTAGCCGGAAGCAACGACCCTTTCGCGCACCAAAACACCACCTCCTCTAGCGTTCACTTGGCCACCCGGACGTTCCAGCGTAGGCGGTTCGGTGCCACGGCCCACCATTTGCAAAATACAGCGTTTGACAACCTTACACTGGCTCCAACTGCACTATTTCGCGCGTTTGCAAACATTAGGACAACGAGAGCACCGAAATGAGAAGGAAAAAAATGAGAGAGGCTATTGTAGAGGGTCCATATGCCGAGGTTCCGGATCAGACGAGGCCTCTCTAGGTGCCACGGAGTCCGAGTAGTCACCCGTCGAATTTGAACGATATTTTGGTCTCAGGGCTCTTAAGGGACTAAGCCCGAACGAAGTAGCCCGGAAGCAACGACCCTTTCGCGCACCGAAACACCACCTCCTCTAGTGTTCACCTAGCCACCGGACGTGCGGTGTAGGCGGTTTGGTGCCACGGCCCACCATTTGCAAAATATAGCATTTGACAACCTTACACTGGCTCCAACTGCACTATTTCGCGCGTTTGCAAACATTAGGACAGCGAGAGCACCGAAATGAGAAGGAAAAAAATGAGAGAGGCTATTGTAGAGGGTCCGTATGCCGAGGTGCCGGATCAGACGAGGCCTCTCTAGGTGCCACGGAGTCCGAGTAGTCACCCGTCGAATTTGAATGATATTTTGGTCTCAGGGCTCTTAAGGGACTAAGCCCGAACGAAGTAGCCCGGAAGCAACGACCCTTTCGCGCACCAAAACACCACCTCCTCTAGCGTTCACCTGGCCACCCAGATGTGCCGGCGTAGGTGGTTCGGTGCCACGGCCCACCATTTGCAAAATATAGCGTTTGACAACCTTACACTGGCTCCAACTGCACTATTTTCGCGCATTTGCAAACAATAGGACAGCGAGAGCACCAAATGAGAAGGAAAAAAATGAGAGAGGCTATTGTAGAGGGTCCATATGCTAAGGTTCCGAGATCAGACGAGGCCTCTCTAGGTGCCACGAGTCCGAGTAGTCACCCGTCGAATTTGAACGATATTTTGGTCTCAGGGCTCTCAAGGGACTAAGCCCGAACGAAGTAGCCCGGAAGCAACAACCCTTTCGCGCACCAAAACACCACCTCCTCTAGCATTCACCTGGCCACCCGGACGTGTCGGTGCAGGCGGTTTGGTGCCACGGCCCACCGTTTGCAAAATACAGCGTTTGACAACCTTACACTGGCTCCAACTGCACTATTTCGCGCGTTTGCAAACATTAGGACAGCGAGAGCACCAAAATGAGAAGGAAAAAAATGAGAGAGGCTATTGTAGAGGGTCCATATGCCGAGGTGCCGGATCAGACGAGGCCTCTCTAGGTGCCACGGAGTCCGAGTAGTCACCCGTCGAATTTGAATGATATTTTGGTCTCAGGGCTCTTAAGGGACTACGCCCGAACGAAGTAGCCCGGAAGCAACGACCCTTTCACGCACCGAAACACCGCCTCCTCTAGCATTCACCTGCCACCCGGACGTGCCGGCATAGGCGGTTCGGTGCCACGACCCACCGTTTGCAAAATACAGCGTTTCCTTATTTATTTAAATTAAATTACAATGACTTGGTTGTTATGTTATCTCTTGTTGTCATCTTGTCCTTGGTAGGATGATATACATCCAGGGCTATGAGTGTGATCTAGGATGTGGTTAGTTGTATTCAGATGTGTATATGATGTGCTGGACAAGTAAAGTGAAGTATTGTTTACAAGATTCCTAGATGCCCCTAATAGGTTAGTGTGTGTTTATATTTGTAGGAGACCTTTGTGAGTTTTCTCTCTCAACTAACCTAAATGTATAATCTAATTCAACTAATTCAAATTAAACTTTTGAAAAATTGACCATTAAAATGCAATGGCATTGGTTAATATGATGTAGATAGACCTTCATATCCATACATTTCTAGGACCTAAATTAATGTGTCTAGAGTATGACAAAAATTAGGTATGAGTATTTTAGAGGTCTAGATTGATGTTCAATAACATGTGTAGTGATTTTAGATGGTTGAGCTAGAGATTGGTTTTATCTAGTGGATATACGGTGCGAGATAGATCAAGAAGGTGCTATGGTTGTTAAAACAATGCATAAATGAAGTGTATATCAAAATAAGTACAAAATTCTATATTTCCAAGTTCCCAAACCAAATTTTGGGTACTAAACATTTATATCTTAATGAATTCAACACTACATGACACTTTTACTATTGCATGCACCAATTAAATTACAACCCTTTTGATCAGAATATTTTAGTGAATTTTATATATTAAAGATATCCTAAAAATTGACACAAATACTCATTATATCCAAAGATGGTGTTCTATATGGCATGGCATGGTGTTATATCCTAAGTAAATTGTTTCTCTCATATTTGTTTATCAGATCAAATTTATAGCCTTACATCAACACCACTTTTTTGTTAACATAGTAATATAATTGGTTCATTGAGCATCCAATATTATAAATAAGGTGTGGAAGTTATGGAATCAATATAATAATTCATATTTTTAGAAGTGACATGTAAACAAAATAAAAAACTAGAGAAAAATAATGAGAAAAATAAAAAGTAATCAACCTACAAAAAATATCCAACATGTAAAACTACAAATGATTGAAGAGAGGGAGAGAAGCAATATTTCTCACATTTAAAAATGTCCAACATGTAAAACTACACATTTATTGACTATGCTTAAAGCATCTTTCTCACTCCCAAATTCTAAGTCCGCCATTTCATTACTTTTTCTTCATATTGGTACCTCAAGAATCAATGCACGTTATACATAACACATCTCTAGACTCTCAGCAATCCATCTCTTCTCTCATATTAGATTCCATCCTAAGCTTGGATGGGTTCATGGGCCTAAGCTAGTATCAAGTGAATAATTTTTCCAAAGGCCAATGAACTTTTTCAAGGTACTCAAATAAGCTTTAGTTACTAATACTTAAGTTGGCTTGATATAGAGCTAACAATATTGTTTTAGTTTGAAAAATAAAAATTCAAAATGCCCATGGCACGAAATATACCACAAATAATAATCAGAAAGATACTAGAAAATATATAACTAGAAGTAATACACTAAATCCACCGAACAGAGATCAAAACCCACTTTCTCAAAGTTAGCAATAATACCAAAATAACCAAATTTATAGCCTTATTTAACCAACACACATGGATATATATATATATATATATATATATATATATATATATATATATATATATATATATATATATATATATATATATATATATATAAGAATCAAATAAAGTGTGCTCCAGACGTGCACGTCTCTGAAAATATATATGTACATGTATAAGTTCATAATGTATGTATACATCTCGAACTAAGCACGTGTCATAATGTACATATGGGACCACATGCGGTCGCAAAAGGCTAGATATATATATACAATGGACTGTGAATAGATACTCATGACCACATATATGTGGCATCTAAGTGGACTATAAATCTACTCATGAAACATCTTCCCTCTCTTCGCCTGCTAGAAGTAGCACATCCACGACACAGGGATGTAGTGGAGGAGATGCCACTACGGATTTCATCCGTGTGGTCCTAGGTGTCTCCGTTATCCAAAATTTTCCCTCAAGGTAAATTTGATAACATGCATCAATTCTCAAGTCCAAGTAGATTGAGTCAAGGCAAAAATTTCATGTTTCTAGGGTCCCCTCATATTTTCTAACTCCCCGTCCAGAAACTTGAGAGCAATTTAGTTAGGAAAGGTAAGAAAATTACAAAAAAGTGTCATGAAAAATCATGAAAAATGGCTAAGTCCTAGTCCTCGCAACATTCGAGACAGTTGGGACAAAAGCACGCGAACTCCGTACGAAAGGCCGCAGCATACTAAATAATTAACATTTGGAATTAAAGGGATTTCACACGCCTTGGAAATCCGAAATCGGCCTAAAAAGTTGAAAAAATTGACTAAGCTGTTGAAACAAGCATTAACAACATCTTAAAAAATTACGCGAACCGGCCGAGCCAAGATTGAATCGGGAAAATTTGTCCCAGACAGTCCAAAGCAAATGGGACATGTGGGGAGAGTCTCAAACCGGCCGGTTCGGCTAAAAAAAACTTCAGCAATCAAATGGGATTAAAATCGCGTGGGAGCTATACAAAAACATGGAGAAAAGTCAACATTTGACCCGTGGAACTTCAAAAGAATAACTTTTGACTCAGTTAGCTCCAATTTTCACAAAATTGGACTTTAGGCTACGATACGATGTCCTCTACGCCACAAAAACTAGATTTCTTAATTTTAATAATATTTAAATAAAATAAACATATTCGGCTCCAATCTAGGTAACCAATGCTCATTCCCGTCAAATGATTAAACATCATTCAAATTTGAGACCCAAAATAGCTGCCCGCACTCAGAAGGCCATAAATTTTGCATTTCTTAACGAAATCACACAAAATTGGTACCGTTGGAATCATGGTTCCAAGCCCAATGCTTAATCAATAAATTCTAGATTTGATCAGAAATTGATTGATATTTTTAAGAAAACGTGGCCGGGTTCGGAACAGTGTTTTATTTGGTAGCTGGGAGTGCAATTAAGAGGCATGGTCATCATTCTTTCTCTGCTGCAGCACATGGGACAAGATGGGGATCCTTTTGCAAGTAATGTATAACCATTTCACTCGATTTAATGCCTCTTACAGTGGTTGAAGGACATATTTCATTTCCATTTTCCCTTCTCTTTTTGTTCTCATTTTTCTATAAATTGGAGTGTTGGGCTCATTGTAAGAGAGAGAGTTTTGGTGGTATCGCAAAGCTCTTGCCAAAATTGCTTTTTGAAGCCGAGTGTGTTTTCGCAAGACCTTGTAGTGGACTCCTTGCATGGTGATCCAGGCCCTTATCTTGTAATAGATCGAATCGTGCATACCAGGAGGCAATAAAATACAAGTTTGTGGATGTATCTTCCCCTGCTTTGTGTTTTCTTGCATTCTTCTTGCCCCTTTTATCTTTCTACAAGGATATTGTGTCTATTATTATGTTCTTGCATGAATTCATTATCATTGTGTGTGCTTGGAATATTTCTAGTGAATGCATTTTGCTAAATTATGGTGATCTTGTCATCACCTCTTCTAGTGTGCACTTTCCTTTGTATTTCACACATTTGGAGACTACTCTCACACCCTCCTTTTCTTGTATCACCGCTTTAGTGTAGGCTTTCATTTTATGCATTCTCTCTCCCTGGTCCCTTGGAAATTTAGATTAGAATAGTTAGCTTATCTGCATTAGAGTAGATTGTGGAACAAAGTTTAGGAGCAAGAACCAAATTTTCTCTGGAGGTCTATCTCAAGTATATTTGGTCCCACAACTTGGAGATAGTACCCATGTTATCCAACCACACTTTTCTGCTTAGAGGGATCAAACTAGAAATCTGATCAACATCCGAGGTCTTTGTGATCCGGTGATAACGGTGTCTCCAAGCATGCCTACAACCTAACTTTGCACATTCATAAACAACAAGTTTTTAACACCCAAAATTTTAAAATACCTTCAAAATTTAGAAACTTGTACAATTTAGTTAAAATGCATGTGCAATCTTACCGCAATGTCATGATCCCTATCGATTTGTTGTTGATGCGTCGCAGGGACAACAATAGACTCACGAGGGGTAAGCTACATACAAATAATTAATTTTCAAATTAAATATTTCACACATATATATATACCTACAAAATTTGATACTATAGATTTAAGTTTAATAAGAAATAATGAACCTCCAAAATTTAACAAATTTAAAAATTGTGTACCTCGGTTAGTGGATTTTAGATGTTATGGCAAAGATCTACGAGCCTCCACATGTGCATATGTGGAGGAGTCTCTCTAGATCTCATAAGCTATACAAAAACATGTACAAATCAATTTATTAAAATCTACTTAAGAGCTATACAAAAAACATGTACAAATCAATATTTAGTTACTCAAGAAAGAATAAAAATGTTATTAAATTTTATCTTCTATTTAGGCTAAATACATAGGATCTATAAATGTTAGCACGGAGGCCATCTATCTTCATAAGATTTTGACAAACTTTTGTATTTAATCTAGGTAACCCATAGTCATCTTCTATGACAATTAGAGCATCATTCAAATTTGAAGAACTTTTAAATCTAACATCACCAGACCAAACATAACCTCCTTTGCATAAGCCTTAAGCTACAAAAAAGGGGGTGGTTCTAGGAACCTTAAAGTAGTCCACACCTTGAGGTAACTGGTGGACGAAACAAGAACCTTTTTATCCTACCTGAGTAGTAAAGCCTTTGTGAGTTAGAGTCACAAATATCCTTAGTGGCGACCCTAGTGCGATTCATTCTGAGAAAGGTCTTTACTCAGGGTTTTAAAGGGGGTAGCTCGTAAAGTCTTTAGCTAGCAATAACATCGTGCTCACTCAGATATTTTTCTGACACCTAGTTGAGAGAGCCACCTAAGAAGCCACACATTGTCCAAGCCAATCTAAGATAGAGGCCACAACTTTCATTTTACCATTTTTCATTTTTCTCGTATGGTACACACTTGTGTTTCACTTTCATCATTCACATTTTCTCTCTCATCCATCTTGTAACTTTATACACCTGTCCAAGTCTTGGTTTGTGGACATCCATATTAACACTTAATCACTTTCATTTTCATCTAAGTCTTGACATTGCGATACTCACTTTATCATAGTCAAGCACTCTTTTGGTCACCTTGACCTTTAAAAATTACAAGTCTTAAGTTTAACGTTATTTTTTTGAACTCTAAGCATTCCCCATTCTTACATCATCGCATTTTGCATTTACTTTCTCAACTTATTGAAATTATTCACTATCATTCTCTACTCACTCTTACATTGTCGCATTTTCACATCCACTTTGTTGAGTTGTGACATCTTCCATTTTTATCCTATCATCTTACGTTGTCGTACTTCACAATCATTTTGTTGCATTGTCGACATTCTCATTATTTCATCACTTCTCTCTTTAAAGCATTCACTTTGTTTTAATTTGAGATCACTAATCCATCACTTCCCCTTGTCTCTTATCTCCATTTTTGTGAGATTCAAACCTTTTTCTCATTGTTTATTCATTTCTCATGATGACCTTTACCTTTTCGTTCTTTTAGTGCTTTCACTTCCTTGTCGTGTCTTATCTTTTAACACACTTTTTTAAGAGTTGAAATCATTCATCATCTTCTTAAGTCTCCATTTTTAACATACATTTTGTTAAAAGTCAAACAAAATCATCATTTTTCCTAAGTCTCTTCCTTTAACACATTTTTGTTGAGATTTGAGCATCATCCATCATGTTTTAAGTATCCTCTTGTCACACTTTCTTTGACGCAAGTTGATAAAACTTACTTCTTTCATCTCTTCCCTCTTTACCTTCAATTTCATAAAAGGTCGTGACATATTTCAAGCTCCTTCATCTTTCTTAGCACTCATTTTGCTAAGATTCTTCTAAAACAACACTTCAGTCCATCTTCCACCTTAACATCATTCATTTTGTTAAGCATTATTAAGTCCCTTTTCTCGTCACTCTTATCACACATTTTGTTAAGAGTTGATCGCATTCATCTTTCTTAAGTCTTGTCTCCCTTGACATTAATTTTGTTAAGTGTCGAGCACATTTCACTTTTCCCCCCTTCGTCATTTCTCTTAACACTTATCGCGTTAGGATTTAACCTTTTTTACATTTCTTCATCACTCTTATCATTCATTTTGATTACGAGTTGATCGCTTCCACCTTGTCAAGTATCTTTTCCTTCGTGACTCATGGTGTTACATATCTAGAGGTAGTTATTGAGAATCAAGATATAGTCTAGGTAAATAAGTAGATATGGGAAGATATCATTTTACATTGGATTGAGAAGTTCATCATACAAATAATATACCTATGACAGTGCAGTACGTGTCATTATTTTGGATGTTGGGAACATGTAGACCATGTGTATCCAGTTTAGTACTACAAACGAGACATAAGGGAATTTATCAACTGGCCCGAGAGGATCAAGAAGATCAAGAGGATTGGGTCAGTAACCACCTAGAAAAAATACTTATGAGATTTCTATTTCTGGATCTAGAGGATAGGGTCCACATCCATAATAATCACTTAATAATCCTCTTCACCTAAAGTAAGCACCTCAAGTCTATTATGACATGTATCTCCAATTACAAAAATTTTAGAGGTATTGAAAATGCAGCAGAGCATGTGTACAAGTGTGAGATACTATGGTATTCTAAGCAAATTACAACTTTATATATGGTAGCTGTTGTATGTATTTTATATACGTTGAGTATAAGAAAGTGAAACTCATGTACACAGAGGTCCAAGAATTAGAAACAAAGTGTAAAGAGATTTGTAACTAACCTGCGTAAAACTCATGCGAGGCATGCCAGTAGCTTCAGTTCCCTGAGCAGATGATGACCCGCCAGGCTCCTGTGTATAAAAGAGAAAAATATTAATACATGTACAACATACACGTGAAACAAATTATAATAATAATCTAGTGCAATTAAATGATTTATTAAAAATGTAAGTTTGTACAACTTGAAACTTACGTTTGAAACACGCCCAACCGCAGTAGCTAGCATGTCGACACCGGATGTTTCCTTCACCGGCTCTTGCTATTTAAAATAAAATAAAAAATTAGTTTTTTACATGTATGTACATGACGTACAATCATATATATATTAATATCTCAAACATGTGAATTAAACTATTGTACATATATATATTATTTAAATTTATTTAAAATTTACCTGTGAAAGACCAATATCAGTGGCTCCAGTTCCAAAAACATTCCCCAGCATCTCATCTATAGAAAAAAAATCCTGTGAACCAGCAAATGATGTCTCACCTGCAGTGCATATGGCACCACATGATCCACAGTGGTGTGGTGCACTAGAACTGGCACCTCCACCAACATCACCGGATGTAATCTGGGTGCTATGCTGGGTGAGAGTGTCAATGAGCTCCTCGATGCATGCAATGTATCAATCTCCACAACCTCCTTCACCGTAGGAGGGATAATCAAGGCGAGTGGGGGTTTTGGGGCATGGGGATCCTAGGCGACCTACGTGTGCACCGGAGTGCACTGCGTGCGAGAGCCACCTCCTCGACCAAAAAAGTCAGAAAAGTCAAAATAATTTGGGACCTCATTGAGCACGAACTCACAATATAATTTCTTCAAAAAATAAAGAGGAACCTCATTGTTGTTGCATGGTGGATAATCAAAAACCATCCACCATCGGTCCCAAAAATTGTTTTTGATTCTATCATCATGGCACCAATGGATTGGGAACCGTTTGCAAGTAACTTGGAGGGGGCATTGGTTCTAGGGTCAGTAAATAATGCACAAATGAGGTCTTTTCCAATTTTTTTGTCTTTGACGGCCGCATGAGATAGTTTATCCACATACCACCGCTCGATCACTTCTAAAGGTGTTCCATCTATGTATTTGGTTGGTTGCAGACTCGACTTCGCCAATCAATGTTTGCAATGTATTGGCTAAAGTCATGCGGGATGGATTTGTAGCATGATTTTGTCTTATAGTTTGAATTAGGTTCTCAATGAAAATTTTATTTTCTTGGATTCTTCCAATGATATTATCTTGCGTTCCTGTTGGCTCAGTGGGGACAGAAGGAGCCACAGGGGGCGGATCTATGTTTGGAGGAGGGTTTTGAGGAATGTTCGGAGGGTTTTGAGGAATGTTCGGTGGGTTTTGAGGAATGTTTTGACGGTTTGCACGAGCCCGAGCTTGCCGACCAACTGATAAAACAATAAAATTGTATACATAAACAAACAATTCACAAAACCCATGAAAATGCCAAAAAAAACCTAAAATGCAAAAAAAACAACCTAAAATGCAAAAAAATGATTACAATCGGGGACTTACCTCCTCGTCTTGGCGGCATGGTTGAATCTATCGCTATCCAGAAGTCCGATGAGCAATTTTGAGATAGTATTGAAAGTGCGAGTGAAAAACGTTTAGGAAAAGTCGCGGTTCGAAATGAAAATTAGGAAAATAACGAGTCGCGGGACTGTTAAATTTTGTCTCAGAGTTCCACGATCGCGGTTATAAACCGCGATCGCGGAACTAGGTTCGGTAATTACCGAACCTAGAATTCAATAACCGCGATCGCGGTTTTAGGACCGCGATCGCGGTACCTTTATTTCGGGTTTTTATGTCCACGGAATTGTCCACCAACTTCGTGCACTTACCCATCTAGTCAATTGCAATTACAACATGGTGACACACATAATTCATCACAACATGGTGCCCACATCATGATACAATCCAATTAACTTTACACCAATTTTGTCATGCAATACATCAATACACATTCATATCACATAATGCCAAAATTCTCCACACTCTGCATTCCACAATAACATTATTTTCACACACAACAAGGTGGTACATCACACACGAATTCCTCATTGAATCCACGAAAAGGAGGAAGAATACTCTCATCTCCAGCACATCAACATGATAACAATTATGCACTAAGTGACATGCACAACATGTGCATTCATAATATCACATAACAACATATATCACATTACTCTTCCAATCTCCACCACCACCACCATTCAAAATCATCACAACTCCAGTCTTTCCCAGAGGTTGAGAGCATGAACCTCTGCTCTGATACCAAATGTAACGCCCACATTTTACACACACAAATACAATAGTAAAAATACCAAAATAATTTATTTTTACTTACATTGCTCACTACACAACACCACAAGGGCTCCAAGTAGAGAAACTCAACAACACATAAGACACTTACATAATTCATCGACTCACATAGACACATGACAACACCATATACATGTTGATGCCACACTTTCCCAATGAATGAATGCTAGCAATGACCCAACCACAAGAAAGGGACCCAAGGATTGGCAAACCCACAACACATCATTACCATGATTACATCTTAGTTACGATTAACATTCCAAGAAAATTATTATGCAAGGATAATTTTCTCCTTTTTCCACCTATAGATTCTTAAATTCATTTCACATTCAACTTACAGATTCGACCATTTAAGTTGGCCCTTTATCCCTTACGACAATCTCCATAACTTACATAATTATTTGCCATATTTCAAATTTCATACAAAGTTCCTAATTCTCTCATTCTTATGTTAAAGGTTTGTTTCTTAAAATATGTTTAGTTGACATTTAATTTTACCCTCATTATGCAAGGGGACCAACCAGAAGTTGTCGAGGGAAAATAATATGATTCAAAGGAGGTGAAGGTTCAAGTTTCCCTTTCCTATAAACTTCCTTCCATTAGAAGCACATTTGTGCTCGTACTATGGTTGTTTTAGTTCCAAATTTAGTTTGAGTCAATTAAGCATTTACACGTCATAATTTTATTTTATTTTATTTTTAGTGGACTCTATATTGGCTCAAATGCCTAGTCCCACCAAGAACAATTTGTATCCATTCTTAACAAAATTCAATGCTTAAATCAACCATAAGGGCTTCAAGAGAAATTTTTTTCCTAAACCATTATCACATATACTCTTGTTTCTCATCTCGTTTACATTGTTTCTTAGGTATCTTATTGGCATCACTTTAAAACAAAAAAGTTACGAAAGTACTTGTCTAACATCTTTAAGAAGTACCTGATTGGAAGCATTATAAATACACACGAACCACAAGTTAACCTCCTAATCAAGTACCTGAGGTTTGGTTTAATTCCAATTTACACTCGGGGCTCTACGCCCCATTATAGATCAGATTTAGGTGTAAAAACATATTTACCCTATAAATCCTCTGTAAAAGACCAAGGCACTATATTTTCACTCACCAAGGTAACATATTTAGTTGAGAGGATCTAAAGAGATCATTAACAAGAGTTTAAGTCATAGTACAACTATTTCACTAGCTCCATTGTGTCATCTAGATCCCACAAGGAATTCCTTTCAATCTTCATAAGACTAGGTAGTCCACTAGGATCCTAAGGAAGTGTTAGTTCTGCTTACACTAGAATTTAGTTGGACCATGTCATTGCTAACCGTCGGGTTTACGACAATGTCACTAAACATACCGACTATGACGATAACTCAAAATTGGGCTCTTATTTACTTAAACTAGAAGGTTCCATTTGAGTGCAAAGTTTAAGTTCATTCTACGGTTTCAATTTCTTCTATGGTAAGAAGGATCACACATGAAGACAAGTTATGCATGAATCTTATACTAGGGTTGAGTGTTTCATTTAAATCTCTTTATTACATTTACAAGGTAAGAATACAACACACTAATTAATTAATCGTCTATTGAACACTGGAAATGTACTACAATATTTTAAATTCAAATTCATTTAGCATACATATCTAACTTTTACAATACAAAAATTTGAGGATCAAGATAACACCCATGTGTAGAGGAACATTTCCTTAAACCCTAACATCTAACATTTTACAGAACTTCAATTATAAACCTTTTCATACTTTGCAAATGTTGAAATATCCTCTACAATTTCATTTAACATATATATATCCAACCTTTTTACCATACGTAAATATGAATTAAAATTGCACCTATGATTAAATGCCCATTTCCCAAGGTATCCCTAAAACTAACATCTCATACATATTACCAAATTTCATATATAAATGTTTTACGTTATGCATATGTACATTCTACAATGACCTATATAAATTGTAATAATAAACAATGAATTACACTACTCCTTTTTGTCATCTTTCTTACATCCCGCAAAACTATGTGAGCATGAAATAAAACAAGAATCTTCCTTCATTAGACAATATCTCCTACACAAATTGAGTCCCATTGCTCAAAAACAGTCTCTTGTCCACTCTCCACACCTGTAACCTTACTCGCTGGAGATTCTCAAATCCATCCTAAGGTGATCCAAAAGCAAGGTGGGGGCTTTCCTTCCACAACCGATGACCGTTGAGTAAGCAATTAGATTAATCTATTTTTCAATGTGCTCACTACGAAGAGGACGCACAATAAGAGGCTGCAATAGTGGTTGATATAGAGGCTCAAGTAACTCCGAAACCTCACTTCCTGTTCTACTGAAAAGCAATGCAAGACATGACTACACATTCTTTCTAACCATCAATGTTGCATTTTGATTAAATATCTCTGCAACAAGAAAATCCATAACTCATTGGAAACTCTAGTTGTAGGTTTCACTATTTTCCTCATCAACATTATTCACAACCATTAGAAACTGTCAAAATACTTATCTCTTCTTGCTCCCATTTAGGTGTAGACGAAGAGGATGTAGGAAAGGCGTGTGGAATTTTGATTTACACCTGCCAATTGCATTTGCTAGAAAGTTTCTAAGCCTTTTCAACAAACCCATTTTGTACATATCCGGCTATTAAGGAATTCTATGGGACTCTATTTTTTTAAATGTATTTTATCACGCAGTTTACGTGCCTGGCTATGCTTCCACATTTTACATATGTTTTTACCAAGGCCATTGTAACAACAACATTTGATAATATTCCTTTATCTTTTATGCTATGTTGGATGCCCATACCCTATTCCAGAGGTCCCATTTTTACATAGGCTAGGAGGAATGTTGGCAAGGGTTGTGAACCCTGGTTTTGCATCGGCCAATAGAATTTTCTTGAAAGTTTCTAAGCTACTTTGTGTATATCTAGAGTCCTTTGCAGTCCACGAGATGACATTTCAGGTATAGTCGAATAGTTCACAGCCAATCACATGCTTCCACATTCTGCATACATACCTACAAGAGCACTTGCAACTACAACATTTGACAAAATCTGGCCTATATCGTTTGCTTCGATGGACGATTATACCCTGTTCCAAGGCTTGCATAATGACACGGGCTGGGAGTAAATGGATCAGGTTGGAGACATGTTTGTTGCATACATGAAACAATGTAACTGTCTGTGAGGAAACCCATGCCCCCTGCATTCAAACTGCTAAATTCACAACGTTCCCTGGGGTTTCTGTGTGGTCCATGCCTTAAGATCTCAAATAAAATCAAACTATTTTTATACCAGTGAAATGACAGGTCTGACTGGCCGACAACCTACCCATGTGCCCTGTCAGCCAATCTTCCACCCGTTTCCATCTCACCTAAATGCAATAATCTCTTCCACTGCCCAGTGCCCTCTCCACTAACTTCCGCCACCGGCTTTCTCTCTCTCTCTATATATATCTTTGTCAGGTATTACACGATAGGTTCGGCTAGTAAATTTTCCTCTATTATTGCAACTTGTAACTATGTTATGGAACCTTATGTAACATTTTATTTCAACGCTATTAGAACTATTTAAGTAATTGAGTCATGTTGACCATTTTATTGTTACTATCTAGGGTCTCAGAAATATCAAAATATTTTTATTATTCTCTTTGTTTAAGCAAACCCCAATACATATGTTGTTTTTTCTGAAATTATCAAATAATCGCCTATCTAAGACAAGGAGGTAAACTATGTTTTACAAGTGATTAAATTATTTATGAGTTGTATGTCACCTATAACGAATGTCATTAATGCAATATCAAATGCTATCAAGTATATTATTAAGGTTTTACATATCGTATTATGATCACTATCATTTATAGGTAAATACTTTCACTATCACATCTTAAACTTTATCCACAAAACTCACATTATTTAGGTATAACTCTAAACCTTACATCCTCTAATTCTAAAATAATTAATTAAATTTTATTTTATTTTTTAACATTTATTTAATTATAATAAAAGGTAATTGAAAATTGATGTCATATTTTCGTGTTAATCCATATTACATATTAAGCGTACTTATATTTTCTACATCATTTAAACTTATGGTAAACATGAACAAATATCTACTAAAAATTATTTATGAAAAAAGAGAACTTACCCTTTTCATTAGGATCGTATATTTTTGATGTAGAAAGAAAATAATTAACACGAGCAAGTAAAAAGAAAATGATAAGCATTAGCAACCATCCACTACAAAATTATTTATTTTTAAAAATTACTAATAAACTTTTTGTCATTAGAATCTCATATCTTCGATATTGAAAAAACATGATAAGCACTAACCCGCACAAAAATAAATAAAAATAAAAATACAACTAAAATTAATCGGAAGGATTTCCAAATTAACTTTTTGTTATTAGGATTCCATATTTTTAGTGGAAAGAAAATTAACCAGAATAATTTACAAATTTCTTCCCTAAACTAATCATTCCCATTGCTAAAATACCTGATAAACCAATAAGGAAAAGATATTTATAGAAATAAAACGATGTTAATCATGATGCAGATCCCGGATGTATTCAACCAGCAAGTGCAGGTTTCTATGAGAAGATCCACCTTTGTCGACGGCCATTTTCACTTTGATCCTCAACTGTTGAGCTCTCGTTCTCATATTCTTCCCCTCTTCCTCCCTCAAAACCATTATCACCGTCCTCTTGACATCCTCACTATCAGGAACACCGCCTCTATCCACGCACAGCTTGGTACCCATCCCCAGCCGCTCAACCAACACCTTCGAATTCACAGGCTGGTCTGATGTCATGGCCCAAGCGATTATAGGGACGCCCATGGTCACACTCTCCAGCGTGGAATTCCATCCGCAATGGCTCAGAAAACAACCCACAGAAGGATGCGAGAGGATCAGGAGCTGAGGCGCCCACCCCATATGACCATACCCCTATCCCTGGTACGCTCCTCAAAGCCCTCCGGCAGCTCCAGCCCCTCAACACGCCTGATAGCCCATATGAATGCCTGCTGGCTAAGCTCAAGCCCACGAGCCAAGGCCTCAACCTGTTCCGTCTTCAGATCCGCCCAACTGCCAAAACAAACAAAAACTACCGAATAAGGGCTCCGACAATCCAGCCACTTTAAACACGCCGCCACGCTAATATCCGCGGCCTTCCCGCGCAGTGCAGAACCGGTCGCGCGATCGACCCCGGAGGCGTTAAAAACGGTATGGGGAAGCATGGGACCAATAGCCCACACGGGCCTTCCCGTGAGATTCTGGATATTACGGATCCCCATGGCTTCCAGGTCGTCGAATGTGTTGAAAATAACCGCGCTGCCTTCCATACTTGTTGCAAAATCCCTCCTCACCGCTTCCCGCACGGCTTCGTTCTCCAGGTGGCGCATCATCACAGGCAAATCCGACCTGCACAGCATGAGATCGAAGCAAAGATTGGGAACCTTGAAAGACTCGTCGTCTTCTTCAATCTTCTTCTGCGGCGCGTACGTCAAGAGAGAATTCATTACCGAGATCGCAGTTGCTCCGGCGGTATGAAAGACCAGCGTAGGGAGGCCAAACTTTGCTCCGATTCCGTGTGCCCACCCGGTAAAAATGTCACTAATTATACAAACCGGAGCATTTTCTGCGGTATTAATCTGTCGACCGAGCCATTCCTCGAATGGCCCAGCCATTAACATCTGCGAAACATGGAGCGGAACTGTGCCGTCGTTTTCTACTCCATTCCCGGAAGGCTCGGGGACAGACACCAGTTTGACGTCCGTGTCGAAATTCTTGTCCAGCTGAGGGTGGAGGCGTGCAACATTCGAGGAAGTAGTGAAATAAGAAACCATTAATCCTTGGGAGGCCAGAAGCTTTGACAGCTCAAGGAATGGGATGAGGTGGCCTTGTTGAATAAAGGGAACGGCCACCACATGAGGCTTATCCTTAGCTGTCCTCTTATCCTCGCCGCCATTGATATTGTGTGCCATTCTCGATTCACCAGTTCCCAAGGTTTCGAACACCAGAGTGTTGATCTTGTAAGCAAAGAAGCAAGATTCAACAGACAATTATGGTTGATCGAATCCCGCCAGGTCCGAGATATTACGGATTGGGTTCTAAGAAAGAGGCCAAAGGAATTTGTGCCGCCCTTGTCGAGCCCTGCGATGGCGACTTTATCAGAATTGAGTGATTGTCATGACTCATGCCTGTAATTTTTTATGTGATGTCCCACCATGTTAAGCCGCCTTTGTCATGCCCTCCGATGACAACTTCATCGAAATCGCGTGAAACATTTATCACGATTCACACGGCGTGAAAAATGTGAATTGATGTTTTGTATAGAATGTCATCTGGCTAATTTCCTACATGGCCTTCCACCCTCTTTTAAGTCGCCCTTGTTCTGCCCTACGATGCCAAATTTATCTAAATTGTGTTAAACATTTTCAGACAATTGAAGTTTTTTTATAGGCTGTCATGCTGCTAACTTCCTGTGTGGTGTCTCACGTTTTTAAGTTGCCCTTGTCATGTGTTGATTTATCGAAATCTGGTTAAACATGTTTCATATAGCGTGAGAAATGTTAACTGAAGTTTTCTATAGATTTTCAAACCATTAATTTCCTATGTGGTGTCCCACGTTGTTAAGTTTCCTTTGACGATGATCTACTCGAACTCGAGCAAAATGTTTTTCAAATGACATGAGAAATGTAAATTGAAGTTTTCTATAGACTACCACGACATTAATATTCTATGTGCCATCACACCTTGTTAAATTGTATATTCTATGTTTTAGGCATGCGATCTTGTACGTATGCATAAATTGTACGTATGGCGAAAGCATTTCTAAACAACACTTGAGGTCAAGGTTATTGAGTTTGACATACGTCATCACAACAAAGGGTTGGGATTAATTCAATACTCAGAAATGCTTCATATTCGTACACTAACTGAATCAAGTGAGTGTCACAAGTAGAAGTTAGATTTGATGGTCGTTTAGACATTTTGTGATTTTAATCGTAAAATACTTGTAAATATTTGAAATAATCACCACATGTGACTTGTATATTTAAAATGCAACCATCTTTTTAATATAAATTATGTTTATATGTATAAATATATATTAAAAATAATTAAATAAATATAGAATAGTCGGTATTAATAACATAATTTTATATTTTTGAAGGACAATATTGACTACTACCCAATCAAGCATGTGCCTGGTTTCTACAACAGATATTCATGGATGCATGACAAATATACATGGATCTATACGTCATAGGGGCATCATGCTTACGCTTCGTCATGTGTGATACATGAGCATGCCCATCTGGTCATGTCTCTTGGATTTAATGAAGGGCCAAAACTTTAACGATTTTTATAATGTTAAAGCCTTAATTTTTTATAGCATCTATCTAAAACACGAGAGCCAATTACAAGGCTAATACAATGTTCTTGGCCTCTCAAAGTATCACCTTCGGGGCTGCATTATTTCCACACACGTATATCTTGATTCCACCTAAGAAGGTCACTTCCCAAATAAACAAAATCAAACATAAAACTGATCATAATAGTTTGATTCACCATTACTATTTTTTTTTCATCTCGTCTCGTATTTTATGAAAATAGAAAAATGAAACAATTTTAGATAACATACATTTCATGACAAATAACAACTCCAACAAATTTAATATTATCCCCTATAATCTATGTATACCAAAATAGATAAATATCAGGTATTTAAGCAAATGAAAGAACCTGGTATCTTTTCATGACATCTCATCTCATAGAAGTTGAGAATATTGATTCATTAGTTAAATACAAAAATAAATATTCAACGAGGAAGTGGAATGCGATTGATCGTAGTATGAAGAATGTTGTGCTAAGTATGATCTAAAATGTGAGTTTTGAAGATAGCATTAATAAACTGAATTTCATGTATCCAGGATTTAATCAATAAAAATGATCCGGAATCGACCCTAGCTCTATCTGGTATGATGGGGTGGGCCATGTCTGGCATGTCAGTAATGGTGGGCCATGTTAGTAATGGTGGCCATGTGTGGTATGGCTGTGGTGGGCCAGTCCACCATCAGGGAATTCACGGAGTCAATGTGTGCGGGTGGGGCTGGAAAAGAATTATCCCTTTGTATTTTTGTCTTTTACACTTCAAAAACATATATGCTTTTACTTACCTAACCGTTTTTACATATTATATCATTTTAATATGTTAAATTAAACTTGAATTTACATTTTATTTTATGACTCAGCTAAACGTATTCATCAATTCTAACAATTGAAAACATTCAATATTGTTAGAAAATTAAATATAGATAAGAATTTTTAAAAAAACCTATAACCTAGAAATGAAATTAGGAGAAATGAAAAGAAAGAATTGTGTCTACATTGTGATAGAATTAAAACTAGCAATCGCATGTGTACAATGCAATGTGAACGCGAATGGTATATGTTATTCGACTTAGAAAGACAATTATTACTTTTGTAGTTGATGTTGAAAAGTGTATTTTTGTAATTGCAGATATATAAACAAACCACTTCATTTAAAGATTTCATCTCTTCATTTCAAACTTGTTGCAAATTCGTAGATATACATTTTCAAATATCATATCATGAGTGGTATCGCTTTTGCAAACTGCTTTTATTTGAACTTAACATGAGAAGAATTATATAATGAATGGTAGCCTTTTGAGGGCAATTTTATATTTGGTAAACATGAGTAAATTTGATACCCTTGAACGGAAATGCCGTCTAGCAAATAAGAAGTGTTGAGTAAAGTAATAGTGGAGGTGCTATCAAAGTAGAGTGTAGTATTTACGAAGGGTTGAGTGATAGTAGTCTTACTTCCTCCTTTTTTCATGCTCCAAGTGTTGCTATGTGTGCCATTTTTTAGTACCTTTCGAATGAAAAAGGAGGTGAAATGCATAGATTTGCAAGCGAGGGGACTCTGGAAAAAGATGTGAATGTCATACCCTGCCTTTCATTGGTTCCAATGTCGACAGCTGCTCTATGCATAATAAGTCCCTGGGACTTTTGGATAGTTAATCCCCAAGCCATTTTAAGCGTGAATCGTCTTCGATTCCTTCTCGAAATAGGGGTATCGTAATATGTAACGGGTTAGAGGGATCCCAACATAGTTCGATGTATCTATCAAATTTGACAACAAAAATAAATGTAATGCTAGTGGTGGCATTGATGCATCGTAGACAATGTCGGTGATTGTTCTATAAAGCACCATTTACGAGGCCTCGCATCAACCCATACATTTACAATATGCATGATTTTTGTTGTTTGCAGCAAAAAAACTTTGTGCTCCAACCGATCATCATCGATTTCTTGGTCCAACCAACCTATTACTTTCAAGAATGGATCAAGCGATCGAAACATTCAATGCCTTCAAGATTTGAAGGTTGTGGGAGTCTACGAGGTGGTTTTTGCAAACAAATGTGGTGCATCCTTAAAAACTTGAGCTCTTGCTTTGAGTTAGGTGTGTGTCTGTGTGAGACATTAGGAGTTCCTACTCGTCAATAAGAGGGGTTGAATCTCGCATGTTGAGCAAGAAATTTGAAATGAAACTTGTGCATCGGTTGTTCCTTGTTGCGAAATATAGTTTGCAATCTAATGGAAGAATGAAATCCCTTCCACGGGGTGGCTCCATAGGATTTACTTGCATAAAGAGGACTTTCCATAACCATTGGTAATTGCCCGAGGTCACCGAGGAGGATGACTAACTGCTTCCAAATTCGATGTTTTTGAGTGAGGGAAAGCCTCACGTAGTCTACTATCAATTTTTCCCAACAAATTTGGGCGTATGAAACTCATTTAATTAATAAAAACATATTCTATATGTTTTAGATACTCTTGAAAAGATAATAATGCATGACCTTCAAGGGGTTTTAATTCTTTGATTGGAATACTGAGGGTCGCATGGATTGCGGTGCATAGATGTTGAGTGCTAAAACACCAAAGAGGAGCGAGCGAGAAGGAGAGGAAGGGAGATGTGGTTGATGTTGTTGTAAATGAATTCTAGATTTTATTTATCGAAATGATTTTCCCGTGTCGAGTTTTCCTTGAATTATCAATCTTAGTAGAGGTTGAAGTGTTTTGTTTATCGAATGGTGCAAGATGGTATCACGAGCTAGTTGTTGTTCAAGACAAAGGTAGTGTGGTAGATGGTGGTGTGGCTGCGTGTTGGTGTTATTTTTGTTTGCCTTTTCTCTCTCGATGAATGATGAACCTAAGTTATCCGTAAAACGTGCGTAATGCCATGTATGTTCCAATTATTGTGTATGTCAAAAATCTCATTTCCCCAACATTTTAAGACTATCAAGACCCATGTTGTCTCGAACAAAGTTGTGCCAAGACCTATCATTCTTGCGCAATGGTTCATGTTGAATACCGCATTCGACCTCGAGTCGAACTAACATCCGTATCATTTCCTATGTATAATGCAATGAAACGCCTTAACGGTATATGTTATTTGTTTGAGAGGGATAGTTATTACTTTTGTAGTTGATGTTAATTAGGGGTTTGATTGTTTTTGTAAGTGTAGATATCACTTCATTTAACAAATCATGTCATTGACGAAGGCACGTGCCCCCACATGTCACTTCGAAAAAGGATTGGAGCCAACTATAAATATAGATGAAACAATCAAAAGCAAATAACATGAAAGCACTCTACAATAATCTCTTAGTCCATAACATGCAATAAACAAAACAAATGAATAAATACATCAATCAATATCGAAACCCACCTGAAGTTCGTTTAGTGACAACACTCTCTTCTTTACCGCAAGAGAAAGAGAATCACAAATATCCTGCAAAAAGAAAAACAAACATAAACCATGAACCATTACCATTCTCTATAATCATATCCCGAGTACATATCTATAATCATAGTTCTTAACTTGCGTTCTACATAACTCGAACAAAACCATGAACCATTACCATTCGCTCTCACCTTTCTCCTACATTATTTTTCACCTTTTTGAAGAGGAAATACCCTAAAAAAAAAAAAATCCATGTTGATATTTGTGATTTCTACTGTAACCATGGCCCAATCATTTCTCTCTGTGTTCCCGTATGTGTAGTACTCGAAATCATTGTTACACAGGTCAAGCATTTTGGAGGGCCCATAAATTGGCTTGTAATAGAGGGTACTAGAAGGAAGTAGTCATCAAAATCAACCCATCCATGAAGTGTATTTGTTTCTAAAATTAGAGGGTTGACATAACATTTGGTTCTTGAAATAGTGTCAATTGAGCTTCCATTGAAACTGGAGATGAGAGCAGCTTTCAAGGCAAGGACCGAAAGAGGTGGTATAGAAAGCATGTCTTCAAGTTTGTTGTCTATCTCATCTAAGTGTTGTCCCCACAATTGGACACTTACACTAAATCCCGACATGTACTTTAATTGTAGTGTTCTTCTCTTTGTTTCAGACTTGTCATGCCGACGAATTGTTGAGCATGGTGACATCGTAAAAACAATGTCAATCAAATTAACTATAGAACCTTCAACACTTGTAGGTGTGTCCTTGATTTTGGTGAAGTGAAAGTGATGGGAAGGTATTGTATCATCATTTTCTATGAGTGGAGATTGGTTGAGGAAGGTTGTAGGAAAATCTCCAAAACATTGTTCAAATGGTTGTAACATAGCTTTCCATCAGCAATCCTCACAATCCTCCCATTGGATATTGTATATAACTTCCCATTTTCAATCTACTCATAGAATGCTTCTGCAGCCTCATTGAAACAGGTGATGTGGATTCCCCCTCCTTCCCGATCCACAAATTCAAACCCAAACACGAAACAATCTCCCCTTGCATTGTGATATTTGCGAAGGGCTATTTTTGTTAGTTCACGACCCTCTACAAACCACATGTGCATAGATGTATATCCACTTATTTTAGTTGGTGTTCTCACAAAATATTTGTTAACCTAATTGGAACTTACATCTATTTGAGGAAATTGACTGTCTTTGGAGATAATTTGTTTGTTGTTGGGTTGGAGCCCCAATTATCAAATGTTTTTTGACAACAACATCAATTTCAATGATAAGAATAGTTCTGCAGCAAAGTGGAAAAGAAAATCATGATAGAATTAGAATTGAGCAACAGATGAAAAAAACAAACATAAAGAAATTATAATTAATATAGGGAGTTTATATACATTGGTAATCAAGCAGGAGATGAAGCTTACAATTCACTTTTGATCATTCTAATGTGGGATTTGTGTAAGCACACAATGGATCCTTCTTGTATTGTTTTTTTGGTTACACGGCTTGCAAATTTGGAGGGTAGAAGTGTTTTCTAAAAATGTATCCCATCTGAAAGGTCAACATGATGTTGGGCATCTATGTTGAGAATGGACCTTAGGGAGGACAAGTGCAATATCTGAAATGTGGGGTCAATAATGGAACCACCCTCAATCAATTGAGAAATTCCTTTGTGTGTCAAATTTATTTCCATGGAAACTAAAAGATGCTTGAGATAGTCGGAGTTCTGCAAATGTCTGGTGGAAAATGTAAAGTTGTAGTGTAGTCAAAGATGAAATGAAGGATGTGTTATGGAAAGAATGCATTTGTAAGCAATGATAACCTTTAAAGTTTTCTTCCTTTTTCATTTATATTTTCTAAAAAGTGTAAACATGAAGTCTAACCCTTTAACAATTCAATATGTAAAAAAGTGATATAATTTACAAAGCTTTGTATAAAAATAACTAAAACTTGCATGATTCTTTCTCGCTATTTTAAAACTAGATGTATTTGTGTGCAAATATAATGAGGAACACAATAAAAATTGTTGTTGTTGGTTTTTACATAAAGAAGCGATCAATTGTATAAAGAAATGATATAATGAAGAAAACATTAAAAATGCGTTGTTGTTGGTTAACATAAAGTAGCGAGCAATTGTATAAAGAAAATGTTATCCAAAATTCACCCCTCGAGGTAATTTTGATAACATGCATCAAATTCTTCAGTCCCGAGCAAGTAGAATTGATTCAAGGCCCAAAATCATGTTTTGGGGTCCCTTTGCTTCTCTCTAACTCCCCCATCCAAGGAAAAAATCCAACAAGTTAGAAAAAATTGAAAAAATCCAAAATTGAAGTCGCAGGCTTGTTTTAATGCATTGCGGGTCTGGAGGTTGCGGATCGTACCAAGGTTCATCGTACTAGGTTTGGAGCCAAAATACAAAGGAATTAGCTAAATCGGCTTTCTATGTCCCAGACCGCATAAGTTCAACAGGGACAAAAGTACGCACAGGATGTGCAAAGTGAAATAACACAGCAAAAATTGGAAAAAGTGGAAGTTTTTGTCCTCACGCGGTCCGTGGGACATCCGAATACAGACTACACGTGGGACGTGAAAATATGATTTTGGCACAAGTCAGTGCATTGCGGGTGGCATGGAGAAATGTGTCCAGGACGGTTGGGACAAAGGGATGCAAAAGGCAAAAAGGCCGCAAAAGGAACCATATGTTGCGGAGAATGTGGAGGTCAACGACCCTCACAACCCAGTCAATGGTGGACGTGTAGGGACAAGGAAGCCCGAATCTAGCGATGTGAAAATTTTTTCCAAGACAATCGTAACACGCGGAACCGATTTTGCCGAAATAGCCGCAATAAAGAGAAAAGTCAATGTTTGACCTCCCGAACTTCAAATGACCATAACTTTTGACTCCGAGCTCCAATTTTCATAAAATTGGAATTTTTGGAACGAGCACAACATATATAGCTCTAGCAAATTAAATGCCTAGTCACGTCAAATGACAAAAAATGCCTGGCAGACCCAAAATAGCTGTTCGCACTCAGAAGGTCATAACTTTTGCATTTCTCAATGAAATCACATGAAATTGGTGCCATTGGAATCGTGTTTTCAATCCCAATGCATGGAAATCAAGAAATTTTGGATTTTATGAGAAATCAATGGATATTTTTCATAAAACGTGGCTGGGTTCATGATAGTGTTTTATTTGGTAGTTGGGAGTGCAATTAAGAGGCATGGTCATCATTCTTTCTCTACTGCAGCACCTGGGACAGTATGGGAGCCCTTTTTAGTAAAATTCAATCATTTTACTCCATTTAATGCCTCTTACAAGTGGTTGAAGGACAGATTTTTGGATTTCTATTTTCCCCTTCTCTCTCTCTTCTCATTCTTCTATAAATTAGAGTGTTAGGCTCATTGTAAGGGGAGGTAGTTTTGTTGTAGAAAATCTCTGTCAAAATTGCTTTGTGAAGCCAATGTGTTGCAAGCCCTTGTAGTGGACTCCTTGCATGGTGATCTAGGCCCTTATCTTGTAATAGATTGAATTGTGCATATCATGAAGCAATAAAATACAAGTTTGTGAATGCATCTTCCCCACCGTGTTTGTTTGCACTCTTCTTGCCCTTTCAAATTTCAATACAAGAATATTGTGTCTATTTTTATGCTCTTGAAAGGACTCATTATTATTGTGTATGTATGAAATATTGTTGTGAATGCATTTTCCAGATTGTGGAGAATCATGTTATCACCCCTTCTAGTATGCACTTTACTTCTATCTTACACACATTGGAAGACTACTCTCACCCCCTCCTTTTCTGGTGTATCACCACTTTAGTGTAGGTTTTCATTTTATGCATTCTCTCTCCTTGGTCCCTTGGAAAGTTAGATTAGGAAAAATAGTTTTTTTGCATTAGAGTAGATTATGGCAGGTAGTTTAGGAGTAAGAACCATCTTTCTCTAGAGGTCTATCTCAAATAGCAAGTCCCACAACTTGGAGATAGTACCCATGTTATTCAATCACACCATGAGCTCAAGTATATGCAGTTGTGTAAACATAAGGGGTTGTGATTCGGTGATAATAGGAAAAATTGAACACATTTGTTGAAAATTTAGATTATGTGTTCCATATGTTCCACCGCAATATATACATGCATTTATTTGAAATGAATTACAAATTATTATGTTAAGCAAATAGAATGGAAAACAATAAGAACAATATGTACACTTGAAGTGAGAAAACTATAGGTATTTGTATGGAGACACAATGATAAAGAAATTAGGAATGCATAGTTGTTGGATAACAAAAAATGAACATGTGTTTGATAAGTTTGATTCTCTGTCGGATATATA